>CM043699.1:64528137-65248137 GCA_023935145.1 Bretschneidera sinensis | reverse complement strand
CTTACAATTCCATTTAACCTACATAATTGATCAAGTTTCTTGTTAAAAACTTCTAAGCCATTATCGGTACTTAACACCTTAACTACCTTGCTTGTTTGAGTTTCCTTCAGTTTTTTCTACACCACTAACTTATTCAAAGCATATGATTTATTCTTAAGCAAATAAACCCACACCTTTCTTGAATAATCATCAATTAAAGATAAAAAGTAAAGATTACCTCCCTGTGGTTGTGTTCTTGCTGGCCCCCAAAGATCCGCATGAATGTAGTCAAGAATGCCCTTAGACTTATGCACTCCGGTGTTAAAGCTGACCCAATGTTGCTTCCCAAGGACACAACATTCGCAGAAATCAAGTTCTTCTACTTTGTCACCATTAAGTAGACTGTTCTTGCTGAGAACTTACAGGCTCTTTTCACTCATGTGTCCCAAGTGATTGTGCCAAAGGGTTACCTTATCCTTCTCAGCCATCAAGAATGTTGCTTGACCCTTGATCTCCGTGTCTCCAATCATCTCATAGAGACCATCCTTCATTGCTACTTTGATCACTATCAAAGATCCCTTGGTTACCTTGATATTCCCTCCTTCAGCCTTGTATGTGTACCCTATGGAATCTAGCTGCCCTAATGAGATCAAATTTCTTCTCAACTTCGGAAGATATCTCATGTTCCTCAGCAGCCTTATCATTCCATTAAACATCCTCAACTGGATGTCTCCCGTGCCCCTAACTTGGTAAGAAGTATCATTCCCCCGAAAAACCTTTCCATTATCGGTTTCCTTGAAATTCTTGAACCAATCCCTGTGAGGACACATATGATGAGTGCACCCGGTATCCAAGATCCATTTCCCGCTGCCTTCTTGCCCCTTGCTCACATTTGAGCACACAAAAAGAACATCATCTTGCTATTCTGCCTTAGCAACCAAAGCCTCTCCATTCTTGGTATAGCTTCCTCCCTCATCCCTTATCATCTTCTTGCAATCATTCTTAAAATGACCCTCCTTATGGCAATAGAAGCATCTCTTCCCTCCAAATCTCGATTTGGAGTTTGCTCTCCCATGGCTTTGTCCTCTACTTTTGTCCCAGTAGTAGCCATGTATGTTACTGCCATACCGAGTTGTTGGCTTTCCTCTAACGAATAACCCTTCTCCACTTGCTACTCTTCTCATCTTGGTATCAAGATTATCTTGCAACTCTTTATCAAGATCCATTTTAAAAGCAAATATTCATTTACGAAGATACCTCTTATTAGGGAGAGTCTTGGTAAGAAACAACTCATCTAGCTTATTCCAAATGGCAGTTGGATCTTCCGAGTCTCCGCACTCCCTGGTGACACTATCCGACATGTGCAGAAAGATGGTGTTGTATGCCATCTTCTTCATCTTATTCCGCTGGACCTCCGTGAAACTTGCTAAAAAAGCGCCATCTTCTCCAATCGCCAAGTCCACTTTTTGTTGCATAAGAACAACCTTGATTTTCCATTTCCAAAGAGCAAAATCTCCCTTTCCATAAAACTTCTCAACGATGAAGTTTGAACCCATCTTGCGAAGAAAATCCCAGATTTATGCAGCACCCACAATTGTTTTCCAACTTCTTCTAAATCTGAAGAACATGATCAAAGATGGATCTCAATACCGTTCTTGAATCACCCTTAAGAACACGATCAGATCTTGATCTCTACTCCGTTCTTGAATCACCTCAAGAACACGATCATATATTGATCTCTACTCCGTTCTTGAATCACCTCAAGAACAAGATCAGATATTGATCTCTACTCTGTTCTTGAATCACCCAAGAAGTTGACCTTTGATTCTTGCGGTCTTGCTCCGATAACCTTGATACCAAGATGAGGACTGCATCAAGTGGAGAAGAGTTGTTCGTTAGAGGAAGGCTAGCAACTCGGTATGGCAGCAACATATATGGCTACTACCATGATAGAGGTAGAGGACAAAGCCATAGGAGAGCGCACTCTAAACCGAGATTTGGAGGGAAGAGATGCTTCTACTGCAATAAGGAGGGTCATTTCAAGAAAGGTTGCAAGAAGATGATAAGGGATGAGGGAGGAAGCCATACCAAGAATGGAGAGGCTTCGATTTCCAAGGGAGAACAGCAAGATGACAATGTTCTTATTGTGTGCTCAAATGTGAGCAAGGGGCAAGAAGGCAGCGGGAAATGGATCTTGGATACCGGATGCGCTCATCATATGTGTCCTCATAGGGATTGGTTCAAGAATTTCAAGGAAACCGATGATGGAAAGGTTTTCCGGGGGAATGATACTTCTTACCAAGTGAGGGGCATGAGAGGCATCCAGTTAAGGATGTTTGATGGAATGACAAGCCTACTGAGGAATGTGAGATATCCTTCGGAGTTGAGAAGAAATTTGATCTCATTGGGACATCTAGATTCCATGGGGTACACATACAAGGTAGAGGGAGGAAAGATCAAGGTAACCAAAGGATCTTTGATAGTGATCAAAGTAGCAATGAAAGATGGTCTCTATGAGATGATCGAAGACACGGAGATCAAGGGTCAAGCAGTAAGCTTAATGGCTGAGATGGATAAGGCAGCTCTTTGGCACAATCGCTTGGGACACATAAGCGAAAATAGCCTGCAAGTTCTCAACAAGAACGGTCTACTTAATGGTGACAAAGTAGAGGAACTTGATTTCTATGAATGTTGTGTTCTTGGGAAACAACATAGGGTTAGCTTCAACACCAGAGTGCACAAGTCTAAAGGTATTCTTGACTACATTCATGCGGATCTTTGGGGGCCAGCAAGAACATCAACACAGAGAGGTAATCTTTACTTTCTGTCTTTAATTGATGATTATTCAAGAAAGGTTTGGGTTTATTTGCTTAAGAATAAATCAGATGCTTTAAATAAGTTAGTGGTGTGGAAAAAGCTGGAGGAAACTCAAACGAGTAGGGTAGTTGAGGGGGTAAGAACCGATAATGGCTTAGAAGTTTTTAACAAGGAACTTGATCAATTCTATAAGTTAAATGGGATTCTAAGACATAGAACAGTTGTGAAAACGCCTCAGCAAAATGGAGTTGCTCAGAGGATGAACAAGACCCTTGGGGAAAAGGTTAGGTGCATGTTAAATGGATTTGGATTACCCAAATGTTTTTTGGGGGAAGCGGTGTCTATTGCTGCATATTTGGTTAATAGATCTCCCTCTAGAGCTTTAGAGCTCAAGACTCCCTAGGAGATGTGGAGTGGAAAACCTCTTGAGTTTAACAACCTTAAGACTTTTGGGTGTGCTACATTTGCACATCAAAAGGATGATAAACTTAGCCCAAGGTCTAGAAAGTGTGTGTTTATAGGATATGGGGAAGGGGTTAAGGGGTATAGGTTATGGTCCTTAGGGCAAAAAGGATTTAAACTCATAATAAGTAGGGATGTCATTTTTAATGAGAATTTATTTCCCTATTTGGAGAAAACTAACCCTGCAGGGGATAGTGAGCAAATCAGTTCGGTATTTGTGGAGCATAGCATCAAGAAAAATTCAGTTTAGGTAGAGCAAGGAAGGCAAGAGGGTTTGGACTAGGTAGAGCCCAGTGATGAAGGACAAGTTTAGGACACTCGAGATGAGGCTGAACAAGAAGGGGATGATGGAGGGAGTCAGAATGACTATCGGCTCACAAGGGACCAGGAAAGAAGGCTGGTCAGACCACCTTTGAGATATGGTTTTGCGGCTGCGGATGTAGTAGCTCCTTGGACAGAAGGAGGGATAAGTGAACCAGAGACTTACGATGATGCCATCGGATGTAAGGATTCGTCAAGATGGAAGCTAGCTATGGAGGAAGAAATTGATTGTTTGAGGAAGAACAACTCTTGGGAATTGGTTCACATTCCAGGAAAACAGAGAGTTGTGGATTGTAAGTGGACTTACAAGATCAATGAAGGGAACCCTCCAGCTAAAACAAGGCTAGGCTGGTGGCGAAGGGGTTAACATAAAGAGACAGCATAGATTTCACAGAAACCTTCTCACCTGGACACAAGGTGGAGGAAGTGGTGATTATCCTCATCTATGTCGATGATATGTTGTTGGTTGAGAATAGCAGGGAGGGGATAGAAAGGTTGACATCTCAACTTAGTGAGGAGTTCGAGAGGAAGGATCTTAGCCTTACACAAAAGATCCTTGGGATGAGAAGAATTTGGGAAAGGGAGAGAAACTGGTTGAAGGTTTCTCAATCTTTCGACATAGAAAAGGTGTTGTACAAGTTTTCTATGGAAGATGGTAAACCAGTGAAGGTTCCCCTTGCTGGTAATTTCAAGTTCTCTAGCGAACAATGTCCTGGAATGGATGAGGAGAAGAAGGAAATGGAAAAGGTCCCTTACTCTAGTTCGGTTGGATCAGTCCTGTTCATGATGATAAGCCCTAGACCCGACATTTCTCAAGCAATTAGTGTTCTCAGCAGATTTGTAAGTAATCCTGGAAAGGAGCTTTGGCTTGGGATGAAGTGGTTGCTAAGGTATTTGAAGGCTCAGTGGCAGCCGGTGGTAGCACTCTCAACAACCGAGGCTGAGTACATAGCGGCAACGAAAGCCATAAAGGAGGCTAAATGGTGCAAAGGGTTGTTGGACGAGTGGAAGGTCCTAAAAGAGCAGGTGGTGGTGTCTTCGGATAGCCAAAGTGAATGGCACTTGTGTAGGAACCTGGTTTTCCATGAGAGGACTAAGTATATTGATGTTCGATATCATTTCATTCAGAAAAATGTTACAGAATGATGCATTCATGTGGAAAAGTCGCAATGGAAGAAATTTTTTCAGATTTAGGTACTAAAGTTCTATCTCTAAGTAAGTTCGATCATTGCCTTGGACTTTTTAAGATTGAATTCGGTTGATATGGTGACTCAAGTAGAGTTTGGATCCTGAGTTCTCTGCATAATGGGTTCGGGTTTAATCACTTAGACAAAGGTAGAGATTGTTGGTATTTGTCTAAGGATTAAATGGGTTGAAGAATGAAGCTTCGTCAGGCCTTGGTGTCGCACACTAGGAGGTGTGCACCTCACCCCCCAGCAAGGAGAAGTGCCCCAAGTGTATGCCGCACCCCAGGAAGTGTGCACCTCACCCCCCAGCAAGGAAGAATCTTCTGGCCAGGTGTGCACTGCACTTTAAGGAGGGTGCATCGCGGTGCCCAGAAGTTGGAGGTAGTGTGTCCTGGTCTGAGCCGCGACCTGCCTTGTTCTGAGCAGCAGCGCCAGGCACACCTGATGCCTCTTGACCAGCACTTTGGATTGTTGCATGGGACTTAGTTAAAATGCATAGGATTACTTAGACTCTTAGAAAGCCATGGGTCTTTGGTTCTTGAGATCTAAGAGTGGAGATTGATCTCCAATATTGGATGAGGAAGTCATTGCCCTATATAAAGGGTCATCTAGGAGCCATTCAAGGAGGATGTGAAGTGAGCATCCAGGTGATTTGAATGTGCAGAACATGTGTGAAACAGAACATATGAATGTGTGTGAAATAGAACACATGGTGTGTGAGAGTGCAAAGACACTAAACACAGGAGAGACTCATTCAAGAGAGGCTGGTTGCTTAGAGAGAGAGTAGTATAGATTGGGGATTCAAGGGCCTTGTAAGTGGAATTTCTTAGGGAAAATTCCAGGGAAACTTAAGTCCTTATCACTTTCTTTTTTTTTTCTTTCATTCTTCAAGAACATGAGGATTCTTGAAGAGGTGTTGCTGTAATTGTAAGAACTCCATTGATTTAGTGCAGAGAGCTCGGAGGAGCTCACGGGGATGTAGGCACATTGTTGAACCTCGACAACAATTGCTTGTGTTCTTTCTTTGATTGGTTTGATTCTTGTTTTGTTTCGGTTTTATTACAAGTCATTCTAGACTTAGGTGTTTAGAAGATCACCATCTGGGCATCTTGAGGTGATTTCCAACAGTTGTAAAATTCCGATGATGGATGTTGACTTAGACCAAGGTTTATTCTTTTGATTGATTTTGATACTTCAATTTGAATTGTTCATTAGTTGTTTTTCTTAAAATTATTTTTTTTATACTCAAATCCCCCCATCCTTGTTCACGTAGCTTAAAACTAGGCTAGATGCTCTCCGTGGGAACGATCCTTACTCACACTAATACATGTATTTTTAGGAGTATAGGTTTTATTTTTGGTTGCCTACGACAGCACACCAAATTTTGGTGCCATTGCTGGGGAGTGATTCTAGTTGATTTTTTTTTTTTGCTTCTTGTGATCCTTATTTTATTCTTGAAATTAGAAAAAACAAAATGAAAAAAAATTCAAAATTTAATAGCCCCTTCAGTTCTGCCAAGCTAAAATCACGCACAGCCTGACCTTTGTCTACTGAAACTACCATAACTTTCTCTAGAAAAACCATATTTGCAAGCTGTAAAATTCTCCAAAAATAGACATCCGGATCTTTTCAAGCATATATGGATTATCTCCTAGTTCTTCTTGAATCAATATAATTTAATCCACAAAGATGATTGATATGTGATTTGCAGTGCGATTCAGAAATAGAGAGAACTTTGCACAGGTTAAGGAGGGAAGCTCGGAGTAATTCTGAAGAGAATGATCTAGCTCTTGATCCCTTATTTGCTAGCGATTTTGATTTAGAAGAAAAGGAAGTCATGGTTGGAAATCAAACCTTTGAAAAAGTTTGTTGCTCCTGATTTAAATCAACAACCCTTATGCATAACATTCCATATTTTAGATACTACCACTACTTTTGAATTAAAATCTGGACTAATACATCTTTTGCCCACTTTTCATGGCCTTGTAGGTGAAGATCCTCACAAGCATCTAAAGGAGATTCATGTGGTATGCACGAGTATGAAACCTATGAGGGTGAGTGAAGAGTAAATTAAATTAAGAGCCTTTCCATTTTCTTTGAAGGATTCGGCTAAGGATTGGCTCTATTATCTACCCTCCGGGAGAATTACCACATAGAACGAGATGAAGAGGTTGTTTTTGGAGAAATGTTTCCCAACTTCAACGGTGGCCAACATTCGAAAAGAAATTTGTGGTGTAAGGCAGCACAACGGAGAGTCCCTACACAAATATTGGGAGTGTTTCAAGAAATTATATGCAAGTTGCCCCCATCATCAAATAGTGAGCAACTACTTATTCAGTATTTCAATGAGGGCCTCGTACCCACTTATAGGAGCATGATTGATGCCGCTGGTGGAGGAGCTTTGGTGAATAAAACTTTCAAGGCCGCGAGAAACTTGATTGCAAATATGGCGGCTAGTTCTCAACAATTTGGCACTAGGCTTGACCCTCCATCAAAGCATGTTAATGAGGTAAATATTTCCTTCTTTAAACAATAACTTGCGAGTCTAACTTCTCTTGTTCGTTAAATGGCTGTAGGTAATAAGCAAACAGTGAAGGCTTATGGGATTTGTTCGGTAGTAGGGCATCCAACCGATATGTGCCCAACTCTTTAAGAGGAGCCCATTGAGCAAGTGAATGCGGCGGGTGGTTTTCCTAGACAACAGAAAAGAAAGTATGATCCCTATTTGAGCACGTATAACCAAGGATGGAGGGATCACCCTAATCTTAGCTATGGGAATCCACAAGTAAATCAGTCTGTGACTCAAAGCCGCCTAAGTTGCCCACAATATAAGCAGCTATACCCCCTAGACAACAACCGGGCCAAACTTCTAATTCTAGTATGTCTTTAGAAGATATTGTTAAGTCTCTTGCCACTAATACTTTGTGTAGCTCGAGGTTTCAACCCAAGAAGGGGGTGAATTGGGTTTTTAAAAACTTTTCACGAAATTAATATAAGTTTATAAAAACTAACAAGCAACAGATAGTAAATACAAGTAATGAGCTGTAAATAAAGAGTTTAAGGAAAGAGGATGCAAACACAGTTATAGTGGTTCGGCAATATCGGATTCGTTCTGACCCTGCATCCACTCTCTTCAAGGAACACCTTGAAGTAATCCACTAAGAAAACTTAGTCGCACAACTTAGCCGGGTGTTGCACAAACCGTACACAAGCAAATTACAGGAATTGCTTAAACCGAAAAATCCTCTTCCTTTCGGAAGTTTCCCCTTCCTCTCGGAAGTAATCCCTTTACAAAGATGGTGTAAAGTAAAAGGTAGAGAAACAGCAAATGAAAGCTTATTACAATAGAAATGTCTCTCTTTCAAAGTAAAGCTTGAAGAAATGGCTCAATAAGATTATTTCAAAGCTTTTTGTGTTTCAAGAGTATAAAAACTTGATTATGTGAGATCAACTCTTTTTGAATATGTGCAGCTTGTTATTGAATGCTTAACTGAATGGGTTTATATAGCAATCAATTAATATGGCCGTTTAGGACTTTAATTTGAAAAAGATTTACTTTAAAACGTTCAGATTTGGAGTCCAACGGTCATAATTTTGAATTACCAGTCGACTGGGTCGAGATACCAGTCGACTGGGTTCACTTGAAAAATACTCGTTTTTAGACCTTCTGGGTATCCAGTCGACTGGTATATATCATCCAGTCGACTGGGGACTTTCTGTCCATTTTACCAATCGACTGAGTTGTTTCATCCAGTCGACTAGAGACTTATTGGTCAAAGTACATGTCAACTGGGTTAATTCATCCAGTCGACTGGGTACCTTCTGACCCATATTCCAGTCGACTGGTATATGTACCCAGTCGATTGGATTGTCTTCCAACCCAGTTTTTCTTCTATTTTTCATCAAAAACATTTTAAAAATAATGGTTTTCGAAAAAGCTTTTGTGTTTGAGCCTTTGAACAAGCTAATACAATGTATGAGTGAGACTTACATTGGTTCTAAACCTTAAGACCTATTCTAGATCTTCAGTCTTCACTTGATACTTGATTTGGTTCGAGTTTTTGTACTTTGTTCCTTGGTTGAATGTGTTTGATACTTAATACAACTTAGTTTAAACATGTTAGTTAAATAACAGTTGTGTTTTGCCATCATTAAAATACGGGTGAGGGTCAACAATCTCCCCCTTTTTGATGATGACAAAACTAATAATGTAAAAACAGTTTTAAAAACTAAGTGATAGGATATTTCAAAAATTTGGACAGAGTCTCCTCTATTTTTCGAGTAAAACCACCCTGTAAACAAGCAAACACAATTTATATTTCTTTCAACCAATCCAGAATCAAACTCAACCAGTCAATAAACATTTTAACAAAGTTATGGAGCAATACTCCCCCTAAATCTATGCATTGGTTGCGTTTTACTTAGATTTTCTCGTTTTTCTCATTTTTCTCCCCCGTTTTGACAACAGCAACCAAAGGGGGCATAACATAAAAAATAAGCTACTTAGCTAATACAGTCAAATAGGTTATAAGAAAAAAAAGTTGTACGCGAAGATTTGGCTTCATTCGAATCTCGGAAGCCTTCTCGGGAAGAACCGGAAGTTTTCAAGCGTATAAGCATTTTATAGCAGTTTTAGTGACCAAATAGAGTTTTAAAATACATATTACAAATAGCGTAAATAAATGCAAGAAATATGGCTAATAGTAATACATCATCATAGAGAAAAAGTCACTACAGACAGGGCTTCACATAGCTATAACTAAGAAAAAATACATGAGATGTCTGTGCTATGTGATAAAAACTGGAAAAGTGCTAAGTACAGATAAAAGATAGAGACTCATGGTGCGGGAGAGTCCGAGCTGTCACAAAGATGTTCCCTAATCTTAGCTAGGGAACCCTCGGTGTGCTCTCGATGTAACTCGAAGTCGTCCCGTAGGTGGTCTATGGAGGAGCTCAGCCTCAGGTAATCAGACTGCATGGACTGAAAACCGGACTCCATCGTCATCTGAAGACTCGTGATAGCTCTTAGGATGTCATCATAACCAGTCTGACCGGTACTCGAGTCACCAATGGGAGGTGCTCGGGTATCCGTCTCCATCTGAGCAGCCGTATCAGCATCCTCATCACTGTCACTCGCATCCTCTCGGATCCTTAGGCGCTTTCCGGCCTACAGATAGGGGAACCCTTCACGAACAGTACATCCCATCTTTTTCAGAGATGAGATGTTGATGATGTCCATCAATCCGATATCCTGAGCCTCGGAGGCAGGCAAAGGTACCCGAAAGTGCTGGAGGATGAGCGTAATGAGCATCCCATAAGGAAGACACCCGGAGTCGTTTGCTTCGCCGTTTATCATGTTGGCGAGCAGCAGAGGATATATATTGAAGTGGTGCCCAGATTTTAGGCACCAAATCAATACCGTATCTATTTTAGATAAATACCCTCGACTCCCGAGTCTTTGGGTGGATGGTCCAACTGACAATCAACTGAAACAACTTTGAGTTGAGGGGCAAGTCACTACATGTGTGAAATGTAGTGGGTCTGTACATATAGTTAGGGTCGTCCCTGACTATCCGACAGGCCTCCTCAACTTCAAAGTTGTCTGGCCATCCATCCAGACTCCATTGAACCCCCCTTATAGGGATTTTCAGAATGCTCATCAAGAGGTCAGTGTTGACCTCAAACTCCACACCGCTAACTCTGGTTCTGAATCTCAGAGCCAGAGGACTGGGTTTCACCAAGTTCGCATAGAACTGGTGAATCAGTCGCGGGTAATACTTTTCATGAATTCTGACCAGTGGGGTCAGATTTATTGCCTCAAAGGCTGGTAGAATATCGAAATTACCATGGCGAATAGAGTCGAAATCAATGACTCTACCCGTCATGATTTTCTTGTGACAGATTATTGAATTATACCTCTTATGAGCCGCTGGGCTGTAAAACAGAGTCTGCTCCAGCTCTGTTCTGGGTTCCTTGCTGGATGACCCTGCTGCTCCCTTCTCTTTCGACTCCGAAGCCACAGGTTTTGAAGACCTTGGCTTTTTAGTCGCATTAGGTCCACTTGTTGTGAGTTTAATACGGATTTTGTCACTCATTTTGGAGAAATCTGGAGTTTTTGAAAAAAAAAAAGATTTTGGTAAAAATGACAGATTTTAACCGTAGAAAGTTAAAAATCTCTTTAGGAATGTGTAGATCGGTGTGTTTAGAAGGGATTTGGATGGTTTTTGGATCAAAAGGATGAATTTTTCTAGAGAGAGAAAGCTTGGGATCTTTGAAAATGGCGTAAAAATGGCGAAAATCAACAGTCCCTTTTATAAAATCGCGATACCAGTCGACTGGGGTCGATATACCAGTCGACTGAGTCCCCTTGAAAAGATGAACAGTTTCTTTACCAGTCGACTGAGTAAACCGACAGTGAGTTACCAGTCGACTGGGCTAACTTTACCAGTCGACTGGAGGACAAAGGTTTTTCAAAAAATTGGCTCCAAATAGGATTTGATCTTATAGACGACTGGAGAAGACTTACCAGTCGTCTGGAATATTTAGCAGAGAATTACTAGTCGACTGGGTCAAAAGTATCAGTCGACTGAAAGATCAGGCAGAGACTTACCAGTCGACTGGATCCTGAGTAAAATTTCCAGTCCTGAATTTTTTTAGCACGATTTTGTTTATCTATGACATTTTTGAGTGAGGGGAATAATTAAACATGAATTAATACTCTATCACTCAATGACAAACATGCAAATGATGAAATGAGATGCAATCAAACATTTAGTTTATCAAAATCAAGCAATCCCATCAACATTCTAATCTTACAAAAACTAGCTTCACTTAAGGGTTTCGTAAGAATATCAGCAATTTGATCTTCTGAAGGTATGAATTCTAATCTTATATCACCTTTTTTAGCATGATCTCTTAAGAAATGATGTCTAATCTCTATATGTTTGGTTCTAAAGTGCTGAATAGGATTTTTGGTTAGGTTGATGGCACTAGTATTATCACTACATATAGGAATATTTTTGAGACTCATGCCATAGTCTTCTAGTTGTTGTTTCATCCATAGTACTTGGGCACAACAACTGCCAGCTGCTACATATTCTGCCTCAGCGGTTAATAGTGCAACTGAATTCTGTTTCTTGGAGAACCAAGAAGTTAACATAGCACCTAAGAATTGGCATGTTCCACTTGTGCTCTTTCTATCTAACCTACATCTAGAAAAATCAGCATCTGAATATCCTTCTAACTCAAAAGATGATTCTCTAGAGTACCATAATCCTATGGTCTGGGTCCCTTCTAGATATCTATGGATTCTTTTTACTGCAACTACATGTGATTCCTTAGGATTAGACTGAAATCTAGCACACATGCATACACTGAACATTATATCAGGTCTACTTGCAGTCAAATATAGTAAAGCACCTATCATGCTTCTATAATATTTAGAATCTACGGTTTTACCTCCTTCATCAAGACCAAGTTTGGTGGTTGTGCTCATAGGCGTTCCAATTGGCTTTGAGCTTTCCACCCCGAACCTTTTTAGTAGATCTTTGATGTACTTTTGTTGATTGATGAAGATACCTCTTTTTAGTTGCTTGATTTGTAGTCCAAGGAAGTAGGTAAGTTCTCCCATCATGCTCATTTCAAATTCACCTTGCATGCACTTTGCAAACTCTTGACACATAGATTCATTAGTAGCACCAAATATAATATCATCAACATATATTTGAACTATCAAAGTGTCATTCTTGTGAGTTTTTGTGAAGAGAGTTTTGTCTATTTTACCTCTTACAAAATCATTGTTAATCAAAAATTTACTTAATCTTTCATACCATGCTCTTAGAGCTTGCTTCAACCCATATAGAGCTTTAGAAAGTTTATAGACATGATTTGGAAGACTAGGATTTTCAAATCCAAGAGGTTGTTCAACATAAACCTCTTCTTCTATAAAGCCATTTAAAAAGGAACTTTTCACATCCATTTGAAATAGCTTGAATTTATTAAAGCATGCAAAGGCTAATAACATTCGAATAGCTTCTAATATAGCTACAGGTGCATAAGTTTCATCAAAATCTATTCCTTCCTTTTGGTTATATCCCTTAGCAACTAGTCTAGCCTTATTTCTAGTTACTATACCATTTTCATCCATTTTATTTCTATATACCCATTTAGTTCCAATAATTGAATGATCTTTGGGTCTTGGAACTAGTTTCCAAACATCGTTTCTCTCAAATTGATTTATCTCTTCCTGCATTGCAATTATCCAATCATTATCTTTTTCAGCTTCTATAAATGTCTTAGGTTCTACTTGAGACAAATAAGCTACAAAATTGCAAATATTTCTAATGGAAGAGCGAGTTCTTACCCCTTGTGAAGGATCACCAATTACTTGATCAATTGGATGATGATTTACATACCTCCAATCCTTGGATAGATTTTCCTCTTGTTGACTTGAGGATGGTTGGTCCAAATTGGGAGTTGCCATCCCTTTATTTGTTTGAGAAGAACTCACTTTTGGGTCAACAATTGGAGTAGGAGTTCCCATTCTTGGAATAAAATCTGCATCATCTTTAAAGGAAACTTCTCCACTACTCATTGGGTTAGATTCATCAATAGTTACATGCACAAATTCTTCTACTACTAGAGTTCTCTTATTGAAAACTCTATAAGCCTTACTAGTAGTTGAATATCCTAAAAATATCCCTTCATCGGTCTTGGAATCAAATTTACCCAAGTTAGTTTTATTGTTATTTAAGATGAAGCACTTACTACCAAAGGCACAAAAATAGGAAATATTGGGCTTTCTCCTTTTCTATAGTTCATATGGTGTTTTATGAAGCAAGGGCCTTATCAAAATTCTATTTAAAATATAGCAAGAAGTATTCACGGCTTCAGCCCAAAAATATTTTGGTAAATTATTTTCACAAAGCATTGTTCTTGAAAATTCTTCTAGAATTCTATTTTTCCTCTCAACAACTCCATTTTGTTGAGGAGTTCTAGGAGTTAAAAAGTTGTGATTAATTCCATTTTCATCACAAAATTTTGAAAAGCTTTGATTTTCAAATTCTTTGCCATGATCACTTCTTATGCTTGAAATAAAAATTCCTTTTTCATTTTGTACATTTTTGCAAAACTTTTCAAATCCTTTGAAAGCTTCATCCTTATAAGCAATAAAAATAACAAAGGTATATCTTGAATAGTCATCAACAATAACAAGAGCATATTGATGGCCACCTAGACTAATGGTACTAATTGGACCAAATAAGTCCATATGCAAAAGTTCCAAAGGTCTAGTAGTTGAGACTACATTTTTTGCTTTAAAAGATATCCTAGATTGTTTTCCCATTTGACAAGCATTGCAAATTTTGTCTTTCTCAAAATTGATTTTAGGAAGTCCAATAACGAAATCTTTTCTTGAAACAATTTTTAGCAAATTCATGTTTACATGACCAAGCCTTCTATGCCATAGCCATTGATTTTCACTAAAAGCAGGAAAACATTTTTCATTATCGGAATGCAAAGATTTCAAATCAACTATATAGACATTTTCATGTCTATGGCCAATGAATTTGATCTTGTTGCTCTTGATGTCTATAACTAGACAATGAGAGGTCTCAAATGTGACTTTATATCCTTTGTCACATAATTGACTAATGCTAAGTAAATTTGGCTTTAGGCCTTGTACTAGCAATACATTATCTAAGGTTGAGAAATCATTACCGACTTTTCCATGCCCGATGATCTTTATTTTAGTATTGTCTCCAATGGTCACAAGTCCACCATTTTTTAGAGTTAGCTCATTGAATACGCTTTTATCACCGGTCATATGCTTCGAGCAACCGCTATCAAGGTACCAACAGTTACCTTTCTCCTGGGTGTGAAGACAAATCTACATCACACAAGGATATACGATTGCACTTTTGGGTACCCAAAATTTCTTGGGTCCTTTGGGGTTAGTCCTTGAAAATACGGTTCCTTTTGGGACCCATACTTTCTTAACAATATATGGTATTCTATAGACATGTTGATGATGCACAATCCTAGGATAATGGTTATTGAAATTTGTAGGATTTCTTAGTTGTGCATGTCTATAATTCTTAGGATAGAAGTTCCTAGGATACATGTTTCTATTATGAGGAATATGAATATGCATGTCATTTCTAGAAAATGTATGATGATGATTTCTAGGATACATGCTTGTATTATTATGAATATGCATATCATTTCTAGGATAACCATGATGGTAATTCCTAGGATGAGCATGTGCAGTGTGCAAATTCTGATTATACAATTTGTTCCTAGAATGCACATAATGATTATTCCTAGAATGTACATGATGATTATTCCTAGAATGTGTGTGAGCATACATATAGGCATGAGTATTTCTAGGATATGCATTAGAGTTTCTAGACTTCCTAGCATTTATAGAGGGAGTGCTTTTAACCTTGCTAGAGGTCTTTGAAGTAGAGGCTTCATTTACACATGATACTTTCATGAATAAGCTCTCTTTTGCTTTTTGCTTGCCTAATGGAGAATAATCTAACCCAGATTTTCCTCCATTTAATCTTTGGCAAGATAACACTTCATCTAAATTTTCTTTTCCAAGCATAAGTCTAGATATAGTATCATTTAATTCTATTATCTTCTTCTTTAAGTTTTCATTTTCATCTTTAAGAAGATCTTGAGAAGAATCATAAAGTAATGAAGATAGTTTATCTTTTTCTTCTCTTAAACCTACCATCTCTTTAGAAAGAGATGACACCTCTTTTTTAAGAATGGTGTTCCTAGAATCGAATTTCTTCAATTCTTCATACATTTCATTTATGACTTCTACCAATTCTTCACTACTACTAACAATGTTATTTTTTGAAGAGGAAGAAGTTGATACCTCATTTTCGTCGTCGATTGCCATAAGACATAGGTTGGCAATTTCCTCGTATCCGATCTCTTTATTCGAGGAGTCTTCTTCTTCATCATCACCATCACGATTAAGATTTTCAATTTCCATAAAAGGTAAGGATGTGGTGGAACCATCAATTTTGTAATCCAAATAGTTTTCATGCTTTTTGAGGGATTCCACAAGCTCTTCTAAACTTTCACTTGTAGAATGCTTTGTCAAAATAATTTTCCATTGATTTGACAAAGACCTAAGAAATGTTCTCACAAGTTCAAGGTTAGAATAAATTTTACCCATGGAAGATAAAGTTTTAACAAGTATGGTAAAACGAGTTTGCAAATAAAAAATTGATTCATTTTCATTCATTTTAAAATGCTCTAAGTCATGAACAAAGTTTTTTAATTTGAAATTCTTTTCTTGCTTATTTCCTCCATGTATGACCTCCAATAAATCCCAAATTTCTTTTGCGGTCTTACATGAGGAAATTTGATCAAGAAAACTATAAAACATGTTCATAACTTTAGCATTTAGTTGAATGAATTTACAATCATTTACATCAAAATCATTTTCATTTTCAAGAATGAAATACCAAGCATAATAATCATGAGCTTGAATAAAAATCTTCATTTGAGCTTTCCAATGGGTGAAATTTGATCCATGAAGAAGAGGAGAACTAGAAGGATCTCTTCCTTCTAAAAATATAGTTGCCATAGGATCAACTCTAGGATGTTAAGCCTAAAATAGAGAACGAGGCTCTGATACCAATTGTAGCTCGAGGTTTCAACCCAAGAGGGGGGGTGAATTGGGTTTTTAAAAAACTTTTCGCGGAATTAATATAAGTTTATAAAAACTAACAAGCAACATATATTAAATACAAGTAATGAGCTATAAATAAAGAGTTTAAGGAAAGAGGATGCAAACACAGTTATAGTGGTTCGTCAATATCGGATTCGTTCCGACCCTATGTCCACTCTCTTCAAGGAACACCTTGAAGTAATCCACTAAGAAAACTTAGTCGCACAACTTAGCCGGGTGTTGCACAACTCGTACACAAGCAAATTACAGGAATTGCTTAAACCGAAAAATCCCCTTCCTTTCTGAAGTTTCCCCTTCCTCTCGGAAGTAATCCCTTTACAAAGATGGTGTAAAGTAAAAGGTAGAGAAACAGCAAATGAAAGCTTATTACAATAGAAATGTCTCTCTTTCAAAGTAAAGCTGGAAGAAATGGCTCAATAAGATTATTTCAAAGCTTTTTGTGTTTCAAGAGTATGGCTCAATAAGATTATTTCAAAGCTTATTTCAAAGTAAGCTTGTTTTTGTGGTTTTCAATGATTTTTGGTTGTGTATGTCACGAGCAAGATTCAATTAAGCTTGAAAAATTCAAAACATGATTGAATAAGTAATCTTCCAACTTAGAATTAATCTAGTCTAGTAATTTTCCTTGAGAATGGTATTAACTAAATTTAGCAGACAAAAGCTGGTGAGATTTTAAGCCTTTAGACTGACATATCCATATCAGTCTCACTATTTTATTTCATGTGAGATATTCTTCCATGGATTTGTTTCTCTAGAACTTGCTTTGATTCTCTTCGAGGTCATATTGACACATGCATGTATGAACATGATTAAGGCCCTCTTTGTTATAAGCTACATAAGCCTAATAACTTACCTTGTAATTAATTTTTTCCTTTGTTGAACCCCCTTGAGCTTTATTGGTTTTTTTTTTTGTTTATTGTAACCCAAGTTACAAGCTTTAAACCCAAAAAACAATGCCTTTACCCAAGCCGTAGAGCTAGTGGAGCATTGTTCATCATTATGATATGTATGGGTGTGCAAGAAATAAGTATGGGGGTGAGTTCCATTATTGATGTAATAATAAAAAATAAAAAAAAAGAAAGAGGAAAGGAGTGATGGAGGAAATTGCAATTAATGTTACAAACTGTCCATGTTCATAATTCCTCCTAAAATTCCAAGAAAGGGGTTTGTTTATACGTGATATATACAAAGGCAGAAGCTATTGCGAAGGATTGTTCCCTGCTGCAAACAAAAAGTGTTCCTTTGAATAATTTCTTTTTCAATGCAGGAGTTTTACATGGTTTAAATGCTTTAAAGCCAAATCGAAGAAGCTATTGAATGGAGTGATTGGTTTTACATGTCTTATATATTCAAGCTTGAGTTGATTCATTTTTGCTCCACTAGTTTCGATGGCTTTTGAGCTACATTCCCAAATATTTCCCACCTTGATCCTAAACCTTGTGATAACCCTTGAAAAGTTCTTATGATTCATGTTATACATGTGATCCCAGTGGTGGAGAATGAGAAGATATGAAAGCCTATATTAGATCATTTCCATTGGAATGAATTTGAGCGAAACACATACCAACACATGAAAGTCGAGTGTTTATTTCCGTGAGGGTCTACATATTTAGTTTACTCCATCTTTGAGTGAAAATGCTTACTAAGTAATCATAAGTTGTTTAAGAATGTTTGTTCATGATATGTTATGAGTTTTGAAGAGCTTGGTTGTTCTTTGTTGATGGCGTTGCAACCTAGGTGTTTTTGGGAAAGTGAATTTGAGTTTTGTCCGAGGACGAGCAAAAGTTAAGTGCGGGGGAATTTGATGAGAATGCAAAATGTCATATTTTTCTCCCTAAATGTTTAGTTTTTTTATACTCATTTGGTGCCTAAATGTACTCATTATTCTTATATTTTGATTTATGATGCAAATTGAGGCGTTAAGTGCAAAATGAAACTAATTGGGCGATTTCGGACAGTTTTGACATCGCTTCGTAATCTGGGAATAACTCTCTCATCTAAGCTTCGATTGAGATGATTCAAGATGATACAGAATGCCAAAAAAAATCTCTACAACTTTAATGTTTTGAGTTTTAAGAGATACTGGCTGCATCAAGATCGAAACTGGGCTTGGAGTTGCTGCACATGCACTGTTGCAGTTCTGGAAAGTCCCTTAACCTGCAATTCTAATACACTAATTTGATGCGGTTTATTTTTGAAAGTTTCCATATATGGTGCACAAAAATTCATTCTGAAAACACCAGTTTCCTATTTATATTAGGATTTTATTTTATTTTTAATATTTTCTTTAAATTAGTCAAATTTGGATATTGTTATTTTAGGATGATATTTAAATTATTTTAGGAGACCTTGGAGGGTTTCTATTACTGAAAATAACATGTATAAGGGGGGAGAAATCATCAAACTTGGGGGACTCCTCTCTCTCACCTTTTCTCTAACTTTTCCATCGAGTTTTCATCATGGTCCTGTGTGGCTAAACTTTTATAATTGGTCGAAGGAAACAGAAGCCTTAAAATCAATAAAACTGTGAGATCTAATATGTTTTTATTGTTTAATTTATGCTTTGAGTATCAGATGTTTTTCTGTCTCTATTTTCATGATCGTCTCATTTAATTACTAGGAGGCCTACTGGTTTATTATTCATTACAATCTACTACTAGGTTAGTGTTGGAAAATCACCTTTTAGCAGAATCCCAGGTTGTGATCTTTCCAAACACCCAAGTCTAGAATGACTTATAATAAACAACAATCAGACCAATCAAATAAATAACACAAGCAATTGTTATCGAGTTCGGCAATGTGCCTACGTCCCCATGAGCTCCTTCGAGCTCTCTGCACTAAATCAATGGAGTTCTTACAATTACAGCAACACCTCTTCAAGAACTCTCTTGTTCTTGAAGAATGAAAGAAGAGAAAAAGAAAGTGATAAGAACTAAGTGTTTCCCTGGATTTTTCCCAAAGAAAATTTCAATTACAAAGCTTTTGAATCTCCCCAGAAGTTTCCTTTGATTCTTGCTCAGATGCCCACTGTATCACCACCAAAGAATCTTTTGATTCTTGGAACCGAGCTCTGATACCACTATTGCTAGCTTTGATACCACTGTTGCTAGCTCTGATCCCAGGTTGTGATCTTTCCAAACACCCAAGTCTAGAATAACTTGTAATAAACAACAATCAGACCAATCAAAGAAAGAACACAAGCAATTGTTATCGAGGTTCGGCAATGTGCCTACGTCCCCGTAAGCTCCTTCGAGCTCTCTGCACTAAATCAATGGAGTTCTTACAATTACAGCAACGCCTCTTCAAGAACCCTCTTTTTCTTGAAGAACGAAAGAAGAGAAAAAGAAAGTGATAAGAACTAAGTGTTTCCCCGGAATTTTCCCCAAGAAAATTCCAATTGCAAAGCCCTTGAATCGCCAATCTATACTACTTTCTCTCTAAACAACCAGCTTCTCTTCAATAAGTCTCTCTTGTGTTTTATGTCTTTGCACTCTTACACTTGATCTCTCATATGATGTCTCACCCTTGTGTTGAGATGATGTCTTCACTTGTTATACCTGAACTGAATTTTCCTTGATGCTATGCTCCACAAATACCTGGCTGGTTTGCCCACTATCCCCTGCAGGGTTAGTTTTCTCCAAATAGGGAAATAAATGCTCATTAAAAATGACATCCCTACTTATTATGAGTTTCATTCCTTTTGGTTCTAATTACCACAACCTATACCCCTTAACCCCTTCCCTATATCCTAGAAACACACATTTTTTAGACCTTAAGCTAAGTTTATCATCCTTTTGATGTGCAAACGCAGCACATCCAAAAGTCCTAAGGTTGTTCAACTCAGGGGGTTTACCACTCCACATCTCCTCGGGAGTCTTAAGGTCCACAACACTAGAGGGTGATCTATTAACCAAATACACAGCAGTAGACACCGCTTCCCTCCAAAAACATTTAGGTAATTCGGAACTAATTAACATTCACCTAACCTTTTCCATAAGGGTTCTATTCATCCTCTCAGCAGCTCCATTTTGCTGAGGAGTTTTCACAACCGTTCTATGTCTTAGAATCCCATTGAACTTACGGAATTTATCAAAATCCTTATTAAAAAATTCTAAGCCATTATCAGTTCGTAAAACCTTAACTACCTTACCCGTTTGAGTCTGCAGCAACTTTTTCCACACCACAAATTTATTCAAAGCATCTGATTTATTTTTAAGCCAAATCTTTCTTGAATAATCATCAATTAAAGACAGAAAGTAAAGATTACCTCCCTGTGCTGGTGTTCTTGCTGGTCCCCAAAGTGCCGCATGAATGTAGTCAAGAATACCCTTAGACTTGTGCACTCCGGTGTTGAAGCTGACCCAATGTTGCTTCCCAAGAACGCAACTCTCACATAAATCAAGTCTCTCTACCTTGTCACCATCAAGTAAACCATTCTTGCTGAGAACTTGCAGGCCCTTTTTGCTCATGTGTCCTAAGCGATTGTGCCAAAGAGCTGCCTTATCCATCTCAGCCATTAAGCTTGCTGCTTGATCCTTGATGTCTGTGTCTCTGATCATCTCATAGAGACCATCCTTTATTGCTGCTTTGATCACTATCAAAGATCCCTTGGTTACCTTAATCTTTCCTCCCTGTGCTTTGTATGTGTACCCCATGGAATCTAGCTGCCTTAATGAGATCAAATTTCTTCTCAACTCCAGAAGATATCTCACATTCCGCAGCAGCCTTGTAATTCCATCAAACATCCTCAACTGGATGTCTCCTATCCCCCTCACTTGGCAAGAAGTTTTATTTCCTAAGAAAACCTTTCCATCATTGGTTTCCTTGAAATTCTTGAACTAATCTCGGTGAGGGCACATGGTGCAATCGAAATCCAAGATCTATTTCTTGTTACCCTACCACTTGCTCACATTTAAGCACATAACAAGAACATTATCTTGCTATTCTCCCTTGGCAACCGAAGCGTCTACATTCTTGGTATGGCTTCCTCCCTCATCCCTAATCATCTTCTTGCAATCTTTCTTGAAATGACCCTTCTTATGGCAGTAGTAGCATCTCTTTCGTCCAAATTTCGGTTTAGAGTGCGCTCTCCCATGGCTTTGTCCTCTACCATTTGGTTTGTCTTTGTAGTAGCCATATATGTTGCTGCTATACCAAGTTTCTAGCCTTCCTCTAATGAACAGCCCTTCCCCACTTGATGCTTCCCTCATCTTGGCTTTGAAATCATGAGCCCTTATAGCATTGATGAGAGTTGAAAAATGCATCTTAACAATGCTTATTTGGTAGCATTTTAGAGTTGATCTAGGGTTCAATTACTCATTTTTACCTTAACAATTCTAAAGTATCATACTTAGATCATTGATCTATTTCGGTGCATTTTCAGGTGCTTTGAGTTCAAAAGAGATGATAAAGCTATCTATATTTAAAGCGTCAAAAGTTCATGTATATTGGAGTAAAAGGAGTAGTTTCAGAAGGCCCAGTGTGCGTCAAGACCTCAAGCCTTGCTCAAAAGTTCCATAAGCTTCTTGGATAGAAAACCAAGAGTGAATGCCGCGGCGTTGAGAAGAAGGCGCCCCACCCTCTAGAACAGCTACCATTTGCCAAGCCTAGCGCCACGGCGTTGAGAAAAAGGCATCGCACCCTCCAGAACAGCATCTGCCCAGCACCACACCTTGAACTGCCCAGTGCTGCACCGTCTAGAACACCACCAATCTCGGACAAAGGCAGCGCCTAGGCGCTGGTAAGGCTGAGGCGCAGCGCCAGCCCGGTCCCTTGACCTAATTAAGGTGTTTTTGAAGACATTTTCCTGCCCAAAATGCCCCTAAACCTTATGGGCTATAAATAGAACCTTAAGGGTTTGCAGCCACAATTCGATTAACCATTCTTCTAAGTCTCTTAAGGCTGGAAATCAAGAGGAGAGCTCCACATTCTTCATCAACCTTGAGCCCCATGGCCAACTAATCTCCAAGCAAGGCAAAGAGATGAATTCCTAGGTGTTGTTGTTCTTATTTTCCATTATTGATTTAGTTGTAAGGATTTATTGTTGAATATTGTTTATGACTTACTCTTTGATTAAGTATGAATTAGAGACTTTACTCTTAATCCGGTGATTGTATCTTCCTCCTCCACATAAGTTTAGTCAAGCTCTTCTTATGTCAAGTTGTTTAGATGTGATTGATTTCGATAAATTTATCTTATAGCTTGTCCATTACTGCGGTATTGTCATTTCTTGATAATCTATGAGATAGATCATGTGTGCTTGAATCAAAACTAAAGAGTGATTTGTAGCAATTACATTAGGGTTTATAAATGTGCTTGATTGAATATTTGCCGATTACTTGTTTGGGATGTGAAACTTGCAATCGAGATAAAAACAATTGAATCGAGTCTGGAACAAGGCAATGAACCTAGGAAGGATTCTCGGAACCTTGTTGTTTCGTTTATATTCTCAATTATATTTACACAATTTTTCTCACAATACATCATTATCAAAACTCATATTCTTTCATTTGATCGTTATCGTTCATGTCAAGTTTACATTTTCTCTTGTAGTACGCGTTTCCTCGTGGGATTGACACCTCATCTATACACAATAACCCTGTGATAGTTTGAGCGTAATAAAATTTTGGCACCGTAGCCGGAGAGACGCGCTTAGCTTAAGGAAGATTGTCAACTTTGAGACAAAGACGGTAATACTGTTCTTTTCCCTTTGTTTTGATTTTCTAATTTTCTTTTATTATTTTGTTTTATTTATTTTATTTCCCCTCTAACTTAATTGGTGTTTGCTTAGACCGAGAGATTCGTGAGGAAGATTCATTAGAGGACCCGAAATAGAGTTACCCTCTCCTTCCACGTCCGTTAGTGAAACCTCACCTAGATCAAACCATAGTGCATCCCCATCCGAGAATTTAGAGGATTTTGTTAACATGGCCGAAAATCACAATGAAAATATTGCTAAGACACTTAAATACTACTTGCACCCTAGTCGAACGGTCACACCATCTTGTATCATGTTCCCCCCTAATGTTCAACAACCTGAGTTTAAACCGGGCATGATTTAATTGCTACCAACCTTCCATGGGTTTGAGAATGAAAACCCCTATGTCCACATTAGGGAATTTGAGGAAGTAGTAGCAACCTTTCAAAATAGGGCTGATATGGTGGACACCGTCAAACTTCGGTTTTTCCCTTTTTCACTTAAGGAAAAGGCCAAGGTTTGACTTTACTCGTTAAGGCCTAGGTCTATAGGTAGTTAGGATGAGATGACTCAAGCCTTTTTCCAAAAGCATTTCCCAACCCATAAGACCAATAACCTCAAGAGACAAATCTCAAACTTTGCACAAAAGGAGAGTGAAAACTTATATCAAGTTTGGGAACATTTCAAGGACCTTTTGAATTCCTGTCCACACCATGGGTATGAGAGTTGGCGGGTAGTTAGCTATTTCTATGATGGACTCCTAAGTAGGGAGAGACAATTTATAGAAATGATGTGTAATGGGGATTTTATTCAAAAAGATCCCGATCAAGCCATAGATTTTCTAGATGACCTATCAAAAAAAGCCCACACTTGGATAGGACCGAGTGCCATGGAAAGTACTAGGAGAAATCAACCCACTGGAATCTATCAACTTAAGGAAGAGGATAGCTTTAAAGCCCGTTTAGAGGCCCTAACTAAGGAAATTGAAGCATTAAAAACAAAGGATATTAGAGCCCTCGAACCGGTTGCTAGGGTGGAGTCCCATAAACCTTGTTTTATGTGTAATGGGGTAGATCATGTACCTATGGATTGTCCAGCTTATTTGGAGATGAAAGGAGAGTGTAATACCTTGGGTATACCCTTTAGGAAACCATACTCGTCCTACTCTAACATCTACAATCCCAATTGGAAGAACCACCCTAATTTCAGTTGGAAATCTGATGTGCAACCTCCTGCCCAATCTAGCACCCATTAGAGATCCGATATACAACCTCATCCCCACTTTAGTACCCATTGGAGACTGAAAGCAACTTCATTTAGTGCACCACAACAATCTTTACCTTTGGAAGATGCTTTTATGTCATTTCTGCAGGTATATGCCAAGAGTGCGGAAGAACAGGTCAAGATAAATCAACGGTTGCTAAATGAGCAAAAGAGGATCAAAGAGGAGCAAAAGGAGATAAAAAGCCAACTCACCAAGTTGACTAGTTTCTTGACAATTCAAGAGCAAGGTTGGTTTCCTTCGCAGGCGCAACAAAATCCAAGGGGACAACATATGGCACAAACCTCCGATCCAGAAAATCACAATGTTAAAGAGGTTAATGCCATGATCACTCGTAGTGGTAAGAAACTAGATGGACCCACTCTACCATCAAATTTGAGTCCCAACTCTGTGAGCAACAAGGATGAAGCTCCCAAGGAGCAAGATGCTCATATCGACCATTCACCGATGCCTTTCCCTCCAGCACTCCTTAAGCCTAAGGAGAGGAATTCAGTATTAAAAGGTGAGATCCTTGAACAACTTCAGCATGTTAAAATTAACCTCCCACTTCTCTATGTCATAAAATAGGTTCCCAACTATGCTAAAGTCATCAAGGATCTATGCACACTAAAAAGGAGGCACCATGTGAAGAAGACAGCATTCTTAAAGGAACAAGCAAGTGTGGTAATTGATAGCACGTCACCGCCCAAATATAAAGATCCGAGCTGTCTAACGGGGGCTTGCCAAATTGGAAACAAATCTTGTGGGCAAGCATTGCTAGATTTGGGGGCTAGTGTGAACCTCATGCCATACTCCATCTACTTGTAACTCGGTCTAGGTGAGATCAAACCAACCTCTGTGGTACTTCAATTAGTGGATCGTTCGGTAAGAAAACCAAGAGGTATTGTAGAAGATGTTTTATCGCAAATTGACAAATTCTATTATCTTGTTGACTTTTTGGTTTTAGATACCATCTCTTTTGTGAATACAGAGTCAAAAATTCCTTTGATACTTGGAAGACCATTCCTTGCCACCGCCAATGCCCTCATTAATTATAGGAATGGCCTAATGACATTATCATTTGGAAACATGACTCTAAAAGTGAATGTTTTTTGAATGTCAAGGCAGCCACATGAGGAGGATGAGTGATTCCACACTTACATGATTGACGAGCTTATTTTGAAGGATGAATACATTAAAGATAATTATAACTCTTTGGAATTCCTTCTTAATAATTTTGATTTTGATGATTCTTTTATATATCCCCATGCCGTTAATGTTGTTGATTTTTTTGATAAGTCGCAGGGATTTATGAAGAAATCATGGCAGCCATGCTTTGAGGAGTTGCCTAGAGAAAGGGAGGCACTCAAACCCCTTTCCGAGGAGACACCAACACCTAATTTAGCCCCGCTTCCGAAAAGACTCAAACATGTTTTCTTAGGCCCAGGTGATACCTTTTTGGTCATTATTTCCTTTGAACTTAATGATGTACAATGTGATCAATTGCTGAATTTATTAAGAGAACATAAATCTGTATTAGGTTGGACCATGGCTGACATAAAGGGTGTTAGCCCCTTAATTTGTTCCCATAGGATTTACTTAGAAGAAGGAGCTAACCCTCGTAGAGACCCACAAAGAAGGCTAAATCCAACTATGAAAGAGGTAGTTAAGAAAGAAGTCTTAAAGCTGTTGGATGCGGGAATTATATATCCAATATCGGATAGTAAGTGAGTTAGTCCAACCCACGTAGTTTCTAAGAAAGCTGGGGTGACCGTGGTAGAAAATGAGAAGGGAGTGCTAGTACCAACTAAGGTAGGGACCAGGTGGCGAATGTGCATAGACTATAGGAAACTTAATTCGACTAGTCGGAAAGATCATTTTCCCCTTCCATTCATAGATCAAATTTTGGAACGGGTGGCTGGCCATCCTTTCTATTGTTTTTTGGATGGGTATTCGGGATACTACCAAATAGGAATTGCCCTAGAGGATCAAGAGCATACCACTTTTACTTGTCCTTTTGGTACTTTTGCTTTTCGAAGGATGCCATTTGGTTTATGTAATGCACTGGCTACTTTTCAAAGATGCATGATGAGTGTTTTCAGTGACATGGTTGAAAAATGTATGGAAGTGTATATGGATGATTTAACCGTGTTTGGAACTTCTTTTGATTCATGTTTATCTAATTTGAAAAATGTTTTGTGCAGGTGTGAGGAAAAAGGGCTCGTGCTTAATTGGGAGAAGTGCCATTTTATGGTATCTTCCGGAATAGTCTTGGGCCACATAGTTTTTGAAATAGGGATGGAAGTAGATAAAGCCAAAATTGAATTGATCTCTAAACTACCCACTCCTAAGAATATTAAAAATTTGAGGTTTCTCTTAGGGCATGCAGGGTTTTATAGAAGGTTTATTCAAAATTTTAGTGCCATCTCTAGACCCCTATGTAGCCTTTTAACGAAGGATGTCGAGTTTAAATGGAGCCTTGAATGTGAACAAGCCTTTAGGACATTAATCTCTAAGCTTACAACCGCCCCTATTATGCAATCATTGGACTTTACTTTGCCTTTTGAAATTATGCGCGATGCTAGTGACTATGTTGTAGGGGCTATTTTAGGACAACGAAAGGAGGGAAAACCATTTGTTGTTTATTATGCTAGTAGAACACTGAATCATTCTCAAATGATGTACACCACAACCGAGAAAGAATTACTAGTTGTTGTATTCGCATTGAATAAATTTTGATCTTATTTGATTGGTTCACCTATCACTATATTTACAGATCACTCCCCCTTTAAATTTCTCTTTTCGAAAAAGGATGCTAAGGCCCGTTTGATACGTTGGATTATGCTTTTGCAGGAGTTTGACTTGACCATTAAAGACAAGAAGGGGGTGGAAAATGTTGTGGCGGACCATTTATCTTGCTTAGAATTCAAGAATGAAACTGACCTCGTGCTCATTGGGGAGGCTTTTCTGGATGAAAATCTATTTGCTGTTCTTGGTCACACACCATTGTATGCCGACATTGCAAACTACTTGGTTTCCCACCAAGTTCCATCTACATGGAGTGCACAAGACAATTGTAAGTTTTTGGTTGAGGTAAAGAACTTCTATTGGAATGATCCTTATTTTTATTTGTTTAAATATTTCCCTGATCAGATAATAAGGAGATGTATTCCAGATATTGAAGTTAATAGTGTGCTAACCTTTTGTTATACATATGCTTGTGGTGGCCATTTTTCTATCAAAAAGACAACTGCAAAAATTTTGCAATGTGGTTTTTATTGGCCCACTTTATTCAAAGATGCTAATAAGTTTTGTAGATCATGTGACAGATGCTAAAGGTTAGGTGCATTGTCCCGCCATCATATGATGCCTCTCAACCGGATCCTAGTGATAGAAATCTTTGATTGCTGGGAGATCGATTTTATGGGACCATTCCCACATTCCTTTGGGTATTTTTATATTTTGCTTGCTGTTGATTATGTTTCTAAGTGGGTTGAAGCAATACCTAGCCGCACTAATGATAACACAATTGTTGTTAAATTTCTAAAAGACCATATCTTATCTAGGTACAGTACTCCACGTGTTATCATTAGTGATCAAGGGTCACATTTTTGTAACCGTTCTTTTGAGGCTTTAATGCGCAGGTATAGAGTCACCCATAAGGTTTCTACAGCATATCATCCACAAACCAATGGTCAAGTAGAACTAGCAAACAGGGAGATCAAGCGGATACTTGAGAGAATGGTGAATCCGAACCGAAAAGATTGGTCCTTGCGCCTATCGGATGCACTTTACGTGTATCGGACAGCATGTCACTTACCGGCAGAACTTGAGCACAGAGTATACTGGGCTATCCGGAATTTCAACTATGACCTGAAGTTGTCCGGTGAAGAAAGGAAATTGCAACTTTGCGAACTTATGAAATTGAGGGATGATGCGTATGACAATGCCAAGGACTTGAAGTCAAGTATGAAGGCGGTGCATGCTCAAAAAATACACCGGAAACATTTCAAACAAGGTAATAAAGTTTTTCTTTATGACTCGCAGTTACACCTCCATCCCAAAAAATTACGATCACGATGGAAGGGACCTTATGTGGTGAAGAGTGTTTTTCCTAATGGAGTGGTTGAGGTTGAAGACCCTTTCGATGGTCGAGCATTTCGAGTCAATGGCCAAAGATTGAAGCTTTACTTGGAACACAAACATGTTACAGACAACCCCGAAGAAATCTCTTTGGTGGCCTCGGTTTATGTTTGGTAATCGAGTACTTTCATTCCATTGTATACTAGTTTTCATTTTGTTTTGTTGAGTCTTTGTTAACTTAGAATTTTTGTTTTGTTAAGTCTATTTTAATTTTTAGTTTCTAGTTGATTTAATCTAATTTCTAGTTAAAAATTATTTTTATTAATCATTATTTTATATCTCTTTGTGTTTAGTTTTTGCACAAACAAAGACTTTGATGTTTTTAGGACATTGAATCAGGCCCAGTGTGCGCACAGCAGGCCCAGCCCGAGTGCCTTGCCTTCACCAGCCCAGCGCCTCACCCAGCAGAATGAGCACAGCAGGCCCAATCCGAGTGCCTCACCTTCACCAGCCCAGCACCTCGCCTAGCAGAATACGCACAGCAGGCCCAGCCCGAGCGCCTCACCTTCACCAGCCCAGCGCCTTGCCCAGCAAAATGCGCAAAGTAAGCCCAGCCCGATCACCTCGCCTTCACCAGCCCAGCGCCGCACCGCTAGTCCGAGCCAAGGAAAAATCAAACCCTAAATATGCCCTATTTAAACACTTTTTGCAGCCTCCTTCTTCATTTCTCATTTTCACAAAAATAACTGCACACTAAACTCTCTCCCATCCTCTCTCCAAAGCAAACCATAATCAACTCTTTTTCTCACTATTTCTTGCTTTTACCTCCATTTCTTGAAGAATTGCACTCATTTTGCAAACTTTACTGAAAATTTCTCCAAGAAGTTTGGGTCTAAGAGGAATTTGGATTTTTCAAAAGGATATCAAATTGGTGGGTAGTCTTTCTTTTCTCCAATTGTGGGCATCAAATAAGACCAATTTCTCCTCTTTATTGTTCATTTGTGTTTTTTGGTGGTTAAATTTATCTTTAAGTCTATTGTTCTATTTATTTGATTTCCATGGCACCAAAGACCAAGAGACCTAGGGTAAAACAACAACAAGAGTTTGATGATACCAAATTTGTTAGTTTTGAAGCAAGTGAGAGATATATTAGAATGATACAAAGTAGAAAACTCATTCCCGAGAGAGGATTCAACATCACCGAGAGGGGGAACCCGACTTTATTTAGAATGATTCAAGATAGGAATTGGGGTACATTTACAAGACCACCCTCTCCTTCCCTCACAAATTTGGTTAGATAATTTTACACTAATGCCGACGAGCATAACAATGGTAAAGTTAGGGTGAGAGGCCAAACAGTCTCTTTCAGCAGCACATCTATAAATAGATTCTATGGGTTACCTGACATCGAACGCAGTGAGTATAGTGCATATATGTCTATAATTAATTATGAAGAGATTTGCCATACTCTCTGTGTTCTGGGCACTACATGGAAAATGACGGGTGATACCCCTATCAATTTGCCCGCTACTTCTCTGAATGTCAATGCTCGGGCTTGGCAATTTTTTGTGTGTCAGAAGTTGATGCCTGCCCTGCACTATAGTGACCTAAATGTTGAGCGAGCTATTCTGATTTATGTAATTTTGATGGGAATGACTATCGATGTGGGCCAGGTCATCTTTAACTCTATCCTACACACTGTTAGACTAAAGCTCGGATTATACTTTCCTTCTTTAATTACCCAATTGTGTATCCGAGCTAGAGTCCAATACAGTACTGATGAGGAAGCCCAGCAACCAAAGAAACCTATCGATGATGGCCTGCTCGCTCATATTAGAGCCTCCAGGCCGCCAACTCTGGGAGAGGGAGCAGTAATTGCTGCCGCCCCTCCCCCCTCTAGGTATTTCACGGTTGCTGAGCACCTTGAGCATTTAGAGAGTTGTTTTGTCGAGCATCAAAAACTATTTTTTGATAGGCTAGATCGTCAAGACCGATTCTTGGCTAGGCAAGACCAATTCTTGGCTTGACAAGCTGATTATCAAGCGAAGGTCTACTCTTCTTTTGGTCAGATGTACCAACACCTTGCCTCCGCTATTGGTTGTAATATGGGTCACTTTCCTACTATGCCACCCTATCCGGGTTCATCTTTTGACCCACCTTTCGAGGAAGGTGAAGAGACCGAAGAGTATGAAGAAGAGGATGAGGACTTAGAGGAATAGTTTAGGGTTATCTCTTGTTTATCTACTTTTATTTTATTTTATTTTATTTTTATTTTTATTTTTATTTTTATTTTTTTAAACTGTACTAACATTTCTTGCGTTTCGTTATTTTATTTTTTGTCCTTTATTTTAGTTTTTAGTTATTTATTTCCATTTCATATGCTAACCTAACATACGGTGGGAATCTTGATGTTACATCGCAGTTGCTTTCTTTTTGTTTGTTTTGTTCTATGTTGTAGATCAAAAATTTAAGCGAGAAGAACGGCATGCAGTTCAAATGAGTGGTGCGCAATTTTCAGCTTCTGTGTACTTTTGGCTACAAAGGGAGTTTCCTTTCTTTTTTTCTTTTACATTGAGGACAATGCCTATCTTAAGTTGGGGGTGGAGGAAACATATTTCTTATTGCATACCATTGAATTGTTGGGTGTCAACTTCCCTTTTTTCGTTTTAATTTGTTTGTTTTGTTTTAATACACCTGTTTGTTAGGATAATATGTTTTTAAAAAAAATTATATTTAGTTTTGTTTGTTTTTAGCATGCTTTGTGTTAGCCTTGGAGTTAATTAACATGTCGATGATACGAGCTTAATCGAGATAGCATATAGTGTTTAGAAGAAGTTAAATCTTGCTTCGCTTTGAGAATAAATTAAGTGTCAATCTTTCTTTGGTTTGGGACTCTGGTTTGTGGTAAGATTGCATGATTAGTCTAAAGCATTTAGAGAAGTTTTATGTGCGATTGTTTTGTGAATACTTTTGCGGTCTCAACAAGCTCTAGAACTTATTTGATAATCACTTGAGGCGAAAATCATAGAATGCACACTACTTAGGATATGATGTAGGCCATTTTTGGACCGTTTGAGCCTTTTTAAACTTACCCTTGTTATATTTATCACTAGTTCACCTATTTGAGCCTTTTCTTGAAAAAGAATTTGAGCCTTGTTTCTTTCGATAGCCCATTTACTCACCTTTATGAGCTTAAAAATATTTTATCCTTACTTTTCTTTTAAAAGAACTTAGTTATACACATTTGTTGAGAAGCACTTAAGAAGAGTAAGGATGGAAATATGAGAAAATATTACTACCATAACCCAAGTACATTAAAAGATATAAGTTGGGGGTTCTGGAAAAGAGTAAAAGAAATGAAAAAATAGGAGGTGAATGGATATGTGCCAAAATAAAAAAGAAGTGAATTATGGCAAAGAAAGAAGAAAAAAAAATGGTGATTTATGGAGAGAAATGCTCGTAAAAATGGTTGAAAGAGTTGGGTGTTGAAGTAAGGTTATCTAGTGCTTAAAGTGGTTGTGTTTAAATTAAGAGACTTAGTTTTTTTATTTGTTTTAACTTTCATATTCTTTCTTGACCTTTACCCTAGCCTAACGTTACAAGCTTATTAAAGACCTATTGATCCGATGTAGTGTGATTTTTTTTCTACATAGTGGAGAGTGATTTGAAAAGTGAGCCTATGGAGCTTGATTTGTGATTGATGTCATGCAATTTAATATGTTTTTAGAGGCTAAGACTTGTATTCATGGACATTGTGCATAAAATCATCCGGATGTTCGGATTAATGAACTGTGGTAAGACGGATGATAAGAGTCGATAACAATTTTAAGGTTGACATTTGGATTATTCTTGGACTTAGGTGATATTTAATGATTCTATGTGCTATATGTTATGCATGATTTTTGAGACAAAGATTTTGAATCATTCTTGGTTAACGCCAACATTTCTATATTTTTTTTTGATAAAGAATTCATTTCATGTCTTTCGCTTGAATTGCTAGGGACTAACAATAAGCTAGTTGGGGGTTATGATGAGAGTTATAAAATGCGTCTTAAGAGTGCTTATTTGTTAGCATTTTAGAGTTAATCTATGGTTCAATTACTCATTTTTACTTTAACAATTCTAAAGTATCATACTGGGATCATTGATCTATTTCGGTGCATTTTCAGGTTCTTTGAGTTCAAAAGAGATGATAAAGCTATCTATCTTTAAAGTGCCAAAATTTCATGTATATCAGAGTGAAAGGAGTAGTTTCGGAAGGTCTGGTGTGCGTTAAGACCTTAAGCCTTGCTCATAAGTTCCATAAGCTTCTTGGATAGAAAACCAAGAGTAAGCGTCGCGGCATTGAGAAGAGGGCGCCGCACCCTCCATAACAACTACCATTCTACCAAGCCTAGCACCGCAGCGTTGAGAAGAGGGCATCAAACCCTCTAGAACAGCATCTGCCCAGCGCCGCACCTTGGACTGCCTAGTGCTGTACTGTCCAGAACACCACCAATCTCAGACAAAGGCAGCACCTAGGCACTGGTAAGGTTGAGGCGCGGCGCCAGCCCTGTCCCTTGACCTAATTAGGGAGTTTTTGAGGACATTTTCCAGCCCAAAATGCCCCTAAACCTTATGGGCTATAAATAGAACCTTAAGGGTTTGCAGCCACAATTCAATTAACCATTCTTCCAAGTCTCTTAATGATGGAAATAAAGAGGAGAGCTCCACATTCTTCATCAACCTTGAGCCCTATGGCTAACTAATCTCCAAGCAAGGCAAAGGGATGAATTTCTAGGTGTTGTTGTTCTTATTTTCCATTCTTGATTCAGTTATAAGGATTTAATGTTGAATACTGTTTATGATTTACTCTTTAATTAAGTCAGAATTAGAGACCTTACACTTCATCCGGTGATTACATCTTCCTACTCCACATAAGTTTAGTCAAGCTCTTCTTATGTCAAGTTGTTTAGATGTGACTGATTTAGGTAAATTTATCTTATAGATTGTCCATTACTGCGGTATTGTCATTGAGATATATTGTCGTTTCTTGATAATCTATGAGATAGATCATGTGTGCTTGAATCGAAACTAAAGAGTGTAGCAATTACATTAGGGTTTATAAATGTGCTTGATTGAATATTTGCCGATTGCTTGTTTGGGATGTGAAACTTGCAATCGAGATAAAAACAATTGAATCGAGAGTGGAACAAGGCAACGAACTTAGGAAGGATTCTCGGAACCTTGTTGTTTCGTTTATATTCTCAATCATATTTACACAAATTTTCTCACAATACATCATTATCAAAACTCATATTCTTTCATTTGATCGTTATCATTCGTGTCAAGTTTATATTTTCTCTTGTAGTACACATTTCCTCGTGGGATCAACACCTCATCTATACACAATAACCGTGTGATAGTTTGAGCGTAATCAAGCATTGATCACAATTTCTTTGGTTAGTGTATCTCTTCCATATTCAATAGCATTAATCAAACTTTCAAAATAATTTGGAAGAGAATTCAATTACATAACAACCAATTATTCATCTGGGAATGTTATACTACAACTAGCCAAATCCTGAACTAGTTTATTAAACACATCAAGATTATTTTGCAACTCTTTATTAGATTCCATTTTAAAAGCAAAGCTTCGTTTCAGAAGATATATCTTATTAGGGAGAGTTTTGGTAAGAAATAACTCATGTAGTTTCTTCCAAATGACAGCTGGATCTTCTGAGTCTCCACACTCCCTAGTCACACTATCCGACATATGTAGAAAGATGGTGCTGTATGCCATCTTCTTTATCTCATTCCGCTGGACCTCAATGATACTTGCTGGAAAAGCATCTTGTTCTCCAATCGCCAAGTCCACCTTTTGTTGCATAAGAACAACTTTAATTGTCAGCTTCAAAGGGTAAAGTCTCCCTTTCCATCAAACTTCTCATCAATGAAGTTTGAACCCATCTTGCGGAGAAAATCCCAAGATTTATGGAACGCTTACAATTGCTTTCCAACTTCTAAAATTCAAGAACACGATCAAATCTTGATCTCAACACCGTTCTTGAATCTCAAGAACACGATCAACTCTTGATCTCAACATCGTTATTGAATCTCAAGAATACGATCAACTCTTGATCTCAACACCGTTCTTGAATCTCCCAAGAAGTTTCCTTTGATTCTTGCTCGGATGCTCACTGTATCACCACCAAAGAATCTTTTGATTCTTGGAACCGAGCACTGATACCACTGTTGGAAAATCACCTTCTTGCGGAATCCTATGTTGTGATCTTTCCAAACACCCAAGTCTAGAATGACTTGCAATAAACAACAATCAGACCAATCAAAGAAATAACACAAGCAATTGTTATCGAGGTTCAGTAATGTGCCTACGTCCCCATGAGCTCCTCCGAGCTTTCTGCACTAAATCAATGGAGTTCTTACAGTTACAACAACACCTTTTTAAGAACCCTCTTGTTCTTGAAGAACGAAAGAAGAAAAAAAGAAAGTGATAAGAACTAAGTATTTCCCTGGAATTTTCCCCAAAAAAATTCTGATTACAAAGCCCTTGAATCCCAATCTATACTACTTTCTATTTAAACAACCAACCTCTCTTCAATGATTCTCTCTTGTGTTTTGTGTCTTTGCACTCTTACACTTGATCTCTCATATGATGTCTCACCTTTGTGTTGAGATGATGTCTTCACTTATTGTTAGAAGACCCTTTATATAGAGCAATGACCACCTCATCCAATCTTTGAGATCAATATCAACCCTTAGATTTCAAGAACCAAATATTCATGGCTCTCTAAGAGTCTAAGTGATCTTGTACGTTTTAAACAAAGTACCAACGCACTAGCTGAAGGCCTGATATCATGTATCAGATCTGCTTTCGTGTCGCGGCTTAGAACAGGGCATGTCACGGCTTAGAAGTGGGGAAACTTGCTGCCATGCTGGAGGCCACGGCTTGGGTAGGCTGTGCCACGGTGCACAAGACTGTGCAGCGGTGCTCACACCTTGAGCCGCGGTATGCATGGCGGTGCTGATCTTCTCAAACATGTTGGAGGCCCCGACGCCTAAGGCTGGACCGCGGCCCACAACCAGACCTGATGCTGAACACTCCATCTGTTTAATTCTTTGACAAATCCCAACAATTAGATATCAAATCTGTAATTGTTTGATCCCTCTAATTTATGAAGCAACTAAGATTTAAAGATTTGTTGCGTCAGAAATTATTAGATCTTAGGAAGAATGCTCGACTAAATTAAATGCAACCGTTTGTGCTTGTGTTGTTTAGCTTCATCGATCTCTCTAATTTTTAAGGCTGCTACTAGATTAAACCTTTAGCGCTTGTCTTGGGTTGTTTAGTAGTTAGGGTTAATTACATCGCTTGTTTTCTAATTAATTGCGACTAAGGAGGGATAAGGAAATAGTTCCAATGGTGAATATTCAAAGTGTGAATTGATATATACTTGCATCGATGATCAGTTGTAAAATTCTGATGGTGGATGTTGACTTAGTCCATGGTTTGTTCTTTTGATTGATTTCAATACTTCGATTTGAATTGTTCATTAGTTGTTTTTCTTAAAATTGTTTTCGTTATACTCAAATCCCCTAATCCTTGTTCACGTAGCATAAAAAAGGGCTAGATACTCTCCGTGGGAATGATCCTTACTCACACTACTACATGTATTTTTAGGAGTATAGGCTTTATTTTTGGTTGCTTGCGACAGCACACCAAAGACCTAATAACAAAAAGGTAAATTATTTCTCCCTTGTAACTTAATATTTATAAATATGACAATTGATTATTTCAAAGCTCTGTAATTTAATTTAATTATGCACTTCATATAGAAACATGTTCTAGATTTGCATTCTAATTTTGTATGTAATATAAATTAGGGTTATTTACATCTAAATAATTAAATAGTACATCATCTATAAAATATTTTATGATTGTTTTGCATAATAACATGTCATATAGATTAGGATTTTGCATGATTTTTCATTGTTAAAATCGTATTCGGAGTCAATTAAAGACAACTGATTCATAAAACTTGAATCTGCCCAGAACCAGTAGCAGAGGAGCTGATCGACTCCTGATTAGGGCCGATTGGCCCTAGTCCCTGACTGGTCGAGTCCGGACCCTACCAAAAAATTTCCATGTTTCATGTTGTTGCTCCTTTATGGTTTTTATTTCTTATTCTCTAATACTCTAATGTGTTTTTTTTTCCTGTTTTAGGTGAATTTTAATATTCCATGCTACATGATTATTTATTTTGGATGATTAAACAACTTACATGCATGTTGAGTGATTAATTGTTTGGTTGATATAACTATTGGATGCTAATTGATTGATATAACTATGGTTTAGTATTTATGTTTGTTCAGTGTGTAGCGAAATATATTTCTTTTTAATTATTAAATATTTTCCCAAGAACATGAGAGTTAGGTTTCAACCTAGACGAGAGGGAAAGCCTTAAATTTTTCTTCTCTTGTACCCTAATCTCTTGCCTCAAATATCTCTCGTGGACTAATAATAACTGATTTTGGCCCCTTAAGGTCAAATAGAATCCTTACTTTATGCTTGGAATGATATGTCCATTGTAAAATGTCTCTCGGTAAGGCCTAACGCCATATAATAGTGAAACATTTTCTAAAAGTCTAACACTTGTCATAGGGTCTCTTTACTACTCATAAAGGGTTATGTTGGACATAATAAGAGCTAATCCTTCTATATTCCAACCCACTTCGATCTATGCCCTTGCTTAGTCATCATATTTTGAAAGGAATAGACTTGGATATTAAGCTCAGAGTTGTGGGTTTCGAAAAAAAGGTGTGGTACCTACAGCTGCCCGTATTTATTTATTGTGTTGGAAATAACCTTGACAAGATGCCCAGGTGGTGATCTTCCAAACACCCAAGTCTAGAATGACTTATAGAAAGAAATGCAGCAATCGAAAGCAAGAAAGAAAAGAAGACAAGCGATTTGTTATCGAGGTTCGGCAATAGCCTACGTCCCCATGAGTTCCTCTGAACTCTCTGCACTAAATCAATGGTTCTTTATAATTACAGCAACCCTCTTCAAGAAACCTGAAGTTCTTGAAGAAACCAAGAAGAGAAGAAAAAAGATGATAAGAACTATTACAATGCTCTCTATCTATACTACTCTTTCTTCTTTACAACCAGCCTCTCTACAATGAGTCCCTCTTGTGTTTTGTGTCTTTGCACTCTCACACAATTCTCTCTTGTATTGTGTCTTGTCACTCTTTACAATTGATCTCAAAGTACGTCACAAACTTATGTTATTCTTGTTGATAATGAAGCTAGGTGACCCTTTATATAGTGCACCAACTTCTTGTCCAATCTTGAGAGTCAATCTCCACCTTTAGATCTTGATGACCACTTAACCATGGCCCTCCTTCAATCCTAAGTGGTACTGTGCATTTTAACCTTGCATCCGCGTACCTAAGAAGAGGTTTAAACAAGCTGTCCATGTGTGCATCAGTGTGCCTAGTGCTGCGGCACTAAACAGGGTATGCTATAGCGCTAGGCAAAACATCATTTTCACCACTTGCTGAGTGGTGCGGCGCTGGTGAAGGAGTGGTGCGGCACTGCCCTTCTTTTATCACCTCTCTTGCTGGGCGGTGCAGTGTTGGTGAAGAAGCGGTGCAGCACACACTGATGCTGCCCTTCACATAGCTGTGCGCACTCCTTCGCCTTGTTGAATAGGGGTGTGCACACACACCCAAAGTGATGCACACACATGTGTGCACTCTTTTAACATGCTGAAATTTATTCTTCCAACCTTTGTTTAGATTTTAACTATGTTTAAACCTTACACAAATACCAACATATTTCTTATGGATGAATGGTTTACTTTTATGCAATTATTGATGATTTATTTTTATCGTTTTCATATAAATTGTTGGGTTTGTCACGCCATGGTTAGGTGATTTTATTTATTTTCTTGCTTTTATTTTGGGGATGTAAGCCACGTTTAGGAACCTTTTATTTTCCACTATTTCCCTATAATCACTCTTTACTTTCTCGCACTTTAATAGCTATGGATAAATTATATATCTTATCATTTCTTGACCATATATTGTGTGTGCTCTCATATTCATTGTGTGCTTATGTGATCACTAAATTAACAAAAAAAATAATTAATTAATAATTAGCCATATAAAAAGAATCCATTTGAAATGCAAGAGTAAAAGGCTAGACCCCTCGAGGTCTAGGTACGTGTGGGGTGCTCACTTGTGACCTTCCCACCGCGTCCCCAATATTTGAATCTAGGAATCTCAACCCTTAATTAACTAGTGGCTATAGATTTTTTTGTCCTTAAAAACCAAGTGGTGACTCCTCGATGTGATTATTCGCCAACAACCTTGCGTAGTTGTCACATCCTTCAAAACTCTATTGGATAATCCATTGAGGAGAAGTTATGTCCCTTCAGATTGTCCCTTCAATTTATCCCTTAAGTGATATGCTCATATCACAAGTTAAATGGTGGTCGCGAGGTACTATCTCGTATCTTATAGGACCATTAATCTCAGCCTGTATAGGCTATCTCTTTAGCTACAGTAGTGTGATGTGGTTGTTTCTAATCTAGTCTTTGAAAATATGTACAACTTTATCCATAAAATAGGGTAAATCTTGAGGTTCTCTTATTGGCTTCTTTCCCTTATTGTTTGGTTCTTCTTTTTCTTCTTCTTCTTCTACAATGGTCATTGGATCATTTTGGTTCCTCTTTGTCCCAAGGATTCTAGCCACGAACATGCTATTCCTTCTCGCCTTCTCAAACAATGGTCCAAAAGAATCTACATCCAGGTTCTCCAAAAATATCCATCTCACACTACAAGATAAACGACATACGCTGGCACTTTTTTTAGCATATTTTGGTGCTTTAAAGTGCCGCAATATGCGATACCAGCGCTTATGGCAAGCACCGGATAAAGCGCCGATATGTGTGGTGTCAAAGTGCCAATACCGACACTTAACGTAAGCACCAAAATTTGCATTTTTTTTCGACACTTCTAAGCGCCGGTATATTTCGATGCTTCTAAGCATCGCTATATTTCGGGGCTTCTAAGCACCGTAATATAGTGGCACTTTTGCACAAACTCACTGCAAACACCAAATATTGGCAATTTTTTGTGACACTTTAAAGCGCCAAAATACACCTGCCTTGTGTTTTTACACTATTTTGGGTTTAATATCAACATGAATACCCATGTTCTTCAATATATAAAATGTACCATAAAATCCATAAAAATTCAAATATCAATACAAAAGTCATTTCATTTACACAAAAAACATTCATAGTTAACATATAAATTCATACAAAACCAACTAATGAATGAAGTCTGAAAAATTATTTTACCATTACACTTGAAATCAAATATGAGGTCCTTCATTAACCAACCATTGTAGTAAGGACTTTAGCTCATCCATTTGGGACTACATACTGTTTATTTGATCATCGTGCTTCGTTGCTATTTCTTGAATCTGATGCTTATGCTTTTGATTGATTTCTTCTATTTGTGCTCTCAAATTATGTACCTCTTCAGCATAAGCCCTATCGTATCCCATATCATTCCTAATTTGAGCTGAAAATCCATACATGGCTGAGGGTGTAACTCCAAACCCTTGACCTCATACACGTCCAGAACTCTCTTCACCCATAAGCTCGGTGAAGACTTTATTTTGTATTTGTAAATTATTGCTAGCATCAGAAGATCCTGAAGCAGCAACAAGTTCGGCCACACGAGCTTCAATAGTCACCTACAATTATGAAACAACAAAAATTAAACTCCCCCAAAGATTGAGTAGCTAACAGCAGCGAAAGTTACATAAAACAAAAGTTGTTTATCAGATTTTATAGAAAAATTGGCAGAATTTCCCCTATTTTTTCCATAAAACCTCCTACAAAAGAAAAACACAAATATAATCTAAACAAAGCAGCCAATTCACAACTTAACAAGGAAGAGAACAAGATACGAGGATGGACATTAGAGAGAATGCTTGAACTACGCAACTGAGCATAAAATGGCAAATGAGCAAAAATCACTTGAAAGAGTAATATTAATGCATTCAAAAAGAAAACAGCTTGCAAAATTATTCAAAGTGAAACATAACCATACTCATATCAAATGCTTGAACTATGTAAACCAAGTTATTCACTAAAAAAACAAGACATTCATTTCCACTTTATTTGGCCAATGTTGGGAAATCACCCTCAAGATGTCCAGGAGGTGATCTTCCAAACACCCAAGTCTAGAATGACTTGTAATGATCAGAAAAGAAAGAAGACAAGCAATTTGTTATCGAGGTTCATCAATAGCCTACGTCCCCGTGAGTTCCTCCGAACTCTCTGCACTAAATCAATGTGTTCTTACAAGTTACAGCAACACCCCCTCAAGAATCACAAGTTCTTGAAGAACCAAAGAAGAGAAGAAAGAAGGTGATAAGAACTATTACAAAGCTCTCTACCCAATCTATGTTGCTCTCTCATTACAACTAGCCTCTCTTTTGAGATCTATTCTAGTGCCTCTCCAGTGTTTTGTGTCTTTGCACTCTCACATTTGCACTTGAATTCTCTTGTATGATGATCACTTGTGTATACAACTTATATCACACTTGTGTTTAGATTGAAGCTAGGTGACCCTTTATATAGTGCACCAACTTCTTAACCAATCTTGAAGGTCAATATCCACCCTTAGATCTTAAGGACCAATCAACCATAGCCCTTTATCAATCCTTAGTGATCCTATGCGTTTTGTTCATGCCACACGCATATTTCAAGAGTGCTAGAAAAGTGGGCATCAGTGTGCCTGGTGCCTAATGAGAGTCATAAAATGCATCTTAACAGTACCTATTTATTAGTATTTTTGGGTTGATCGAGGTTTGAATTGCACTTTTATACCTCAATAACTCTAAAGTGATATTCTTGGATCATTAACTTGTTTCGGTGCATTTTCAGGTACTTTGTGTTTAAAAGAGATGGAAAAGCTATCGTTGCTTGAAGCACTAAGATTTCATGCATATCAAAGTGAAAGAGTAGTTGCAGAAGGACAAAATGAAGAGAAATCAAGTCTTAAGTATGTGCACTGCAGCCTGAAGAAGTCTAAGCCTCGGCCTCCAGAACTAAGCCTAAAAGAGCAAGGATGCCATCAGGCAAAGCCACGGCCTGGACCAGGCAGGGCCGCGGCCTCCAGAAATTGAAGAAACCAAAGATCCAACAGAGCCGCAGCACAAGGAAGTGAGAGCCGCGGCACACACATGATCCCCTGCTCCGTGTCATGACCTAATTAGGACTTTAATGATGGTTTTAAACCCGAAAACACCCTCGGACCTTTTGTATTATAAATAGATCACTTAGGGTTTGAGAAGAGGGACATCATTAAGACTGGAAAACACAAGAAGACTACTATATTCTCCTCTATCAAAGTGTTCAAGAATGTGCCCCATGGCCAACTAATCTCCAAGCAAGGCGAAAGGATGAATCCCTAGGTGTAGTTGTTCTTATTTTCCTTTATTGATTCAGTTGTAGTTGGGATTTATTGTCAAGACATTGTTATGATTTACTCTTTAATTTAATTAGATGATTTTCTCTTAATCCGGTGATTATATCTTTCTCCTCGATATAAATATAGTCATGTGCTTCTTATGTCAAGATTGTTTAGATGTGATCGAGTCCGGTAGATTTATCTTTTAGGTTTGTCTATTACTGTGATATTGTCATTAAGATATATTGTCGTTTCTTGATAAATCTATAGGATAGGTCATGTGTGCTTGAATCAAAAGCAAAGATTAATTCATATCAATTACATTAGGGTTTACATATGCTTTGATTGAATATTTGCCGATTGCCTGTTTGAGATGTGAAATTTGCAATCGAGATAAAAATAACTGAATCAAGATTGGAATAAGGCAACGAACCTAGGGTGGATTCCCGTAATTACTTCATTATCAAAATTCATATTTTCTCACATGATTATTATCGTTCGTGTTAAGGTTTGTACTTTTCCTTTGTAGATCACTTTTCCTCGTGGGATCAACACCTCAACTATACACAATAACCGCGTATTAGTTTGAGCGTTATCAAATTTTGGCACCGTTGCTGGGAAAATGCGCTTACATACAAGGAAGATTGTCAACTTTGAGATAAGACAGTAGTATTGTTCCTTTCTCTAAGTTTTGATTTTCTGATTTTCTTTTATTATTTTGTTTTATTTATTTCCTCTTTAACTCATTTGGTGTATGCTTGGAACAAGAGATTCGCGAGGTAGATTCATTAAAGGACCCGAAATAGAGCTACTCTTTCCTTCCATGTCCGTTAGTGAAACCTCACCTAGATCAAACCATAGTGCATCCACAAACAAGAACTTAGAAAATTTTGTTAACATGGATGATAACCCTAATGAGAATGTTGCTAGGACACTTAAAGATTACTTGCATCCTAGTCGAACAGCCACACCATCATGTATCATGTTTCCAACCAATACTCGCCATCAAGATTTCAAGACAGGGATGATACAATTACTCCCTACATTTTATGGCTTGGAAAATAAAAACCCATATGTACACATTAGGGAATTTGAGGAAGTAGTTGCGACTTTTCATAGTCAAGATGCAACTGATGATATCGTGAGACTCAAGTTTTTACCTTTCTTATTGAAGGATAAAGCTAAGAGTTGGCTATACTCGCTGAGACCATGATCTATTGGGACATGGAATGAGATGACTTAGGTTTTCTTCAATAAATACTTCCCTTAACATAAAACCAATGCTTTAAAAAGACAAATCTCCACCTTTGCACAAAAGGATAATGAGACTTTGTATCAGTCTTGGGAGAAATTTAAGGAGCTATTAAGTATGTGTCCTCACCATGGGTATGAGAGTTGGCGTTTAGTGAGCTACTTTTATAAGGGACTTACCTATAGAGAGTGCTAATTTGTAAAGATGGCGTGTAATGGTGAATTTCTACAAAAAGATCCTGATGAGGCCATAGAGTACCTCAATGAACTTGCTGAAAAAGCTCATACTTGGACTGGACCTAGTGCTACTGAAAGCACAAATAGGTCACGACCTATAGGAAACCCAAGTAGTGGGGGAATATATCATCTTAGGGAAGAAGACAACCTAAAAGCTAAGGTCGAAATGCTCACTAGGGAGTTAGATGCGTTAAAGACTAAAGGCTCAAAGCCAACACTCATGGTTAATCATGCTAAATCTTCGGAACCATGTTTTATGTGTGGAGGAGTAGATCATCCCGCTCAAGAGTGCCTCACATTCGTAGATATGAGAGGGATGTATAAGGAACAATGTAATGCCTTAGGCATGTAGAAGAAGCCTTTAGCACCCTTCTCTAACACCTATAATCCGGGATGGTGCAATCACCCCAACTTCAACTGGAAGTTTGAAAGGCAGCAGCGTGCACAACCCCCTAGATCATACCCTGCACCATATAATGCACCCTCATCCTCTAGAAGTTCTTTAGAAGACACTCTGCATGCTTTCTTGAGGCACAGGGTAAGACAAACCAAAGGTGTGAAGCATTAATCACACAGGTTATGGAAGAGAATACGGAAATGAAGAGCCAAGTGTCCAAATCGATGGGCTCTTTGAGTATGAATGAGCGAGTTAAGTTCCCTTCCAAAGCTCAGTCCACACTCCATTTTCAACACATGGCACAAGCAAATCTGAAAGATGTAAATGCCATTGTGACAAGAAGTGGTAAGTCACTACACATCCCAACAACAAAAAAATTAGAGGATGTGGAAAAAGGTCAAGGTAGTAGTGATACCGAGTTACCCAAGGACCCTGAAGTTACCAAGAGCCTTATTAAGGCACCATTCTCTCAAGCCTTAAAATCAAACAAGAAAAATCTAGACCTAAAAAATGAAATCCTAGAGAACCTCCTGCAAGTAAAACTTAATCTACCTCTTTTGCATGTGATTAAGCAAGTTCCTACCTATGCAAAAGTTCTCAAGGATTTGTGTACCATTAAGAGGAAGCACCATGTAAAGAAATAGAATTCTTAGCAGAGCAAGTTAGTGCTTTAATTGAGCAAATGATTCCCCCCAAATACAAGGATCCTGGTTGTCGAACCATTGCATGTAGCATTGGAAATCATGAGGTTTGACAAGCATTGCTAGATTTAGGAGCTAGTGTAAATCTAATGCCATTTTCTATATATGTACAGCTGGGTTTGGGAGAAATCAAACCAACTGCTGTGGTATTGCAATTGACTGACCGTTCAGTCAAAGTACCCCGGGGTGTGGTAGAGGATGTTCTCATTCAAATTGATAAGTTTTATTATCTTGTTGATTTCCTAATCCTTGATACTACCTTTGCTGTTGACACTAACACTAAAATTCCTTTGATTTTGGGTAGACCTTTCCTTGCTGCTGCAAATGCTCTAATTAGTTGCAGGAATGGACTCATGAAGCTGTCCTTTGGAAACATGACTTTCGAGGTGAACATTTTCAACATTGCAAAACAGCCCGAAAATAAGGACGAGAACCACCACTTTGATCCTCTTGAATATTTTCTTGTTAATTCTGAGATTGATTCTATTAATGATAAAACTGATATAATTGATATTTGTGCTATTTTTGATAAATCTCAGGATTATAGCACTCAAGCATGGCAACCAAAGTTTGATGAGTTGCCCGAAAAAAGCGAGAAACAAATCCCCTCAAGTGTGGAAGTACCTAAAGTCGAATTGAAGCCACTACCTAAGGGTTTAAAGCATGTTTTCCTCGGTCCAGGTGATACTTTTCCTATTATTATCTCATCTGAATTGTCTGAGTCTCAAGGTGAGAAATTAATTCGGATAGCCAAAGTGCATTGCACTTGTGTAGGAATCTGATGTTCCGTGAGAGGACAAAGTATATGGATGCTCGGTATCATTTCATTCGGGAAAATATTACGAAAGGATGCATTCATGTGGACAAGATAGCCACGGAAGAAAATCCTACAGATTTAGGCACCAAAGTTCTACCTCTAAGTAAGTTCAATCATTGCCTTGGACTTCTTAAGATTGGATTCGGTTGAATGATGACTCAAGATGAGTTTGGATACTGAGTTCTCTACACAATGGGTTCGAGTTTAAACGCTTAGACAAAGGTAGATATTTTTGGTATTTTGTCTAAGGTTTAAACGGTCGCAAAAAGAAGTAAAAATCAGCATTAAGTCAAGGACTGCGCCGCGGCACAATGAGTGTGCGCTGCTGCGCATAGTAAGGAGGTTTTTTTTCTCCAGGGCTACGCCGAGGCACAAGGAGAGCAAGTCGCAATGCCCTGAAAGTTTGAAGAAATTGGTGAAATGTGCCCTGCCTTACACCACGGACTGCCTTGTTCTGGGCCGCGGCGCCAGGCACACTAATGTCCACTTTTCTAGCACTCTTAAAAGGTGCATGTGGCATGAAAAAAAAGCACAGGATCACAAAGGATTGATGAAGGGCTATGGTTGATTGGTCCTCAAGATCTAAGGGTGGATATTGACCTTCAAGATTGGTCAAAAAGTTAGTGCACTATATAAAGGGTCATCTAACTTCAATCTCAACATGATTCATACACAATACATACAAGTGATCATCATACAAGAGAATTCAAGTGCAAGTGTGAGAGTGCAAAGACACAAAACACAGTAGAGGCACTAGAATAGATCTCAAAAGAAAGTCTGGTTGTAAAGAGAGAGTAGTATAGATTGGGTAGAGGGCTTTGTAATAGTTCTTATCACTTTCTTTCTTCTTTTCTTTGGATTTTCAAGAACTTATGATTCTTAAAGGGGTGTTGTTGTAACTTGTAAGAACACATTGATTTAATGCAGAGAGTTCGGAAGAACTCACGGGGACGTAGACTATTACCAAACCTCGATAACAAATTGATTGTCTTCCTTCTTTTCTTTGATTTCTGTTTCTGTTCTGATCATTACAAGTCATTCTAGACTTAGGATTTGGAAGATCACCTCCTGGGCATCTTGAGGGTGATTTCTTAATAGTGGTAATAGAGCTGTGGTCCAAGAATAGTGGGTATCGGAGCTGGAACAGAAGGTATTAGAGCAAGACTCCAAGAATCAAAGATCAACTTCTTGGGTGATTCAAAAACGGAGTAAAGATCAAGATCTGATCGTGTTCTTGAGGGTGATTCAAGAACGGTATTGAGATCAATCTTTGATCGTGTTCCTGAGATTTAGAAGTTTGGGAAAGCATTTGTGGGTATTGCATAAATCTGGGATTTTCTCTACAAGATGGGTTCAAACTTCATCGTTGAGAAGTTTGATGGAAAGGGAGACTTTGCCCTTTGGAAGCGGAAGATCAAGGCTGTTCTTATGCAACAAAAGGTGGACTTGGCGATTGGAGAAGATGATACTTTTCCAGCAAGTATCACAGAAGTCCAGCGGATTGAGATGAAGAAGATAGCGTACAGCACCATCTTCCTACACATGTCGGATAGTGTCACAAGGGAGTGCGGAGACTCGAAAGATCCAGCCATCATATGGAAGAAACTAGATAAGTTGTTTCTTATCAAGACTCTCCCTAATAAGATTTATCTTCTTAAAAGAATTTTTGCTTTTAAAATGGATCCTAATAAAGAGTTGCAAGATAATCTTGATGTGTTTAATAAGCTAGTTCAAGATTTGAATAGCTGTAGCATAACATTCCCGGATGAACAATTGGTTGTTATTTTGTTGAATTCTCTTCCTGATTGTTTTGATAATTTGATTAATTCAATTGAATATGGAAGAGATGCTTTAACCAAGGAGATTGTGATCAATGCCATAAGGGCTCATGATTTCAATGCCAAGATGAGGGAAGCATCAAGTGGAGAAGGGCAATTCGTTAGAGGAAGGCCAGCAACTTGGAATGGCAGTAGCATTAATGGCAACTACCGAGAGAAATCAAAAGGTAGAGGGTAGAGCCATGGGAGATCTCATTCCAAACTGAGATTTGGAGGAAATAGATGTTTCTACTGCAATAAGGAGGGCCATTTCAAGAAAGATTGCAAGAAAAGGATGTGGAAAGAGAGAGGAAGAAGCCATACCAATAGTGGAGAGGCTTCTGTTGCCAAAGGAGAACAGCAAGATGACGTTCTTGTTGTGTGCTCAAATGTGAGTAGGAGGCAAGGTAGCGAGAAATGGATCTTGGATACCGGGTGCACTTATCACATGTGCCCTCACAAGGATTGGTTCAAGAATTTCAAGGAAATCAATGATGGAAAGGTTTTCTTGGGGAATGACACTTCTTACCAAGTGAAGGGATAGTAGACATCCAATTGAGGATGTTTGATGTAGTCACAAGACTGTTGCGGAATATGAGATATCTTCTGAATTTGAAGAGGAATTTGATCTCATTAGGGCATATGGATTACATGGGGTATACATGCAAGGCAGAGGGAGGAAAGATCACGGTGACCAAGGGATATTTGGTAGTGATCAAAACAGCAATAAAAGATGGACTCTATGAGATGATCGGAGAGACATAAATCAAGGATCAAGCAGCAAGCTTGATAGCTGAGATGGATAGGGCAGCCCTTTGGCACACTCGCTTAGGATATATGAACGAAAAGGGCTTGCAAGTTCTCAACAAGGATGGTCTACTTAATGGTGACAAAGTAGAGAAATTCGATTTCTATGAGTGTTATATTCTTAGGAAGCAACACCAGGTCAGCTTCAACACTAGAGTGCACAAGTCTAAGGGCCTTCTTGACTACATTCATTCGAACCTTTGGGGACCAGTAAGAACACCAAAACAGGGAGCTAGTCGTTACTTTCTTTCTTTAATTGATGATTATTTAAGAAAAGTTTGGATTTATTTGCTTAAAAATAAATCAGATGCTTTGAATAAATTTGTGGTGTGGAAAAAGTTGTTGGAGACTCAAACGGGTAGGGTAATTAAGGCTTTACGAACCAATAATCGGTTAGAATTTTGCAATCAGGATTTTGATAAATTATGTGAGTTAAATGGCATTCTTAGACATAGAACGGTTGTAAAAACATCTCAGCAAAATGGAGTTACTGAAAGGATGAACAAAACCCTTTATGGAAAAGGTTAGGTGCATGTTAATTGGATCCGGTTTACCAAAATATTTTTGGGGGGAAGCTGTGGCTACTGCTGCATATTTGGTTAATAAATCACCCTTTAGAGCTTTAGAGCTCAAGACTCCCATGGAGATGTGGAGTGGGAAACTCCCTGAGTTGAACAACCTTAGGACTTTTGGGTGTGCTGCATTTGCACATCAAAAGGATGATTAACTTAGCCCATGGTCTAGAAAATGTGTGTTTCTAGGGTATGGTGATAGGGTTAAGGGGTATAGGTTGTGGTCCTTAGAACCAAAAGGAATGAAACTCATAATAAGTAGGGATGTTATTTTTAATGAATTATTATTTCCCTATTTGGAGAAAACTAACCCTGTAGGGGCTAGTGAGCAAACCAATCCAGAATTTTTGAAGCATAGCATCAAGGAGAATTCAATTTAGGTAGAGCAAGGAAGGTAAGAGGGTTCAGACCAAATAGAGCCCATTAATGAAGGCCAAGCTCAGGAAACTCAAGAGGAGGCTGAATTGGAAGGGGTTGATGCAGCAAGTCAAAATGACTACCAGCTCATAAGAGACCGGGGAAGAAGGGTGGTTAGACCACTTTTGAGATATGGGTTTGTGGATGCTAATGTAGCAGCTCCTTAGACAAAATGAGGGATGGTTGAACCAAAAACTTACATGGAAGCCATGGAATGTAAGAAGTCATCAAAGTGGCAGTAAGCTATAGAGGAAGAAATGGATTCTTTGAAGAAGAACAACTCTTAGGAATTGGTGCCCAAGCCAGAAAAATATAGGGTTATGGATTGTAGGTGGATCTACAAGATCAAATAAGGGAACCCTCTAGGAGATGAAGTCTGGTATAAAGCTAGGCTGGTGGAGAAGGGGTTCACATAAAGAGAAGGCATAGATTTCACCGAAATATTCTCACCGGTTGTGAAGTACAAGACGATACAGATAGTATTGGCAATGGTGGTCCAATTTGATTGGGAGATTGAGCAAATGGATATGAAGACAACGCTCTTACATGGAGAGCTTGATGAGACCATCTACATGAGGCAACCTGAAGGCTATGAGGAAGAAAGGCAGGGAGAGTTGGTGTGTAAATTGAAGAAATATCTCTATGGCCTGAAGCAATCACCTCAGCAATGGAATAAGAGGTTTGATTCCTTTGTAACTAGCTTGGGTTTCATAAGGAGCTACTATGATTCGTGCTTGTACTATAGAGGGAACAAGGTGGAGGAAGTGGTGATTATCCTCATCTATGTCGATGATATGCTGCTGGTTGGTAGCAGTAGGGAGAGGATAGTAATGAGTGAAAAATATTGCATATTTTGGCCACTTAATTTACATTTGTTAGCTTAGGAATTTGTTACTTTGAGTTGTTTTCATTGTTTTTCAGGTTTACAAGCACTGGGAAAGGAGTTTCACTAAAATTGCCAGAATTGCCCGTACAGATCAATCATCTTTGAAAATTAAACTGTATTGATTAAAGAAGAACCAGGATATGAGCCATATATGCTTAGAAAGATCCAGAAGTCTATTCTATGGAGAATTTTACGGCTTGCAAAAATGATTTTTCTACAGAAAGTTATGGCCGTTTTAGTAGACAAAGGTCAGGCTGTGCGGGATTTCAGCGTGAACAGAAGTTTTGAAGGGCATGTGAAGACTTAAATCCAACATCCCACATCAGTTGGAAACACATTTCTATATCCCACATCTCACATCGGATTGGAAACACATTGCACTCGTGATATTTGCCTATATAAGACCCACTCCACTTCATCATTCAGTGTACAATTCCTGTGCCACTTTGGTGTTTACCGGTGGACGTCTGCTAGCATTCCGGTGGAAACCGAAGGCATTGCTACCACGAGGGGAAGCGTCGCCCATCAGCGAGTGGAATTTTTCCCATGTAAAGTTGTTTATTTATTTCTTTATATTTAGTTGTTTTAGTTTAAATGTTTAGCACTTTTTATTATAGTTTTATAGTTATGAGTGGCTAGACTCTTCAGCTAAGGTTGAAGATGAAGCCCCGCCATTGTTTGGCGTAGTAGTTCAGATTTGCTTGTACAAATCTGACAATTTTTAGTATAAAATGTTCTGTCAATTATTTGAGTTAATCTTATAATTGATTGAGTTTAAATTGTCTGTTGGATATTCTTTGTGTTTCATCTGATGGATACATTGAATGCTTTTCGATTAAATTGGATATCCTTTGTGATTTGTTAAGAACGGATACATTGGATGCTTTTGGTTTAGTTGGGATATTCTTTGTTTTTTGTCTTATAGTTGGATTCATAGAATGTTTTGATAGGCTATATTTTTAGAACATATATGCTTAACTTCGGTGGGGCGGATTCGGAAACCTTAGTGTTTTTAATTATTAGTTTTTAAATCAACTTAGTTTAGTTTATATTTCTTTTGCAATATCATTCACAATTCGGAACTAGGTTAAGATAAAGTTAGTTTAGATTAAAAATATATTTTCACAACGCAATTCCCTGTGGATTCGACCTCGCACTTGCACAACGCTATATTACAAACGACTCGTGCGCTTGCGAGTAAATTAAAACTCACAACAGATAGAAGAATTGAAGTCTCAACTCAGTTCAGAGTTTAAGATGAAGGATCTTGGCCATGCACAGAAGATCCTTGGGATGAATATAATCCGGGAAAGGGAGAGAAACATATTAAAGATTTCTTAGACTTCCTACATAGAGAAGATGATATCTAAGTTCTCTATGAAAGATAGCAAACCAGTAAAGGTTCCCGTTGCTGGTCATTTCAAGTTCTCCAGTGATCAATCTCTGAGATCGGAGGCAAAGAAGAAGGAAATGGAAAAGGTCCCTTACTCTAGTGCGGTTGGTTCAGTTATATTCACCATGGTAAGCACTAGACCAGAAATTGCTCATGCAATAAGTGTTCTTAGCAGGTTTATGAGTAATCTCGGAAAGGTGCATTGGCTTGGGATGAAGTAGTTGCTGAGGTACTTGAAGAGAAACCCAGAAGTAGGGCTGGTTTATAAGAAGAGGGGTAAGTCCATCTGTCTTGAGGGTTATGCGGATTCGAACTATGGAGCAGACCGGGATAAAAGAAGATCGATTACCTCCTACTTCTTCAACTTAAACGGATGTTGTATAGGTTGGAAAGCTCAGTTGCAGCCAATGGTAGCACTCTCAACAACCGAGGCTGAGTACATAGCGGCATCGAAAGCCATTAAGGAGGCTATGTGGTGCAAAAGGTTGTTGGAAGAGTTGAAGGTCCTAAAAGAGTAGGTGGTGGTGTATTCAGATAGCTAAAGTGCATTGCACTTGTGTAGGAATTCGGTGTTCCATGAGAGGACAAAGCATATGGATGTTCAGTATCATTTCATTCAAGAAAATGTTACAAAAGGATGCATTCATGTTGACAAGATAGCCACAGAAGAAAATCCCGCAGATTTAGGCACCAAAGTTCTACCTCTAAGTAAGTTCAATCATTGCCTTGGACTTCTTAGGATTGGAGTTTGTTGAATAATGACTCAATATGAGTTTGGATCTTGAGTTCCCTGAACATTGGGTTCGGGTTTAATCACTTAGACAAAGGTAGAGATTGTTGGTATTTTGTCTAAGGTTTAAACGGTTGCAAGAAGAAGTAAAAATTAGCATCAGGTCAAAGGCTGCACCGCGGCACAAGAAGTGTGCACTACGGCGCACAGCAAGGAGGTTTTTTTTATCCAGGGCTGTGCCACTGCGTAAGGAGGGAAATCTGCGGTGCCCAAAAAAGTCTGAAGAAATTGGTGAAGTGTGCCCTGCCTCAGGCCGCGGCCTGCCTTATTTTGGGCCGCGGCGCCAGGCACACTGATGCCCATTTTTCCAGCACTCTTGAAAGGTGCGTGTGGCATGAACAAAACACACAGGATCACTAAAGATTGATGAATGGCTATGGTTGATTGGTCCTCAAGATCTAATGGTGGATATTGACCTTCAAGATTGGTCAAGAAGTTGGTGCACTATATAAAAGGTCACCTAACTTTAATCTCAACACGATTCATACACAATACATACAAGTGAGCATCATAGAAGAGAATTCAAGTGCAAGTGTGAGAGTGCAAAGACACAAAACACAGGAGAGGCACTAGAATAGATCTCAAAAGAGAGGCTGGTTGTAAAGAGAGAGTAGCATAGATTGGGTAGAGGGCTTTGTAATAGTTCTTATCACTTTCTTTCTTCTCTTCTTTGGTTCTTCAAAAACATGTGATTCTTTAAGGGGTGTTGCTGTAACTTGTAAGAACACATTGATTTAGTGCAGAGAGTTCGGAGGAACTCATGGGGATATAGGCTAATGATGAGAGTCATAAAATGCATCTTAACAATACTTATTTGTTAGTATTTTTGGGTTGATCGAGGTTTGAATTGCACTTTTATACCTTAATAACCCTAAAGTGATATTCTTGGATCATTGACTTGTTTCGGTGCATTTTCAGGTACTTTGTGTTTAAAAGAGATGGAAAAGCTATCATTGCTTGAAGCACTAAGATTCTACGCATATCAAGGTGAAGGAGTGGTTACAGAAGAACAAAATGAAGAGAAATCAAGTCTTAAGTATGTGCGTTGCGACCTAAAGAAGTCTAAGGCTCGGCCTCCAGAACTAAGCCTAAAAGAGCAAGGATGCCATTACGCAGAGCCGCGGCTTGGACCAAGCAGGGCCATGGCGCCCAGAGCCTCCACAAGCATCAGCACTAGGCAGAGTCGCGGCCTAGACTAGGCAGGGCCACGGCCTCCAAAAAGTGAAGAAAACAAGGAAAAGGCTGAGCCGCGGCGCGTACACGATCCCCTGCTCCATGTCATGACCTAATTAGGACTTTAATGATGGTTTAAACCCAAAAACACCATTGGACCTTTTATATTATAAATAGATCACTTAGGATTTAAGAAAAAGGACATAATTAAGGCTGGAAAACACAAGAAGACTGCTATATTCTTCTCCATCAAAGTGTTCAAGAATAAGCCCTATGGCTAACTAATCTCTAAGCAAGGCGAAGGGGTGAACCCCTAGGTGTAGTTGTTTTTATTTTCCTTTATTGATTCAGTTATAGTTGGGATTTATTGTCAAAACATCATTATGATTTACTATTTAATTTAATTAGAAGATTTTCTCTTAATCCGGTGATTATATCTATCTCCTCGATATAAGTCTAGTCATGCTCTTCTTATGTCAAGATTGTTTGGATGTGATTGAGTCCGGTAGATTTATCTTTTAGGTTTGTCCATTATTGCGATATTTTCATTAAGATATATTATCGTTTCTTGATAAATCTATAGGATAGGTCATGTGTGCTTAAATCAAAAGTAAAGAGTAATTCATATAAATTACATTAGGGTTTACATATGCTTTGATTGAATATTTGCCGATTGCCAGTTTGGTATGTGAAACTTGTAATCGAGATAAAAACAACTGAATCAAGATTGGAATAAGGCAACGAACATAGGGTAGATTCCCGAAACCTTGTTGTTCCTTTATGATATTCTTCAATCTATTTACACAATTTTCTCACAATTACTTCATTATCAAAATTTATATTTTCTCACTTGGTTGTTATTGTTCGTGTTAAGGTTTGCACTTTTCCTTTATAGATCGTTTTTCCTCATGGGATCGACACCTCAACTATACACAATAACCGCGTATTAGTTTGAGTGTACTCAAATTTTGGCGCCGTTGCCGAGGAAAACGTGCTTACATATAAAGAAGATTGTCAACTTTAAGACAAGATGGTTCTATTGTTCCTTTCTTTAATTTTTCGATTTTTTGATTTCTTTTATTTGTTCTGTTTTTTTTTATTTCCTTTTAACTCATTTGGTGTATGCTTAAACCAAGAGATTCGTGAGGTAGATTCATTAAATGACCCAAAATAGAGCTACCCTTTCCTTCCATGTCCGTGAGTGAAACCTTATTTAGATCAAACCCTAGTGTACACCTAAACGAGAATTTAGAAGACCTTGTTAACATGGCTGAAAACCCTAATGAGAATGTTGCTAGGATATTTAAAGATTACTTGCATCCTAGCTGAACAGCCACACCATCATGCATCATGTTTCCAGCCAATACTCGCCATTAAGATTTCAAAATAGGGATGATAAAATTACTCCCTATATTTCATGGCTTGGAAAATGAAAACCCATATGTACACATTAGGGAGTTTGAGGAAGTAGTTGTGACTTTTCATAGTCAAGATGCAACTGATGATATCGTGAGACTGAAGTTTTTTTCTTTCTCTTTAAAGGATAAAGCTAAGAGTTGGCTATACTCGTTGAGACCATGATCTATTAGGGCATGGAATGAGATAACTCAGGTCTTCTTCAATAAATGCTTCCCTCAACATAAGACCAATGCTTTAAAAAGGCAAATCTCCACCTTTGCACAAAAAGATAATGAGACTTTGTATCAATCTTAGGAGAAATTTAAGCAGCTATTAAGTATGTGTCCTCACCATGGGTATTAGAGTTGGCGCTTAGTGAGCTACTTTTATGAGGGACTTACCTATAGAGAGTGCCAATTTGTAGAGATGATGTGTAATGGTGAAGTTCTGCAAAAAGATCCTGATGAGGCCATAGAATACCTCAATGAGCTTGCTGAAAAAGCTCATACTTGGACTGGACCTAGTGCTACTGAAAGCACAAAGAGGTCATAACCTGTAGGAAACCCAAGTAGTGGTGGAATATACCATCTTAGGGAAGAAGACAACCTAAAAGCTAAGGTCGAAATGCTCACTAGGGAGTTAGATGAGTTAAAGACTAAAGGCTCAAAGCCAACACACGTGGTTAATCATGCCGAATCTTCGGAACCATGTTTTGTGTGTGGTGGGGTAGATCATCCCGCTCAAAAGTGCCCCATATTCATAGATATGGGAGGGATGTGTGTGGAACAATGTAATGCCTTAGGCATGTACAAGAAGCCTCTAGCACCTTTCTCTAACACCTATAATCTGGGATGGTGCAATCACCCCAACTTAAGCTGGAAGTCTGAAAGCTAGCAGCTTGCACAACCCCCTAGATCATACCCTGCACCATATAATGCACCCTCATCCTCTAGGAGTTCTTTAGAAGATATTTTGCATGCTTTCATTGAGGCACGGGGTAAGATAAACCAAAGGTGTGAAGCATTAGTAACACAGGTTATGGAAGAGAATAAGGAAATAAAGAGCCAAGTGTCCAAATTGATGGGCTCCTTGAGTGTGAATGAGCGAGGTAAGTTCCCTTCCCAAGCTCAGTCCACACCCTATGTTCAACATATGGCACAAGCAAATCTGAAAGATGTGAATGCCATTGTGACAAGAAGTGGTAAGTCACTACACATCCCAACAACGAACAAATTATAGGATGTGGAAAAGGGTCAAGGTAGTAGTGATTCCGAGTTACCCAAGGACTCTGAAGTTACCAAGAGCCCTGTTAAGGCACCATGCCCTCAAGCCTTAAAATCAAACAAGAAAAATCTGGACCTAAACAATGAAATCCTAGAGAACCTAAGGCATGTAAAACTTAATCTACCTCTTTTGTATGTGATTAAGCAAGTTCCTACTTATGCAAAGGTTCTCAAGGATTTATGTACAATTAAGAGGAAGCACCATGTAAAGAAAATAGCATTCCTAATAGAGCAAGTTAGTGCTTTAATTGAGCAAAGAATTCCCCCAAAATACAAGGATCTTGGTTGTCCAACCATTTCATGTAGCATTGGAAATCATGAGGTTGGGCAAGGCTTGCTAGATTTAGGAGCTAGTGTAAATCTGATGCCATTTTCTATTTATTTGCAGCTGAGATTGGGAGAAATAAAACCAACTGTTATGGTATTACAATTGGTTGACCGTTCAGTCAAAGTACCCCAGGGTGTAGTAGAGGATGTTCTCATTCAAATTGATAAATTTTATTATCTTGTTGATTTCTTAATCCTTGATACTACCTCTGATGTTGACACTAACTCTAAAATTCCTTTGATTTTGGGTAGACCTTTCCTTGCTACTACAAATGCTCTTGTTAATTGCAGGAATGGACTCATGAAGCTGTCCTTTGGAAACATGACTCTCGAGGTGAACATTTTCAACATTGTAAAACAGCCCAAAGATGAGGACGAGAACCACCACTTATACATGATCGAGTCACTCATCAATAAGGGAGTTTCCATAGCTCATGACATTGATCCCCTTGAATATTTTCTTGCTAATTCTAAGATTGATTCTATTAATGATAAAACTGATATAATTGATATTTATGCTATTTTTTGATAAACTCGGGATTATGGCACTTGAGCATGAAAACCAAAGTTTAAGGAGTTTCCCGAAAAAAGTGAGAAACAAATCCCCTCAACTGTAGAAGCACCTAAAGTCTTCATTGAAGCCACTACCTAAGGGTTTAAAGCATGTTTTCCTCTGTCCAGGTGATAATTTTCCTGTTATTATCTCATCTGAATTGTCTGAGTCTCAAGGTGAGAAATTAATTCAGACCTTAAATGCACATAAATCAGCCTTAGGTTGGAGCATGGCTGATTTAAAAGGAATTAGTCCCCTGATCTGTTCTCATGAGATAAATTTGGATGAAGGAACTAGTCATCGTAGAGACCCTCAACGTAGGCTTAACCCCACTATGAAAGAAGTAATGAAAAATGAAGTGTTGAAATTTTTAGATGCGGGAATTATATATCCCATAGCTGGTAGTAAATGGGTAAGTCCTACACAAGTCGTTCCTAAAAAGTCCGGTGTCACTGTGGTAAAGAATGACCTAGGAGAGTTAGTCCCTACAAAATTGTGACTGGGTGGCGTATGTGCATTGATTACAGAAAATTAAATGTTGCCACCCAAAAAGACCATTTCCCACTTCTTTTTATCGATCAAATTCTTGAGCGTGTAGCTGGTCATCATTTTTATTGTTTCTTGGATGGTTATTCTGGTTATTATCAAATTGAAATTGCATTAGAAGACCAAGATAAAACCACTTTCGCTTGTCCTTTTGGCACTTATACTTTTCATAGATTGCCATTTGGATTGTGTAATGCACCTACCACTTTTCAACGTTGCATGATGAGCATCTTTAGTGACATGGTTGAAAATTGCATGGAGGTTTTTATGGATGACCTAACTGTTTTTGGATCTTTATTTGATGCATGCTTATTGAATTTATAAAGAGTATTGATTTGTTGTAAGGAGAAGGAATTAGTCTTAAATTGGGAAAAATACCATTTAATGGTACCATCCGGTATTGTCTTAGGGCATGTTGTTTCTTCTAAGGGGATAGAGATTGATCAATCTAATATTGAATTAATTTCTAAATTGCCCATACCTAAGGTAATAAAGAATGTAAGATCTTTCCGTGGTCATGCTGTTTTTATAGGAGGTTCATACAAAACTTTTCCAATATATCTAGACCACTATGTGCTCTCCTAGTTAAAGATGTCCCATTTGAGTGGACTCAAGCTTGTCAAGAGGCCTTTAAAATGCTGATTGGCAAGCTTACTTCAGCACCTATAATGCAGTCACCTGATTGGACTTTACTCTTTGAAATCAAGTGTGATGCTAGTGACTATGCTTTAGGTGCTGTTCTTGGACAGCAAAGGGAGGGAAAACCTTTTGTCATTTACTATGCTAGTAAAACCCTGAATAATGCTCAAATGAATTACTCCACCACTGAAAAAGAATTGCTTGCTGCAGTATTTGCTTTGGATAAGTTTCGTGCCTATTTAGTTGGTTCTCCTATTCTTATTTTCACAGATCATGCAGCCTTCAAGTACCTTCTTACAAAGAAGGATGCTAAGGCACGACTAATATGATGGATCCTACTCTTGCAAGAATTTGACATCACCATCAAAGACGAGAAAGGAGTAGAGAATGTAGTGTCTGACCATCTATCAAAGCTCACATTTGAAGACACCTCTGATGACATGCCAATCAAGGATGATTTTCCTGATGAGCATTTACTCTCTGTTACTTCTCTGCCATGGTTTGCTCATATCGTGAATTATTTGGCTACCGGTGAGATACCGATGGATTGGAGCGCTCAAGACAAGAGGAAATTCTTGAATGAGGTACATAATTTTTATTGGGATGACCCATGTCTTTTCAAGTACTGCCCTGACTCAATTTTAAGGCGTTGCATCCCTAATGAAGAGATTGCCAGCGTCTTGGAAATTTGTCACTCCCAAGCTTGTGGAGCCACTTTTCAATGAAAAAAACCACTGCAAAAATTTTGCAGTGTGGATTTTATTGACCCACCTTGTTTAAAGATGTAAATATCTATTTTCACTCATGTGGAAAGTGTCAGAAGTTAGGAATTGTATCTCGTCGTAATATGATGCCCTTAAACCCAATTTTAGTGATTGAAATCTTTGATTGTTGGGGCATTGATTTTATGGGACCATTTCCTCCTTCCTTTGGATATCAATATATCATTGTGGCAATAGATTATGTGTCAAAATGGGTAGAGGCAGCAGCTTGCCGAAGCAATGATAATAGAACTATAATTAAATTTCTCAAAGAAAATGTGTTATCTCGATTTGGTACACCACGTGCTATAATTAGTGTTCGAGGTACACATTTTTGCAACCGTTCCTTTGAAGCTTTGATGAGAAAATATGGGATGTTACATAAGATCTCCACTACTTACCACCCTCAGATAAGTGGACAAGTAGAACTTGCAAATAGGGAAACTAAACAAATTTTAGAAAAAACGGTCAACCCGGATCGCAAGGATTGGTCTTTAAGACTAGTTGATGCGCTTTGGGCTTACCGAACAACTTTCAAAACTCCCTTAAGTATGTCACCTTATAGGCTTGTTTTTGGAAAGCCTTGCCACTTACCTGTGGAGCTCAAGCTTATTGGGCCATCAAGTCTTTCAATTTTGACATAGGAGAAGCGGGTAAGCTTAGGAAATATCAGTTAGTCGAGTTAGAGGAGTTAAGAAATGATGCTTATGAGAACTCTAGAATCTATAAGGCTAAAATGAAAGTGTTTCATGATAAAAATATTTTGAGAAAAAAATTTAAACCTAATGATCGGGTGTTCTTATACGATTCTAAACTCCATAAGCATCCAGGAAAACTTCGGTCGAGGTGGACCGGCCCTTTTAAAGTGAAAACTGTTTTTGCAAATGGGGAGGTAGAAATAGAGGATACTAGAGATGGTTGGATCTTTAAAGTAAATGGTCAATGCCTTAAAATCTTAATCGATAGGCTAGATCCAGAAGTGGAAGACATTCCACTTATGGATCCATTCTATTCACCTTGACCACACCACAAAGGTATTTTTTATTTTTCTTTTGTTTATTTTGTTTTTAATTAAGTTCATTTCAATTTTAATTTTTAGTTCTATTTTTTTCTAGTTTGATTTAATCTAATTTTTAGTTTAATGTTTATTTTTATCAATTTTATTTTGCTAATTTTATAATTTTATTTGGCATACAAACAAGTTTTTTTTTCACCAGCCCAGCAGCCCGTGCTCCTAGGCCTAGCCCACAGCACGCCTCCCCCCACAGCACCAGGCCCAGGTCACACATCAGGCCACGCCGCGCCCCAGCAACTTGCGCTCTACAACGCACAGAATGCATGCCACACGCCCATCCTTAAAGCCACGGTGCGCCCTCAGCCAAGCCGCGACGCCACCTGTTCCAACCCACACGAGCTTAACATTTTAAAACACCTTTTTGCAGCCATTTTCTTCATTTCTATTTTGCAAAAACACATCACACTCATCTCTCTCTCATCCTCTCTCCAAACCCTCAGTTACCCACTCACTTTTGCTCAAAATTTCTTGATTCTAACATCATTTCTTGAAGGATTGAGCACTAATATTGCAGATTTTGTTGGAAATTTCTCCAAAAAGCTTGGTACTAAGAAGATTTTGGGTTCATCAAGAAAACTTCAAATTGGTGGGTACTCCTTCTTCTCTTCAACTTTGAGCATCAAGTAAGACCAATTTCTTCTCTTCATTGTTTATTTGTGCTATTTGGGTGGTTGATTTTGAATTAGTTCTATTGTTCTATACATTTGATTCAAATGACCCCTAAAACCAAGAGACTAAGGGGGAAACAACCTCAAGAGTATGATGAGAGCAAATTTGTTAGTTTTGAGGCTAGTGAGAGATATATTAGGATGATGCACACTAGAAAACCCATTCCTGAGAGAGGATTAAATATCACAGAGAGAGGGAACCCAACCGTGTTTAGAATGATTATTGATAGGCATTGGGGTACATTTGCTAGACAACCATCTCATTCCCTCACAGATGTGGTGAGAGAATTCTATGCTAATGCAGAAGAACATAGGAATGGTAAGGTAAGGGTGAGAGGAAAAACAGTTTCTTTTAGCAGCACATCTATAAATAAATTCTGTGGGCTACCTGACATAGAAAACAGTGAGTATGTTGCATATGCGTCTAATAGTAATTATGAAGAGATTTACAATACTTTTTGTATTTCGGGCACTACATGGAAAATGACACGTGATACCCCTATAACCTTGCTCGGTACTTCTCTGACTGTCAATGCTCGAGCTTGGCAATATTTTGTATGTCAAAGATTGATGTCTGCTACGCACTATAGTGACCTTACTGTTGAGAGAACTGTGCTAATTTATGCCCTTTTGATGGGCATGACTATTGATGTGGGCCAGATCATATTTAATTCTATCACACACACTGTGCAACAAAAGCTTGGATTGTACTTCCCTTCCTTAATTACCTAATTATGCATTCGAGCTGGAGTCCCGTACAGTCCTGATGAGGACGCCCAGTAACCAAAGAAGCCCATGGATGATGGCATGCTCAATCTGATTAAAGCCTCAAGGCCGCCCGCTCCGAGAGAGAGAGCAGCGATTGCAGCCCTTCCTCCCCCTAGGCATTTCACTGTTGCAGAGCACTTTGAGCATTTGGAGATTCATTTTGACGAACATCAGAAACTCTTGCATGGTAGGTTTGATCATTAAGAATGATTCTTGGCTAGGCAAGTTGATTATCAAGCGGGGGTATACTCTTCCTTTGGTCAGATGTACCAACACCTTGCCTCCTCCACTGGTTGTAACATGGATCACTTTCCCACTTTGCGACCCTATCTGGGTTCATCTTTTGATCCAAATCCCGAGGAAGATGAAGAGAATGAAGAGCATTAAGAGGAGGATGAAGACTTAGAGGATTAGTTTTGGGTTCTATCTTGTTTGTCTCCTTTTATTTTATTTATTATCGGATGACTATACTAACATTTATTTTGTCTTCTTTTTCATTATTTTATTTTTCATACTTTCTTTTCGTTTTTAGTTATTTATTTCCATTTCATGTGTTAACCTAATATGCGGTGGGAATCTTACTGTTACATTGCAGTTGCTTTCTTTTTGTTTGTTTTGTTCTATGTTATAGATCAAAATTTCAACAAGAAGCACGGCATGCAGTTCAAATGGAGGTGCACAATTTTCAGCTTCCATGCACTTTTGTTTACAAAGGGAGTTTCCTTTACTTTATCTTTCACATTGAGGACAATGCAATTTTTAAGTTGGGGGTGGAGGAAACATATTTCTTTTTTTAAACTGCTGGGTGTCATTTTCCCTTTTTTTTGTTTTTAGTATGCGTTGTGTTAGCCTTGGAGTTAATTCACATGTCAATGATATGAACTTAATTGAGATAGCATATAGCATTTAGAAGAAGTTAAATCTTGCTTCGGTTTGAGAATAATTTAAGTGTCAATCTTCATTTGGTTTAAGACTCTAGTTTGTGGTAAGATTGCATGATTAGTCTAAAACATTTAGAGAAGTTTTATGTGTGATTTTTTGTGAATACTTTTGTGGTCTCAACAAGCTCTAGAACTTATTTGATAATCACTTGAGGTAAATTCCTAGAATGCACATTACTTAGGATATGATATAGGCCATTTTTGAACCGTCTGAGCCTTTCAAAATTACCATTGCTATATTTATCGCTAGTCACCTATTTGGGCATTTTTTCTTGAAAAAAATTTGAGCCTTGTTTCTTTTGATAACCCATTTACTTACCTTTATGAGCCTAAAAATATTTTATCCTTACCCTTCTTTTAAAAGAACTTGGTTATACACATTTGTTGAGAAGCACTTAAGAGGAGTAAGGATGGAAATATGAAAAAATATTACTACCATAACCCAAGTATATTAAAGGAGATAAGTTGGGGGCTGTGGAAAAGAAAATAAAAGAAAAGAATGAAAAAGAAGGTTAATGGTCTTATGCCAAAATAAAAAATATAAAAAGAAGTAAATTATGGCAAAGAAAGAAGAAAAGAAAAAAGTGGTGATTTATTGAGAAAAATACTCGAACAATGGTTGAAAGAGTTAGGTGTTGAAGTAAGGTTATCCAGTGCTTAAAGTAGGTTGTGTTTAAAACTAAGAGATTAAGTTCTTTTATTTGTTGAAACCTTCCCGTTCTTTCTTAACCTTTACCCTATCCTAACGTTACAAGCTTATTAAAGACCTATTGATCCAAGGTGGTGTGATTTTTCTACAATAGTGGAGAGTGATTTGAAAAGTGAGCCTATGGAGCTCGTTTTTGTGATTGATGTCACACAAATTAAATATTTTAGAGGCCAAGACTTGTCTTCATGAATGTTATGCATAAAATCATCCGGGTGTTTGAATTAATGGATTGTAGTAAGATGGATGTTAAGAGTCGACAACAATTTTAAGATTGATGTTTGGATTACTTTTGGACTTGAGTGATATTTAATGATTCTATGTGTTGTGTATTATGTGCAATTTCTGAGACAAAAAGTGAATTGCTCTTGGTTTAACGCTAGCATTACTTTACTTTGTTTTAATTCCTACCATAGAATTCATCTCTTGTTTTCACTTGAATTGCTAGGGACTAGCAATAAGCTAGTTGGGGGTTATGATGAGAGTCATAAAATGCATCTTAATAATACTTATTTGTTAGTATTTTTGGGTTGATTGAGGTTTGAATTGCACTTTTATACTTTAATAACTCTAAAGTGATATTCTTGGATCATTAACTTGTTTCGGTGCATTTTCAGGTGCTTTGTGTTTAAAAGAGATGTAAAAGCTATCATTTCTTGAAGCATTAAGATTCCATGCATATCAAGGTGAATGAGTGGTTGTAGAAGGACAAAATGAAGAGAAATCAAGTCTTAAGTATGTGCGTTGCGGCCTGAAGAAGTCTAAGCTTCGGCCTCCAAAACTAAGCCCAAAAGAGCAAGGATGCCATCAGGCAGAGCCGCAGCCTGGACCAGGCAGAGTCACGATGCCCAGAGCTTCCACAAGCATCAGCACCAGGCAGAGCCGCAGCCTAGACCAGGCAGGGCCACGGCCTCCAAAAAGTGAAGAAAACAAGGAAAAGGCTAAACCGCGACGCGCACACAATCCCCTGCTCCGTGTCATGACCTAATTAGGACTTTAATGATGGTTTAAACCCAAAAACACCCTTGGACCTTTTGTATTATAAATAGATCACTTAAGGTTTGAGAAAAGGGACATCATTAAGGCTGGAAAACACAAGAAGACTGCTATATTCTTCTCCATCAAAGTGTTCAAGAATGAGCCCCATAGCCAACTAATCTCCAAGCAAGGCGAAGGGATGAACCTCTGGGTGTAGTTGTTCTTATTTTCCTTTATTGATTCAGTTGTAGTTGGGATTTATTGTCAAAACATCATTATGATTTACTCTTTAATTTAATTAGAAGATTTTTTCTTAATCCGGTGATTATATCTATCTCCTCGATATAAGTCTAGTCATGCTCTTCTTATGTCAATACTGTTTGGATGTGATTGAGTCTGGTAGATTTATCTTTTAGGTTTGTCCATTACTGCAATATTGTCATTAAGATATATTATCGTTTCTTGATAAATCTATAGGATAAGTCATGTGTGTTTAAATCAAAAGTAAAGAGTAATTCATATCAATTACATTAGGGTTTACATATGCTTTGATTGAATATTTGTCGATTGCCTGTTTGGGATGTGAAACTTGCAATCGAGATAAAAACAACTGAATCAAGATTGGAATAAGGTAATGAACCTAGCGTGGATACTCGGAACCTTGTTGTTCCTTTATTATATTCTTCAATCTATTTACACAATTTTCTCACAATTACTTCATTATCAAAATTCATATTTTCTCACTTGATTGTTATCGTTCGTGTTAAGGTTTGCACTTTTCCTTTATAGATCGCTTTTCCTCGTGGGATCAACACCTCAACTATACACAATAACCACGTATTAGTTTAAGCGTAATCAAACCTCGATAACAAATTGCTTGTCTTCTTTCTTTTCTTTGATTTTTGTTTCTGTTCTGATCATTACAAGTCATTCTAGACTTAGGTGTTTGGAAGATCACTTCCTGGGCATCTTGAGGGTGATTTCTTAACATTTTTGAACCAATCCTTGAGGGCACATGTGATAAGTGCACCCGGTATCCAAGATCCATTTCTTGCTGCCTAGCCTCCTGGTCACATTTGAGCACACAACAAGAACATCATCTTGCTATTCTCCTTTGGCAACCGAAGCCTCTCCATTATTGATATGGCTTCTTCCTCTCTCATCCCATATCTTCTTCTTGCAATCTTTCTTGAAATGGCCCTCCTTGTTGCAGTAGAAGCATCCTTTTCCTCTAAATCTCGGTTTGGAATGAGATCTCCCATGACTCTGCCCTCTACCTCTTGATTTCTCCCGGTAGTTGCCATGAATGCTACTGCCATTCCGAGTTGCTGGCCTTCCTCTAATGAACAGCCCTTCTCCACTTGATGCTTCCCTCATCTTGGCTTTGAAATCATGAGCCCTTATGGCATTGATCACAATCTCCTTGGTTGAAGTATCTCTTCCATATTCAATTGCATTAATCAAATTATCATAACAATCAGGAAGAGAATTCAACAAAATAACAACCAATTGTTCATCCGGGAATGTTATGCTACAACTATTCAAATCTTGAACTAGCTTATTAAATAGATCAAGATTATCTTGCAACTCTTTATTAGGATCCATTTTAAAAGCAAAGATTCTTTTAAGAAGATAAATCTTATTAAGGAGAGTCTTGGTAAGAAACAACTCATCTAGTTTCTTCCATATGATAGCTGGATCTTTTGAGTCTCTGCACTCCCTTGTGACACTATCCGACATGTGTAGGAAGATGGTGTTGTACGCTATCTTTTTCATCTCAATCCACTGGACTTCCGTGATACTTGCTGGAAAAGCATCATCTTCTCCAATTGCCAAGTCCACATTTTGTTGCATAAGAATAGCCTTGATCTTCCGCTTCTAAAGAGCAAAGTCTCTCTTTCCACTTACGGAGAAAATCCCAGATTTATGTAGCACCCACAAATGCTTTCCCAAACTTCTAAATCTCAAGAACACAATCGAAGATTGATCTTAATACTGTTCTTGAATCACCCTCAAGAACACTATCAGATCTTGATCTTTACTCCGTTCTTGAATCACCCAAGAAGTTGATCTTTGATTCTTGGAATCTTGCCCCGATACCTTCTGTTCTAGCTCTGATACCCGCTGTTCTTGGACCACAGCTCTGATACCACTGTTGGGAAATCACCCTAAAGATGCCCAGGAGGTGATCTTCCAAACACCCAAGTCTAAAATGACTTGTAATGATCAGAACAGAAACAAAAATCAAAGAAAAGAAAGAAGACAAGCAATTTGTTATCGAGGTTCGGCAATAGCCTACGTCCCCGTGAGTTCCTCCGAACTCTTTGCACTAAATCAATGTGTTCTTACAAGTTACAGCAACACCCCTTCAAGAATCACAAGTTCTTGAAGAACCAAAGAAGAGAAGAAAGAAAGTGATAAGAACTATTACAAAGCCCTCTACCCAATCTATGCTACTCTCTCTTTTCAACCAGCCTCTCTTTTGAGATATATTCTAGTGCCTCTCCTGTGTTTTGTGTCTTTGCACTCTCACACTTGCACTTGAATTCTCTTGTATGATGATCACTTGTGTTTACAACTTATATCACACTTGTGTTTAGACTGAAGCTAGGTGACCCTTTATATAGTGCACCAACTTCTTGACCAATCTTGAAGGTCAATATCCACCCTTAGATCTTGAGGACCAATCAACCATAGCCCTTTATCAATCCTTAGTGATCCTATGCATTTTTTTCATGCCACACGCAACTTTCAATAGTGTTGGAAAAGTGGGCATCAGTGTGCCTGGCGCCGCGGCCTAGAACAGGGCAGACCGTGGTGTGAGGCAGGGCACACTTCACCAATTTCTTCAGACTTTCTGGGCGCCGCAGCTTGCCCTCCTTGCGCTGCAGCGCAGCTCTAGACAGAAAAAACCTCCTTGCTGTGCACCGCGGTGCAGCCCTTGACCTGATTCTAATTTTTGCTTCTTCTTGCAACCGTTTAAACCTTAGAAAAAATACCAACAGCCAAGCCACTAATAGACCTTTAGCATAAGCCTCCATTTGGCAAAAAATAATAAATTAAATTAGTTTATAGAAATAAAGTTCTATGAAGATCATTTAGCTGAATAATTCAAGTCAGATGCTTGAAGAACAAATCAAATTTAGACCTTGTCAAAAGAAAGCTCTTGAAATCTATCTATGGAAAAAGTTCCCCTGCCAAGAAACTAAAACATGCATATAAATTCAGCACAAATAAAAAAACTTGTCAAAGGGGGATTGTCATCTATATTCCACTTTCAAATGGCATCTGACATAAAAACAGCACAATACCCTATCGAATATCCTCCTTGACCCAAAGCCAAGAACTCTCTTGTTTTCCATGAGTACATCGTCTCTTGTTTTCCATGAGAACGTAACACTAAGGAAGATAAGGACTACTAGTTTTGTTGAACTTACCACAAATTGTCTTGATGCTTCATCAATAAAAGTTTCATCCTTGCATTTATGAATTTTAATAAAAAACTCTACGCGCTCGGGCTCATTTTCATGTTTCATCTCCTACCATTTATGAAAAGAGTTCAAACAATGTCTCAGTCAATGTTACTTAAATGAAAGATTTGATGAATAAAGCAAATCAACTCACATATTCATCCCTTTTTCTAGCAAAACTCTTTGATCCGGTTGTGTGAGGACATTGTTATCTTTCATGTGCTGCTGTCCCTATCGTAGAATACTTCTACACCAACGGTAAACCAAGTTACTAATAAATCATTAAAATAAAATAGAAACAATGAGAATTCAAATGAACATAATTATGAAAAAACAACCTCACTCTGCTCAGAAAATCAGTAGTTCACAAGTTATTTTCACTAGTCTTGATCTACCCCTTTAGGAACATTATTGCTCAAAACTTGTTGTTTTGTTTTGTTCCTCACGTGGTTCCTTTTAAGCACATACCTGTAGTCCTTCCATTTTTTTTCTGATCATCCTCAATAATATTTCGTCGATCGCCTCAATCATTGGATAATGAAACTTCCTCTACCAAAGAAAAGAAATAATACAAATAAGCATTTTTGGTGTTGTACATGAATGTACTCCTTAACAACTTTGCCCAACCAACTACTTAATATTTGCCCACTTTTTTTCACAGGTTGATTACATGCATTGAAGTGCACAACAATTTTCTCCCCACGTTCCAAGGACCACACTTGTTAAGTTCGTAAGACACGTGTTTGCTTCCTCACCCTCTCTTCAGAATCTATACATTAAAAACATAAATTTTATAATTTGTATAACAAGGTGATATCAAACTAGTTATAAAGAGAATGTCTTATAATACAAAAATTACCAACGATCTCGTATTGTTTATTATCATTGTTTTAACTTTCCATTATTTTTGGCTCGGTCTCAGAATCACTTTGAGATTCACGCTAATCTTCAAGGTGAGACTCATGCTCAGGTTCAATATCTTCTTGATATTGTGAAGACCCAGCTGGAGACTTGTTTGACATAGTAACTTTGTCTGAGGGAGGAATATATTTTGACCTAAACATGTTGCAGTCTGTATAAAAAAAACATAAACATGCTTATATCTAACATGCCCATCAAACACTGTGCAGGTGATGGTGCTGCACCAGCCCTTGTGACGAGGAACGAAGACCTGCACAGAGGAGGGAACAATGGAAGAAGGAACCACAAAATCGTTGGCCTACGCAAGCTGAATTAAGCTTAACAACTGTAAATTTCATTAACATGTCACATTAACCAAATTTGCAAAAGTCATATCTGCTTAACCGAAACTAGGCACAAAAGTTCTAGTGTTGGACAAGTCTAGCTACTTCTCTTTTATGATAATGCAGGTAAAGTATCTACAAAAATTAATTACAGTCTATTTAGGGAGGAAAGAAGGAAAGGGGTGATGAACTATCAAATTTCCGAGGGCTTCATTGTTTCATTCCGAAGTGAATTGAGAAAAGAACAGAAACATTGAGGAACCACACTCCTGCTAAAATTTCTCATAAAAGATAATGTCAACATATAGAAATATAATATCGCATGCCTCAAACTTCCCGGTTGAAACATTGAACCTGAATTCTGAGTTAATTAAATGTTTTAATGAATTTCCCCAACATACTATGAGTACCTAAAATAATGTAAGTCACTGATGCCACACTGAAGTTAGATTTTAATCAGACAAGATATAAGGAGCAAGCAATGCAAGAACATGAATCTCACAATTACAGGAGTCAACAGTAAGGATACTACCAAGGGATATCATGTGAACGAAAGAAAAATAAAGGAGGAGTACTGAAATAAAGACGAAAGAAGGAGTACTGAAATAAAGACGAAAGAAGGAGTACTGAAATTAAGCCAAAAGAAGGATGCAGACCACCTAGAATAGAGCAGATAACAGAAACTAGAGTACTGTTATAACATGCATCTCATAATTACAGGAATCAACAGTAAGGATACTACCAAGGGATGCCATGTGAACGAAAGAAAAATAAAGGAGTACTGAAATCAAGACAAAAGAACGATGCAGACCACCGCACAACCTAAGTTTCTAGCACTCTCCAGGATGGATGTCTTTGTCCCTTTGCACATTTGACAAACAGAAGTACAGCCAAGTTTTCTTTGTACTGAGAAGCTATTGGATGTCTGGAAATCAAAATAAAACTGAAGTTTTTAATAATGTGCCGATGTGAATTCCCGTTGCGAGGAAATCTAAATGGCCCGGAATTTTTCTAACTAGTAAATAGTTAATTCGGGGCATGGATTTCAAAAGCTGTTAGTGCAAAATGTGTCTTGAAGATTAAATGGTCAAGATTATTCAATGTAAATGATGTTAAATGCAGGTTAGAAGCTAGACAATTTTCACTCTACCTGGAGATGTTTTCAAGAAATCTAGAAACGAAACTGGAAATTTAAATCCCTACCAAATATTCTGGTTTATGGAATTAACTACTTATGTTCCAAACCTCATATATCTGTTGGATCAGTAAACTGTGAACTGATCCCTGGTTGGTTTTCTCTGGAGTTCTACTATGAACACAAATGTGTATAAGCTAATATGAACACAAAACCAAAGGATGAATAAACCCACTTTTAGCAGCTCTTGCATGTATGCCCAAAAAATAGATATACAAATATTATTACCAATTTCCAGAAAATTCGTTAAATAAAATATTTTAATAAAAGGGCAGAAAACATAAACTGATAAACAACTTATATAATTAAATAGCATCAGATAACTACAATCTAAAATAATTCTCAGGAACGAAGGCAAACTTCAAGTCAACTGCCATTCTTATGATTCACAAAGAAAATATATATCTAATTTACAAAGAAAATGGTTTGTCCATACAAGTATACTCAAATAGAGATGGAATTTGCATCAATAAAGGTGTTTAAGAAAGTAACTAACAGTAAGATGTTCCCCTCTAAAACTTACCAAAACAAAGTGTCCCTCTTAACATTCAAGATCTAAAAACATACATTAAGTGCTGGTTTGAGCTATGGGAACATGTACACACAGAATGCAAGAATTTCCACCTTGTTAAAGATCAAGTAGTGCTAGCTGACGACTTAAATGAGTAGCCATTGCTGCTAGGAAAAACTGGGACCAAAATAGCCTAAAATACCAACTATCATGACTGCTAAAAATGGGTTTATTCATCCTATGGTTTTGTGTTCATATTAGCTTATACACATTTGTTTAACTTTTCTAATATTGATAATATCAATTAAATTAAAAACTGATATTCCACATTGAAATAAACCAAGAGATTGAGAAAACCAAAAGTCCTTGGCATAGGCTCATTTGTTTACTCTTCACATTCCAAAACACAGCATTATAGCTTGGTTAGCTATACTGAACAGTCTCTCTACTAAGGACAGGCGGCAAAATTGGGGTTTGCAACTTAATTCTGTTTGTTCTTTCTTTCTGTAACCAGGATGTAGAACAGAGGGATCTTACTTTCTTAGTGTTTTACTAAGCAAGTTTGGCACCACATCCTAGCTAAGGCTAATGCTGCAAAATACACAGTGGGCACTTGGCAAGAAGAGTTGCAATGGGCCATCAATAAGCTTAAGGGGAAAATTTTCTTGGTTTTACTGTTGAAGACTGTTTGGAATGCATATCTTTATCATATATGGAGGGAGAAACTTGAGATCCCATCAAGCTGTTTTTCACTCAAATTCTTTTCTATTGGAGTGCATAATCAGAGATGTGCATAACAGAATTTGGGGGGGCTCCAAGTCTTAAGAACTGTATTATTGACAGTAGGCTAGCTCATAATTGGGGAATTACTGGTCTTGCTACCGTTTACCTTTTTTTTTTTTGATCTAAGTTGGTATCTGTTGTTTTCTAGCAGTGTCTACTAGTTTTGTTCACAAGTCTTTGTAGAAGCTGTTGCTGCGTGTGTGTACTGTTTTTTTTTTTTGTCTAACTTGAAAATTTCCCACACGCATGCATCAAAATCAAAGTGAACCTAAAATAATATACAAAGAGCATTTTTTTTTCACTAAATATAATGGAGGAAGATAGTTGAGAATTAACTTACTGTCAAGTTTACAAGATCATGAATGATAGGAAGCTATGAATATGATTGTCATAATTAAATCCCTTTAGACTTTTCCAGCTAAAAGTTACTTTGACTGATTTTATCTCCACTACCAGCTAATCAACAGTGTATTAAATCCTCAAAACCAAAATAAAAAGAGAACTACACTTTACATGATCTATGGAAACCCATTAAAAGAAATGAGACTTATTTAACTAACTAAAACTATAGAAAAAAAGCAACAGCTGAATCAATATTGTAAAAGTAAGATTTAAACTTTTATTATATGTATATAAAACAAAGAGAAGAGAAGAGAGTTCAAATAAAGAAGAAAACTACTTTTGCTTTAATAGCTTGCTCGCAAATCTTTTGGCGTCCAAGACAAAAAGAATGGCGACAGCTAGAGGAAGAAGCAAGAAGATTATGGAGGAAGATGCAAGAACAGCCTTGAAAATTTGGGGGAGCTAAGGGTGCGTAGGACTTAATTTTTGGGGGAAAACACACGATAAGGAACGTGATGAAATAAGTGACAATATGTGAAATTTCTGCGCATATTGCGGCGCTTCCAAGCGTTGGAATATGAAATGGGTTTCGAGCATATTCCGACGCTTTTATTCCGGCGCTTAAAAGCGCCGTAATACACAGAACTCATTTCATATTCAGGTGCTTTAAGTGCTAGAAATAAAGCGTCGGCGGAGGATTAATGGCGGCGCTTATAGGAAGCACCAAAAATAAAGAGCCGGCGTCTACCATTTATATTGTAGTGTCATATTTGCGTAATATAGAACTTTACCAAAATATCTTTCTCGGTTTTATCCTGACACTCAAGAGCTTTCACTTGAATTTCTCGATGTAGCTCTTGAGATTCTCATTAGGGTTTCAGTTCTCTTGTGCCAAATCTATTAGATTATACTAGAGTGGGACGTTGTAAAACTTCTGTAAAAATTGTTTCACTATCTCGGACCAATTTTGTATGCTCTTAGGCTCCTTCCTTACAGACCAGATATATGCTTTGTCACTAAGGCTCTTTGAAAATTCTCTCATCATCAGATCTTGATCGTCCCTCCATTATCTCATGGCATCTAGAAACCTTTTGATATGCTCTTTTACATCATCGATTTTTCCATTGTACTTATTAAATGTAGGAACCTCATAACCTTGAGGATTTTATTTCATCATCACCACTTATGGAAATGGAGGTATGAAACAAAAATTATTCGCCAGTGATACGAACTTCTTTGTAGAGCTCCTCAAAATACACTCTAAATCTTCTTTGGTCACGAAAATTGGAGCAAAAGTATAGGATGAACTGGGACCTCCTCCAAAAATAGCCGTCTATGCCGAAAAGCCAAGAACTCTAGCTATCTCTTGACTCTACTTCTCTTGAGGCTCTTCTATCAGATTACGCGTAGCCAGTGCAACAAATTTCTTTTGGAGATTCCTTCCTTCAATCTCATTTTCCACTGAACTCTCTGCTCCTGAACTTTGATGTCCAGTTTCAAGATCCACCACGGTGCGAACGAGTAGAAGAAATGGAGTTCTTATATCATAACCACTACTTCCAGCATTATGATTGTCAGCTTCCTTCTGCTTAGTAGCATAACCATTTACTACTAGCAAATTTATGGTGGTTTGCATGCTGGGTAACATCTGCCTCAATTTTTGGTTTTCATCTTTTAGCTAGTTCAACTGTGCTACGAGACTTTCAAACGCTGGTTGCTTGAATAGTCTTGTGCAAGGATAATTTGCTTCTTCGATTCTTCCTTAAAGAATATCTAGTGCTATGAGATCAAGATCGTCGTTCAAACTGATGTTCGGATTCGTCATTTTTAGTTGAAATCATATTGCTCTCCCAATGCAGTCGCCAAAAATGTAGAATTGAAAATTACAACAACTATAATGTTGACTAAGGAAATCGAAGTCGCCAGTCACAATTTAAGAATTCTTATCAAGATATTATTTACAGAGATTCTAAATAGGAAGAGAAAAAATTGAATTTCAAACGTTTTAGCTCTCAAAGAAATCGACAGAGAAAAATTTCTGGATCCTTTACAAATGATTCTAATGCGTCTATTTATAATCATTCTGCATAACAGTTTTTGGGGTGGGAAAGTTTTTTATTTTTGCCAGCTTCGATCAGCTCATACACGCCAGATAAGCATGTCATGTCAGCTTAATTTATATGATATTCACGTGAGCAACTTAGAGAAGAATTCTCTACAACCGTTTCTTTGTTTAAGCCTTATTACTACATCATTCATCTAATAATGTGAAGCCATGTGACTGTGTACATTTTTTTGTGTCTACAGCTTTCATGTGGTTAAGACCCTTGGATAACTTCGCGATGGTTAAAGTTGCATAATAAGTATGACAATTTTGTCTGTACTCATCAGGTACCCACAAAATCCAATTGTAATAGAAAGGGTTTAAAGGTCAATTTTTTCTTGATGGATCGCGTGTCGAATATCTGTTTGGTACGAAGAGAGTGGAGTCCGACTTAATTTATACCCATATTTTCATATATTTTATACTAATTTTTTTTACCATTGATTATATAGTATCTTATCTAACTAGAGGGAAGTATTGCTTTTATTCCTCTTTAACTTAGTAAATGGATATGAATACCTAATGTGTACCTGTACCCATGATAGGGGTGGAGATTCGATTTGTCATAATTTGTTTTTTTCAAAGTTCAAAACAAATTTCTCTTAAATCATAGGGTGGAATATGTGATTAAACCTTCAAATTAAACACTGCCATTTTTTTTATTAGTAATCCATTGCGGATTAGTATAGAGTCGGTTAATGGCGGATACTTTATAAAGTAAAATATAAAAATACCCCTTATTTATACCTTAAGTACACTTGCCTCGTTCTAATTTCAAAACAGACATGCATCCCTTAAGATACTATCCTTAAATTTTTGCTGACATCATGTGACGAAATATTTCATAATGCCGAGTCTACTCTTATAACTTCTACCCTTCACTAGACCTGTCCTGCCCGTGACATAACCATATACCCAAGGGTTGTACGCCTTAATTAAGGGCTATTGCTCCAGAAACCAAGAAAGCAATCATCAACATTTTCTTAGAAGCCAAGATAACAAAACAATATTTTCTACCGGGGTTGTTGCACCTCATACCAAACAACATTTTCTACCATTAATCTTCATCAAAATTATAAAAAAAAAAATGGGGAATAGAGAGTTCAAGAATCATGGAGTAAAAATCTAGAAAAATAATAATAGAGTTTTCCCATTGATGAAAAAAGTAATTTTATATATATTATATTGAATTAAATAATCCATTGATAAAAGATTTAGTATTGACTTGAAATAATATTTGAAAGATAATATTGAGAATTTTGTTGAAAAAAAGTTGGAAATTTTTGAAGAAGAAAGTATTGAAAATTTTTGAAATTTGAAGTTGAAATGAAAGAATTTTGAAAAAAAATAATGACTGAAATTGAAGAAAATAATTTTTTTTAAAAAAATTTGAAGAAAATATGAATTTTTTATATTTCTCTATAATTTCTATAAAATTTTTGGAAGGAAGAAAAGATGAAAATTTTGATTTTTAAAGGGGTAAATGGCAAAACTGTAATTATGTGATAGCAAAACAATAATTATGTAATGGAAAACAGTAAATTTTAAGTGATGACAGAATTGTAAATAACCAATGGCAAATATGTAAATTGGATTAAAAAAATCGCAAGACTTCACGTGAAGCGGCGAAGCAATGAAAAAAGAAAAATAAAGAATAAAATAAATAAAAATTTAGTCTTTGGTGAAGCAACGAAAGAATATATATATATACACACACATATACATATATGTGTGTTTGTGTGTGTGTATATATATAAGTCTCTAGAGAAGTGATGAAGGAAAAAAAAAGAAAGCTTATAAGTCTCTAAGCTTCAAAGATTTGTTTTCCTACCAAATCCTATTTTGTTTCTTTTCTTTTTTCAATTTAAATTTCTTAGCAAAAAATTATAAAGAAATTTTTTTCAATATTATAGATAGCACAGTCATCCAATTACAATAGTAAGATTTCATCATATTTGAGGTAAATTTTCAATAAGACTCATAACTAAATAATTCTATTGTTTGAATTAAGTTATGAAATAATAAGATTTATGAAAGTTTATGATTAGGTGTTGGTGATCAACAGCCTCAAGAAATTGCTGAAAGGAGCAGGGAAGGCAAGGAGATGATCCATGGGTAGCTTTAAGTGTTACATGGTGAGTTAGATTTACTTTTAGTAATCGAGACTAATAAAAATATGAATTTATAATGTTTGAATAAGTTGTTGAATTATAATGATTTAATGATGTATTTTCTGTTAAGTATGATAATTGATTGATTTATTGATTAGGGATTAAATAGTATGTTGAATATTAATTATACAAGAATTTGTATTTTAAAAATGATAGATTAATGAAAAATATACTGAGAAGTTATATGAAATTTCTAAAAATATGACTGAAAAATCGATATGATATATGAGGAGACAATGTAATAAATATGATAAAAATAATAATTTTGAGAAAGAGCTAAATAGTTGAATTGAATGCTTTGATGTATATTTGCTTGCATATTATTGAAATGATGGATTAATGAAAAATATACTGAGAAGTTATATGAAATTTCTAAAAATATGACTGAAAAATCGATATGATATATGAGGAGACAATGTAATAAATATGATAAAAATAATAATTTTGAGAAAGAGCTAAATAGTTGAATTGAATGCTTTGATGTATATTTGCTTGCATATTATTGCTCATATGCATAAAAATCGACATGTGGGAAGACGTTCTCAGATGATAATATGAAATGATCTGATAAGAAAGAAAGAAAGAAAGAAAGAGAATTTAAATTCAAGCATTATATTTATTTTAAATATTTATTATTAATGCCTGAGATGCTAAAGAATCAGTTTTGATTATTAAATGATTGATAGATAGATGGGTCTCATAATGAGATAATTTTGATGATAAATAAATAGAAATGATGAAATAATAAAGAATTATATTATTGATTGTTTGTATGCTGTGAATTTTATGATGTTATCAAATTAGAAATATTAAATTAATAAAATATATTAGATATATGGATTAAAAGAGATAGCATAATAATTTATTTATTAAGAGAAATTGATAAATGATTGAATTAGAATGTGAGAAGAGATAGATGATTAATTATATTGATTTAACAATGAATGAATATAACTAGAAGTGTACAAATCGAGTACTTCTAGTAAATTTAATTCACTGAGCTTGTGAAGTTCACTCCTCATTGTTAAATAATTTCAGGTAGCGGGCAGGACAAATAAATTTGTGAGCTGAGATTCATACTAAGTTATTATCTGTAAGTCTCATAGTTCACATCCTCAGACTAATGGAAGAAAAATTTTTTTTTGGTAGATATTCATGTATTATATGTTGTATATATTGTTTCAAATAGGATATTAATAATGTAACTCCCTAGTTGAGGGTTGATGTATATGTATTTTCAGTCGATGTATATTTTTATATTGTTGCATATATGTGTCATTCTGGGATTTCAAAAAGGGACGACATTGTCTCGTGGATAGCCAACCGGGGATGGGTTGTTACACTTAAGTACCCCCATGGCTAGATGGATGCTATCATGCTCATCTAGTGGCCTAAAAGGTGGAGCACAAGAGTACAAATACGTCAGCAAACTTTCATTACACGGACAAGAACTAAGAGTAAGTTGTCCTACCCCAAGGGCTGATGATAAGGAAATGGGGGTTACACCAGAAACCAAGAAGAAACGAGCCCCCCAGTTTACTCTGTCGAGAGCAAAGGGTAAGTGCTAGTGTTCAAAATGAAGTATGAAATAATAATTTAAAATTAAAGTTTCAAAAACAATTTCCCAGAAACTTTTTGAGGTTAAATCTCCCTAGTGGATTTTTCAACTGTAGGTACCGCTCTTTTTCCTAAGACCCATGCATCTGGCTTATTACCTAAGGCCACTCCCCTTAAAGAATGTGGATATGAGGAGGGTAGGCATGTGGAAACAAGCGAAACCTTTCAAGTCTAATATAAACCCTTTATAAGTAGTAAGAAGGCTCTTGTGATGGGTGCACTTTTAATGAATTAGTTAGGGTGTATGAAGCAAGGATGATGGGTAAGGAGTCGCAATTTGACCTTGAAAGGGGTCAAATCCCTTATCATTGGTCCACTTGAGAAATTCCAAAGCTTAGGAGATTTGGGTGTAAAATAGTAAGGATTTAAATCTCTCTCTCTTACCTAGATTGAACTCTAGCGCTTTGTCTTTCAAGGAAATTAATCAAAATTTTAATACAAGTATTACTATCATACACTACTAATAAAGTCAAGCACACAATTTGCAATTTATAGTCAATTAAAGCAACATTGAATATCAACTTTGAAGTAATGCATTAAAAATTAGAGTGATAAAAGTAAGTATTTAGAGGGAAGGAATTACTTTAACTATGAAACAAAGAAAATATTAAAAATACTTACAAAGTATGAATTAAAAATGAGAAGTGAATTAAAGTGAGCACATTTAAACTAAGTGGATTAATTATATAAGTTAAACTAGATGGATTAGGACTAAGTTATTTTAAACTAGATGAACTAAACTTGTAGATGAAATGAAATATGGGCGGCATGTGTACGGATTAATTCTAAGTGAGTGCGGGGTGTTTGCAAGCATGTGCATATGTGTTCTAGGTGAATGCAAAAGTGTGCAAGCATGCACAATTTGGTTCTAGGTGTGTACAAAAATGTGCATGCATGTGCAAGTGTGTGCGAAAGTGTGCTTGGGTGTTCTAGGTGTGCACAAAAGTGCACACATGTGTGCAAGTGCGTGTAAAAGTGTGGACATGTGCGCAAGTGTGTGCAAGTGCATGCAAAAGTGTGCTCGTGCATGCAAGTGTGTTTGAATTAGATGGATTGAAACTAAACAAATTGAATTAAATAGGTTAAATTAAGTTACTTTAAACTAGGTAGATTAAAAAAATAAATTAAACCAAGTGGATTTAACGATTACATGTAGTAAATAACAACTTAAAATAACATATCTAATTTAGAAGACATGAAATAAAAAATAAATATTAAATGACTAAACTAAAGGAAATAACTAACATTGTCTCAAATTTACATTTATTAAAGGGATACTACATTATGAGTTGTAGCTAACTAAAAAAAAACACATATAACTAGTGAAAAGAAAATAAGTTCTAAGAAACTAGTGAATACCTTAAGATGAATTTTATTAAGTGAGCTAAATTAGTTTAGTCCATTTCCAAGGTGGTTTAAACACACAAATTATACTAACAATTATTTTACAAACAAAAGACATATACCTCCCCTTTTGCTAAAGAAAATTCCCACGTGAGGGGGTTATCCTTAGAGATCCATGTGCTTTTGTAGACTTAGTGAAATTGGAAGAATGGTTTGATTGAAGATTATAAAACCAAATCAAAAGGATGGCTGAAAATGATGATGAACTCTCACTAGTTCTTCTTTTTTTGGTTTCACTATTTGCTCTTTTCTCACTTCTCTTTTGTTGTATTTCTCTCCTTAATCTTCCTATTCTTCTATCTTTTTTTTCCCTTTTTCTCAATTTTTTATTTCTCTCTAAACTTTCTCTATTTTTTACATTACTTTGCCTTAGTTTGTGTTGATGTGTTGTGTTCAACAAAGGGGGGCATTTATAGGAAGAGTAAGGGTTGTACAAGGGATTAAAAAAATAAAAATAAAAGAGAGAAAAGAGGCATAGCCGGCCATGTAGAAGAGGGGTTTAACTTTTGAGGTGAAAATGTAGGGCTAGGAAAGGTAAGGTGTGGTAAACCAAGTAAAAGTGAGAGGAAAGAAAATTTTTAGATGGCTGGCCATGGGGAAGAGAAAGGAATTTTTTGAGGTGAAAAAGTGAAGAAGAATGGTAGTTCCAATAAAGCAAAAAGTTGAGCAAGAAAGTATAAGTCATGGTGTTTTCAATAAAGCAAAAAGCGAGGGGGAAAAGTTCCTTGGTCTGGTCAGCCATAAAAGAGAGAAATGATTCAAATTTTTGTGGGGTTTTGACCAGTGTTTTTAAAGGTGACGGCGTTGGGCGAGGCGTTTTGCCTCAATAAGGCGAGGCGTAAGCCTCGAGACGTTGGGGCGTTTTGAATAAAATAATATTAACTAAATTATAAAAAAAAATCACCACCTAAAAAGTGAAAAAAAAATCATGGCCCTAATTCTAAGTTGATATGGATGTGACAAGAATAACTACTGAACTAGACATTGCAGGAACTTTTTCCTTCTCTAGGAATCTAAAAGAGAAACCCTAAAAATTGACTTATTTAAATAAAAAATGCTACTACTACTACACTAGTAGATAAAAACAATAAATGATTCCAAATTCCCAAACCCATCCGTTTTTATTTTGTCTCTTTCCTTCACTGCACAACAACTTCTCTCTCACCCACTCTTTGTCAATATATAATTATATATAAATGAGCATCGTCCTACTCGATCATTAACAGAGATGGCCTTCAAATCAACAGCTCAGACTATTCTAATATTTCAACTAATCAATAACAAAGAACGAGGTGCATCTCTTCACTTTTAAATCTCTCTCTTTCTTTCTATGGAACCTCCCCAAGAAGGCAAGAACCCAACACAACAAATACAACAGCTGATACCCAAAGCAACGACAGTAGCAGTAACTGCACAACAAGAACAGGAAGTGTAAGGGAAAAGGTGGACCAGAAAATGAGAAGTTCAGGTACCAAGGAGTAAAGCAACGGAGCTTGGGTAAATGGGTTACCGAGATCTGTGAGCCCCAAAAACGTACTCGAAAGTGGCTCGACACTTTCGCTACAGCTGAGGATGCCGCCCGTTCTTACGACCATGTCGTAGTTATTTTGTACGGATCCAAAGCTCAGCTCAACCTCTAGTCATCTGGCCCCATTTCTTCTGCTCAGTCCTCCTCTTCATGGGGCATATGCCTAGATGCCCGGGGCATCGAAGGCATATGCCTATGGCCTGAGGGAATACCCGGACCCAAAAAATGAATGCCCAGCAGCAGAAGCGCCCAAGTTTTCACACCTTGGGGCGTTTTCGACCCATATCGCCTCTGGGCACATCCCGGGCACGCCCAAAAATCGCCTTTTTAAACATTTGTTTTGACACATACGAAAGTGGGAGAGCTTAAGAAAAAAATTATACAATTAACAAAGAAAACTAAGATGGAAAGAAGGCTTCCAATTTGCACATTCACATAAAAAAATATTGTAGGTTTTTGGTAATTTAGGTGTTGTTTTTTAAGTTAGAAAATGTGTTTTTTAGGTAGAAAAAGGTAGTATTTGGCATATAGGAAAAGGTGAAAAGCTCAGGAAGGTAATGTCCAATCAACCAAACAAAAAAAGAAGAAGAAAAACTCATTTTTGGCACACACGGTTGTCCAAAGAGGGGGAAAACTGCATTTTAAAAGTGAATAGTTGTTTTTTTTAAGGTGAAAATGTGTTGTTTTTCATCTAGAAAAGGTGGTACTTGGTACATAGAAAAAGTGTTACTCTTTTTACACGATTGACTCAGAGGAGGTTAATTTTGTTTGGGATGAAGAGTTTGAGGATAGTTTCCAAGATTTGAAGAAACGTTTAACTACAACTCTTATCTTAACATTACCTCAAAGAAGTAAGAATTTTGTGGTTTATAGGGATGCATCGAAAAAGGGACTGGGATGTGTGCTTATGCAAAATGGGAAGGTAATTACTTATGCCTCATGAAAATTGAAGCTTTATGAGGAAAATTATCCTATTCGTGACCTTAAATTAGCTGCTGTTGTGTTGCATTGCAAATATGGAGACATTACTTGTATAGGAGCAAATTTGAAGTCTTCACAAAGCATAAAAATATGAAGTATTTGTTCTCTCAAGAGGAGTTGAATATGAGGCAAAAGAGATGGATGAAATTGCTAAATGATTGTAGTTGTGATATTCAGTATCATCTAAGAAAAACAAATGTAGTAGTAGATGCTTTGAGTCTTAAGACTAATGTAGCTTGATTGATAGAAAAAGAATGGAAATTGCTTAATGATATCAATACTTGGAATCCTATCAAGTCAAAGGTTGAAGTGGCATTTGCAAATATTAAAGTTCAACTAGTTTTGCTACAAAGAATAAAAGAAGCATAAGAAAGAGATCTAGAATTGGAAAGCATGAAGAATGAAATGGAGACAGGTTTGAAATTTGATTTTTCTTTTCATACAAATGGTCTATTGAGGTTTCGAGACAAAAATTTTATTCCAAATGATTCAGCGGTCAAGAAAAAGATTATTAAAGAAGTACATCAATCTATACCGTTCATCCGGGGAGTACCAATATGTATAAGGATCTGAAAAATAATTATTGGTGGATCAATATGAAAAGGAAAACTGTTGACTTGATATCCAAGTGTTTGATTTGTCAACAGGTTAAAGCGGAGAACTAAAGACCAGTTGGGTTACTTCAACCATTATCGATAGTAGAATGGAAAGAGGAGCATGTGACTATAGATTTTGTTTCAAAGCTACCCAGGACATGTATTGGATAATGCATGATAGACTAACAAAGTAAGCTCATTTCGTTTTTATTAGTATGACTTAATCACTAGAGAAATTGGCTCGCATCTATTTTTAAAAGATTTTGAGACTTCATGGTGTTCTAGTGAGTATAGTTTCTAATAGAGATGCTAGATTTACTTCTCGATTTTGGGATAGCTTACAAAATGCATTAGGGACAAGGTTGGGATTTAGTACTGCATTTCATCCATAAACAGATGTGCAATCTAAAAGGATTATTCAAACCTTGGAGGATAAGCTTCGAGCTTGTGTGATTGACATAAAAGGTAACTGGGATGATCATCTTCCACTTGTGGAGATTGTATATAATAATAGCTATCAATCTAGTATTGAGATGACACTATTTGAGAACTTTGTGTTAAAAATGCAGATCAGCAATATGTTAGGATGAAGTGGGAGAGACGAAGTTGTTAGGGCCTAATCTTGTATAAGAAATCACTCAGAATATTAAACTTATCTGAAAATGACTATAAGTAGCACAAAGTCGACAAAAGAGCTATGTTGATAATCGAATAAGGACTCTTAAGTTTTCTGTAGGAGATAATGTGTTCTTGAGAGTTTCTCCATCTAAGGGTATTATGAGATTTGGGAAGAAAGGAAAGTTGACTCCTCGTTACATTGGATCGTTTGAGATACTAGAAAGAATAGGTGAAGTGGCTTATCGAGTAGCATTCCCACCTTCATTATCAAAGGTTCATAATGTGTTCCATATGTCCATGTTGAGGAATTATGAACCTAACCCATCACATGTACTGAACTATGAGCCTGTTCTTATGCGAGATGATCTGACCTATATAGAAGAACTTGTTTAGATTTTTTATTGAAAAGAACAAGTACTAAGGACCAAGAAGATACCTCTTGTGAAAATATTATGAAAGTACCATAGATTAGAGAAGGCTACTTGGCAAAGAGAGGAAGAAATAATAGAGAAATATCTTCATCTTTTTAATGATAAGGTATAGAATTTAGGGACTAAATTATTTTAAGTTGGGAGAAATGTGAGACCCTAAAACCAGCATTCATTCATTCATATTGATTTTGTTCATACTATAATGGTGAATGTTTGATTTTATTCATATCAACATTATTTGTTCAATTATGCATGTACTAACCTAGTTGATTTCAATGTTTAGTTTGATTGACCAAATGATGTATGCTTACTATGCAAATTGACATGCTTTCTAAGAAATTTGTGTGGATTAGGAATTTCTTATTAGATTCACATTTTGAGATCAAGAAGACCAACTTTTGCCTTTGGGCTTTGAATTTGGCCTTGTTTAGGCTTGAGTGATTTTGGGCCTAATGGGCTTGGCCCATTAAGGACTCTATTACCTATTGCTTGACATGAGTCAAGCATGACAAAGATTTCTAGCTCTTTAGAGAGCCGCTTCAGTGGAGCCCGTGGTCAGATTGTGGTATATCTTCTTATGAACCCAAATTTAAAGCAAAAATAAGAAGAAAGAAAGACAAATGAGAGAGATATGAAAACGTGGGAGGCCTAAAAGTTGAAGAAATATATTAAAAAATTTAGGAAAAAAAAACATTTGGAAGAACTTCATTCTCAATTTTTGCAAGATTCTTGGTGTTCAATACTTTAACCGGTTCAATTTCAAGAAATTGTGTAATTTTTTGTTAAGGTAGGGTTTCTACTTTGCATCATTTTTCTTTATTTTCTTTGTTCTTAAAGGAATGAACTATATGTTAAATTCATTTAAAGAATGCTTGCAAATTATGGATTGTTATAATTGAAATCATATATGTCAAAACTAGATTAATTGAGTGCTAAGCATTCTATTTATAATTAAAAGTATTAGAATCTGTCTAAATGATCAATCTACCTACCAAATTGACTTAAAAATTCACACATATAGTAGTAATGCAAGTATAGTTTATAATAGAATCAAAACTGTGCAAATCTAACTTGAATTGATTAAGATGGGATCATATTATTAGGTTTTACTTATATTGCCAGAATTGTTCAATTGTTGCTAGAAAGTAGCTGGAATGATGTTGTTGAGTATATATTAATCATATTACACTTTGTTTATGTTTGGTGTTATATGCCATCATATAGTTGCTCTTATATTTATTAATGCGAATCTTGATATGTATGTGGAGACTGGTTAACACTATCTGGACAAGAGTTTGATGTTGTTTCAGATAAGTGGTCATTATCTATGTAAAGGACACACCTTTAATAGTTGAATGACTATCTGAACAATAGCTTGATGTCGTTTCAGACCTGAACAAGAGCTTGATTCCATTTCGGATTAATAGTCATGTATCTAGGCAAAGCACCAATCTTAACAAATGAATGGATTCTAACTGGGCAAAGGACCAACCTTAACAGATGAATGGATTCTAACTGGGCAAAGGACCAATCTTTAACAGTTGAGTGTAACCAATCTTACATCATAGTCTGGGTCATATGCTGGGGAAGCAATGTGGGATATGGTGGGCTTGCATATATGGACTGGGATGGTTATGCCAAGAATACCATAGACTTGGAAAAATTGATTAGGACCTTATTAATTCTTGATTGTTTTAAATATGTTATCTATGCCTATAGGTATGGGACGGTTGGCATAAGTGATTTTGATCATCTTATTGATAATATAATGTAATACCTGTGTTCTTAAAGTAAGGGTAAAGAAGTAATTTGATAGATATTACATAGAATTAAAATAATATATACATGAAAGATTTATTGTTGAACAAAATAATTATTTTGGAAGAAAACAAAAGGACGCCTGGATGTTTAGTGTCTAGGTGTAATGTTTTGTAATTTCAAACGAATAAAAAAGGGAAGTGAACACCTGGATGTCCAGGCATAAGTGACCCAAAATGCACACTTGTATGTTAGGAAACTAAGGAAGCAAAGTTACAGGTGGCTTTTGAAATTTGCTGGTGTCTTGCGTGCAAAACACCAAGCAAAACGGAAAGATAAAGAAGGCTGTTCATTAAGTATGGTTTGGTATAAATTAAAAATTACGCTTTTGTTTAAGTCGTTAAGAAATCAGTTTACACTTTCTCAAATTACTTTCTTTCTTTAAACACCTGGGGACTGAAAGAAAGGTTGAAAGACTAAAATTTTGAAGAGATTTATGAGAGAATTTTAAAGAGATTCGATGGAAGCTTTAAGAAAAAGAAAAAGGAAGGTAATAATGTGAATTTTAATTTTTGAAATTACGCATACACGAAAATACCTGGGAATTTGATGTAGGAATTTAAATGGTATGAATTATTGAAGAATTGATGAATAAACTAAAATTTTTAATATAAATATTATATCAGGTGTTGACGATCAACAATCGAGTAAAATTGCTAAAAAAAAGCAGGAAACGCAATGAGGTGATCTATATGTAGCTGTAAGTGCTATGTGGTGAGTTAGATTTACCTTTAGTTATCGAAACTAATAAAATATGAAATTATGATATTTGAATAAATGGGTGAATTAAAATGATTTAATGATGTATTTTTTGTTATAAAAGAAAATTGATAGATTTATTGATTAGGAATTGGAAAGTGTGTTGAATATTAATTATATAAGAATTTATATTTTAAAAAATGATGGATGAATTAAAAAATATGCTGAGAAGTTTTATGAAATTTCTTAAAAATATGATTGAAAAGTGGATATAATATATGAGGAGATAATTTAATGAATATGATAAAAATAATAATTTTGAGAAAGTGTTGGATAGCTCAATTGAATGCTTGAATGTCTGCTTGTTTTCATATTATTGCTCATATGCATAAAATAAAAGACTGGGATGGCAGCCAGTCTAGCTGAAAATAAAAAGATCGAGAAGGCAGCCGGTCTAGCTGAAAATAAAAAACCGGAAAGGCAACCGGTCTAGCTGAAAATAAAAGACCGGGAAGAAAACTGGTCTAGCTGAAAATAAAAGATCAAGAAGGTAGCTGGTCTGGCTGAAACATGTTGACATGTTGGAAGACATTCCCAAATGATAATATGAAATGATCTAATGAGAAAAAAATAAAGATAATTTAAATTCATGCATTATATTTGTTTTAAATATTGATTATTATTGATTGAAATGCTAGAGTATCAGTCTTGATTGTGAAATGATTGATAGACAAATGAGTCTCATAGAGAGACAAATATGATGAGAAAGAAATGTGAAAGTATGATATGACAAAATTAATTTGATTGATTGATTGTATGCTGTGAACCTCATAAGGAGGTAAATAATGATGTTAAATTGATAATCTCAAGATTATTAAATATATAAGAAGAAAAGGTGATATGTTTGATGATTAATTTAAGATGAGGTTGAAATTATAATAGGATGTTATTATTGATTTATATGAGATAATAAATGAATGAATATGGGAAGATTATTTGAAAGATTGAATTATTAAATGTGAAGAAATAGATGATTAATATTGGTGAATTAGAAACGATTGACTTATAAGATGTAACTGGAAGTATATGACCGAATACTTCTAGTAAATTTAATATACTGAGCTTGTGAGTCTTACCCTTTATTGTTAACTAATTTCAAGTAACGGGCAGGACAAATAGATTGATGAGTTGAGATTCAGACTGAGTCATTATTTGTATACCACGTGGTCCACATCCTCAGACTATTGGAAAGAAAAAAAAATGTTTGTAAATATTCATGCATAATATGTTGTATATAACATTTCAGTTGGGATCTTAATAATGTAACGCCCCTGTTGAGGGTTAAGGATTTATGTATGTAGATAATCTCAGTTGAAGTTTTTATATTGTTGCATATATGTGTCGTGCTGGGATTTCAAAAATATAACAACACTGTCTCAGGGGTGGCTAATCCGAGATGGATCGTTACAATTTTGGTATCAGAGCATTAGGTTTTATGATTCTATAAACTACATAAAAATTTAAAGAACTGGAAGATTTAAACAAACTACCTTTTAATGCAAACTCTGAGGATGACACGTGGACATGCTAGAGCTAGAGGTAAAGTTCTGAATCAGAGAGAACATTATAGACCCCAAATATTTAGAAGAGCTGAAGTAGAGGGGGAGGTTGAGTCTGTGGTTCATGTAAGGGAACATGTTGCTAATGCAGCTAGTACTAGTAGAGGTGGGAGAGAATCTGATATTAAGAGTGATGAGTTGAGAGAAGTTCTTGATCATGTTATAGAGAGAATGAATGTAGCAGAAGAAATAGCTGATAATTTACAGAGGAGATTAGAGGAAAGGGGTAGAATAGAACCTGATATGGTGAGACAAGAGGCTTATGAGGGAGATGGTATGTTTGCACATGAAATGAAAAAAGATTGTTTTATCAGATTTCTTAAGTTTAAATCCCAGTCTTTTAGAGGATCTGTAAATCTTGTTGAAGCTGAGCAGTGGATTAAACATGTTGAGAAACATTTTGAAGTCTTACTAGTGACAGATAGGCAAAATGTTGCTTTTGCTTCATTCAAACTGAAAGGTGAGGCTTCTCAATGGTGGGAGGATATTCTGCCGAGATTAAGTAGACAAGTAGATCAACCCTTAACTTGGTATAAGTTCAAGGATGTGTTCTTTGTGAAGTATTTTCCAGATACATTTCGAGCATAGCAGGAGAGAGATTTTGTTCCTTTAAGGCATAATACTTTATCTGTTACTAAGTATGATAGTTGATTTATAGCCTCGTCAAGGTTTTTACCTGAGTTAGTGAATATGGAAGAGATGAAATATAAGAGATTTTTAGACGAGTTACACTATGAAATTCGAACTAAACTCTCTTATATGGGTATTGAGAATTATGCTATACTAGTGGATAAAGCACTACATATTGAGAAGGATTTGATGGAGTTTAGAGACAAGAGGGATTGGCTGAAGAGTTCTAGATTTGAGGGACTCAGATATGGTAGTAGTATAAGTGTGCAGGGTGGGAGACCACCCCAAAGGGAGCGTTACTTGTCATAGGGAACTTTAATACAGAGTCAGAGGCAAGTAGGATCTGTTACTTCTATAGCTCAAAGTAATATTGATAGGACCCCTAGATTTGGGAGACAGACTATGAGAACTGGAAGTTATGGTAGATGAGTAAGTATGCCACCAATGGGAAGTGGTAATCTGATGTATGATTGAGAGCCAAGAGTTTGCTTTAGATGTAATCAGATAGGGCATCTATCTCATAATTGCCCTACCCAGATATGCTTTGTATGTGGTGAGGTAGGACATATGAGTGTAGATTGTCCAGTGGGGAAATCTATTGAAATAAGTCTTGGAGATGTTGGGAGAAAACACGTGGAGAAAGGTGGTAGATCAGGGAGTATGCGGGGTAGAGGCAGAGGATCTGTAACTGAGAGAGGATGCGGGGCTCAGTCATAGCTTAGAGACATTAGAGTCTATGCATTGACCCAACAGGATGCACATGCCACTCCTGATATTATTATGGGTATAGTATCTATTCTTAATAGACCTGCAAGATTATTGATTGATCCTGGTACAACCCATTCTTTTGCATCCAATGTTTATATGAAATCTATTGAAGCTTGTGTTAGTCCTTTGATGCATGTTGCTGTTGTTGAGGTTCCTACTGGGGATAGGGTTATTATCAGGATAATTTATCGTGGTTGTGTGATTAGTATGGCTGGTAGAGAATTTGAAGTTGATTTGTTACCTTTAAATATGACAAATTTTGATTTAATTATGGGATGAATTGGTTATCTGCATATCATGCTTGGGTAGATTGTTTTAGGGAAAATATGGTGTTCAGGATACCTAGACAATATGAGTTTAATTTTTCAAAGAAAACGTAAGATACTTGCCAACTATCTTATTTCTGCCCTGACTGCTAGTAAATGGTTGAAGAAGGGTTGTGAAGTGTATTTGGTGGATTCTAGAAAGGAAATTAGGAAGTTAGAAGAAATCTTAGTAGCGGAAGATTTTTCTGATGTGTTCCCTAATGAGTTGTCTGGTTTGCCAACCAACAGGGAGATTGAGTTTTCTAGTGAGATGATTCCGAGATCGACACCTGTATCTATAGCACCATGTAGAATGACACTAGCTGAGTTGAGAGAATTGAAAGTTCAGCTTCAAGAGTTGCTGGATAACCAATTTATCCGACCTAGTATGTCGCCTTGGGGAGCCCCTGTGTTGTTTGTGAAGAAGAAGAATGAAACGATGAGGTTGTGTATTGATTATAGACAGTTAAATAAGATCACCATCAAGAATAAATATCCTTTGCTCAGGATAGATGATTTATTCAAGTAGTTACAGGGAGCTAGGGTGTTTTCTAAGATAGATATGAGATCAGGTTATCATTAGTTGAGGATAAAACAGGGGGACGTGCCTAAGACTGCTTTTAGGACACATTATGGCCATCATGAGTTCCTCATGATGCCATTTGGGTTAACTAATGCTCCTACAACATTTATGGATCTAATGAATTGGGTTTTTAAACTATTCTTGGATAGATTTGTGATTGTATTTATTGATGATATTCTAGTATATTCTAAGAATGAAGAAGAGCATGGGCAACATTTAAAGATAGTGTTGAAAATTCTGAGAAGAGAGAATTGTATGCAAAATAATTTAAATGTGAGTTTTGGTTGAGTGAAATGTCTTTCTTGGGGCACATTGTGTTAGGAGATGGTATAGCAGTTGACCCACAGAAAGTAGAGGCCACGTTAAATTGGGAAAGACCCACTAGTGTGACTGAAATTAGAAGTTTTTTGGGGTTGGCTGGTTATTATAGGAGGTTTATCCAAAAAAAATTTATGATTGCTGAACTATTGACTAGATTGACTAGGAAGGAAGTGAAGTTTATGTGGTCAGAAGAATGTGAGAGGATTTTTCGGTTGTTAAAAGAGAAGCTGACTATTGTTCTAGTATTAATGCTTTCTTCTGGTGATGAAGGATTTTTGGTATATAATGATGCGTCACATCAAGGGTTAGGATGTGTGTTGATGCAACATGGGAGAGTTATAACTTATGCTTCTAGGCGATTGAAGAACCATAAGAGAAATTACCCGACCCATGATTTAGAATTGGCTACCATAGTTTTTGCTTTGAAGATTTGGGGACATCATATGTATAGAGCCACTTGTGAAATTTGTACTGATCATAAAAGTTTGATGCATTTACCTACCCAGAAAGAGTAGAATTTGAGGCAGAGGAGGTGGATGGAATTGATTAGTGAATATGACTGTACAATTCATTATCATTTAGGGAAGGGTAATGTAGTAGCTGATGCATTGAGTAGAAAGTCTAGAGGGAGATTAGCTGCTATTGGGAGTCATGATACTAGCTTGATGATAGAATTAAGAAAAATAAGGATGCAGTTGAGTGTCAATGATAGAGGAGTATTGATGGCAAATATAGTGGTGTAATCTTCTATTATTGATCGTTTATTATAGATGCAAGGTAGAGATGAAGGGATAAAGAAGATCAAACAAGAAACATTGAGTGGAAAGCCGACTGAGTTTAGAATTAGAGAATATGGTATAGTAGTATTGGGACATAGAGTTTGTTTCTCCAATGATGTTGAGATAAGAAAGGAAATACTAAGAGAGGCTCATGATTCGGTGTATTCTATGAACCCGGGGAATAATAAGATGTACAGGGGATTGAGACAGAATTATTGGTGATCAGGAATGAAGAAGGAAGTAGCTGAATATATTTCTAGATGTTTGATTTGTCAATAAGTGAAGTCTGAGAATAGACATCCAGCCGGTTTATTACAGCCCCTTCCAGTACCTGAATGGCCATGAGAGAATGTGAGTGTGGATTTTGTTTTTGGTTTTCCCCGTACCCAGAGAGGTCATGATGCTGTATGGGTTATAGTGGATAGACTTTCTAAGTCTTCGAATTTCCTTCCTATTGAAACTACCTAGAGTCCTGAAAAGTTGGCTGAATTGTATCTAGAGGAAATTGTGAGATTACATGGAGTACCTTTAAGCATTGTATCAAATAGAGATTCTAGATTCACTTCTAGATTCTTTTTTTTGGGGGGGGGGGGGGTTCAACAAGCTATAGGTATGCAATTGCAGTTTAGTACAACTTTTCATCCTCAAACTGATAGGTAGACATAGAGAATCATCATAATACTAAAAGATATGCTAAGGGTAAATGTATTGAGTTTCTTAGTGAGCTAAGATGCTTATTTACGTTTGATCGAATTTGCATACAATAATCAGTATCAAACTAGTATTGTATGGCACCATTGGAGGCTTTATATGGTAGAAGGTATAGAACTCCAGTATGTTGGGAAAAAGGTTGAGAAAAAAAGATATTTGGTCCAGAAATGATAGATTTGACTACTGAGATGATCAATCTAGTTAAAAAGAATCTTAGAGCAGCACAGAACAGACAGGAGGGATATGCTGATAATAGAAGATAACCTCTTGAGTTTCAGGTTGGTGACTGGGTGTTTTTGAAGATATCTTCGTGGAAATGTGTATTAAGATTTAAAAAGAAAGGAAAATTGAGTCCGAGATTTGTGGGGTCATATGAGGTGATTGAAAGAGTTGGACCAGTAGCATATAGATTGGATTTGCCTTCAGAGTTAAAGCAATTACACAATGTGTTTCATATTTCACTTTTGAGAAAGTGTTTACATGATGAATCCCATAGTATTTCGAGTTAAGCTGTAGAAATTCAGGAAGATCTAACCTTTATGCAAGTACCAGTTAGAAAGGAAAAAGTCTTGCATAATAAAGTTATTCCTTTAATTCAAGTATTATGGCAGAACAAAGAAGTTGAAGAAATTATTTGGGAGCATGAAGCAAGAATAAGGAAAGAATACCCTCAGCTTTTTCATGAGTTAGGTAAGGAAATTGAAATTTCGGGGACGAAATTTTTATAAGGTGGGTAGTATTGTAATACCCATGTTCTTAAAGTAAGGGTAAATAAGTAATTTGATAAATATTACATGGAGTTAAAATAATGTATACACGAAAGATTTATTATTGAACAAAATAATTTTTTGGAAAAAAAAACTGGACACCTAGACGCTTAGCATCCAGGTATAATGTTTTGTAATTTCAAAGGAAAAAAAAGGGAAGTGAACACCTGGATGTCTAGATATAAGTTACCAAACATGCATACTTGCATGTTGGGCAACTAAGGAAGCAAAGTTATAGGTGGTGAAATTTGCTGGTGTGCTGAATGCAAGACACCAAGCAACGGAAACATAAAGAAGGTCGTTCGTTAAGTACAGTTTGGTATAAATTAAAAATTACGCTTTTGATTAAGTCGTTAAGAAATTAGTTTTCACTTTCTCAAATTACTCTCTTTCTTTAAACACCTGGGGACTGAAAGAAATGTGAAAGATTGAAATTTTGAAGAGATTTAAGGGAGAATTTTAAAGAGATTAGAGGGAAGCTTTAAGAAAAAGAAAAAAGAAGGTAATAATGTGAATTTTAATTTTTGAAATTATGCATACACGAAAATACCCGAGAATTTGATGTAGAAATTTAAAGGGTATGAATTATGGAAAAATTGATGAATAAATTAGAAATTTTAATATAAATATTATGCCAGGTGTTGACGATCAGCAATCGGGTGAAATTGCTTAAATGAGCATGAAAGGCAAGGAGGTGATCAACGGGTAGCTTTAAGTGCTACGTGGTGAGTTAGATTTACTTTTAGTAATCAAAACCAACAAAAATATGAAATTATGATATTTAAATAAATTGATGAATTACAATGATTTAATTATATATTTTCTATTATATATGAAAACTGATTGATTTATTGATTAGGAATTGGAAAGTGTGTTGAATATTAATTATATAAGAATTTATATTTTAAAAAAGGATTGATGAATGAAAAAAATATGCTAAGAAGTTTTATGAAATTTCTTTAAAATATGATTGAAAAGTGGATATGATATATGAGGAGATAATTTAATGAATATGATAAAAATAATAATTTCAAGAAAGAGCTAGATAGTTAAATTGAATGTATGTTTGTTTTCATATTATTGCTTATATACATAAAATAAAAGACCAGGAAGGCAGCTGGTTTGCTTGTTTTCATATGATTGCTCATATGCATAAAATAAAAGAACAGGAAGGAAGCTAGTTTAGTTTAAAATAAAAGACTGTGAAGGCAACTGGTCTAGCTAAAAATAAAAGACCGGGAAGGCAGCTGGTCGTACTGAAAATAAAATACCAGGAAGGCAGCCGGTCTAGCTGAAAATAAAAGTTGGTCTAGCTAAAAATAAAAGACCGGGAAGGCAACTGGTCTAGCTGAAAAGATTGGGAAGGCAGCTAGTCTAGCTGAAATTAAAAGATTGGGAAGGTAGTCAGTTTAGCCGAAAAGACCAAGAAGGCAGCTAGTTTGGCTGAAACATGTCGATATGTGGGAAGAAGTTCCCAAATGATAATATGAAATGATCTGATGAGAAAGAAAGAAAGAAAATTTAAATTCATGCATTGCATTTGTTTTAAATATTGATTATTATTGATTGAAATGCTAGAGTATCTATCTTAATTGTGAAATAATTGATAGACAAATGAGTTTCACAAAAAGATAGATATGATGAAAAAGAAATGTGAAAGTATGATATGACAAAAATTATTTGATTGATTGATTATACGTTGTGAACCTCATAATGAGGTAAATAATGATGTTAAATTGATAATCTCAAGATAATTAAATATATGAGAAGAAAAATCGATATGTTTGATCATTAATTTAAGATAAGGTTGATAAATGGTTGAAATTATAATAGGATGTTACTCTTGATTTATATGAGATAATAAATGAATGAATATGGGGAGATTATTTGAAAGACTGAATTATTAAATGTGAAGAAATAGATGATTAATATTGGTGAATTAGAAACGATTGACTTATAAGATGTGACTAGAAGTATATGACCGAGTACTTCTAGTAAATTTAATTCACTGAGCTTATGAAGCTCACCCCTCTTTGTTAAATAATTTCAGGTAGCAGGCGAGACAGATAGATTGGTGAGCTGAGATTCAGACTGTGTCATTATCTGTAAGCCACGTGGTCCACATCCTCAAACTAATGGAAAGAAAGAAAAAATTTATAAATATTCATGTATAATATGTTGTATATAATGTTTTAGTTGGGATCTTAATAATATAACTCCCCTATTGAGGGTTGATGATTTATGTATGTAGATAATTTCAGTTGATGTTTTTATATTGTTACATATATGTGTCATGCTGTGATTTCAAAAACATGACGACACCATCTCGGGGGTAGCTAACCCGGGATGGGTCATTACATGTATTGTATATGATTTTTAGAGTAATTAGTTATAACCATTGGTATAGGACAATGGATTACTCGCATCTACTCAACTTGTTAATGTGCTAAATATTCTTGATATGATGCATACATGAACATCATTTCATTAATATCTCTCATTCATGCGTGCTATAACTGTACACTGGCACATACCCACTATGTAAGCACATAGTTTCGTACTGAGCCTAGTTATTTAGTTGACCCATTCTTTGAATGAACGATTTTTTAGATTGAAGAATTTAAGAAATCCTAGGAGCTGCAAGGGTAGTCTTAGAGTTAACCTTGTGCTTACTCCAAAGGATCTTTAGAAATGTTTTAGGTTATATAACAATATTTTTGTTAGTAAAGTATAATCAAATCTTGTAATGAGTATGATAGTGCTTACTTTTGCTGTTTAAGAGCTTATATGGATGTTAAAAAGTCTGAGTTATAAATATATGGTTTTATATTATTTTGGAGTTGCTTTTATATTTGATGATTAAAGTATCAGTCTAATACATGAAATTGAAGTATACTAGGGTGATGTTTCAAATCCAAGGGCTCCACGAAGGGATTCGGGATTTGGGGCATCACAAGTTATGGTATTAGAGCTATAGTTAGCTTAGCTAGGATAAGATCTTCGATAATTTTTTTTAGTGTCTTAAGACTGATCCAGTAGTGTGATTGTTGAGTTAGTGTTTAACCTGTATTTGTTTAAAGGTGAATTATGTCATCCGAGAGAAAGAAATCATCTGGAAGGAGTGGTGGTACTTTAAAGGATGTTTTTACAACCTTGAATAGGTTAGCTGATATCCTTGAGCAAGGGAAAGTAGAGCATATAGGGAATGATGGTTGTGTGGATCAACTTTAGAGATTGCATACTTTTGCAATTGTTGTGAATTCACGAATGCTAAGGAATTTGGATTCAGGAGTGTAGGATAATTTGACAGCAACAAAAACAAAGGAGATCAAGAACATTATGAATCAAAGGTCATGTTTTTAATCTTTGAATGTTCTTCTAGTTAAACATATGTTCTATGTGAATCATAAGGTGATTAGAGTTTATTAAAATCGATTAAAATTTTAAATTCTCACTGCATTTTCTATATCAATTCCTTTCAAGTGGTATCAGAGCCATCTTTATGATTTATATAGGACATTGATCGTTCATTATTATAGCTATAAAATATTTGTTCTTCAAATCATATAGATTTCATATTCATAATCTAAAAGTTAGATTAGAATTTATGAAACCCTAGGTCAAGAGAATTGTTTTTAAGCATACTAAATCAATAAATATTGAATATAAACAATTTCGTTGATCAAAATATGATTTTGAATCAAATGAAAATTGTTTTGGGAAGAAAATTCGAGTGAAAAATTGTGAAAAATCTATAGATATCAAAGGGACAGTCTACTGCCACAGGCTCACAGTTGATTGTACTCTTGAAGACTTGATTGAAAATCAGGCAAAAATTTTGACGGTTGACTATCAGTTAGGATAGTCGATTGTTCCATCGAGACCTGACATGAGTCATTGGATGGAAACTTTCTATAGTCGACTGTCAAGATATGAAAGTCATATTTTTGAATTTTTTTAAATTGTTTCAAATTTATTCAAAATTAGAACTCGTTTTCATAAAATTAATTCTTTAATTTTTTATTTTCAAATTAGTCTTAAGAAATTAGAGTTTGATTAGGAATTAAAATTCTAAAGTCCTTATTACTTTGGAATTATAAATTCTAGTAAATAAGAAATCTAAATCCTATTTGGAATAGGATTAAGAAAATTTTTTGGAAACTTAATTTGATTAGGATTAGAAATCTTGGAATTAAAGCCATAAATATAATAAATTATATTTAAATTTATATATACAATTTGATTGTATTTATGTTCAAGGATGGGGAATTATGGACTTATGACCAAATAATTGAGTCACTTGATTGGTTATTATTCAATGTGATTGAATGCATGGTTTTATTTTTATGGTTTATAATATTTATTTTCTATTTTGGGATATGTAATTTTAAATGGGGTTTGCATACCTCGCCTTTCTTTTATCTCTACTTGTAAAATTATATCTCATTCTTATTGTAAATCCCCTTGGTTCTGAATCAAGGTTTCTTATTGATCATTGTAATGTAATTAGTTAGAATAGTTTTATAGGAGTAGATAAAATTTTTCATGGAAGCTTGAGGATGATCAAGTGCACAAGGAAGAAATGGAGACCCATTTGAAGATTGCAAAACCTATTATATGGGAATTGGTAAATGATATTATAGAACCCTAAATTAAGACCAATGATTCACTTAATGGCTCAAGTGAATCATGCATTAAAGTTCATAATCACCCATAGTAATATTTTATTTGATATTCTATGATGAATGCTATGTATGTGATGCATGTTTAATAAATTGATGAGACCAAAAGATCAATTAAACTTTCTCATAAAACTAATGGCTATTAAGTTGTAATAAAGAGACATTATGAATATTTTCTTGTGGCCTTCCACTGTTGTAAGGATATATGGGATATACTGTTTTAAGTAAGTTAGACATGTGGGACTTACATTATGGGAGATTAATTATGCCTTATTAAATATATGATATAATGAGGTAGCAAACTAATGGGTCCAAGAAACTATTATGTGAGGGCTCACTGGTTCAATCAGCTACACTTGTGAAAATGGTGAGTTTGATTGAAATAGAATATATTGTAAAAGAAACTATTATGTTAGGTTAATATATTTTAGAGGTCGAAGAAATGATTGAGAATTACATGAAATGTATTTGATAAGTGCTATCTACTTGTTAAAGGTTTATTGTAGCCAAGAAACTATTATGTGAGGTTACTTTAAATGAGTAATGGGATCATAATCCTCACTGGAAGACCTTCTAACAGTATCGCTCGAATTTCATACCGGGGGATTATGGAATTCGAAAAGAATAGTGGGAGGAACCAATATGGTTAAAGTCCAAAACTATTGGTAGATAATAAAATTGGATGGATGCTAATTTTCTGTTATTGTCGACTTATAGATCACAATGACCAACCTCAACCCCTATCTAGAATTCTTGATACCAAAAGACTAACTAGGCCTAATTTTCAAGATTGGTTGAGGAATTTGAGAATTGTTCTCAGTTCTGAAAAAATTGATTATGTTCTTGATCAATCACTTCCAACAACTGTTGCCAAGAATACCTTTGAGGAAGAGGTTGCTACTTTTTAGAAGTGACAAGAGGATGACATGAACGCTAGGTGCTATATACTAACATCTATGTCTAATGAGCTTCAAAAGCAATATGAGAAAATGGAAAGTGCCCATATGATGTTGCTTTGTTTAAAAGAGTTGTATGGTGAGGATAGTCATAACGCAAGGTTCTAGATCTCAAAGGACCTCTTTAGGGATAGGATACTTGAAGAATTATAAGTCTATAAGCATGGATTGAAAATGATAAAAATATATCGAGCAATTGAACAAACTCAGTTTTAGTATGGATGCAGAATTATGTAATGAATTATCCTATAGTCCCTTCTGAATTCATTTTCGTAATTTGTTATGAACTATAACATTAACAAGATAGAAGCTACACTTTTAGAGCTTGTTAACATGTTAAATACTACAAAGGCAACGATCAAGAAAGGTAAGTCACCCATTATTCTTGTTGATGGGGCTTCTTCTTCCATGCCCAAGGGAAAGAATGTCTCAAAGAAGAAGAAAAAATCATTGAAAGAAAAAGGATGTGTCAACAAGGTTAGCTCTTCTTAAGCCAAGGAGGAAATGAATAAATGCTTCCATTGTGGCAAAGATGGACACTAGAAAAGAGACTACAAAGAGTATCTTGCGAGTTTAAGGGGCAAGCCTTTAGAAGGTATGTCTAGTTTATTTCTTGTTGAGATTAATTTATCAATTAAAGATGATTCTACTTGGGTATTAGATATTGGGTGTGGTTCTCACATTGGCAATAATTTTTAGGGACTAAGAAGAAGTAGGAAGTTGAGTAAAGGAGAAGTCACCCTTCGCCTTGGAAATGGAGCAAGTATTATTGCATTAACCATAAGGACTTATTACTTAGCTTTACCATCTTAGAAAATTTTGGAATTAAAGAATTATTTTTATGTGCCAGTTTTAATTAGGAACATTATTTCGGTTTATGATTAGGATAAAGAGGGTAATGAACAGTGCTTTAAAAATAACTTATGTTTTCTTTAAATAATGAGTTATTTTGTACTGGCATACTTATAAATAGTCTTTATATTCTAGAATTGAATGGTAATGTATTGCATATTGATAAACAAGATAATAAAAAGAAAAGATATGAAATTAATCTTTCCTATGTATGACATCTCAAACTTGGTCATGTCAATGAGAGTAGGATTCGTAAGTTGGCTAAATATGGATATTTTGATTCATTTACTTTCAAGTCATACCCAATATGCGAATTTTGTCTCATGGGTAAGATAACTCAAACTCCATTTAGTGGATATAGAGAAAGAGTTGTTGACATATTAGGATTAATCCACTCTAATGTTTGTGGGCCACTATGCTCAATTGCAAGGGTTGGTTATTCTTACTTCATTACCTTCATTAATGACCATTCGAGATTAGGGTATGTGTATCTTATAGAGTATAAATCATAATCCTTTGAAAAGTTCAAGGAATTTAGATATGAAGTATAAAAAGAAATTAGAAAAAGTATCAAAGTTTTTTGATCTGATCAAGAAGGTGAATACTTGATGAATGATTTTTTGGATCATCTCAAAGAGAATGGGATTCTCACATAGTAAACTCCACTGGAACACCTTAGCTGAATGGTGTGTCTAAAAGGAGAAATTGCACTTTATTAGATATGGTGTAATTGATGATGAGTTACACCGATCTTCCAATTTCTCATGCCCTAGAAACTGCCACATATCTATTAAATAGAGTTTCTTCTAAATCAGTACCTAAAACACCATATGAGATGTGGAATTGTTGGAAACCTAGTCTTAAGCATGTTAAGATCTTGGGTTGTCCTGCATTATAAGTAAGGTCTAATAAGTGTAGATTTGTGGGATATCTCAAAGAAAATTTTGGATATTACTTTTATCTCCCTAATGAGCAAAAGATGTTTGTCTATAAACATGATACCTTTCTAGAAAAAAAGAGTTTATACTAGAAAGGAGCAATGAGAGTAAAATGAAACCTAAAAAAGTTTCTTAAGAACCACAAACCAACAATTAGCAACCCAATGAGCCTATTGTAGTCAAGTCTCCCATCACACAACCTATTAGTAGATCACATAGGATAATTAGAGCACTAGAGAGATATGGGTATCTCATGAGGGTGACATAGAGGTACACTTTATTGGGAATAAGGATCCTATGAACAACAAGGAAGCGATATCAGACATCGGTTCAAAAAGATAGTTTGAAGCCATTAAATCTGAAGTGGAATCCTTGTATTCTTATCAATTTGGACTTTGGTTGACCCTCATAAAGGTATTGTACTTATTAGTTACAAATTGGTCTATAAAAGAAATATGAGAGCTGATTGAAAGGTAGCCTTTAAGGAAAGGCTAGAAAAGAAAGGTTGACAGAGACAAGGAATTGACTTTGATGAAATATTTTCTCTTATAGCCATTGATAAGTGCTTAAATATTCATATTTAAGCCCCTTAATTTACATGTGTTAAGCTATTTGTTTATACATTTTAGTCTGTTTTACTTCATTTTGTGTGTTTCACATGTTTTTATAGGTCTTGGAGAAAAAGGAAGCAGTTTTGGCACTTAAGGGAAGAAGCCTGGAAATCCTGTAGCAGCTTCTGGTCAAAGTGCGATCGATCGCACTACTGCATGTGATCGAGCGCACATGCGATCGTTCGCATACATGATTGATCGAGCGCAAGTCACATGCGATCGAGCGCACATGAACGGGCGTGAACAGTAAACTGCAGAACCCTATTTTGGAAATAAAGGAGTTTTGTGTTTTAGGAAAGTTTAGGAACTCATGAGCCTTCTAGGACTACTCAAGCCCTATAAATACACCTGTAAAGCACACACAAATTATCACTTCTTAGAGAGAACACTTTGTTTATCTTTTAGCTTGGAGAAGGAAACTGTGGAGGAGAATTGACGACTCTTCTCTCGGGTTTCTTCTTTCCTTTATTTTTATTATGTGTACTCAACTTTTAGTAAGGGCTTGGTTGAAGCCATAATTATGTTTACTCAATAAAGTTAGTATTGGTGCCTTTGCGATATTTATGTTGTGTTGCTTAACTTGATTAATACCTGCATTTATTTAAATTCCTCATATGTATATGTCTGATCAATATGTGCATGTGGTATGGACTTGTTAGTTAGATCAATTTGGATGACCGAGTCCTGGGTCTGACATTAGTAACAAAAGATATCCACACTGAATTCTTGGGTTAATCAATATGGGAAACCGGGAGTAGATACTATGCCCTAGGTCCCGTGTGGTTGTCGATTTCCATAGTGCTTATGCTCTCTTAAGGAACAACTCAGTAGATACCTTACTGAATCTCTTAAGACAGAAAAGAATTAGAGTAGATACCATGCCTAACTCGTTGCTTAGGGAGATCAATAGCTTAAGGAGTAGATACCATACCCTTAGGTTGACAAACATTAGATATTCATGACACAAGTAAAGCATCGGCATACTGTTATATTGTGGTAGCATAATTAGTGGTGGATATCAAGTCCTTACGCCTTTATCTCTATTATTTTATCTTTATCAAAATCAACTCTTTTATTATTTCTATCTTTTTACATTGTGAATATAATTCTAAAACAAAATTCACCAATCCCTTTGGAGATGATCTTGCATTCGCACACTATACTACACTGTTGACCTTCTGCACTTGCAAGTAAAACGAGTGCGATTACTTACTTATTAATTTAGGTAGATAATTGCACTACAAGTTTTTGGCGCCGTTGACGGCGATTGTGCTAAATTTCGTTTTGAAATTATTTTTGTTAGTTTTTTATTTTATTTTATTCTGTTCCGTTTTATTTTTATTTTTATCAAAAGTCAGATTTATTCCTTCTTTTCGTTTTCTATTTTTTTTTGTCAGGTGTGCAGAGGAGGAATTTCTGTCCTCATTGCGATCGAGCACACTACTTGGTGCGATTGATCGCAAGCCGAGAGCGATCGAGCGCAGAGGAGCTGCGATCGAGCACAAAAAGTCCAGAGAGTACCCGAGCAGCAGTACTGAAACTGCTGCGCTGAAGCTTTCAACCAATTCATTCGAAGGAGAAGCACCAATGGTGGAAGCTAGTTACGCTTATCTAAATACTATAGAGAGGAAGCTGGATATGCTCATAAACACCATGACTACTCAAAACATCTCACCTAGGCCACAAGCTACACCACTCCAGGTATATGCTATTTGTAGTCATTTTGATCACACTACTAAAACTTGCCCTTTATATTCATCTGTAGATCAAGAGTAAGCAAACTATGTGGGACCAAACAACTACAATCCATATGCAAATACCTACAATCCTGGATGGCAGAACCACCCCAACTTCTCATGGAGCAACGATCAAAATGCATGGAACCTTCAAGGGCAACATAGAAACTTCCAACCAGCAGCCCAATCAATTTCGGAAGCAAAGGAGAGTGACCTAGAGAGCATTGTGTGGCAACTAGCAGTTCAACAACAACAGCTGATGACCTTACAAGAGCAGTTTATGACTAAGCAAAGACAAATAAATGCAAGGCATGAGCAAGCTATTCAAAGATTAGATGTATAAGTGGGGCATATAGCTAAAGAGCTAAGTAAACAAGAGCAAGGTGTTGTTGAACAAGTTTTTCATGACCATCACTTTGATCCATTAGAAACTACTCTTACATATAGTCTCACAAGATCGAGTACAGTGCCAGAATTTGAGGATGTTACTGATGACATCATTAAAACTATGCACCTCATTGAAGCCTCTCCAAAGCATCAAAGTAAGTACACTGATCCATTTAATATTCATGTGCCTACTAATACTATTTTCCCTTTTATTATATAGGCACCTAACTTGGAATTCAAGCAGTTGCCAAAGCACTTACCTTATACTTATATGGGAGAGAATAAGACACTTCCTATGCTAGCTACTACCACTCTTACTTTTGGAAAAAAATAAGCCTTGGTCCGGCTGAAGACGTTAAACTTAGCGCTCATGGGAGGCACCCCAGACTTATCCTTTTCATTTTAGTATTTTTTTTGTTTATATTTATATTTACATATCTAGTATTTATATTTCTTGTTTTTCGGAACAATGTTTATTTTTCTTTGTCAGGTACTTAGTGCGTGCATCCAGTTCAAGTTTGGGGGCCTGTTACAAGCACAGTAAGCAACCTAGTTCTCCATCTCCCAGGTCAGATCTTTCCATGCCACACACATTGGGGACAATGTGTATTTTAAGTTTGGGGGTAGTGGGAGATACTAGATACTATCACACAGGCACTTGAAACACATACACACACTAAGTCCCAGTTTTTTTTTTTTTTAGGAAGATAAATGCATATTCTTTTGGTAAACAAAAATTTTGATTGATTTAAAAATTTGATAACACTTCATTAGTAAGCTTAAAAGCTAGAACACATAGTATTACAATGGAAATTTTACAAAGTTTAGTTACCTACCTCAAGGCACCTAAGAATTCACGAGTTTGATCCAAATTTGCACGAGCACATTTAAACACGCATTTGTGTGGGGTATGACATATAATTCTCTTGTATATGTTTCCATAATCTAACTTTAAACGAATAACTTGTTGAAAGAACACTTTGGCATAAGAAAAATAAATAAATAAAAAATGTTCATCATATAAAAAGTGATCAAAAAGCTTTTCACTGAGTAACTGGGCCTCTTGCCTCAGTAAGCATTGAGTGTTCACGTCAAAAGGTGGGAATTTCATTTAGAAGCATAAAAACCTGTTAGTTCCGTAGCCTTTTTGATTCGAGTTAGTAAGTCCTTAGGGGTGTCTTTACACCTAATGCCCTAAAACCATCTGGTTTGGGAGCCATTGGCTAAACACTCGTTATAAGGGTCAAATAGAAAGTTCGATGGAACTCTACATGGCAAAGATTGCATGATGAAAGAAAAATAAAGAAGAAGCAAGTATTATGCCATTTTTGTTCTCTTTGATAAGGAATTCGATAAAGGTTTGGGCATCGAAACCCTATACACTAAAATTATGTGGAAGCCCCCATCTTATATGTGCTAATTCATCACACATAAATCAAACTTGCGATGCCTTAAGCCAACCTTAGGTAAGTAACTTAAAACTTTTGAAAGTCCTTTTGCAATCCAAAATGTGTTTTTATTTTAAGCTTACTCCTGAACTGTTATCATAGTTTTCTGTGCAACTCAAATCTTTGAGTATCATGGAAGTGAATTTATCTTTAATTTTGTTCTTCATTTAGTTTTTAGTTTTGTATTGCTAAGGGACTAGCAATATATAAGTTTGGGGGTGTGATAAGTGCTTAAATATTCATATTTAAGCCCCTTAATTTACATGTATTAAGCTCTTTTTCTGTACGTTTTAGTATGTTTTACTTCATTTTGTGTGTTTCACATGTTTTTATAGGTTTTGGAGAAAAAGGAAGCAGTTTTGGCACTTAAGGGAAGAAGCTTGGAAATCCTGGATCATCTTCTGGTCAAAGTGCGATCGATCGCACTACTGCATGCGATCGAGCGCACATGCGATCGTTCGCACACATGAAGGATCGAGCGCAAGTCGCATGCGATCGAGCGCACACGAACGGGCGTGAACAGTAAACTGCAGAACCCTATTTTGGAAATAAAAGAGTTTTGTGTTTTAGAAAAGTTTAGGAACTCATGAGCCTTCTAGGACTACTCAAGCCTTATAAATACACCTGTAAAACACATACAAATTATTACTTCTTAGAGAGAACACTTCGTTTATCTTTTAGCTTGGAGAAGGAAATTGTGGAGGAGAATTGACGACTCTTCTCTCGGGTTTCTTCTTTCCTCTATTTTTATTATGTACTTAACTTTTAGTAAGGGCTTGGTTGAAGCCCTAATTATGTTTACTCAATAAAGTTAGTATTGGTGCCTTTGCGATATTTATGTTGTGTTGCTTAACTTGATTAATACCTACTTTTATTTAAATTCCTTATACGTATATGTCTGATCAATATGTGCATGTGGTACGGACTTGTTAGTTAGATCAATTTGGATGACCGAGTCCTGGGTCTGACATTAGTAACAAAAAATATCCACACCGGATTCTTGGGTTAATCAATATGGGAAACCAGGAGTAGATACCATGCCCTAGGTCTCGTGTGGTTGTCGATTTCCATAGTGCTTATGCTCTCTTAAGGAACAACTCAGTAGATACCTTGTTGAATCCCTTAAGACAGAAAAGAATTAGAGTAGATACCATGCCTAACTCGTTGCTTAGGGAGATCAATAGCTTAAGGAGTAGATACCATACCCTTAGGTTGACAAACAATAGGTATTCATGATATGAGTAAAGCATCGGCATACTGTTATATTGTGGTAGCATAATTAGTGGTGGATATCAAGTCCCTACGCCTTTATCTTTATCAAAATCAACTCTTTTATTATTTCTGTCTTTTTACATTGCGAATATAATTCTAAAACGAAATTCACCAATCCCTACGGAGATGATCTTGCATTCGCACACTATACTACATTGTTGACTTTCTACACTTGCAAGTAAAACGAGTGCGATTACTTACTTATTAATTTAGGTAGATAATCGCACAACAGCCATGCTTAAGCCCATAAAGATCTTGTTCACAATAGATGAACTCTACTATTGTGAAACCAGAAGGGTTTTCATCTAGTGGTACTGACCATAAAGTGTGCAAGCTATAAAGATCTATTTATATATTAAAGCAATCTTTCCGAAGCTGGAACATCTGATTTGACGAGGCAATCAAAACATTTAGTTTTCAAAAAAATTTGGATGCATCATATGTGTACAAGAAGACTAGTAAGAGCACAGTTACATTTTCTCTTGTAATCATGCTTAGGCCCATAAAGATCTTGCTCACAATAGATGCACACTACTATTGTGAAATATGACAAATGGATGTCAAAACTACCTTCCTTAATGCCAACATATAGGAAGACATACTACATACATACACACACACACATATATATATATATATATATATATATATATATATATATATATATATATATATATAAACTAGAAGGGTTTTCATCCAGTGGTAGTGACCACAAAGTGTGCAAGCTATAAAGATCTATTTATGGATGAAAGCAATCTTTCCGAAGCTGGAACATCTAATTTGATGAGGCAATCGAAACGTTTAGTTTTCTAAAAACTGTGGATGAATCGTGTGTGTACAAGAAGACTAGCAGGAGCGCAGTTACATTTTTGATATTGTACATTGATGATATACTACTAATTAGGAAGGATGTAGGTATGTTATAATCAATCAAAGTCTAGCTTTCAAAGAATTTCTCCATGAAAGATTCGGGATCCTATATTTTGGGATAAAGGTCTATAGAGATAGATCCAGGAGGATGCTTGGATTGTCTCAATCTACATACGTAGATAAAATGTTAAAGACATTCAACATGGAAAACTCCAAGATAGGATTGCTACCTTTTAGGCATGGAGTACATCTCTATAAGCAAATGTCCCCAAAGACACCTGAAGATAGAGATAACATGAGTCAAATACCTTATGCATTAGCTATAGGATGTCTTATGTATGTTATGTTATGTACTAGACCTGATATCAAACATGTTATAAGTGTTACTAGTAGATACCAATCTAATATGAGTTTGGAACACTAGATTGTCATGAAGAACATTCTTAAATACTTATGAATGACTAAAGATTTGTTTATCACATATGGAGGAGGTGAGTTAAATTGGAAGAGTAATCTGATTTAGACTTTCAATTTAACACTTTCAATTTAATATGGATGATAAAAAGTCCACTTTTGGAATTATATTCACCTTGGATCGTGGATCGGTGAGCTAGAAGATTTGTAAGTAAGATATGATTATACTCAAACTAACATGTGATTATTGTGTATGGCTGAGGTGTCGATCCCACGAGGAAAGCAAACTACAAGAGAAAGTGTAAACCTTAACACCAAATGATAAAATTCAAATAAGAAAATCTGAGTTTTATGAATGAAATTATATGAGAGAGTTGTGAAAATATGATGAAGGATTCAATAAAGAAATAACAAGGTTCCAGGAATCCTTTCTAAGTTCGTTACCTTCTTCTTATCTTGACTCAGTTGTTTTATCTCAATTACTAGTTTCACATCCCAAACAAGTAATTGGTAAATATCCAATCAAAGAACATAAACACTCTAATGTAATTGCTACAAATTACTCTTTAATTCCAATTCAAGCACACATGACCTATCTTATAGATTATCAAGAAACGAAATATATTTCAATAACAATACCATAGTAATAGACAAATATATAAGATAAATCTACCGAAATCAATCACATCTAACAGTTTGATATAAGAAGAGCTTGACTAGACTTATATGGAGGAGAAAGATGCAATCACTAGATTAAGAGTAAATCCTCACCTTCTTACTTAATCAAAGAGTAAATTATAAACAATGTTTAATAATCAATCCATACAACTGAATCAAGGATAAAAATAACAACAACTACACCTAAGAATTCATCCCTTTGCCTTGCTTGGAGTTTAGTTGGACATTAGGCTCATGCTTGATCACCTTAATGAAGAAGAAATATGGTAGCTCTCCTAATTCCAGCCTCCTTGTCAGCAAACCCTAAGTGTTCTATTAATACCCCAAAAGGTTCAAAGGTATTTTCGGGTTAAGAAATGTCATTAAAGCCCTAATAAGGTCATGAAACAGAAACAGGAGAGTTGCGCTCGCGCCGTGGCATAGAAAATGGAAGTCGCGGCACGGCTGTAAAAACCCTCCTACGCCGCGGCGCAATCCTCGCCTTGCCGCGGCGCCACTCTTGTTCTTTGCTTATCAATGGTGTTGGTGGCCGTGGCGCACACCTTGCCTTGCCGCGGCGCAAATGCTTGATCCCAGTTTTCTTAATGGTTCTGGTGGCCGCGGCGCAAACCATGCCTTGCCGCGGCATGGAACCCTAAAAATGGGTTTCTCTTCATTTTGTCCTTTCAAAACCATTCATTCACTTCGATATGCGTAAAATCTTCGTGCTTTAAGCAACATTGCTTTTCCATCTCTTTTAAACCCAAAATACCTGAAAATGCATTGAAATAAATCAATATACCAAGAATGACACTTTAGAATTATTAAGGCATAAATGTGTAATTCAAACCTAAATCAACCCTAAGTGCTAACAAATAAATACTATTAAGATGCATTTTATGACTCTCATCAAAATAAAACTACAAATTCCACCATTGAGCTTGAATATATTGTTGTGTTTAAAGCTGCAAATGATTCGATTTGGATGAAAAAGTTCATCATCGAGCTTGTAATGGTTCTCAGTATTGAACTCCCAATACCTCTACACTATAATAACAATGGGGTGATAGCTTAAGCTAAGGAACTAAGGTCTCTTCATAAATCGAAGCACATTGAGCGTCGCTTCCACTTTATTAGAGAAATCATTGGAAGAAAGGATGTGAGTATACAAAAGGTTGTGCCAACAAAAAGTCCACTAACTAAGGCATTAACACAATAACACTTCTATTGTTATCTTGAGAAGATGCGTATAAGATACATGATCAAATGGCTTTAGTGCTAATTAGAGATTATTAGTACTATGCTCTACAAGCCAATAAAATTAGATATTTTATCATATTATTTGTAAAACAATCTTGTTCAAATTGTTATCATAATTAATAGCAGGTTTTATTAATCATGAATATTTGTTAAATTACATTATCATGATTAAGTTCATATAGCAAGAGCAATGGAGATAGGATTATGATGTGATCATAATTATGAGACTTAATCTTCTCGAAAGCTTAATTCTTAAATGTTCCCAGTTATATGATACTAATTGGATGTTTGTAATCCGTTTAGATCAGTACATACTATGTTTACTCAATTGGAAGGTTGACTAATCTTAATGTCATTTTTGTGTGAGACACTAAAACAAGTATGTGGGTGCTTAATATAGAATGAGTTCACTGATCATGATTCGACTTAAGAACACCTACATGAAATTTTACTTTCTTGTTAATAAGTGGTTCTTATATTACAGTTGTGCATGTGATTCTTAGACATGAGGCATCATGGTTATCTTGTATGCGATTTATTATATTTTGACGCTATTTAATATAGTTCTATTCTTAGATCATTAATTAGTAGTAATTGGGTATAATGGGTTTCATATGGAGTTATGAGAGTGTACATTAAGGAATCTATCACTCTTAAGTAAAAAAGAGAGAATGTTTTATGTGATCTTTTAAGATATAATTTGAGAAGTTCCTTGGCCAAGGCTTGTTGAGAATTAGAAAGGAGTTTCAAATTTCACCATTAGAATTATAATCTTAAGATCTAGATACATATAATTATTGTTAATGGTTTGACAATAATTTCATACCCTAATTAGCTTAATTGGGACATTTCATAATGGAAGGAATGAATTGCATGGTAACTAATAACGGAAAGGTTAAATGTTTCATAACCAAATTCATATTATCTGGGTAGTCATGATATGCTGCTAGGTGTCACTCATGCTTGTAGAAACCCTAAGAATTAATTTTAAATCAATAATCAATTCTTATAAAATGGAGAATCAAAAGAGTTTTGATTCAAAATAAATTGGAAGGATTATTAATTAATTTGAAAGGGTTTTAATTATAATTACATAAAAGTTATAGTTTACAACCAGATTGATTTGAACCTAACGGGTTAAAAACAAAAAAAGGGTAATGTGTAATTAGAAAATAACTGTAGGGGTTTAGTTTCAAATTAATGGTTAATTGTACATAACCCTAACACTATAATAGTTTATTAGTATGCATAATTTTTCTAGCACATATCTACACACATGTTTCTCCTAGAGAATTTTAGCTTATCCTCTTCCCAAAAGAGAGAACAAAATTAGAGAGAAATCCTAATTCTAGATTTTCCCTTTGTGGATCAACTTTAGAGATTGCATACTTTTGTGATTATTGTGAATTCAAGAACACAAAGGAATTTGGATCTAGGAGCACAAGAGAATTTGGCAAAAACAAAATCAAAGGAGATCAAGAACACTGCGAATCAAATGTAGCAATTCTAGTTCTTGAATGTTCTTTTAGTTAAACATATGTTATATGTAAATCAAAATGTGATTAGGGTTTATAGAAATCGTTAAAAATTTTAAATTTTCATCGTGTTTTCTAGATCGATTTCCTTCAAAGTTGTTGTTAAAGGTCTAAAAGAGTGAGATATTTATAGGTGAAAATGGAGGAAAAAAGTGTAATGTGGAGTTAAGGAGGGACAAATGTGTAATGGTGAGTTAAAGGAATTCTAGCAAAGGTCAAAATGCATATTTGTAACGGTTTTGTCTGTCATTGATGGCATAATCACACTAATAGAGCCTGTGTTTGAAGAATCTGGATTTTGTAACGTAAGTATTGATCAATATTCAACCGCTACCAATTGGTGGTCAATAGGTACTATTCGATACCTATGTTTTAGATAAGCTTCTTAGATAAGCTTCTTGTTCTAGGCTTGGCCCAAAGTGTGTTTAAATGATTTTTTGGGTTTGAAATGGGTCTTTTTGGCTAGTTTGGCTTATTTTAAGTATGGATTTTGGTTTGTAAATGGGTTCCTCCAAAATTTTGCCTTGATTCTCATGTTCACCATATTAGAGCATTTTAGGACTAAATTCTCATCATCAGGCCCCACACGTGGTCCATTTCAATATTTGGAATAAAATTGGGTGTCTATAAGTCCTATGAAGCCTGTCAAGAAAAAAGTTGAGAATAATGCGAGTTGATTGCTTGGATAAGATTAAGGAAGAAATTTTGAAGCAACTCACAGTCAAGTTCCTTGTGGTCTCAAACTACCCATTATGTGTGGTTAATGTGGTTGCAGTGCCTAAGAAGAATGGACGAATTAGAGTTTATGTTGACTATCGATATTTAAATTGAGAAAATCTAAATGATTATTTTCCCTTGCCGCACATTGGCACTTTGGTAGATAACACCGTTGGTCATGCTTTTATGGATGGTTATTCTGGCTACAATCAAATCCTCATGGAATCAGGAGACAGAAAATACCACTTTCACTATGCAATGGGGTAGTTTTTCTATAGGGTGATTTCGTTTGGACTTAAGAATGTATAAGCAAACTATTAAAGGATAGTTACCACTTTATTGCATGACATGATCCATAAGGAGGTAGAGGTCTATGTGGGTGACATGATTGTGAAGTCTAAAACTAGAGAAGGTCATTGGGAAACTCTTCGAAAAATCTTTGAAATGATTTAAACTTATTAGCTTATATTGAAAAATCAAAAGTGTACATATGAAGTCACCATAGGTAATCTATTAGGTTTCATGGTCAGTAAGAAAGCTATCGAGTTTGATCCAAAGAAAGTGTCAACAATTTTGGCAACGCTAGCACCTAAGATAGAAAATGAGGTCGGAGGTTTCTTAAGATGAATTCAATACATTAGTAGGTCCATTTTAAAGCTCACCCATACTTATGAGCCTTTGTTCAAGTACAAGATCGAGGATTGCTTGAAGAATTTGCTGGTTTTGGTTCCTCTAAGGCATGGTGCTCCTCTCCTGTTATATCACTAAATCACCCATGGGTGCAATGCGAGCAAAAGAATGTGAGGACAAATAAGAAAGAGATATGTATTATTTGAGTAAGAAGTTGGTTGCCTACGAGCTTAATTACATATAGGTTGAAAATACGTGTTGGTCACTAGTATAGACTAAAAAGAAGCTTTGACACTTCATGTAGACATTCGCAGTAAAGGTAATTTCTAGGTTAGATCCATTGAAGTATTTGTTTGAGGCTCTAGTCTTGAGTGGATGTATGATCAAATGGATGGTAATTCTCTCTAAGTTTGATCTATAACATGTAACTCATAAATCAATCCATGGAAAATTAATTTTCTATCTATTGGCTGTTTTCCTAGAGAATAAGAGGAGCTTGAAGAATATGAGTTTCCAGATGAGCTGAATCTTGAAGTGGAAATTTTTTTTAGAAGATGTACCCAGGGTGTCCTACCATCTTTTGCATGATAGGAGTCAGCCAGATTGAGAGGGTGCTGCAGCGCTAGAATAGCATTGGAATGACAAGATTTGTGGAGATTGGACATAAGCTCAATGTTGCAGTGCCGGGAAATTGGCGCTGTAGCGCTGGAATTTGCGAAATATGTGAAGATTGGACAGAAACTCAAAGCTGCAGCGCCGGGAAGTTGGTGTTGCAGCGCTGGTTAGGGTTTGATTTGTTCCTGGCATTGCAGCTCCGGGAAGTTGGCGATGCAGCGCTGGCCGGCGGACTTAGAATATTATAAATAGTAACCCTAGCTGAAAGAAAATGAGGGCTCGGAGAGAAGGGCGGCTATTGAACAGAAAAATTCCTCTTCTCTTTTCTTTAGGTGTTCTTTTAATTATGAGTAGCTAAATACTTTTCTTCCAGCTGAAGGATAGTTGAAGTTTTGGTTCTTCAAGAATTGTGAGATCTAAATAATTTTCGTTGCTCTTTTATTTCTTCCCTATTTATATATCTTCTATGTTTATTAAAAATCATTGTCTTGGTTGATTGATGCAAAGGGCCCGTTGTTCAACTATCAAGTCAATAAATTTCCATTTAGAACTTTAAATCCGTAATTGTTTAAATGTTTTAATATTAGTGGTAAAATAACAAAGTTGATTATAGAGAGATTTTCGATTTATGTTATGGAGATATATAACCTAGTCTAAATGAATCGAGCTTGTGTATTTGTTGGCTAGAATTGGTAGTCTCTATAATTATTAATGTTGTCGATAGATTAAATCCTAAGAGCTTATTTAGGGTTGTTTATTAACAAGGGAAGTGATCAAAGAGCTTGTTTTGGTTATCGAGAAAGTAAGGAGAGATAGGTTGTTAGAGCTTGTTAACAACCATAACCAATTTAGTGAAGAATGGAAGATTTTATCCTTGTATCTGTGATCAATTCTCTGAACCAATTCTGAAATTATACATTTGGTTGGATATTTGTCTGATATTGATTTCTCCTTAGTTTTTAGTTGATTATAATTGCTTTCTCGTTTATTTCACTTCGAAATTTAAAAACCCCCCTTTTTTCTCCGCTTTAACTTTCATTAAAATAAATCTACCCAATCTTTGTGGATTCGACCTTGCTCATCACTGTTACAATTTGTATTTTTTGAGAGCGAGAATTTTATTATTTGTTGGATTCGACACCCACCAATCCTCAACCATAAGATAAAAAAAGAAGTAAATATGTAAAGTTAAAAGGAAATTCAGTGATGACGAGGAGGGAGGTTCATGGGCCCATAAATGTGGGAGAAGTGAGAGGATGATGAAGGTCGAGAAGCTTCAGGAAGATCTGGCTCAACAATTTCTTCAATGTGAGGTGGTTGAGTATAGATATACAGAACCATGGCCTTATCATGCTATTGAGAGAGAAACTGAGCAATGTCATGACGTATGTCCCGAACCTCAATTTGTAACCCATAAACTTTGGATCGTAACTCACCATAATACTTTTAATCTTCGTCCGTGAATCATCGAAGTTTGATTTCATCACCAACCTCATAGCAACTATGCCGATTTGAATTCTCTAAAGAGAAACTAAAATGGCATCATTAGGGGCTATAAGTTATCTTGAAGAGGTAGTGGCACTTCTTCTTCTTCAATATTGTTCAATTTAGCTTAAGTAGGATCAACAGCTATACCATCTACTATTCTCACCCATACCCCATTGAATAGAACACAATTAGTCTTTTTTAACCCATTTCCAATTTATTTGAACACAAGTATCCTTTGGTATCCATTGTTCATCATTTTTGAAATAAGTCAAATTCATTCTTTTTAATGCTGAAGTATTGATCCAAAAATTAGTTGTCAATTCAATTCCAACATAATTATCTAACTTGATCCCATAGTGCTTCATGATGAGTGTAATTACCATTCTGAAAAGTTGTTTCTCTTCGGTATTGGTGGTTGTCTCAACCATCTTACAAGTTGTCATATGAGGTAAATTATAAGCATTGCCCCGTATGATATGCCACATAAGCACTACACCAAAATGACTCAAAGTTGTATAACTTCTACTATAAGAAACAAGACAATGACAAATAATAGAACGCATTACTCTCATTTTAATAGATAATGTTGCTGATAAGAGCCATAAAATGCATTATAATCGTACTTATTTGTTAGCACTTTAGGGTTGATTTAGGTCTTAATTGCATTTTTATTCATTAACAACTCTAAAGTGGTATTTTTGGAGCATTAACTTATTTCGGTGCATTTTTCAGGTATCTTGATCTAAAAGAGATGGAAGAGCTATCATCATTTTAAACACAAAGCTCCATTGAACACTCAAGCAAAAGAATGGTCGTGGAAGAGCCAAGATGAAGAGAAACTAAGAAAGGAGTTTTCACTAAGTTGCTGGAGTTGCCATACAAATCAATCATTTTTAAAAATTAAAATGTGTTGATGTAGGAAGAACCAGGAAGTGTGCCATATATATTCAGAAAGATCTTGAAGTCTACTTTCTGGAAGATTTTACAGTTCGTTAAAGTCATTTTTCTAGAGAAAGTTATGGCAATTTTAGCAGATAGAGGTCAGACCTCTTGGTTCAGCATCAGCCCACGCCGCACCTCACAACACCAAAATGCACAGAGAGGACAGAAACTCAAGGCTGTAGCACCAAGATGTTGGCGCTGCAGCACTGGTAGCTGACACAAAGAAGGAATTGGACAGAAAGTTGGCACTGCAGCGCCAGAAAGCTGGAGCTGCAGCGCCAGAATTAGGGTTTTTTGTGTGTCTTGGCACTGCAGCGCTGGGATGTTGGCGCTGCAGTGCCAGCTTGTGAATTTTGAATATATAAATTAAAACCCTAGCTGAACAAGAATGGGAGGTGGAAAAGAGAAGAAAGAAAACAGAATTTGGAGGAGAGGAGATGCGAAAGGAGGCTTGGAGACACTCCGGGAGGCTACACATCAAGCTTTTAATCATTCTTCTCCGGTTTTGTATTTTTCTATTCTATCTATGTTGATGTTTTATAATATGAACATGGGTTGTTTGAACATGATTATGGAGTAGATATTTTTGTGTTAAGGATAGATGGATCCTAGACCTTTATCTTGAGTTGTTGTTTGGACAAGTAGAGTATAATTTGTTTTTCAAAGAGTGTGTTTTATTGTTCTTAATGCTTTTTATTATTTTGATCACTTCTTAGGGCATGGTGATGTGTCGAATAGAGAAGCCATGTTACTATGGCTTTAGATCAAAATGGGTAGCATTCATTGGTGGCAACACTATACAAGAAGGGGAGTTAGTCACAATGGGTGCGAACAAATCCCTAAGGGATGTAGTGAAGTCCACGTTCTAAGCTCCAGGTTGCTCTACATTCTCCGGTTGATTTGCATTCCTTAAATTGTCCCCCATCTCAATTGTCTCTCTCTTAACCGGTGCTCTCTTATTTCTCCTAAGAGTTCTTTCTATTTCGGAATCTCAAGGTATCAACTCTAAGTTCAGGGATCTCCGACCAAGCATACACCACACAAAAAACAATAAAATAAACTAACTAGCAGAAACAAAAGAATAAAATAAAATAAATGCAAAATAAAACAGAAAACACAATACTCACAAAATGAGCCAACAAAAAATTGGCTATTTATTTATTATACATATTTTTTATTTTTTATGGGAAATTGCAAATAGAAACAAGTAAACTAGAATAAAATTGCAAAAAGAAAAATAAAACAAAAATACTAACTAAACTAGTAGAAAAATAAAATCAATTCAGACAAAAATTTAATTTTCACAAACAAAACAATTCCCTGGCAACGGCGCCAAAAACTTGTTATGAGTTTTAAATTACTGGCAAGCGCACGAGTCGTTTGCAATATAGTGTGTGCAAGTGCGAGGTTGAATCCACAGGGAATTGTGTCGTGAAAATATATTTTTATCTAAACTAAACCTAGTTTAACCTAGTTTCAAATTTTGAATTGTACTTTGCAAAGAATATAAACTAAACTAAATTGAGTTGAAAGAAATGATAAAAATACCAAGGTTTCTGAATCCACCCCACCAAAATAAAGTATATATTAGAATTTTCTGTATAAAAGTAATCTATCAAATAATTCCATGAATCCACCATTATACAAATCACAGCGAATACCTTAATTCAACTAAATCATCCAATGTATCCCTTTAGAATTACAATGGATATCCAATTTACTTTGGATGATCCACCGTATCCAAATGAAACACAAGGAATATCCAATTTGAACTAATTAAACACAATCAATCATAAGAATTTATTCAAATAATTGAAAAAGAACATTAATACTAAAAATATTAGAACTGTACAAACATATCTGAAAATATTATGCCAAACAATAGCGATACTTCATCTTCAACCTTAGATGAAGGTTTTAGCCTCTCATGATTATGAAACTAAATTTCACAATTAAAGTGCTAAACATAAAACTTTAAACTCAAAAAAAATAAATTAAAATTGACTATACATTGAGAGAAATTCCATTCGTAGTTGTTGTGCGGCGTTTCCCCTCTTGGTAGCAAAGCCTTGGAGATCCCCTAGAATGCTAGCAGAAGTCCTTCGGATTACACACTTTTTGATGAAGTGAAATTGTGCTTTTATAGGGGAAATCCATGAGTGTAATAGGTTTCCAATCCAATGTGGGATGTGGTATTTAAGCCTTCACATGCCCTTCAAAACTTCTGCCCACGCTGAAATCTCACACAGCCTGATCTTTGCCTACTAAAACTGCCATAACTTTCTCGAGAAAAATCATATTTATGAGCTATAAAATTTCCCAGAAAATAGACATCCAGATATTTCCAAGCATATGTGGCTTATCTCTTGGTTCTTCCTAAATCATTACAGTTTAATCCACAAAAATCACTTCTGCCACGCTGAAATCACGCATAGCTTGACATTTGTCTACTAAAACTACCATAACTTTCTCTAGAAAAATCATATTTATGAGCCGTAAAATTCCCCAAAAAATAGACATCCGGATCTTTCCAAGAATATATGGCTCATCTCCTGGTTTTTCCTGAATCAATACAGTTTAATCCACAAAAATGATTGATATGTATGGGCAATTCTGGCAATTTAGTGAAACTTCTTTCCAAGTGCTTGTAAACCTGTAAAACAACAACAAAAAAAAAACTCAAAGTAACAAATTCCTAAGCTAACAAATGTAAGTTAAGGAGTCAAAATATACAATATTTGGCACTCATCACTAGGAAGTGTATCATCCTACTAATCAAAGGCTCCACCCTCTAACTAAAAAGAAACAAAAGCCACTCTTTACCTAATTGTCACTGCTAAAACACCAAATAAACATTCTATATGCTTTACCCACAACTCAGCTTCAAAAGGGTTATTAGATCCCTTAAAAGATGAGAGTTTCAACTTAATGAGTCTAGCAAAATAATCTCCCTGCATCTTCTGTGCAAACTCACCATCTCTATCTTGAACATCACGCCTCACAAGGTTTACAACAATATTAGGTTCTGACCTAATCTGCTCATCCAGTCTACACTATAGTTTATCAGCTCTACCCTCTGCCTCATTCATCCTTTCAAAAGCATGAGCAAGAGCTTCTCTTAACTCATCTCTTCAAACACCATATTCTCTCACAACACCACTACTACTAGGTGTACTATCAACATGTTCCCTTTTGAGAACCACAAACTCAACATCAATCTCAACTTCTATTCTACTATACACTGGGGCCCCACCACGCTCTCATTGATTCATAACTTTAGCTCTAGGTCTGTTACGCCATCATGGCATGCCCAGACTCTGAATTTAAATATAATTTGTTTTAGGCTTCTACTTTCATAAGTTTTATGTGTACAGAATCATAAAACCTATAGCTCTGATACCAGAATTTGTTACGACCGATCCCAGGTGAGCTCTCCTCGAAGTGGTGTCGTCACATTTAAGATCCAAGCATGACACATATATGCAACAACTAACACATCATCATCTGAAAAATATTTACAATAATTTTCCTCAACTCTTATCAGAGGAGACACAATACTTTCACATATAATATTCACAAGATATTCAAGTATTTACAATTTGCATGAACATACATATGTCTTTCTCAAAAAAATTCTTTTTCTTTCTTTCTTATTCTGTCTTAGGACGCCAACCACACAGGCTTACATAAGTTCTTACTCTAGTCTCAAATTATCATTTCAAGGATATAAATTCACGAACTTCTCATATATGTTCATTTCAATCATATTATTAATCACATTTCTATTAAATCGTCAAATTCATACATATTTCATATATTTAATCTAATCAACATATTCATAATTTATGTATTTAATAACTAATTCATGTTTTCATTCATTTTAAGTTTTATATACTTTTCATATCTGTCTTGCTTACCAAGTGTAAATTCAACTCACCGCGTAGCACTTAAAGATACTCGTGGATCACCTCATTTCCTTTCCTGCTTCTCTCAACAATTTCATTAAATTGCTGACCACCACTACCTAATCATAACATACTCATTAATTTCTCTATCTTAAATGTTAAATTTCTATACCCCTTTACCAGGTTACATTTTTTTTTTTAATGAATATGTATGCATGCTCCATCTTAGTTTCAAATTCAAAGTTTTAGTTAAATTCCTTTCATTTTTATGTTTCATCAAATTCAAATCCTTTTAAGAAGAATATAAGGCTCTATACTATCAAAATCATGGTTTTTATATAGAAGAACAAAAATAATAAAAATTACTTTCACAAAGGTTTTCTTAGAAATTCATGAAATCAATCCTTGAATCGATTGAATTCAACAATAGTTTATGAAATTCTTTAATTATTTAGTATTTGAGAGAGTTTTAGAGAGAGCAAAGGGAGTTTGATTCAGGAAGGAACAAATTTTGGTCATGAAAAACAATTATATACTAATATTTTTGCTTACTGGACTTACCAATCGACTGCCCAAAATTTACCAGTCAACCTCCCCAAATTTATGAGTGGACCACCCAATAGTTATTAGTCGACTGCCCCAAATTTACCAATCGATCGCCTAGTCAACTTGTCAGGTTACCAATCAACTTATCAGTTGATTGATACCCCCTTTAAAACCTTAAAACTTTATTTTTCACTACTTTTATGCATCATAACTAATTTCTTCAATATATTTTCAAATTCATACCTCAAAATGGCTTCAAACTTGAGTTTTAAATCGTTTTTTTCCTTGCAAATTTCTAACTTTTTTTCTTAAAAAAATGTCCAAATTCTTTTCAACTTCTTTCTCAAAAACTGCATCTTACTCATAGACTTCAAATAATTTAATTTATGTATGCATGAAAATTGTAATACAACCTTTATAATTAATAAATTTCCCTTTTTTTAAGCATACGAGTATTATAGGGTAATGGTTAATCCCAATAAGTGTGCAATCCTTTCTTGGATGAAATTGTGTGTACTACCACTATCAATCAGTACTTATAAGATTTGACCTCCAATCTTTCATTGTAATCTCAATGTTTGAGGAGATATACACCCCATCAATGCATGAAAACTAATAGCAAGACTATGATCATTATCCTAAAGCCAATTTTCTGAATTGTTTGACCCCTCCAATTTTCTATCCCTTCGAAACGAAATAGTGTGCCTTTGTTCTTGCATCTGTTTCTAGGGCTATACTTTTCATCACAATTGAAGCATAGTCCTTTCTTCTTCCTGAGTTGTTGTTCTTGTGGTGTAAGCCTTTTCACAAAAGCTTTTAATCTTGGCAATGTTGGCATAGGCTATTGCACTAGTCTAAGGCGTAGGAGAGAATGATTATTTTGTGGCTTAAAGCCCCAACTCTTGCTGGAGGAGTATCTCTTAGGCACTTCTGCCTCCACTATTCTTGCTATGCTAATAGCTTCATTTAAACTCTGGGGTCTTTGCATCAACACTTCCCTTCTGACTGAAGGTTTTAGTCCTGAAATGAAACAACTCTTCAAGAATTGTTTTGTCAGGCTAGGAGCCTTGCAAGATAGTGTTTTAAACTTATCTTAATAATCTTGAATAGACGTTTGCTATGTAATCTTGGTGAGATTTCCTTGGAGATCATCAAAGAGATGGTCCAAATCTTTCTTTCAATGAAGTAACAAATTCTTTCCATCCCATTAATTGATTGCTTTGGTACATCCATTGATACTAACTTGATGTTAGACCATCTAAATGGAAAAAAAATCATAATAAGTTTGTGAAATTCAAGATTTTGATGATATAAGAAAAATTGTTCCACCTTGAACAACCAATATGATGGATCTCTATAACTGAATCTTGGGATATCCAGTTTTACTTGTTTAAATGGTGTTGCATTGTAGGCTGCACAATAGCCTTCTTCTTGATTGTTATGAGATGAGGGTGCATAAGAATCATGTTTATTGGTATTGATCTTTAAGTCTTTTATATCATAGATGATTTTGGCCACTTGCTATTCATATTTCTACATTTCTTGGTGGAAAAAGTCCAAGATCCCATCCTTTATTTGTTTATGTATTTGAACAACTTTGTCCCATGTAACTTCATTACTGCTTGATTTTATTCCTTCATGCATGGAAAATTTTTTGAAAAGAGAAAAAGGAGAAGATGATTGATTCAATGAAAGCACCAATGATGCCTTCCCTAGCTCAGAAATGATGACTTGATTCGAGTACAAGCCTAAATTCTAAGAATGTTACAAGAACGTAACCAAAGAGAAGAAGAGAAATTATGGATTTTTTGATCGAATGAATGAATCTTCTTAATAGAAGTCCTATTTATACTAGTTTAAGATTAATTAGTTGGCTAACTCGATAGTTACAATTTTGTTTTGGTACTAATTGCCATTAACAGCCTTGTAACTAACTTACTAACTAATCTGTCTTTTTCTTAATTCTTTCCTTTTTCAGTTCTATTCAAATTGTTATGGCTATAATCCTTGTAGTCTTAGTGACCTTCTAGGGTTTAGGTCAGCTACTTTAACATCATTTTCTATCCTTGCAGCCTTGGTAACCTTACTAGCTTCTGCTTCCTTCTCTAGGTCTTGTAGGTATTTTTTGTTTGCTATATCAGTGACTTACTGTAAGGTTGCTTGGTACCCTTAAAATCTAGCAAGTGTAATGTTGATCAACTAGTAAAACTTAGTAGATCGGGGAGGCCTACTAAAGAAATGGAGTAAACACATTGTTGAAAACTTCATGTGTTCATTTTCCTTCTTCCTTTACTCTTAAATTTTGCTAATATATTAGTTTCTCTGTTAATAGTTTGATTTGATTGTGCTAATCACGCTCAATTCTTTTGTAGAACCAATTCACCTCCTCTTGTTTTCCCTAACATAAGCTATGAAAAGTAGTCAAGATTGAAGAAATTTGGGCACAATTTTAACTTTAAGTTGTTGCCAAAAAAAAGGAAGAAACACTACAATCTCTCAAAATATGGATATTAGTTTTCACTTTCATTTAGATAGAGATGATACGAGTCATTTGGAGTAATGTTTCTATAGAAAAGGAGGTTTTGTGAATAATACGATCATGAGAGACAAACCGAATAAAGAATTTTAATTTGTTGTATAGTTTAAGATCCCATATAAAGTCCCAATTAAGGCTCATATGCTCGTTCTCCACTATCCTAAACCTAAGTAAATATTAGGTAAACCTAAGGTTAAAGTTACCATCATTTGTCGGGCCCCATACAAATTTGACAGGAATTTTGCTACCAGGGGAGACATGTATGCTCTTATTAATGCTCTTAATTGAATTAGGCAACACATAGGATAGGTAGGAAAAGTTCTAGTCCATGGAGGGACTAATAACATCCTTGACAAAGACTCTCATATCCTCACTCCTAAAGAGACGAAACAGGAGCTTGTTGAGGGGCCCTAATCCTATCCAATTATCACACTAGAATAGAGTATTACTTCCATCCCTACTTACCCACTTAAGGCCTCTAAAGTAAGTGCCCCAACCTTTCTTGATACTTTTCCAAACCATAAAGGAATTCCTATTCAGGAAGGATGCATTGGTAGTTCTACTCCTTAAATACTTACCTCTAAGAGCCTTCACCCAAAAGGCACTACATTCCTTAAGAAGTCTTCAGCTTAACTTAGCAACCAAGAAAATGTTCCTAAGTTTCATAGTTTTCATATTGAGCCCTCCTTTTTTCTTAAAACTAGTCACAGTCTCCCAACCAATAGAATGAATTCTTCTACTTTCCACGTTAGAGCCCCATAGGAAATTTCTGTTAATTTTATCCAACTCATTAAAAATAAAGATGGAGAGAATAATACATTACATGTAATAGGAGGGGATTGTGGTAGTGGTGGATTAAATCAGAGTGGCTCTACTCGCAATAGAAAGATATTTACTTTTCCAACTAGTTAATTTCTCCCTAACTTTTCCACAATGAAGTTGAAATCACTCTTAGTACATTTCCTAGACTATAAAGGGAAACCAAAGTAGCTCCCCATATTTTCAGAGTGAGGGATACTAAGAATGCAACTAAGGTTATCTCTAACATTAGGGAATACATTTCTAGAAAACAAGATCGTATATTTTTGTTTAATAACCACCTACCTTGAGGTAGAAATCATATGGCAGTTATAAGAGTCACAGTTAACATAAAGCACAATATCATCTATAAAAAATATATTGGATAGGAGGAACCCACCCATAGGGAAATTTAAAGGGACTAGAATTTTTTACATTACATTCTTATAGATACTTAAAGAGGGCATTTCAAGGCATAGAATGAAAAGGTAAGGGGAAATGGGGTCTCCTTGCCTAATTCCTTTTGAGGGATGGAAAGAATTAGGGGCTTCACCATTGATGAGAACAGACATATCAACACTGGAAATACAACTTAAAACAAGATCCACCAAATTTTTAGAAAATCCTAAAGAAACCAACGTATCACTCAGAAAACTCCACTCAAAGCAGTTATAAGCTTGATTAAAGTCTAGCTTGAATGATTCGAGACCTATCAATCACATGAATTATAAACAGAAAGAAAATGAGACTAGATTTACCCAGGTTCACCCCAGAATAAGGCTACGTCCTGCCAGAAGTTTCTTATTATCAACTCACAAATCTCTCGTTACAATGTATGCTCAGTACATAAAAAGTATTTATAAGCAACTTAAGACGTCCTAATTAGGGTCTAATTAGGATTTCCGTTATGCTATAGAACTACGGCTTTTCATGAGCCTAAGCCCAAACTACCACGCAAAAAACCAAGCCTAACTCATCTACATGGCTTGAAAATTTCGGGGGCGCTGCCCTTTAACATCCGTGGTGACTGCTTTAGTCCGTACAAAAACTTCTTCAATTTACAAACCAACTCTTCCTTTCCTTTTCTCACAAAGCCTTCAGGTTATTTCATGTAAATTTCCTCCTCTAAGTCCCCATGAAGGAAAGCTGTCTTCGCATTCAGTTGCTCAACCTCTAGATCATAAGCAGCTGCCATGGATAAGACACATCCGATAGATGTCAATTTTTCTACCGGGGAAATATCTCATCATAGTCAATTCCCTCTATTTGTGAGTACCCCTTTATAACCATACGTGCCTTGTATTTTTCTACCATTCTATCTACATTTGTTTTCTTCTTGAAAATCTATTTGCACCTAATTGTCTTCCTATATTTAGGCAATTTCACAAGGCTTCATGTTTCATTCTTATCCAATGCCTGCATCTTGTCTTTCATAGCATCCTCCCACAGATTTGCATCCTCCGAGGTCCTTGCCTCTTTCACTATGCTAGGATCATTACCAGTAATATTTAAAACATATAATGCACTGCAAGCACTAGGGGAATGATTACGTCCAAAGTATAACACGGTAGTTGCAGCATAGCTTTGGAGTGTCAATTCCACAGGGAAACAAGTTGACTACAAGAGAAGATGTAAACCTAAACACAAACAATAAGATCAAGTGAAAGAATCTGAATTTTGATAGTAAAGTAATATAAGAAAATTGTGTAAATAGATTGAAAATATGATGGAGACGATAAGGTTCTGGGAATCCTCCCTAGGTTTGTTGCCTTATTCCAATCTCAATTCAGTTGTCTTTATCTCGATTGTAGGTTTCACATCCCAAATAAGCAATTGGCAAATATTCAATCACAACACATATATAAACCCTGATGTAATTGCTTATGAAGTACTCTTTACTTTCGATTCAAGCACACACGACCTATCCTATAGGTTTATCAAGAAACCACAATATATCTCTATGACAATATCGCAGTAATGGACAAACCTAAAAGATAAATCTACCAGACTTAATCACATCCAAACAACTTGATATAAGAGGAGCTTGACTAAACTTATATGGAGAGGAAGCATGCAATCACCGGGTTAAGTATATCTAAAATAAGAAGAGCATATAGTGCAGCTGTCACATGAACCTTAATTCTTCTTGTTTAAGCAAAGAATAAATCATAAACAATTTTTAGCAATAAATCAAAATTACAACTGAATTAAGAAAGGAAAATAAGAACAACTACACCTAAGGATTCATCCCTTCGCCTTGCTTGGAGATTAGTTGGCTATAGGGTAGAGTGTGGCAGCCTCCCTTGAGTTTTCCAGCCTTTGATTGATTCCTCTCTTCAACCCTAAGTGATCTATTTATAGTACAAGGGTCCAAGGGTGTTTTTAGGTTTAATCTATTGCTAAAACCCTAATTAAGTTTAGACTTGGAGATGGGAAAAACATGTGCGTGCTACGGCACAGGCTGAGGGGTGCTACGGCACTTGCCTTCCACTTGGTTAAGTAGTTCCTGGGTGCTGCAGCATAGGCTGAGGGGTGCTGCGGCACTTGCTTTCCACTTGGTTGGGTAGTTCCTGGGTGCTGCAGCATGGGCTGAGGGATGCCGCAGCATAGGCTGATGCTATTCTGGAGGCCTGACCTTTATCTACTAAAAATGCCATAACTTTCTCTGGAAAAATCATTTTTACGAGCTGTAAAATTCTCCATAAAATAGACTTGCGGATCATTCTAAGCATATATTGCTCATCTCCTGGTTCTTCTTGCATCAATACAGTTTAATTTGCAAAAATGATTGATCTATACGGGCAATTCTGGCAATTTAGTGCAACTCTTTTCCAAGTGCTTGTGAACCTTCACTCCAATGTTCATCGAGTCATTGTGCTTCAAGCAATGATAGCTTTTCCATCTCTTCCAAACTTAAAGTACCTGGAATTGTATCAAAATAGATCAATGATCCAAGAATGACACTTTAGAGTTGTTAAGGTATAAAAGTGCAATTCAAACCTAGATCAACCCTAAAATGCTAACAATTAAGTATTGTAAAGATGCATTTTATGACTCTCATCATAACCCCCAACTAGCTTATTACTAGTCTCTAGCAATTCAAGTGAAAACAAGAGATGAATTCTATGATAGGAATCAAAACAAAGTAAAGCAATGTTAATGTTAAACCAAGAGTAATTCACTTTTGTCTCAAAAATCGCACATAACACACGGCACATAGAATCATTAAATTTCACTTAAGTCCAAAAGTAATCTAAACATCAATCTTAAAATTGTTATCGACTCTTAACATCCATCTTACCACAATCCATTAGTCCGAACACCCGGATGATTTTATGCACAACATTCATGAATACAAGTCTTGACCTCTAAAAACATAACAAATTGTGTGACATCAATCACATAAACAAGCTCCATAGGCTTATTTTTCAAATCACTCTCCACTATTGTAGAAAAAACACACCACCTTGGATTAATAGGTCTTTTAATAAGCTTGTAATGTTAGGCTAAGGTAAAGGTTAAGAAAGAACGAAAAGGATTCACAAGTAAAATAACTCAATCTCTTAGCTTTAAACACAACCACTTTTAAGCACTGGATAACCTTACTTCAACACCCAACTCTTTCAACCACTCTTCGAGCATTTCTGATCACCATTTTTTTATTTTCTTCTTCTTCTTTCTTTGCCATAATTCACTTCTTTTTATGTTTTCTTTTCTATTTTTAGCAAATACCCATTCACCTCCTTTTTCATTTTATTTTTCTTTTCTTTTCTACAACCCTCAACTTATCTTCTTTAATATACTTGGGTTATGGTTTTTTTTTATATATTTCCATCCTTACTCCTTTTAAGTGCTTCTCAACAAATGTGTACAACTAAGTTCTTTTAAAAGAAGAGTAAGGATAAAATATGAAAAAGGAAGGTCTTTTAAAAGAAATAAGGCTCAAATTCTTTTTCAAGAAAAAGGCTCAAACTGGTGACTAGTGATAGATATAGCAATGGTAAGTTTAAAAGACTCAAATGGTTCAAAAATGGCCTATATCATATCCTAAGTAGTGTGCATTCTAGGAATTCGCCTCAAGTGATTATCAAATAAGTTCTAAAGCTTGTCGAGACCGCAAAAGTATTCACAAAACAATCACACATAAAACTTCTCTAAATGCTTTAGATTAATCATACAATCTTACCGCAAACTAGAGTCTCAAACCAAATAAAGATTGACACTTAAATTAATTTCAAACCGAAGCAAGATTTAGCTACTTCTAAACACTATATGCTATCTCAATTAGGCTCATATCATTGACATGTAAATTAACTCTAAGGCTAACACAATGCATGCTAAAAACAAACAAAAAGGAAAAAGACACAATATGAAAAACAAGAATATGTTTCCTCCTTTCCTCCACCCCCAACTTAAAATAAGCATTGTCCTCAATGTGAAAGCAAAAGTTAAGGAAACTCTCTTTGTAGCCAAAAGTTCACAGAAGCTGAAAGTTGTGCACCACCATTTGAACTGCTTCATATATTTGTCCCTCAAAAAGAAATATGAAAGTAAAACTGGAAAATAGCAAAATAATAATAATAAACAAGAAAAAGAAATATAAAAAAATGTTGTGGGTTGCCTCCCATGAGCGCTAAGTTTTACGTCTTCAGCCAGACACTGCACCACCCTCACTGCTGGCCTCATTGTGGTGCTGAAGATGAGGCTCCATACTCAGTGGCTTTAGTGCTAGTCTTTTGGCAAGGAATACTTAAAGCCCACCACATATGGCTCAAGTGTTTTTGGTGATGCCCATTTACTATCAGCAGTAGGGTATTTGATTCTCACATCCATGTGACTTCTCTCAAGCAACTCCTCAAAGCATGGTTGCCAAGATTTCTTAATAAATTCCTATGGCTTATCAAAAACATCAACAACATTAACGGCATGGGGATAAATTGAAGAATCATTGAATTCAAAATTATTAGGAATGAATTCCGAAGAGTTAGAATTATCTTTGATATACTCATCCTCTTCATGTGGCTACCATAAGACTCGAAAAACATTTACCTCTATAGTCCTATTTCCAAATGATAATGTCGTTAGGCCATTCCTACAATTAATGAGGGCATTGACAGTGGCAAGGAATGGTTTTCCAAGTATCAAAGGAATTTTTGACTCTGTGTTTAAAGTAGAAACAATATCTAAAACCAAAATATCAACAGGATAGTGGAAATTATTAATTTGCAACAAAACATCTTCTACAATATCTCTTGGTTTTCTTACCGATCTATCCGCTAATTAAAGTACCACAGAGGTTGGTTTAATCTCACCTAAACTGAGCTGCAAGTATATGGAGTATGGCATGAGGTTCACACTAGCTCCCAAATCCAGCAATGCTTGGCCACAAGATTTATTTTCAATTTGGCAAGCCACCGTTGGACAGCCCGGATCTTTATATTTGGGCGTATCTTTTTGTCAATTACTGCACTCGCTTGCTCCATTAAGAATGTTGTCCTCTTCACATTATGCCTCCTCTTGAGTGTGCATAGATCCTTGATGATTTTCACATAGTTGGGGATCTATTTTATAACATGAAGAAGAGGGAGGTTAATTTTAACATGCTGAAGTTGTTCAAGAATCTCACCTTTTAATGCTGTATTTATCTCCTTAGGTTTGAGGAGTGCTTCAGGGTAAGGCACCGGTGGAGAATAATCATCATGGGCCTCTTGTTCCTTGGGGGTTTTATCCTTATTGCTCAAGTTTGATGGTAGAGTGGGCCCATCAATTTTCTTACCGCTGCGGGTGATTATGGCATTAACCTCTCTAACATTTTGATTTTCAGGTCCGGAGGTTTGTGCCATATGTTGTCCCCTTGGATTAGGTTGTGGTTGTGAAGGATAGCAACTTTGTTATTGAATCGTCAAGAAGCTAGTCAACTTGGTGAGTTGACTCTTTATTACCTTTTGTTCCTCTTTGATCACTTGTTGCTCCTCTAACAATCGTTGATTTATTTTGCCCTGTTCTTCCACACTCTTGGCATGTACCTGCATAAATGATTTAAACATATCTTCCAACCGGGATTGTAAGTGTTAGAGTAGGGTGAGTCCGGTTTCCTAAAGGGTGTACCTAAAGCATTACATTCCCCCTTCATCTCAAAATAAGTTGGACAATCCCTAGGTAGATGATCTACCCCATTACACATAAAACAAAGCTCATACGACTCTACCCTAGCAACCGGTTCAGGGGCCCTAGCATTTATGGTTTTTAAGGCTTCAATTTCCTTAGTTAGGGCCTCTAAACGGGCTTTAAGGTTACCCTCTTCCTTAAGATGATAAAACCCAATGGGTTGGTTTTTCCTAGTGCTTTCCATGAATTTGGTCTTGTCTAAGTGTGGGCTTTTTCTGATAGGTCATCTAGGAAATCTATGGCTTGGTCGAGATCTTTTTGAAGAAAATCCCTATTGCACATCAATTCTATGAATTGTCTTTCCCTACTCAGAAGTCCATCATAGAAGTAGCTAACCACCCGCTAACTCTCATACCCATGGTGTGGACAAGAATTTAACAGGTCCTTGAAACACTCCCAAACTTGATATAAGGTTTCGTTCTTCTTTTGTGCAAAGTTTGAGAGTTATCTCTTGAGGTTATTGGTCTTATGGGTTGGGAAGTGCTTTTGGAAGAAAACTTGTCATCTCATCCTAACTACCTATGGACCTAGGCCTTAACGAGTACAGCCAAGCCTTGGCTTTTTCCTTAAGTGAAAAAAGAAAAAACCGAAGTTTGACGGTGTCTACCATATCAGCCATACCTTGAAAGGTTGCTACTACTTCCTCAAATTCCCTAATATGGATATAAAGGTTTTCATTCTCAAATCAATGGAAGGTTGGTAGCAATTGGATCATGCTTGGTTTGAAATCAAGTTGTTGAACATTAGGGGAGAACATGATACAGGAGGGTCTGGTCGTTCAGCTAGGGTGTAAGTAGTCTTTAAGTGTTCTAGCCACATTTTCATTATGATTTTTGGCCATGTTAACAAAATTCTCTAAGTTCTCCCTTGGGTTTTCACTATAGTTTGATCTAGGCAAGGTTTCACTAATGGACACGGAAGGAGAAAGTATCTCTATTTTGAGTCTTTTAATGAATCTTCCTCGCAAATCTCTCGGTCTAAGCATACACCAAAGGAATTAGAGAGTAAATAAATAAAACAGAAAAAGAAAATTAGAAAATCAAAACAGAGAGCAAAGAACAATATTATCGTCTTGTCTTAACGTTGACAATCTTTCTTGTACTTAAGTGTGTTTCCTCGGCAACGGCGCCAAAATTTGATTATGCCCAAAGTATAACGCGGTAGTTGCAGCACAGCTTTGGGGTGTTGATTCCATAGGGAAACAAGTTGACTACAAGAGAAGAGGTAAACCTAAACACGAATGATAAGATCAAGTGAGAGAATTTGAATTTTGATAGTAAAGTAATATAAGAAAATTGTGTAAATAGATTGAAAACATGATGGAGACGACAAGGTTCCGGGAATCCTCCATAGGTTTGTTGCCTTATTCTAATCTCAATTCAGTTGTCTTTATCTCGATTGTAGGTTTCACATCCCAAACAAGCAATCGGCAAATATTCAATCACAACACATATATAAACCTTGATATAATTGCTTATGAAGTACTCTTTACTTTCGATTCAAGCACACATGACCTATCCTATAGGTTTATCAAGAAACCACAATATATCTCTATGACAATATCGCAGTAATGGACAAACCTAAATGATAAATCTACCGGACTTAATCACATCCAAACAACTTGACATAAGAAGAGCTTCACTAAACTTATATAGAGAGGAAGCGTGCAATCACCGGGTTAAAAAAATCTAAAATAAGAAGAACTTACAGTGCAGTTGTCACATGAACCTTAATTCTTCTTGTTTAAGAAAAGAATAAATCATAAACAATGTTTAGCAATAAATCCAAATTACAACTGAATTAAAAAAAGGAAAATAAGAACAACTACACCTAAGGATTCATCCCTTTGCCTTGCTTGGAGATTAGTTAGCCATGGGGGAGAGTGTGGCAGCCTTAAAATCATTTTTACGAGCCGTAAAATTCTCCAAAAAATAAAGATTAGTTAGCCTTGCTTGGAGATTAGTTGGCCTTGCTTGGAGATAAATCATTTTTATGAGCCGTAAAATTCTCAAAAAATAGACTTCCGGATCTTTCTAAGCATATATGGCTCATCTCCTGGTTCTTCTTGCATCAATACAGTTTAACTTGCAAAAATGATTGATTTGTATGGGAAATTTTGACAATTTAGTGAAACTCCTTCACTCTGGTGTTCATCGAGTCATTGTGCTTCAAGCAATGATAGCTTTTCCATCTATTTTGAACTTAAAGTACCTAAAAATGCATCGAAATAAATCAATGATCCAAGAATGACACTTTAGAGTTGTTAAGGTATAAAAGTGCAATTCAAACCTAGATCAACCCTAAAATGCTAAAAATTAAGTATTGTAAAGATGCATTTTATGACTCTCATCAGGGAACATCTGATGGTTGGTCTCATAACCCGTGTCGATCTCCTTATGACAGGTGTGGTTTATACCTCTAAGCCAGCATCTGAATCCTCATCCTCTACATCAGAAACATGAATAGCTTGCTCAGACCTAACTGACTCAGTATCTGAAGTATACGGTGTAGTCTATGGGGTAGTCTTCCACTCTTTATCTCTTGAGCTAAGATCAATTTGAACCAATTTTAGCTATTCCGGTACATTTTGGACAGTCGCCACATCCCTTTATGTTTCTCTAAACACAAAATCTTTTCTGTAAACTATACTCTTATTTTATGGATTCCATAACTTGTACTCCTTGACCCCATCCTTATAACCAATGAAGATGCACTTCACTGATTTATTGTCAAGTTTGTTCCTCTTTTCTTTTGGCACATGCATATAAGCATCACAGCTAAACACCCTAACATGAGCTAAACTCGGTTTCTTATAGAATAATGCCTCAAATGGTGTTTGATCCTGTAAAGCTGATGTAGGTGACATGTTATTCTTATAACATGCCATAGCTACAGCCTCTGCCCAGAACTCTGACTCCAAGCTTGCATAACTCAAGATACTCCTCGATTTCTCCATGAGTGACCGATTAAGTCTCTCGGCCACTCCATTCTGTTAAGGTGTATATGGAGTTATTTTCTATCTTGCAATGCCATTTGCCACACATAATTGCTCAAACTTGTCTGAGCAAAATTCCCCTCCATTATTTGTTCTCAGTATGCGTATCTTTTTTTCCATCTGATTTTCTACCAATGCTTTAAACTCACAGAACTTATCAAATGCTTTAGCTTTACTCTTAATGAAATAAATCCATGCATACCTTGAAAAATCATCAATGAAAGAGACATAATACCTTGATTTTCCAAGAGATTGGACCGGAACTGACCCAAACACATCACTATGTATTAAATCTAGAATACTCTTTGCCCTCGTGCCAACGGACTTAAAACTCACATGGTTCTGCTTGCTATGTAGACAATGCTCATAGAACCCAAATCCTATGGAGCAATCTGGGACTTCCTTCACCGTCTGCTTTGATAATAAATTAGATAGTCCATTTTCACTTATATGCACAAGCTTATGATGCCACAATATAGAGGATGTCGCCTCATCATCAATCGTCTTCTCAGAGATAAAACCTCCACTGGACTGACTTTGTATTGTATTTCCCAGCATCTTGTATAACGTACCATGCCGAACAATTCATGCAATTACTAATGATCCATGAGTCTCCTTGCACTAATTTTTGTCATAGTTGAAATTCACTCCCCCATCTGCCATCTTGCTGACTGATATTAGGTTCCTGCTGAGACTTGGAATATGCATCACACTTGGAAGTGTTCTGACGGTCCTATTATTCATCCTCAACGTTTCTTTCCCACGACCAATAATTTTCATCGGAGAGCTATCTCCTAATAAAACATTTCCCCCATCAAAGGTTCCATACTCACAAAACCAGTCCCTGTGAGGTGTCATGTGAAAGGATGCTCCTATGTCAATATCCAAACACTCTGATCTGATTGAGCCAAACAGGATGCCATATTTAAGTCACCAGCATCATCATCATACTAGTTCCTATTACCAAAAGTTGATATCTCACCTGTTTACTTTTCAGGGTTCATATTCTTACTTATGCACTCATTCTTTAGATGCCCAAGCTTCCTACACTTCCAACACTTCAACTTATATTTATCCCTACTTTTCGATCTTCCCCTGAATTTGGGTTTATCACTATACCACTTGTAGTCTTTATCATGGGTTCACCCTCTCGGCCTCATTTGATGAGTTTTATGTACCATACTACCTCATCTCCTCAGATTATTAGGCTGCCACGACATTCTCAAAAGAGAGATCAGTTATACCACTACCAATCATAACTATCAAGTTATCCCACGAATCAGATAGTGAGCAGCGTAATAGCCTTATTGTCATCCGTCACATCAACATTAATAGATAATAACTAACCTATCAAATTATTTAACTCATATAGATGAACAGAGAAAGAATCGCCCTCAGCCATCCGAAGGTTGTACAACTTCTTCCGCGGAAATAGTTTGTTTACCAAAGATTTACTCTGATAAAAGCTTTCCAGCTTCTTCCAGAGATATTTCACAGTTTTTTCTCTAGAAACATTTATCAAGATAGAATCGACCAGGCACAGCCAAATCAGACTTCGTTCCTTCTAATCGATCTTCTCCCACTCCGTGATGGTCACTAAAGATGATGTTGAAACCACTACCGGTGACGCCTCTGCCATGGACGCCGTACTCTTTGGTATCTCATCAACTATCACCGTCCATAGATCCCTATCCATGATTATATCCTCCATCTTCAGTTTCCATAACTCGAAGCTCTTCCCTCTGAACTTTTCGATTTCGATCCGTGATCCAATCGACATTTCTGATCATTAATCCTCGAACACATGGCTCTGATACTAGTTGAACGATTCAAGACCGATCAATCACACGAATTATAAATAGGAAGAAAAGAAGACAAGATTTACCTAGGCTCACCTTAGAATAGGGCTACATCTTGCCATAAGTTTCTTATTATCAACCTCACAAATCTCTCGTTACAGTGTATGCTCAGTACATAAAGAGTATTTATAGGCAACTTAAGACATCCTAATTAGGGTATAATTAGGATTTCCATTATGCTGCAAAACTACGACTTTTCATGGACCCAAGCCCAAACTGCCAAGCAAAAAACCATGCCCAACTCATATACATGGCCTGCCGCTCGCTCACCAGGGAGCAAGACCCCCGTGTTCGTCCGATGTTGTACAGATCTGGTCACGTGAAGTATGCACCAACTCTAACACAACTTAATCATCATAAAGCTAGTCTTCCCAATTTTCTTACTAAAGGAATGCACAACTTCCTGCACAACAATAATTTTGTTAGAGGCTTTTCTTCCCATAAATAAACCAGCCTGATGGAGGCTAATGATGTCATTAAGGTGAGGTCTAATTCTACCCACCAGAATTTTGGTGATTCAATTATAAAGGGTAATACAAAGACTGATAGGTCTAAACTATTGAATGATCTTTGGATTCTTAACCTTGGGGATCAGGCTGAAGAAGGTCTTATTCTAGTTCTCAGGGACTCTTATTACTATCAAACAACAATTTAAATGCAAAGTAAGACTTACTCAAAATGTCCCAACACTTATGAAAAAACATAGGGCTTAGGCCATCAAGAATTAGGGTGTTTTTGGGTTTAAAACTCCAAAATGCATTTTTTTTATCTCTTCACAGGTGATAGGTTGGTTAAGGGTATTCATAATATCCTCTTCCAATTTGTACCTTGTGACTGGTAAAAATTTCTCTGCCAAACAAGACTCACTATGACTAGTAGTAAATAAAGTGGTAAATTGGAAAAATTGTTTAAAATTTTGGCCTTAATAACACTCAAGTCCTCAAACCAATTACCTACGATATCCTTCAACGCAACTACAAAATTCCTCCTCCTATGAGAAAGAGTGGGGATATTGAAAAATCTAGAATTACTATTACCCAACTAAAGCCAATGGATACGAGATTTAATACCTCAAAGTTCTTCTTATTGTTTTAAAATTATATTAAATTTTGAAGTAAGAGATTTTTCGAATGGAATGAGAGCCTCCGAAGGATTAGAAGTAAGGGCTTTATGCAAACTCGTAATCCGGGCTAATAGTCTAACATTATTTTTTGAACTTGTTTCCAAAAATCACTTTGTTTAAGAATGAGCTAAGTTAAAAAATTTAATGACAACCAAATCAACGTTACCAGTGTTTATCGATGCCTCTTTAATAAGACTAAAAAATGATGGATCAAGCAGCCATGTAGGCTAAAAACAAAATTTACTTTTAGACTGAATAACAGTAGGCTTAGTATCAATTAAAATGGGTAGTGATAAGATGTTGCTCTAGAGAAGTGTTTAACAATGGTTTGGAGGAAAAGGGTTCAACCAATCCAGGTTTTTTCCGGCACAATCCAACCTTTCAAAGATGATATTACCATTAAATCTTAGATTTGACAAGGTAAACATGCGACCCGGGTAACCCAAATCCATGACTTAGAAATAATTTGGGCAGTCATTGAAAGTAGTAATTTGTCAATGACTAATTGGATTACCACAAATTTTTTCCTTCAGTTTAGCATAACATTAAAATTCCTAATAATGAGCAAGAGAAGTAGGTACATGTTAGCAAGATTTCTCAGGTTATCCCAGAGAATCAAGTGAGTACTAAAATGAGGGTTTCTATAGATGGCAGTGAGAAGTGAAACCTGGTTGGTAAGGATGTTAGTAACCTCCAAGCCAATTTGTTGCATGTCTTTGTTCTAGAATTGCACCAAGACCAACGTCGAGTCCTATAGAACATATAGCTGCTAGAAAATCCAAAAGAGCCCACAATCTCAAGTCTATCAAACCCCAGAGACTCAACCATTGATCTTGCTCAATCACCAATTAGTCTACATTTAGAGATTACCACGATACTGGACTACGCACCGACCTCAAATCCCTGAAGTTTCTTTGAAATTCAGCCCTACCACTATCTATATAGTTCCACACAAGGATCTTCATAGTGTTAACTAAAGGATGAAGGTCCATTACCTAGGATGAAGACCCCTAAGTCCTTGTTCTCATTTGTTGTCCTTGGAAACTTGGAAGAGTTGGAATTAGAATCACTCACATGTGAATATTTCCAACAATCTTCCGCTAACAAGTGAGTATTCGTCGCTCCCCTTGCCAACCTACACAATTCAAACTCACACCATAGTCCAATAGGCAAACCTGGAAAGTAACCCATTCTCCTATCTGGTTTAGAGAACCATACATGAATTTCTAATAAAAGCTTTATAGACACTACTTTGTTAACCACACAGACTTCACCACGAGTATCCAGGAGTCAACCACATGATCTTTCATACCTAGCCCAACTAAACCATCAGCTTTGTTTCCACTTAGTTGGAGTGCCGAATAGATCCTTTCACTTTAGCTTTAATACTATTTGTTAAGCATGATGACCCAAGTTGAAGAGAAACTTGAACTTAAGCTAATATATGATATTTAAGAATATATAAACCCAAAAGTTTAAGCTAATAGGTTTTAGCTCCACCATCATATATATGTCCTTCACTAATCCAATTTTTTTTCATGCGGGACTGTTCTTCCAAGTCTCCCTAGTCACAAATGAATATTCCCAATATTTTATCATAGCCCACTTTTCTTCTTAAAATTTCTTTAGACCCACTCTTCTTATTCAAGACCCATTCTTCTTCTTAGTGTCACAACCCCTCCAAACTCACCGTCAAAGTCTCAAAATCCCTCTCCAAATCCATACTTACCATCTCATAACCTCTCTTCCAATCAAGAGTCATAGTTTCATAGCCCCTTTCTAGCTCTCATGCTCAACCTCACAATTCCAAGAAAAAATCTACCAAAATTTCATTAACCTTTTTACTAAATTTCACTAATTTCCCTCTCCATAATTTATTGAAATTTCTTTGATCCTTTTTATTTTCATTGCACATGGTGATTTATCTGATAATTTTTTCTCTTAGCATCATCTTCTACTATTTTAGGAGCCACCACCATCTTGAGGTTGTGCCTCATTTGCATTGGCTGAACTGCAACTCTTATAATGATAAATTTGCGAGCTTAGAGTTTAGGTTTGAGATTATATTCTTTCTCTTTACTTGTTTTCTTTTGATAAAATCCTAAGTTTTTATCAAGGAAAATTTCAAGAAAAATAAATAAAAGAGAGAATTTGATCACTTTAGGGGGGATCAACCTCTAATAACTAAAGCTTAAATGAGCTGTAATTCTTATTTTCTTGAATAAAATACCCTACAGTGTTACATATTTATAATACTAGTACACTATAGTCTACTAAGAAAATGAAACAACTATATAGAAAATTGTAAATCAACTAAGAAATGGAAAGAAAATAGTTTAGAATTGTCTAATTCATATATCACTGGAAAATGAAAAAGGGAATGTATAATTTTTTCCCTGTTTTATGTTCATTTAATTTAATTGAACCTAGGTTTATTTATATTTAGCTTAAGTTGTAACTCCTACAATGACAATACTCCTGATTTTTTTTTCATTTAATTTTGCTGAATATCAGTTCCTTTCAAACCTTCTATATTAGACTTTAGGTTTGTTTCTTTAACCTTATTCAGTATTAGCTTTCTGTAATGGCCATTTTTCCTTTTCTTACATATTAATTGGGTAATTTTGTTTGTTACAATTTCTCTTTTGGGTCCTTAGTTTTGGTTTCTCGATCTTGAGTTAGGAGACAGCAAAACTGCTTACTGGTTCATTGGCTAGGAACTTACTAAATATGGAATTCAAGGTAATTATTTAACATTATGTCATTTGATTTCTTGTTTTGGTTTATGGGGCTGTTACAAAATATTAAGATGAATGATTGTTATGTATTAGGAATCTGACACTCAATTAATAACTATGTAATAAAAATAGCAAAAAATAAAGAGATAGGTTCACAAGAATTTTAATGTGGTTAGGCACAACTCATTACCTTTATCCATGAGTCAATCATTATTTCACTTTTTTGCAACTTTTGAAAGAATGAAAGCTGCAAAAACTCACTACACAACAGTACATGATTTTTCAAGCAAAACCTGTGTGAAAACTCTCCCTAATCACATAACCCAAAATCACAACACACCCACGGTTTACTCAACACTTGGATATTGGTGTTTGGTTTGCTAGTCCCTACATCTGGTACACTATTCCTTCTTAAGAAATAGGGTGATGACTATCTCTCTTGATGCCCATATTTATAGCCTTTAATCTCTTGCCACCAATTATCTTGAACTTCAATTCATGGTCAAGAAAATATTTGATTAAGTCTTGGTTACCTAGATGCATTGGTTTTCACACAAATTCATTTACCAAGATGCAATTGTCTTCACACCAACTATACTTGATTAAGTTCTTCATTACCAAGATAGTTAAAGTCATATATAATGAATCACAAGTCATAACATCAATCAAGCTTTCAACTCCTGTGCCAAGTTTGCTTCTATCCTATCAAAACCCCCCATTTTTGGACGGGCCTTCTACTCACCAATCAGATTTGGCCCTAGTCCCAACATTATGTTACACACTGGTTTTTGGATTTTGGCTTTAAATTGTTGGTGCTTTAAGTTTTTTATATTTATTTTATGGATTATTTGAGATATATATAAGCATAGCAATGAAGTTTTGGTTGATTGATGTTTATTCTATAAATTGTTATTTCATTGCATGTGTTAATTGGAAGTTTGGAACCAATGTCAAAGAAACAGAGCATTTCTTGCTTGAATTATTTCACTCTTAATTAAAGACAAGGATGATTTCATTCTAGGGTGCTTATTAGAATAATATATAGTTAAATGTTAGAGAATCATTTGTAGACAAAATTCATAGAAAATTCAATGAGGAAATCATAGTTGTTAACACTCTAGAGAAAGACAATTTTGAAACATGAATTAATTATTGAATATATATATTATGAATATGTTGATTAGATGAAATATATGAATTATGTATGAATTTGATTATTTAATAGAAATATGATTTATAATATGATTAAAATGAATATATATGAGAAGTTAGTGAATTTATATCCTTGAAAGGATAATTTAATAGAAATTGATGAAAAATATATTGAAAAGAGAAATGAATAATTTGAGATTATATGATTAATAAGTTGATATTATATGAAGAGACAATTTGATATATATGATAAAAGAAAGTTTTCAGGAAAGATGATTTTGATTTGTATGATGTTATGATATGCCTATTTGCATGTTGTTGATCATATGCATAAATGGAAGACTAGAACCATGACTAATCTGAATGAAACATATCGACATGTGGGAATAAGTTCCTAGAAATTATACTAGAGATTGGTATGAATGACCCAAATTTTGATAATATAGAGAAATTTGAAATTAAATGATGAGAAAGAATAAAATGAAATGAGGATGTGGATGTATACATGTTTATTGTTATATATATATTATTGAGATGCTAAAGTATTAATTTGACTATGAAATGATGATATGATTATGAGTCTTATGAAGAGATAAATATGATGAGAAAATGATGAAAATAGATGTAATATGAAAATTATAAATTGGTTGTATTATGTTGTGAACCTCATGATAAGGTAATTATGACAAAAATATGATAAAGTGATATTATAAAAGATAATTATAAATTGATTAAATACAAGAGATGAAATCTAAAATGATTTTATGTGATGATAGAAATAATGATATGAGAATTGATAGATGAATAATTATCTTTGAATTATGAATATGATTGGTATATAATTATGACCAAAAGTATACAAATCGAATACTTCCAGTAAATTGAATTCACTAAGCTTGTGGAGCTCACTCCTCAATATTAAAAGATTTTAGGTTGCAGGTAGAACCGATAGATTATACCTTGAAACCAGAGTAAAAACCTAGGTAAGTCTGAGTGGTTGGCGTCCTAAGATAATGTAAGAAAGAAATAATTTTTTTTTTGAGAAAGACATATGTATGTTCATGCATATTGTAAATATTTGAATATCTTGTGAATATTATATGTGAAAGTGTTGTATCTCCTCTGATAAGAGTTGAGAAAAATTATTGTAAATATTTTTTAGATGATGATGTGTTAGTTGTTGCATATATGTGTTATGCTTGGATCTTAAATGTGACGACACCACTTCAGGGAGAAATTTTGGTATCAGTGCTATAGGTTTGATTCTATAGACTGTATAAAACTTAAGAAGGTAGAAGCCTAAAAAAAATTATATTTAAATGCAGAGTTTGAGGATACCACGTTGACGTAACAGACCTAGAGCTAGAGTTATAAATCAGAGAGGGTGTGGTAAGACCCTAGTGTATAAAAGAGCAGAAGTTGAAATTGATGTTGAGTTTGTGGTTCTTGAAAGGTAACATGTTGATAGTGCACTTGGTACCAGTGGTTCTGTAAGGGAATCTGGTGTTGGAAGAGATAAGATAAGAGAAGCTCTTGAGATGATGAATGAGGCAGAGGGTAGAGCTGATAACCTATAGCATCGACTAGATGAGCAGGTTACATACCCCTTCCAATCATTTCAAAGAACAAGTAGGTAATGAAGAGTACTTATCTTGTATGGGTATATGTACTCCAGTAGAGATTTGCTTACAAGATCATAAGTTTAGTATTGATTTCTTTATCATACCTGTCCAAGGAACTAATGCTATGTTAGAAGTTTAATGGTTACATATTTTGGGTCCTATTACCACCGATTACAGGAATTTAACTATAAAGTTTGTGTGGGAGGGAAAACTAATGTTGCTGCAAGGCCTACAAAGACTATAATGTGATATACTGGGGTATAGCAAATAGAAAGATGACCATTACTAATTCCTTATCTTCCTGCTTCAAGTTATTGTCTTTTTCAGACACTCAACAACAAGAACATGGGTCTATGATTTTCAAAGAAACCATTGAGCCTTAAATTTAGAACATCTTTCAAGGGTTTAAGGTAGTCTTTGATGAACTTATTGGCTTACCTCTAACAAGTAGAGTAGACCATAAGATCTAATTGTTACCTAGTTTATCTCTTATCAATGTAAAGCCTTATAGATACCCCTATATTCAGAAACCAGAAATAGAAAAACTAGTTAAAGATATGTTACAAATAGGAGTCATTCAACACCACACAAGCCCCTATAGCTCACAAGTGTTGCTAGTAAAAATGAAAGATGGAAATTGAAGGTTTTGTGTGGATTATAGAGGATTAAATGTAGTCACTATCAATGATAGTTTCCCTATCCCTAATGTGGATGAACTGATTGATGATCTACATGGTGCTAAGGTATTCTCAAACTTGGATTTGAGAGTTGGATATCATCAAATCATAATGCATCTAGAAGACATTTAGAAAACCAAATCCAAGCTTACTATGGACATTATGAGTTCCTAGTGATGCTATTTGGTTTAACAAATGCTCCATGTACTTTCCAAGCTGCAATGAACCAGATCTTTGAAGCTTATCCAAGAAAATTTGTCATAGTTTTCTTTGATGAAATTTCAGTATACAGCTGATCCATGGAGGCACATCTAGATCTCCTAATACTTGTGTTGAATTGTTTACAAGAAGATTCTATATATGCTAAATTGTCCAAGTACAACTTTGGAACATCTTTAATTGATTACCTTGGGCACATAATCTTTATCGATGGTGTGGCACCAGATCCCTAAAATATCACAGCTATGTTGGATTGGCCTACACCAACTACTATGAAACTATTGAGAGGCTTTCTTGGCCTTACTAGATATTATAGAAAATTGTGAGAGGATATGCCACCATTGCTTTACCATTAACTAACCTCCTCAAGACAGATAGCTTTCAAATGAATAAGTGTGCAGCTGAAGCTTTTCAAAACTTGAATATTGCAATGACTTCAACTAGTCCTAGCCTTACTAGATTTCACAAAAACTTTTATTCTTGAAACTAATGCCTCTGGATATGGTATTTGAGATATACTTCTATAATAAGGCCATCATATAGCATTCTTTAGTAAGAAGTTGTCCCTTTCATTACAACTAGCATCAGTTTACGTTAGAGAAATGCTTTCCATCCCTACAACTGTGCAAGTGAAGTAAGGAAACACTAGAGCAGCAAGTGTTTTTAAGGAAGTTATTGGGATTCAGATTCCAAATTGTTTACAAGCCAGGCAAAGACAATGTAGTTACTGATGGCTTATCAAGATGCACCTGGATAATAAGGACAATATATCTTATCTTGCCCTCTCACAACCCTCCTTTGATTTTTTAGAAAGTTTAGAACTAGAAAACTTTCAACTTTCTGAGTCAGTATAGTTAGCAATTCCAATTGCTAGTAAACCTTCCCAATACGATGAGTGGATAATAAGAAATGGGTTGATATATTGGAGGAGCAAGCTGTATCTTAGCCCTCAATCTACAGGTAAAGCACAAGTTATTACAAGAATATCTTTCCTCACCTATACGAGGACATGTTGGCATTCAAAGAACATATGCTAGACTATCTTCAAGTTTTTATCAAAGACACATGTGGAAAGAAGTAGTGAACTTTGTCTATCAACACTTTATTTTGCAGTAGACTAATCTTGTGAATCATGCTCCTTATGGCCTCTTATAACCTCTGCCTATACTTAAACAGATATGGGAAGATATCACAATGGATTTCATTACAAATCTACCTCTTACCTATGGATTCACAATAATTTTTTTAGTAGTTGATAGACTATCAAAATTTTCTCATTTTGGGTGTCTCCCAAAACATTATAATGCTACTAAGGTGGCCAATCTTTTTGTCAATAGGGTATACAAGTTGCATGGTTTTCCCAAGACAATTATATCAGAAAAATTTAGTGTTCATGAGTTCATTTTAGACAGAATGTTTAGACTACAAAGCACTATTATGAACATGAGTAGTGCATACCACCCTCAAATTAATGGCTAAACTAAGGTGGTTAACATGACATTATAGAAGTACTTAAGATGCTTTGTGAGTGATAGCCCTGGGAAATGGCTAAAGATTTTATGCTGGGCAGAATTTCACTAGAACATTTCCTTTCATTCTTCTATTGGCATGTCTCTATTTGAAGTGGCATCTTTCAATGGGGGAGTTATTGATACAGCAAACATAAAGTACCTATAAGACCTGAAGAAAGAAGTAGAATGTAGTAAGGTTTCCAAAGCTGTAAGGATAGAAAATGATATTAAAGCAACTGTCAAAAAGCGTAGAAGGTCAGTAAGACTCCAAGGATTACAGCCACAATAATATAGATAAAACAAAAAAAAAAGAAGGAATTAAAAAGAAGACAGATTATTAAGTTAGTTACTTACAAGGTTGTTAAGGGCTGTTAGTATCAAAAAATAATTGTAATTACCTTTGTAACTATCAAGTTAGCTAACTAAGTAGTCCTAAACATATAAATAAGACTTGTATTGAGAAGATTCATTCATTCAATAAAAAATTCTAGAATTTCTCTTTTTCTCTTTGGTTACGTTCTTTTAACATTATTGGAGTTTAGGCTTGTACTTGAATCAAGTTATCCTTTCTGAGCTAGAGAAGGCATCAGTTACACTCAACTCACAATCTAACAAATCACTCAATAAACACTATACACAGTAGTTAACTAAATTGATGCTTGAGATTGATCTTTTGATTCACATGTGAACTCTTAGACTCGTACTTAACTTAATGTTTGCGTCCACTATTTATAGCCTTCAATTGTACATTAAAGAAAAGTAACTTTAAAAATTACTCATTTGTGATTTTGAAGAATCCTCTGAAATTATGACGAAGATCCTCTTTAAATAAGGATTTTTCTGACCTCCAACGAATGTTTTCATACAAGTACCCACAAGTCTAGCTAATCATTTTATTATACATCTTAATCTTCTATATAGACTGAGGCTCTTTAGGCTTCAATCTTCAAAATTGGTCTTCAAACTGATTTACCATTCTGTTAGGCATTTGCCTCCTCTCTAGACTCTTAGCCAAGTGCCTAACACTATCTTAGGTGCCTACCCAAGTGTTTGCTCCTTGCTTGCATGCTTCTCTATCTTTCCTTTGGAAAATCTCTCACATTTTAGCAGTTTACTAGCCAAACTCTATGTCAGGCGCCTACCCAGGAACCTAGTATCATATTAAGTGCTTGGCTAAGTGTCTAGCCTCCTGTCAGGAGCCTAGGCCCTCCTTTAAGTGCCTATGCAGGCGTCTAGGCGCCTTGCAGCTATGTACTTCATTTTTCGTAGTCTTGTTTCTAATTCTGCAATCTTCTCTCTGATTCTTCAATCTTCTCGGATCCTGTAATCTTCTTGAGATCTTCTCAGACTCTGCAATCTTCTCAGATTCTACAATCTCTCTCCGATTCTTTCAATCTGATAGTAAATGCTTGATTATGCAATTTAACCATAAATGTTTTTGTAATCTAATAAATATTCTACACATTTATTAAACATATTGGTAATAAAAATATGGTTTGTCTACATCAAAACTCTGAACCAAGGATTAAACTAAATACCCTAACAGCTTAAATTTAATGCCCAACATTTAACCATCTCAAGTCTTGATTCTTGGGGACTTTTATTCATCACTATTGTTGGGGTCTAGGGGTCAATAAAAATAAATTCTGCTTTGAAAATATCCTTTCCCAGATTCCTTTGATTATTAAAGAGGGAGTTTTGAGAGCCCAATAATTCCTTTTCTTTACAATGGCACAAACAAATCATTATAAAATGATGATTGTCCAGGTTTCTTGGAATCCACCTTCTCCAAGCGGGTTTAAATTAAACACCGATAATGCTTCCTCAGGTAATCTAGGGCAAGCGAGTGCGAGGGGCCTTATTTGGGGTGCAGAGGGCCAATGGGTGGATGGGTTTACTCTGGGTCTTGGAGCCAATACTAGCACTGTTGCAAAATTTTGGGGGCTTAGAGAATGGCTAGTCTTGGCTATTAGTAAGAGGATTTCTAAGATGGAAATTGAGTGTGACTCTACTCCTATCATTTCCTCAGTTCTTATAGCAGTTTCTAATTTGCACTCGTTGGGATCTAATATTGACGATTGCAAGAACCTTTTGAGGCTTGTTGAACGGTACAAGCTACTTTATGTCTACAGGGTGGGGTATGTTTATGTAGACGTTTTGGCTAGGGCTGCTATCCATGGTGTCCAATAAAATTATTATTTTTTTATTCCCTCCTTTGCATAGCTCATTTTGGATGCAAATTGTGGGGAGTTTCTTTCCTTTGTATTGTATGTATGGACTGATTTCTATTTATGGTTTTAATATCATTCTTTTTCACAAAAAAAAAAGAGAAGATCTTAGGTTAGTAAGCATTGTCCTTATTCTTGATAAACCTTCTTCATATCTTCATTGACATTGATATTTTAATCTAGATCTATTTAGAAGCTTTCATTAGTTGGTCTCTTTCATCAAACCAACAGAAGCTACATTTGCTCTCTAAATCAAACCCGGTGTTATACTATTGTTTAAGCATATAGTTAAATTGATAGGAATATGACCATAACAATAACGCCAAGCGTCAAAGATGGTTGCCTCATGGTGAGGGGCAAAGTGGTGTCTGCTAGTGTTCTAGAATACCATATCTCTCAGTCAACTTTCTTGGGTTCAACTTCAATGATTTCAAGTTCTCGTCATGTTTTCAGCCTCGGAGTACTTTTGGAATGGTTTCTGCTTTCTTTTTGTTCATATTAAAATTTCCAATTTTTGGTTGGTAGAAGTTTTTTTTAATGGAACTTCATATTTTCTAAACATAGAGCATCCTGAAATACATATGCCTCAATTCTTAGAGGTCTACTTACAATAATATCAAAGCTAGACATAAGAACCAACTTTTCCAAGTGATGTGCTACCTGATTTCCTACCCTACCAATATGGCCTAAATGAAAAGCAATAAAATACTACCTACACAACAAAATATCTGTGAATAAGTTACCATATGCAACCATGCATGGTTCTGACGATGATAGAGCCTGGAATACAATTAAAGAGGTTGTTTCTACTCAATCTTTTAAAAATGTAGTATCTCGAGCACACGTGCACATCGTCCCTTCCAACAAAGCTACATCGCCTATAGACACTAGTGAATCTAATGTTAGAATTTTTTCTATTTTGCGAGCTTAAATTAATTGTGATTTATTAGGTTTTGTTATAAAACAAACGTGTTGGTCTATCAAGTGAGACATAAAGTAAGCCTAATAGAGTAATTTATTTACAATGGGCCTAAAACTCTATTGTGTCTACTATGATCTAGCTAGTATAGGCTATAGTAGACCTTTGGACCTTTGATGAGCAAGCCATTAGATCACTATATAAAGTATAATATAGGTTCCCCCCCTCAAATTCTCAATCCTGAAGACATCATATTCTCTACAAACATTAGGGCTTGTTGCCCCATTGAAGCTAGTGTGCTAAAGGAGAATAAGGAGGGGAAGCACTTATTACTTGACTAAAGATTATTCCTTGGATAGATTGAAGATTTTGTTGCACATATAAAGATGGAGCTAAAGGATCTAAGATATGCAACATATTCTTTCTATCTATAGATTATTAGGTGTCTTTTATTCATCTATGGGATTAAGGATATTTACTTGAAATCCTACATGCGCTATCAGAGCCACCATAGATTGGGTTTAGAATACTAATTAAGGCTCAATCAATTGATTGAATAAAGTATAGACCCTAATTAAAGATTAATAAATTGATTGAATAATGTTTGATAGAAAGCATGCTACATTTTTTAATTCTATCACTAAAGCTACTATGCTTAATTGATTCACATGATGGTTGATGCTAATATAAGGATTAATTTGCAGGTTCATATGAATTGATTCATTGTTTGTAGAAACATATTTTAGGGATTTTTATTATGTTGATTCAATTGATATATTAGTAGATATTTGCTAGATTAAGATTATTTAATTAAATCAATACTATTTATAAGGATTAAAAGACATAAAGTATCAATTAAAACCTTAAATATTGTTTGGATATAAAGGAAATTGATTTTGAGTTTGAAAAGGAATGAAAATCAAGAAAATAACAGTAGGTGTCGGGTTTAAGTCGATTGTCTTTGGTCGGCAGTCGACTATGTTAAGGGAAAGAGTTGGATAGAAACTTTCGATATTCGACTGAGGCTTTCCATAGTCGACTATCCTAAAGTGAAAGTTTTGGATAGAAAATTTCGACAGTCGAGCCATAGTCGACTGTCATAAGGACAAATATTTTCAATAGCTGACTATGGTTTACCAAGTCTATTGTCATCAAGATAAAAAGTTTGGACAGTAGACTGTAGCTTAGATATCGTCGACTATTATTCTGTTTTTTCCCTATTTTCATATAAAAGTCCTTGAATCACATCCAAATTAAATTGAAATAATTCCTAAAGTAAATCTAATGTTGTTAAAAATGTAATTAGCTTGAAATATAATTTTAGAGAAAAAATTAGCCCCGTATCTATAAGTTAATATAATGTCCTATTTTTTGGTGTGGGTAATATAATGTATGTCCCAGTATAGGAGAGTTTCATGAGTTTAGTTGAAATGTAGCTACCAAAGTGACCTTCTCAATTTCATTTGTGAAACATCAGTCCTATAAGGTAGTGAGATGTCTCTAACTCTACTATATGGTAATTTACTCAAAGGTGGGATTGTGTAATAAAATTAAGAGGGTCACATGGGAAGTATATGATTGAAAAGTGACTTGTCCAAGTGGTCTATACACCCAAAGGTGGTAGATTTACAAAGGTTGGAATAGATTTTCGTGGCTGCTACTATGTGGAGAGTTTCATAATTTTGTGTCATGAATTTTGGACAAAGGTGTTTACATGACGATGTGTATGGACTCTCGAAGAATGTACTTGTTTATGGTTCTATAGTGCATTATTACGCCACAGTTTGCTAATATGGTTGCATTGTTTAAGTAAATAACTCACCCTTAATTTAAAGTCACATGTTACTGTCAAGAATAATAAGTTACTAATTGAAATTCTTATTAGATCAAATTTTCATAAAGTATATATAAAAAAAAGAAAAGAAATGTGCAGTTTATCATAAATGATAACACACATAGACTTGGCAATGAATAAGGATAAACATGTAGAACATATGAATAATATTTGTGATACGGTAGCAGGTTAATGATAGGTTAAGTTTAACCATATGTGCATGCTGACTCTTAAGAAATCCTTCCTAAAGCACCTATTGAGTGGATTACTATAGTGAAAAGATACAAAGAGTCATTGAATTCTTAGATAGATTCAATTCTCATGAGGTAAATTCCATGAGGTATGACAAAGAAGGATGTTCTTGGGAGTACATCATAAAAATAGTTTTTTTTTTTCAAATTAAGAGAGAAATCCCATATTGCCTTACTATACAAGGATAGTGACTGTGAAGGTAACTCTTTGGCTCTTATTCTAAGTGAATCTAATGTAACTGAAGGCCCATATATTGTGGTGGTTAGATAGTGGTAATTGCATTGCTTTTACTATACAAGGATTCATAATCAAGAAAAAAGAAAATAAAGAAGAGTTTAAACTCAGGTCAACAACAATGATGAGGTGGGCATAAAGTTCATAGGAGTAGCTAGTTTAAATTTAACCTCTAGATTTAAACTACTATTATAGATACACTTTATATATGATCCTAATTTGGAATTCATTTTTCATCTTTAGGTTTTGGATAAGGTTGGCTACTCTTTTGTTGATAAATATTATGAAGTTAAATTATTTTTTACTTCGAAAGCTATTAGCCATTGCACATTGTTATATGGATTGTATAGATTGTTTGTTGAGCTCCAAATGAAGACTATAAGATATAATATAAAGTCAAATATTACCAAAACATCCCTAATTAAGAAAAGTCTTCCATGTTGTGGCATAAATGTTTTGGTCACAATTATAGAGAGAGTGAAAAGGATGATAAAGGAATACATTCGGCCTACTCTAAACTAGACATGTGTTGAATTCTTTAGGGATAAATTAATCAGTATAAAGAAAATTGTGCATCTTGTAACTCTAATCTTTTGGAAGTCAACCAAATTTATTTTCAGTAGATCTTGTCCAACTACATTGTGTAAGTGCAAACACTTGTATCATTCATTGATGATCGATCAAGTTATGCATACATGTTCTCAATTTAAGAAAAGTCTGATTTTCTTGATAAGTTCATAATTTTGGAATTAAGTTGATAAATAGTTAGAAAAAGTCATTAAAAATGATTGGGTTTAATCAATAAAGTAAGTATTTTGGCAAACATAAAGTTTCAGGACAACTCAAAGGTCTCTTTACTAGATGCTTGAAGGATTGGGAAATAGTGACCTGAAACACTATATTAGGTAGTCCTAAACATAAAGGTGTGAACGAAAGGTGATATCACACATTTAAGATTGTGGAATAAAGCATGTCAAGATTGGATTATCTCTAGGTTAAGGCCATTACTATAGTTTAGTAAGTCCAATAAAGTACCCTGTAAAGTTATATATGAAGTTCTATTTGAATTATAGACTAGATGAGTGATGCGATGAAATTGACACTAGCAAGTGCACTAATTGTTCAAGTAATAAAATGATGAGTAAATATCGTTCCCAACGAGGACTGAATAAGTACTACAGAAATTATGACTCGACTCTTACTGTTATTTGAGCAAACGAATAATTTTCGGAGAAAAGTTTACTAACAATTAACAAAAAGGGAAAAACAGAACGCAATAGTAAATAACGGAAGATTTGCAAACTTTGGAATGAAGACTCTTATGAACTAATGTGCTAAGGACTCGACTTCACCTAAACCATAATTGACAAGAGTTTCGAATGGGCAAGTTTTGTTTAATACGTTTTTCAAGATGGTAGAATCCCCAATAAATTGGTTATCTATATTCCAGGTCTAACCACAATCTCAAGAATCATTAACTTCAAATATCTGTATTCCAAGTCTATTCTAGATTAATTCAAATTAAGAAACATTAAGTGTTTTTGGATTCCTTTCAGTTAAATCTCCCTATTCGGTTACGATTTAAGCAGACCACATGAACTTCCTAGAATCCCTATTTGGTTACTCCTATTCCATTCATGGCATGTTTTACCCTGGCCTTTGCATAGATAACAATCCAATATCATATTTATTAGTTCAACCATTCATAAAAGCATGGCTTCTCTATTCAACACATCACCATGCCTAAAGAAGGAATCAAAATAATAAAAAGAATTAAGAGGAATAAAACACACTCTTTGAAAAACACATTAAATTCAACTTGTCCAAACAACAACTTAAGATAAAGGTTTAGGATCCATCTATCCTTTACACAAAAATATCTACTCCATAATAATATTCAAACAACCCATGCTCATATTATAAAACATCAACATAGATAGATAAGAATAATACAAAACCGGAGAAGAATGATTTAAAAGCTTGATGCATAGCCTCCCGGAGTGTCTCCAACTTTCCTTTTGCGTCTCCTCTCCTCCAAATTCTGTTTTCTTCCTCTACCGCCGCGCTCTGCTCTCTTGTTCAGCTAGGGTTTCTATTTATAACATTCAAAATCCATGGGATGGCGCTGTAGCGCCAACATCCCAGCGCTGCAGCGCCAAGACACATTTCAAACCCTATTCTGGAGCTGCAGCTCCAACTTTCCAGCGCTGCAGCGCCAACTTTTTGCCCAAATTCCTCTCTTTTTGCCAGCTACCAGCGCAGCAGCGCCAACATCCCAGCGCTTCAGCCTTGAGTTTCTATCTCCTTCAGGCATTTTGCCCTTCCAATGCTCTCCAGTGCTCCAGCAAGTATCTGCATAGAAGATTTCCAAGACTTAGCATTGATCATTCAACTAAAACAACTTATTAGTAGAATAAGATAAACTAAACTCAAATTTCTAAAAACACATCCAACACAATTCTAATGCTTAAGATCAACACCAAAAACGTGCCTAAAAGCAGTATAATAACATGATTTATTCAGAGTTATCACACCCCCAAACTTATGTTTTTGCTAGTCCTCGAGCAAACTAGAACAAAATTCTATGCACACACATCCTAAGAGTGTGAGATGGTTTGATTAGATTTGATATAACATGCCTTAAAGATTTCGTATAAATTATAACACAAGAAAACTTTCCAAATGCTGCTAAAGTCTAGAATTTCAAAATTATTGCTAACTTTATCTTACATCAAATTCTTAAAATGTGTGTGTGTGTAACACCTTTATAAACTTAATCGTTTTGCCACTTTGATCGGTTTATGCAAGCAGGTAGGATAATGCCAATCTTTCAAAGTCCCATAAGCTTGCTTTTCACACCACTCTCCACTAATGTAGGCCATGACAATACCCGAGATCATTAGGACTTTATTCAGCTTATAACTTTGGCTAAGGTTAAGGTATGGTAAAAGATTGATTTGAGGCTCACATCACCTTAAGCACATCAACCAATAACAATTTTATTTCAAACTTTCCCTCAGTTATCATGGAATACCTCCAATACTTTTGTTGTTGTCACATCTTCTTCTTCTTCTTCTTCTCTTCTTCCTTTTTTTTTTTCGTATGCTTGTACTATAGTAGCACCAGTCTTTATTTTCGTGTGCATTAATGAAACTACAACATAGTATGTACATGACGATCAAACACAGCTTTGCCAGCTGCCTGTGATAGGTAGAATACAACTTGATTAAATAGTTCGTGTGGTAAACTTTTTAACTTCGATCTTTCCCTTGGTCACTCTCGATGGGAGATATGTGATATTTATCATAGCCAAGCGAAGACCGCTTTCTCTTGCTCAATCCTCTGCCACCACTTAAGAGAATAGTCCATTCATTAATCAATGTGCTCACAGGTGAAAGGTAGAGTTGTAGCATTTTTTTTTCATGTTTTTTTTTTCTTTGAAAAAGAAATAAGTTAGATGATCGGGTGACAAAACAATAGATATCCAAGCTCAAAAGGGGAAAACTAAGGATAATCACATATCAAGGGTTGGTTAGAAAGGCTCAAACATTCCAAACATGGGCTGGATCCTTTCTTTGGTACAATACTACCTAAGATTTTGCCTCGAGTGGTCTTCAAACAAGTTCTAGAGTCCAAGAGATCACAAGACTAAACTGCTCACATAAACGCTCTCCAAAACAGCAAGACAACAAAGTTCTTAGGTGTAAGTGCTCATTGTGTTCAAAGAGTTTGATGTAAAATAAATCCAACAACAAATTTAAGCACACAGACAAACACAACATTTTTCAAATTTCAAATGGCTTAATCAAGTCAATCTATTTTTCATCATCGGCAAAATCAAAATCAACCAACATAAAACACTCAGATAAAATAAACAGAAAATAACTAGAAACATGAGCAGCACACAACACTCAGATAAAATTCTCACCCCTAAACTTAAATGATACATTGTCCGCAATGTATAAAATTTGAATTATAAAGTAGGAGAAAGGAACTCCCCTGATTAGTCGGAACCCGAATCAATTGCCTCGTCAATGTCCTCATCCTCTGGATCATTGCTATGACTGGGATATGGTGGTGCAATGAGGGAAGAAGGTTGAATTTTAGTGATTTGGAGAGAGAGAGGTGCTGGGAATCAGACTTTGAATTGACCTAACAGTGGCAAAGCTGTTTATTTAAAAACCCAGTGTGCGACCTGGCGCTGCAGCGCCAACTTCCCAGCTCTGCAGCGCTGAATCTCTGGTCTGATCAGTGCTTAATAGTCTGATCAGCGTTGCAGCGTCCAAAGTGTATGGCTACAGGGTGAAGTCTTTGTCCTGACTTCAATCAATTCCTGAAAATAAAACAACAATAACCTATTTTAAAACAATAAAAACTTAACTAACAGACAAATCAAACAAAACAAAAAATATAAACACACAAAACAAATTCAAAAGGCAAGAAAAATAAAAACAAAATGTTAGTTCTAATTTATAGTCTTTAGCTTGACTTTCTTATTTATGGCTCTTGGAGAATGATTGTGGATGATTGAGGGTCAAACATCCCCATGATGTAGTGCTTCAATCTGTGCCCATTGACCTTGAACGTCTCATTGTTTTTCTCGTGTCGTAATTCAACAGCACCAAAAGGTGATACACTTATCACGGTGTATGGTCCAGTCCACCGAGATTTCAGCTTTCCCGAAAATATGTGCCTTCTTAGGACTTCCAGGAACCGTTCCTCCATTTTACATGTCAACGAAGAAGATATTATAGCAGGGAAAATATTTTTCTCTAAATAAGCATATGTCAAATGAGCAAGTAAAGTTTTCAATTCAGTTATTATTATTTGTTCTTCTGGCACTTCTTTTCCCATTTTATACTCCAAGTTCCTTGCTTCTTCTTGGATGACGAGTTCTTCAGTGGTAGTAGTTCCTGATTCCATGATGCATCTCTCCGAAGTATTTTCATTTAATGTTTTCTCCTGAAACTCCTCAATGAGGTTATCAATAATATCCACTTGAAAACAAAAAAAAGTAGATAAGCCAGAAGGGTATTTCATAATTTTATACATATCAAAAACTACTTGTTCATCATAGACTTTTAAAGTCAATTTCCCTTGTTGTACATCAATTAGGGCTCTCCCTGTAGCTAGGAATGGACGTCCAAGTATAAGAGGTATCTCACGATCCTCTTCCATGTCGAGAAAAATGAAGTCTACAGGGAATATAAATTTATCAACCTTTACCAGTACATCTTCTATAATTTCCCGTGGTCTCTTAATAGATCGATCAGCTAATTGCAATGACATTGTCATTGTTTTAGCTTCTCCTAATCCAAGTTTCCTGAAAATTGAAAGAGGTATAAGGTTAATACTTGCACCAAGGTCACACAAAGCTTGATCAAAGAATGAACTTCCCAAAGTGCAAGGTATAGTAAAACTCCCTGGATCTTTCAATTTTGGAGGTAGCTTGTTTTGCAGTATGGCACTGCACTCTTTAGTTAACATCACCATTCCATGTTCCTCAAGTTTCCGTTTATTAGACAAAATTTCTTTCAAAAATTTAGTGTAACTAGACATCTGTGATAAAGCCTCTGCAAATGGAATGTTAATATGCAATTTCTTGAAAATCTCTAAAAATTTTGAAAATTGCTTATCTTTTTTCTTTCATAAATTTTTGAGGATAGGGAAGAAGTGGCATATATTTAGTTTCAGAGTTAGAATCGATCAAACCTTTACCAGTAAACTTCTTTTCTGAAACAAGTTTCTCCTCTTGCATGGTCTCTTCTTTCTCACCTTCTTGATTAGTGATTTCTTTAGATTTTGGTTCATTCAATTGTGTGCCACTCCTTAGTGTTATGGCATTGACATCCTCCTTAGGATTTTTTTCTGTGTTGCTCGGAAGAGAACCTTGTGCATGTCCAGAAATTATAGTTGCTAGTTGGCCCACCTGAACTTCCAGATTTTTGATGGATGCTTCTTGATTTTGGAATCTAGTTTCTGCTGCATTTAAGAATTTGGCCATCATATCCTCCAAGTTTGACTTTTTTTCTTGAGGTGGATATTCAGGAGGAGGTTGTTTTGCATTGCTTTTATTCCAAGACAAGTTCGGGTGATTTTTCCATCCCAGATTATATGTATTGCTATATGGATTATTTTTCCTATGAAAATTTGTAACAAAGTTAGCTTGTTCAACAAATGAATTAGATGCAAATTGATTACCTGCCTGACAGTTACTGCTATGGTGGCCAATACCACCACACAATTCACATATAACAGTTGTAGTAGGATAAAGTCCATCTATCTTCTTGGTGAGAACCTCCATTTATGCTGTTAAAGCTGTAACAACATCTATATTGTTCAATCCTGAGGCTCTATTAACAGGTAACCTTTCAACTGGCCATTGATAAGAATTTGTGGCCATCTCTTCTAGCAATTCAATAGCTTCTTCTGGAGTTTTTCTCATGATAGTGCCACCTGCAGTTGCATCAATCATGTTTCAGGTTGTATTGGTTAAACTATTATAAAAGTTTTGTACCTGCATCCAAGTGGGCAACTCATGATGAGGACATCTTCTCAAAAGGTCTTTAAAACGTTCCCATGCCTCATAGAGTGACTCCCTATCGACCTGCAAAAACATAGTAATTTCATTATGTAAGTTTTTGAAGGAGGAAAGTATTTCCCTAAAAAATTTTGTGCCAATTCTGCCTATGTCGTTATGGATCCTGCTGGCAAAGAAGTCAACCAACTTTTTGCTTTATCCTTCAGTGAAAATGTAAAAAGTCTTAAGCGAATTGCATCCTCCGATACTGCATTATGCTTAAATGTGTCGCACAGTTCAAGGAAACTCGCCAAGTTAACATTCGGATCTTCTTGCGATAGGCCCCCAAATTGTACTGAATGTTGAATCATCTGAATGATGGCAAGCTTAATTTCAAAATTGTTCGCTTGTATAGGTGGTCGTCGGATGCTAGATTCAACACCATCCATCTTTGGCATAGCATAATCCCACAGTGCACGTTGCACCTCTGCATTGTTCCCTTCTGCCATTGTATTAACTGTTACTGGTGCTGCTCTTCTCAAAGCGTGAAAAGTGCGCTTAATCTCTGGATTAAGTTCTGCAAGTATTCTCCCACTAGTACGTGTCATGCACTAGAAACGAAAACCCTGCAAAATAGACTTAAAAACCAACTTAACAAACTCTCAAATTAACTAGTAGAATCACAATAAATGTAATATTTTATTTCAATCCCCGGCAACGGCGCCAAAAACTTGATGCGATGAAATTGACACTAGCAAGTGCACTAATCATTCAAGTAATAAAATGATGAGTAAATATCGTTCCCAACGAGGACTGAACAAGTACTACAGAAATTATGACGACTCTTACTATTATTTGAGCAAACGAATAATTGTCGGAGAAAAGTTTACTAACAATTAACAAAAATGGAAAAACAGAATGCAATAGTAAATAACGGAAGATTTGAAAACTTTGGAATGAAGGCTCTTATGAACTAACGTGCTAAGGACTCGACTTCACCTAAACTATAATTGACAAGAGTTTCGAATGGACAAGTTTCGTTTAATACGTTTTTCAAGATGGTAGAATCCCCAATAAATTGGTTATCCATATTCCAGGTGTAACCACAATCTCAAGAATCATTAACTTCAAATATTTGTATTCTAGGTCTATTCTAGATTAATTCAAATTAAGAAGCATTAAGTGTTTTTAGATTCCTTCCAGTTAAATCTCTCTATTCGGTTATGATTGTTGTGAGTTTTAAATTACTCGCAAGCGCACGAGTCATTTGCAATATAGTATTGTGCAAGTGCGAGGTCGAATCCACAGGGAATTGCGTTGTGAAAATATAAATTTATCTAAACTAATCTTATCTTAACCTAGTTCTGAGTTTTGTATTACATGTTGCAAAATCAATAAAAGCTAAACTAAATTGATTTTAAAAACTAATAAAAATACTAAGGTTTCTGAATCCACCCCACCAAAGTTAAGCATATATCTCAATGTTCTAAAGATAGCCTATCAAAAAATTCCATGAATCTAACTTAAGAAAAAAAACAACAAATATCTCAATTAAACCAAAAGCATCCAATTTATCCGCTCTTAACAAATCACAAAGGAAATCCAATTTAATTGAAAACAATTCGATGTATCCATTAGATGAAACACAAGGAATATCCAACAAAACAATTTAAACTCAATCAATCACAAGATTAACTCAAATAATTGACAGAACATTTATACTAAAAAAATGCCAGATTTGTACAAGCAAATCTGAACTACTATGCCAAACAACGGCGAGGCTTCATCTTCAACCTTAGCTAAAGATTCTAGCCACTCATAACTATGAAACTACAATTCATAATAAAAGTACTAAACATTAAACTAAAACAACTAAATAAAAAGAAATAAATAACTTTACATGGGAGAAATTCCACTCGCTGATGAGCGGCGCTTCCCCTCGTGGTAGCAAAGCCTTCAGGATCCACCAGAATGCTAGTAGACGTCCACCGGTTAACACCAAAGTGGCCTAGGAATTGTACATTGAATGATGAAGTCAGATGGTGTTTATATAGGGGGAGTCTCGGAGCACTATAGATTTCAGATTCGATGTGGGAAACTGGCCCGAGTGCGCTCGATCGCAGAATGGTGCGATCAATTGTATCTCTTATGCGCATGATCGCATGTGCACTCGATCGCAGATGCACTGTACTGCAAACATTTTGATGTGGGATTGTTGACCATGCGCTCGATCGCAGCATAGTGCGATCGATCGCTATTGATCCTGAAGCTTCACATCACCTTAAATGCTTCATTTTCTCCACAAACCTATAAAAATACACACAACACAAAAAAAACATAAAATAAAGTGAAGTACTACTAACTAAGAGCATAACAAATATAAGTTAGGGGTCTTAAATATGCAATACTTAAGACTCATCAAATACCCCCAAACTTATATTTTGCTAGTCCCTTAGCAAAACAAAATAAAAAACTAAATGAACAACAAGGATTATAAAGATAAGTTCAGTATTCATGGTATCCAAAAATTTAAGGAGCATACAAAATCATGAGATTCATTCATGAGCAAGCTTAAATAAGTCGAACCCATCTTCACAATGAATAAGAATTTAAAACCTAATTACTTACAAGAGGCACAGTAAGACATCACAAGCTTGAATCAATGTAAAGTGAATTAGCATATACAGATAAGGTTTCCAAATAACTTCAATGTACAAGGTAATTCAAGTCTCAAGATCCACAGAATTTCTCATCGGACAGAACAACGATGGCATAGTTTTATGTTTTTTATTTTTTATTTTTTTATATATAAGGCTCTACTATGTTTAGTTCCCTTAAGCTTTCTAATTGACCCATGTAACGAGTATTGAGTCAATGACTCCCAAACCAGATGGTTTTAGGGCATTAGGTGTAAAGGCACCCCTAAGGACTTACTAACTCGAGTCAAAAAGGCTACGAAATTAAACTGGCCTTAATACTACCAAGAAAAATTTTCACCTTTTGACGTGAACACTCACTACTTACTGAGGCAAGAGGTCCAGTTACTCAGTGGAAAGTTTTGCAATGATCATTATGAATAAAATTCCCACCTTTTGACGTGAACACTCACTGCTTACTGAGACAAGAGGTCCAGTTACTCAGTGGAAAGTTTATTGATGATGATCATTATAAATATTAGTAGTTTTTTTTTTATATATGCCCAAGTGTTTATCCAACAAGTCATCCGGTTTCAGTTAAGACAAGGAAACGTATACATTCAACTCACATGTCATACCTCACACAAATATGTGCTAATGTGCTCGTGTGAGATTAAATCAAACATGTGAATTCTCAAAAATGCCTAAAGTAAGTAACTAAAGTTTAAACTCTATCATTAGATCATATGTTCAAAGTTTTAAACTCACCAATAAAATCACATCACAATTTTTCAGAACAACCAAAATTTTTAGACGAACATGAACATGCATTTATCTTTACGACGAAAAGACAACAAATTAGGACAAAGTGTGTGATGTGTCTCCCATACCCCCAAACTTAAATTACACATTGACCCTAATGTGTGACTAATATGGAAAGAGCTGACCTGGGATATGGAGAACTATCTGGACTAGTATGGCTCGTAGCATACCCCCAAACTTGACCTGAAGTACGCATTGTCCCTGAAAAATAAATACTGGAAAACAAAAAGAAAATACTAGAAACAAAAATTAATCATAAATGTGTAAAATAATAAATAAACAGAAAGGATAAGCTGTGGGGTGCCTCCCATGAGCGCTAAGTTTAACGTCTTCAGCCAGAACCAACATTAGTAATTGTCCCCAACTAAAAGCTCCACCATCTGATCAATAAATGGAAGTGAAAAATGATCCTTCAGTGTTGTAGCATTCAACTTACGGTAGTCTAGACACATTCTCCATCTTGACTGCACTCGAGTTAGAACCAACTCGTCGTCTTTATTTATTACTACCGTCAGTCTAGCCTGTTTTGGCACTACATGCATCAGGCTCGCCCACTCGCTATCAAAGATTGGATAACGGATCAAAACCTCTTGTATAGCTGGGTTGAGCCCTCTTTGTGGCTCCTTCGATGGCTTGGCATTCTCCTCGAAATGTAACTTATGCATCACCACCGAGGGGCTTATCCCTTTGATATCCTCAATGGTCCAGCCGATAGCTTCATTGTGCTTTCTTAAAACGTCCAATAATTTATCCTCTTGAGCATCACCCAAATCTGAAGCTATAATCACAGGTAAACTATCGGCTGAACCTAGGAACTTATACTTAAGATTATCTGGTAAAGGCTTAAGTTCCTTCTTAGGGGTTTCAAGTTCGGTGGTCTCCTCCTTGTTATTGCTCTTCCGAGGAGGAGACTCCAAAATGGCATTCGCTTGCTCAAGTAATTTATCTATATCTAAATCCTCTCCAAATTGAGTAAAGCATGCCTCTAGGGGGTCCTCAATGCTTGATTCATTCACAGTCTCCTCAAGAATCTCCTCTATCAAGTATACATTTCTCATTTCATCATATTCCAGTGGTTGCCTAGTGATATCAAAGATGTTCAACTCCACTGTCATATTTCCGAAGGAGATCTTCATCACCCTTGTCCTACAATTGATTAGGGCGTTAGTCGTGGCTAAGAATGGTCACCCTAGAATCACTGGTATTTGAATCCCTACATTCTAGACCGGCTCTGTGTCAAGCATAATAAAATCCACTGGGAAATAGAATTTATCCACTTTTATCAAGACATCCTCAACTATTCCCCGTGGTCTTTTCACTGACCTGTCAGCCAATTGAAGCGTCGTGGATGTGGGCTTCAATTCTCCTAACCCCAACTGCAAATAGACTAAGTAGGGTAGAAGATTCACACTCGCCCCTAGATCCAAAAGAGCCCTCTCAATATGGCTGACTCCTATCGTGCAAGAGATGGTAGGACACCCCGGGTCCTTATACTTGATGGGTAGCTTACACTGAAGGATTGAGCTGACCTGCTCGGTCAAAAATGCCTTCTTTGGGACATTCGTCCTCCTCTTGATAGTGACCAAGTCCTTTAAAAACTTGGCATATGATGGCACTTGATGGAAGGCATCCAAAAATGGGATATTGATTTGGACCTGTTTGAATACCTCTAAAATTTCCTCATACTTCCCTCCTTTCTTGGGTGCCTGTAGTTTGTCGGGGTAAGGCGCTCTAGGTACAAACGACCTAAGAGAGTCTTTCTCAGTAGGTGTGGCTATATATGGCTCAGCATCTCTCTTCTCCTTGTTGCCACTCCCTTACCCTTGCTGCATAGCAGGGCTCTCTTCCACTCGATTGTCCACTTGTCTCCCAGACCTCAGTGTGACAATCGACTGTACTTGTTCCTCCCTGTGCGTAGGGGTTGATGAACTCTCAACCATAAATTGTCCTTTCGGGTTGGGCACAAGATGATTGGGGAACTTCCCCTTCTCTCTCTCACCCAAGTGACTTGCAATTTGCCCTATTTGACTCTCCAGCTTGGCAATTTCTTGGGTGTTTACCATTTTTGCACTCCTTACGTCGCTCATAGATTAGTTATTCATTTTCATGTATTCCTTAATAGTGTCCTCTAGTGACTGTGAAACTAGCACTGGTGTTTGAGTGGGAGCTTGGTAAGTAAGTAATGGTGCTGGATTAGTAGAACGACCATTACCAGGAATTTGTTGGGCAAATCCAGGAGGATATTGATTTTGAGCATTATGAGGGGCTCCTCCCTGATTCATTGATTGGTTCTGCCTCCATGAAAAATTTAGGTGGTTCCGCCACCCTGGATTATACGTCTCGGAGTATGATCCATTTGACTGCCTTCGATAGTCATTGAAAGCATTTACTTGTTCCATAGGATACTTGGCACAAGCTGACATTGATGGGCAATTCTGTGCTAGATGCATGGGACTAGCACAAATGGAACAGCTTTCAACATTGAATGTGTTGGCAGCATTGATGGATTGGCTCACAGTGAGAGTGTCAATCTTCTTAGTGAGGGCATCTAACTTTATCCTCAAATCAGTGTCCTCCCTGACCTCATAGATGCCTCCCCTCTTAGGAGCGCGAATGGACTTATCTCGATAGATTGAAAAATCCCACTGCTGCGAGTTGTCGAACAACTTGTCCAATGCCATATATGCTTCATCTCCTGTCAGACTCAAGAATGCCCCCCCATTCATAGACTCGATCATACTACGGTTGGATTGAGTCAACCCTTGGTAGAAGAACTAAACGAGTCTCCACTTCTCATATCCATGTGGAGAGCATCTGATCAGTAGCTCTTTGAAGCGCTCCCAACTCTCAGAAAATTTTTCATCCTCATCCTGGGTGAAAGAGCTAATCTCCTTTCGACACTGATTCACTCTAGACATTGGGAAAAACTTATGATAAAATTTGCTAAGCAGGTTTTCCCAAGATGTAATAGACCCGGGAGTGTTGGAATCTAACCACACCCTAGCTCTATCGTGAAGAGAAAAAGGGAAGAATCGAAGATGGACTGACTCCTCAGAGAAGTTCTGGAATTTAAATGTGGCAAAAATTTCTTTGAGCTTCTTCACATGACTATAAGGATTTTCAAGATCTAAGCCATGGAATGAGGGTAATAGTTGGATAACATATGGCTTTAAGTCAAAGTGGGTGGCATTGGTAGGTGGCAACACTATGCAAGAGGATGTGTTAGTCGCAACGGGTGCGAACAAATCCCTAAAGGATGTAGTGGAGTCCATGTTCCAAGCTCTAGGTTGCTCTACATGTTCAGGATGATGTGCATCCGTAAAATTCTCTCCCATCTCAACAGTCTCTCTCTCAACTAGAGCTCTTCTCTGTCTCCTAAGAGTTCTTTCTAAGTCAGGATCTAAATGTATCAAATCTAAGTTCAATGATCTCCGACCAGGCATACACCAACAGAAAACAATGAGGTACTAACCAGCAGAAACAACAAAATAAAGCAAAAATAGCAAACACACTACTCACAAAAATTAATAAATTTAAAAAAAAAAAATTGATAACTAACTAGTAGAAAAATAAAATCAATTCAGACCAAAAATTTTCACAAACCAAACAATTCCCCAGCAACTGCACCAAAAACTTGTTGTGAGTTTTAAATTACTCGCAAGTGCACGAGTCGTTTGCAATATAGTGTTGTGCAAGTGCGAGGTCGAATCCACAGGGAATTGCGTTGTGAAAATATAAATTTATCTAAACTAATCTTATCTTAACCTAGTTCCGAGTTTTGTATTATATGTTGCAAAATAAATAAAAGCTAAACTAAATTGATTTTAAAAACTAATAAAAAGACTAAGGTTTCTGAATCCACCCCGCCAAAGTTAAGCATATATCTCAATGTTCTAAAGATTGCCTATCAAAAAATTCCATGAATCCAACTTAAGACAAAAAACAACAAATATCCCAATTAAACCAAAAGCATCCAATGTATCTGCTCTTAACAAATCACAAAGGAAATCCAATTTAATCGAAAACAATTCGATGTATCCATCAGATGAAACACAACGAATATCTAATAGAACAATTTAAACTCAGTCAATCACAAGATTAACTCAAATAATGGACAGAACATTTATACTAAAAAAATGTCAGATTTGTACAAGAAAATCTGAACTACTATGCCAAACAACGGCGAGGCTTCATCTTCAACCTTAGCTGAAGATTCTAGCCACTCATAACTATGAAACTACAATTCATAATAAAAGTGCTAAACATTAAACTAAAACAACTAAATAAAAAGAAATAAATAACTTTACATGGGAGAAATTCCACTCGCTGATGGGCGGCGCTTCCCCTCGTGGTAGCAAAGCCTTCAGGATCCACCAGAATGCTAGTAGACGTCCACTGATTAACGCCAAAGTGGCCTAGGAATTGTACATTGAATGATGAAGTCAGATGGTGTTTATATAGGGGGAGTCTCGGAGCACTATAGGTTTCAGATTCGATGTGGGAAACTGGCCCGAGTGCGCTCGATCGCAGAATGGTGCGATCGATCGTATCTCTTATGCGCATGATCGCATGTGCACTCGATCGCAGATGCACTGTACTGCAAACATTTCGATGTGGGATTGTTGACCATGCGCTCGATCGCAGCATTGTGCGATCGATCGCAGCATAATGCGATCGATCGCTATTGATCCTGAAGCTTCGCATCTCCTGAAATGCTTCATTTTCTCCACAAACCTATAAAAATACACACAACATAAAAAAGACATAAAATAAAGTGAAGTACTACTAACTAAGAGCATAGCAAATATAAGTTAAGGGTCTTAAATATGCAATACTTAAGACTCATCAAATACCCCCAAACTTATATTTTGCTAGTCCCTTAGCAAAACAAAATAAAAAAATAAATGAACAACAAGGATTATAAAGATAAGTTCAGTATTCATGGTATCCAAAAATTTAAGGAGCATACAAAATCATGAGATTCATTCATGAGCAAGCTTAAATAAGTCGAACCCATCTTCACAATGAATAAGAATTTAAAACCTAATTACTTACAAGAGGCACGGTAAGACATCACAAGCTTGAATCAGTGTAAATTAAATTAGCATATACAGATAAGGTTTCCAAATAACTTCAATGTGCAAGGTAATTCAAGTCTCAAGATCCACAGAATTTCTCATCGGACAGAACAACGATGGCATAATTTTTTGTTTTTTATTTTTTATTTTTTATTTTTTTATATATACGGCTCTACTATGTTTAGTTCCCTTAAGCTTTTTAATTGACCCATGTAACGAGTATTGAGTCAACGACTCCCAAACCAGATGGTTTTAGGGCATTAGGTGTAAAGGCACCCCTAAGGACTTACTAACTCGAGTCAAAAAGGCTACGAAATTAAACTGGCCTTAATACTACCAAGAAAAATTTCCACCTTTTGACGTGAACACTCACTGCTTACTGAGGCAAGAGGTCCAGTTACTCAGTGGAAAGTTTCGCAATGATCATTATGAATAAAATTCCCACCTTTTGACGTGAACACTCACTGCTTACTAAGACAAGAGGTCCAGTTACTCAGTGGAAAGTTTATTGATGATGATCATTATAAATATTAGTAGTTTTTTTTTTTATATTTGCTCAAGTGTTTATCCAACAAGTCATCCGGTTTCAGTTAAGACAAGGAAACGTATACATTCAACTCACATGTCATACCTCACACAAATATGTGCTAATGTGCTCTTGTGAGATTAAATCAAACATGTGAATTCTCAAAAATGCCTAAAGTAAGTAACTAAAGTTTAAAATCTATCATTAGATCATGTGTTCAAAGTTTTAAACTCACCAATGAAATCACATCACAATTTTTCAGAACAACCAAAATTTTTAGACGAACATGAACATGCATTTATCTTTACGATGAAAAGACAACAAATTAGGACAAAGTGTGCGATGTGTCTCCCATACCCCCAAACTTAAATTACACATTGACCCCAATGTGTGACTAATATGGAAAGAGCTGACCTGGGATATGGAGAACTATCTGGACTAGTATGGCTCGTAGCATACCCCCAAACTTGAACTGAAGTACGCATTGTCCCTGAAAAATAAATACTGGAAAACAAAAAGAAAATACAAAAAACAAAAATTAATCATAAATGTGTAAAATAATAAATAAACATAAAGGATAAGCTGTGGGGTGCCTCCCATGAGCGCTAAGTTTAACGTCTTCAGCCAGAACCAACATTAGTAATTGTGCCCAACTAAAAGCTCCACCATCTGATCAATAAATGGGAGTGAAAAATGATCCTTCAGTGTGGTAGCATTCAACTTACGGTAGTCTAGACACATTCTCCATCTTGACTGCACTCAATTTGGAACCAACCCGTCATCTTTATTTATTACTACCGTCAATCTAGCCTGTTTTGGCACTACATTCATCGGGCTCGCCCACTTGCTATCAAAGACTGGATAAAGGATCAAAACCTCTTGTATAGCTGGGTTGAGCCCTCTTTGTGGCTCCTTCGATGGCTTGGCATTCTCCTCGAAATGTAACTTATGCATCACCACCGAGGGGCTTATCCCTTTGATATCCTCAATGGTCCAGCCGATAGCTTCATTGTGCTTTCTTAAAACGTCCAATAATTATCCTCTTGAGCATCACCCAATTCTGAAGCTATAATCACAGGTAAACTATCGGCTGAACCTAGGAACTTATACTTAAGATTATCTGGTAAAGGCTTAAGTTCCTTCTTAGGGGTTTCAGGTTCGGTGGTCTCCTCCTTGTTATTGCTCTTCCGAGTAGGAGACTCCAAAATGGCATTCGCTTGCTCAAGTAATTTATCTATATCTAAATCCTCTCCAAATTGAGTAAAGCATGCCTCTAGGGGGTCCTCAATGCTTGATTCATTCACAGTCTTCTCAAGAATCTCCTCTATCAAGTACACATTTCTCATTTCATCATATTCCAGTGGTTGCCTAGTGATATCAAAGATGTTCAACTCCACTGTCATATTTCCGAAGGAGATCTTCATCACCCCTGTCCTACAATTGATTAGGGTGTTAGTCGTGGCTAAGAATGGTCACCCTAGAATCACTGGTATTTGAATCCCTACATTCTGGACCGGCTCTGTGTCAAGCATAATAAAATTCACTGGGAAATAGAATTTATCCACTTTTATCAAGATGTCCTCAACTATTCCCCGTGCCTTTTCACTGACCTGTCAGCCAATTGAAGCGTCGTGGATGTGGGCTTCAATTCTCCTAAGCCCAACTGCAAATAGACTAAGTAGGGTAGAAGATTCACACTCGCCCCTAGATCCAAAAGAGCCCTCTCAATATGGCTGACTCCTATCGTGCAAGAGATGGTAGGACACCCCGGGTCCTTATACTTGATGGGTAGCTTACACTGAAGGATTGAGCTGACCTGCTCGGTCAAAAATGCCTTCTTTGGGACATTCGTCCTCCTCTTGATAGTGACCAAGTCCTTTAAAAACTTGGCATATGATGGCACTTGATGGATGGCATCCAAAAATGGGATATTGATTTGGACCTGTTTGAATACCTCCAAAATTTCCTCATACTTCCCTCCTTTCTTGGGTGCCTGTAGTTTGTCGGGGTAAGGCGCTCTAGGTACAAACGACCTAAGAGGGTCTTTCTCAGTAGGTGTGGCTGTAGATGGCTCAGCATCTCTCTTCTCCTTGTTGCCACTCCATTGCCCTTGCTGCATAGCAGGGCTCTCTTCCACTCGATTGTCCACTTGTCTCCCAGACCTCAGCGTGACAATCGACTGTACTTGTTCCTCCCTGTGCGTAGGGGTTGATGAACTCTCAACCATAAATTGTCCTTTCGGGGTTGGGCACAAGATGATTGGGGAACTTCCCCTTCTCTCTCTCACCCAAATGACTTGCAATTTGCCCTATTTGACTCTCTAGCTTGGCAATTTCTTGGGTGTTTACCATTTTTGCACTCCTTACGTCGCTCATAGATTGGTTATTCATTTTCATGTATTCCTTAATAGTGTCCTCTAGTGACTGTGAAACTAGCGCTAGTGTTTGAGTGGGAGCTTGGTAAGTAAGTAATGGTGCTAGATGGGTAGAACGACCATGACCAGGAATTTGTTGGGCAAATCCAGGAGGATATTGATTTTGAGCATTATGAGGGGCTCCTCCCTGATTCATTGATTGGTTCTGCCTCCATGAAAAATTTGGGTGGTTCCGTCACCCTGGATTGTACGTCTCGGAGTACGATCCATTTGACTGCCTTCGATAGTCATTGAAAGCATTTACTTGTTCCATAGGATACTCGGCAGAAGCCGGCATTGATGGGCAATTCTGTGCTAGATGCATGGGACTAGCACAAATGGAACAGCTTTTAACATTGAATGTGTTGGCAGCATTGATGGATTGGCTCACAGTGAGAGTGTCAATCTTCTTAGTGAGGGCATCTAACTTTATCCTCAAATCAGTGTCCTCCCTGACCTCATAGATGCCTCCCCTCTTAGGAGCGCAAATGGACTTATCTCGATAGATTGAAAAATCCCACTGCTGCGAGTTCTCGGACAACTTGTCCAATGCCATATATGCTTCATCTCCTGTTAGACTCAAGAATGCCCCCCCATTCATAGACTCGATCATACTACGGTTAGATTGAGTTAACCCTTGGTAGAAGAACTAAACGAGTCTCCACTTCTCATATCCATGTGGTGAGCATCTGATCAGTAGCTCTTTGAAGCGCTCCCAACTCTCAGAAAAATTTTCATCCTCATCCTGAGTGAAAGAGCTAATCTCCTTTTGACACTCATTCACTCTAGACATTGGGAAAAACTTATGATAAAATTTGCTAAGTAGGTTTTCCCAAGATGTAATAGACCCGGGCGTGTTGGAATCTAACCATGCCCTAGCTCTATCGTTGAAGAGAAAAAGGGAAGAATCGAAGATGGACTGACTCCTCAGAGAAGTTTTGGAATTTAAATGTGGCACAAATGTCTTTGAACTTCTTCACATGACTATAAGGATTTTCAAGATCTAAGCCATGGAATGAGGGTAATAGTTGGATAACATATGGCTTTAAGTCAAAGTGGGTGGCATTGGTAGGTGGCAACACTATGCAAGAGGATGTGTTAGTCGCAACGGGTGCGAACAAATCCCTAAAGTATGTAGTGGAGTCCATGTTCCAAGCTCTAGGTTGCTCTACATGTTCAGGATGATGTGCATCCGTAAAATTCTCTCCAATCTCAACAGTCTCTCTCTCAACTAGTGCTCTTCTCTGTCTCCTAAGAGTTCTTTCTAAGTCAGGATCTAAATGTATCAAATCTAAGTTCAATGATCTCCGACCAGGCATACACCAACAGAAAACAATGAGGTATTAACCAGCAGAAACAACAAAATAAAGCAAAAATAGCAAACATACTATTCACAAAAATTAATAAATTTATTGTTTAAAAAAAAAAATTGATAACTAACTAGTAGAAAAATAAAATCAATTCAGACCAAAAATTTTCACAAACCAAACAATTCCCCAGCAACGGCACCAAAAACTTGTTGTGAGTTTTAAATTACTCGCAAGCGCACGAGTCGTTTGCAATATAGTGTTGTGCAAGTGTGAGGTCGAATCCACAGGGAATTGCGTTATGAAAATATAAATTTATCTAAACTAATCTTATCTTAACCTAGTTCCGAGTTTTGTATTATATGTTGCAAAATAAATAAAAGCTAAACTAAATTGATTTTAAAAACTAATAAAAAGACTAAGGTTTCTGAATCCACCCCGCCAAAGTTAAGCATATATCTCAATGTTCTAAAGATAGCCTATCAAAAAATTCCATGAATCCAACTTAAGACAAAAAACAACAAATATCCCAATTAAACCAAAAGCATCCAATGTATCCGCTCTTAACAAATCACAAAGGAAATCCAATTTAATCAAAAACAATTCGATGTATCCATCAGATGAAACACAAGGTATATCTAATAGAACAATTTAAACTCAGTCAATCACAAGATTAACTCAAATAATTGACAGAACATTTATACTAAAAAAATGTCAGATTTGTACAAGAAAGTCTGAACTACAATGCCAAACAACGGCGAGGCTTCATCTTCAACCTTAGCTGAAGATTCTAGCCACTCATAACTATGAAACTACAATTCATAATAAAAGTACTAAACATTAAACTAAAACAACTAAATAAAAAGAAATAAATAAATTTACATGGGAGAAATTCCACTCGCTGATGGGCGGCGCTCCCCCTCATGGTAGCAAAGCCTTCGGGATCCACTAAAATGCTAGCAGACGTCCACTGGTTAACATCAAAGTGGCCCAGGAATTGTACACTGAATGATGAAGTCAGATGGTGTTTATATAGAGGGAGTCTCGGAGCACTGTAGGTTTCAGATTCGATGTGGGATACTGGCCCGAGTGTGCTCGATCGCAGAATGGTGGAATCGATTGTATCTCTTGTGCGCACGATCGCATGTGCGCTCGATCGCGTGTCTGGTGCGCTTGATCGCAGATGCACTATACTGTAAACATTTTGATGTGGGATTGTTGACCATGCACTCGATCACAACATAGTGCGATCGATCGCTATTGCTCCTGAAGCTTCACATCTCCTGAAATGCTTCATTTTCTCCACAAACCTATAAAAATACACACAACACAAAAAAGACATAAAATAAAGTGAAATACTACTAACTAAGAGTATAACAAATATAAGTTAAGGGTCTTAAATATGAAATATTTAAGACTCATAAACGATTTAAGCAGACCACATGAACTTCCTAGAATCCCTATTCGGTTACTCCTATTCCATTCATGGCATGTTTTACCCTGGTATTTGCATAGATAACAATCCAATATCATATTTATTAGTTCAACCATTCATAAAAGCATGGCTTCTCTATTCGACACATCACCATGCCCAAAGAAGGAATCAAAATAATAAAAAGCATTAAGAGCAATAAAACACACTCTTTGAAAAACACATTAAATTCCACTTATCTAAACAACAACTCAAGATAAAGTTTAGGATCCATCTATCCTTAACACAAAAATATCTACTCCATAATAATATTCAGAAAACCCATGCTCATATTATAAAACATCAATATAGATAGATAAGAATAATACAAAACCAGAGAAGAATGATTTAAAAGCTTGATGCGTAGCCTCCCGGAGTGTCTCCAACTCTCCTTTTGCGTCTCCTCTCCTCCAAATTATGTTTTCTTCCTCTACGGCATGCTCTGCTCTCTTGTTCAGCTAGGGTTTCTATTAATAACATTCAAAATCCGTGGACTGGCGCTGCAGCGCCAAGACACATTTCAAACCCTATTTTGGCGCTGTAGCTCCAACTTTCCAGCACTGCAGCGCCAACTTTCTGCCCAAATTCCTCTCTTTTTGCTAGCTACCAGCATTGCAGCGCCAACATCCCAGCACTGCAGCCTTGAATTTCTGTCTCCTTCAGCATTTTGCCCTTCCAATGCTCTCTAGTGCTCCAGCAAGTGTCTGCATAGAAGATTTCCAAGACTTAGCATTGATCATTCAACTAAAACAACTTATTAGTAGAATAAGATAAACTAAACTCAAATTGCTAAAAACACATGCAACTCAATTCTAATGCTTAAGATCAACACCAAAAACATGCCTAAAAGCAGTATAATAACATGATTTATTCAGAGTTATCAATGAGAACCTTAACATTGGTAATCTTCATATTTACGGAACATTTTTCAGAAATATACTTATATATATTCCAAATGAAGGTAAGTTGGATTCAAGATACTCTTATTTCTTTCTTATAAGGTACTCTCATCATCCTAAGAAATAAGTTTCATTGTCTTACTTGAAAATACTAGAATTGTGGAATCAAAGATGACTTAGTTTCTAGTGTTGACATGGCTGAAAATGGTAGTCGTTCTCAAATCATTAAGGATTGTGAGAATGTTTGGATAATTTCTTTTCTCTACCTATAAAGATGGACATATTAGTTCCTACACTTATGGTGTAACCTGTGGAAAAATAGGAACTATTTGCCAAACCAGTTCCTATTAAAACTTCTCAAAAGCAGGATGCAATTGCGTAGGGTACCAATTGTGATACACTAGGGAGAAAAGATCAGCCAATATTTTGATCTATTCATATGAGAGTGACTATAATATTGGCTATGTTTTGGGTCACCTAGTGACTTGTTAGAATCTATTTCCTACTTTTCAGTTAGATCCTTTATGAGAAGTGATGAGAGATAAGTTGCACCCAATGAGACTCGATGCTAGTTTTAGAGAGCTTATGAAAGTTGAGATTGTAGAATTACCTAATGATTGTAAGACTTAGAAGGATTCCGAAGGATAGAAAGTTCCAAATCTATATTGGTGGCTTAATGGTTCACTTAGAGAGAAATGATTGTTTAGACTGAAACTTTCTCTTTAATTTCATCTAATGATGCTTTTAGTGAGGTCATAGGATTAGTAGCTCATCGGGTTTTAGACCTACATGAGATAAAAATGTAAAATACTTTCCTGTATGGATACTTTATAAGGAAGCAGATATGGTACAACCTATGAAATTTAAGGAAGAAGGTGAAAAACTATTGTATATGTAGACATATAAAAGTCTATATAAGAGTTCAAAGCAAGCTTCTATAAAGTAGTATCTCAAAGTTAACGATATAGTAACTTCATAAATTCATTGAGAAAAAATGTGAATTGGTGAATATATTTTGAGGTTAATGGAGCAATTTTATCTTCTGTATCTTAAATAATGATGAAATCATTCTTGTTAGTAATGTCCTAGGATTGTTGCATAAAGTTAAATAACTAATGTCGTGGAATTCTGACATAAAGGATCTTGGAAAGACACATGTTCTTCTTGGAATTGAAATCCATAAAGATAGACCTGGTCACAATAAAATTTTCTTGGGAGCCTAAAAATGATTCAATTTGCTGGGTGGCTGCTTAGAAAGTCATAAGATACCTAAAGAAGTCCCTGGATTTCAAACTGGTTTACAAAAGATTCTTAAAAGCTTGAAATGGTGGTGTAACGACCCATCCCGGGTTGGCTACCTCCGAGACGGTGTCATCACATTTTGAAAATCCTAGCATGACACATATATGCAACAATAAAAAAAAATACCAACTACAATTATTTACCTACATCATTCCTTAACCCTCAACAGAGGAGGTACATCATTCATATCTCAATTGAACATTATATACTACATATTATGCATGAATATTTACAATATTTTTTTCTCAGTACTCTGAGGATGTGGACCACGTGGCTTATAGAAAATGATTTAGTCTGAAATTTCGCTCACAATTCTATATGTCCTGCCCACTACCTAAAATCATTAAACAATGAGGAGTGAGCTCCACAAGCCCAATGAATTAAATTTACTAGAAGTATTCAATTTGAATAATTAATCTTCCAATATTCATTCATCTATATCTCATATATTTTGATAATAACATTCTATTATCACTATTCATATCAAAATCCTCATTCTTTATAAATCTCTTCTTCTCATATAATTAATCATCTTGAGACTATCAATTCTATCTCATAATTACCTCGTTATGAGGTTCACAGCATATAATCAATCACCCAGATAATTCTCATTATATCATAATTCTATATTTCTTCCTCAGCATATTTGTCTCTCTATGAGACTCATTCATCTATTAATAAATTTACAATCATGAATAGCACTTTAACATCTCAAGCAATAATAATCAATATTTAAAGCAAATGTAACACGTGAATTTAAATGTTATTATTATTGAGAATATCTTCCAATATGTCGACATGTTTTAGCTTAGACCAGCTGCCCTCCCGGTTCTTTTATTTTATTTAGACTAGCTACCCTCCCGATTCTTTTATTTCCAACATATACTGGCTATCATGGTTTTCATTTAGACCGGTTGTCCTCCCAGTTCTTTTATTTCCAGCATATACTGGTTGTCACGATTTTCATTTATTTTCAGCATATACCGGCTGTCACGGTTTTTATTTAGACCAACGCCCTCCCGGTTCTTTTATTTAATGCATATGCATATGAACAATGATATGAAAAATGCATATGAACAATGATATAAAAACAAGCATGCATTCAAGCCTGAGGCCTCTTCCTGGCCCCAGACCCAGAAGTGGACCGTTTTTCCCCTTGAGCAGCTTTCCTCTGCTCCAGAGCGAGTCTCTTGGCTCGTTCTTTGGCCTTAGCAGTCAACTCCATCTCTACTCAAGACAACCAAAGGAAACCATAAGTACGAAGTAAAGAAAAAAGAAGCGACATAAAGTAGTGTAGAAATGAAAGAAAAGCAAGTATAAAAAAGTAGGCATGAGGTTACCACTCTCTATAGAGGACTCGGGACACGGGGGGCAAAGATCGTGCCTTGCCAACTCCTCATTGTCGTAGAGGACTTCCACATCCATAGGCGTGGCCACCATAGCATTCACCGTCTCCTGCTCATGGTGAAGAAGGCTTGGTTTCTTACACTTCCCCGCTTGATCCAAACTCTATGAGAGCGAGACGCCAAAGTCGCTCTCTCCCCAGACGAAGAAAAAAGATTTCTTCCACCTTTTGATTGAAGACGGCGTCTTCTTCAGCAGTCTTCTCTTCGCCTGAGTGCTGATCACGACCTATCTAGTCTAGCCGCGTTTGCTTATCTGGAAGTGAGCCTTGAAAGTGTCTAGGTTCATCAGTCCCCCCACTTCCGAACAGACGCAGATGAATGCCATTATCAGCCTTACCGTGTTCGACACAAACTGACACAACGCCACGTTGAAGTACCGTAGCACGGCACAAAAGAAAAGATGCAGGGGGAAGCGTAGCCCGGCCCTCATGTGTTGTTCATACACAAATAGCTCATAGGACGCACAACTTGGAAGGGCATCACAAGCCCTCTCCCTGACCTTGGCTAATCTAAGGGCATATTCTTCCGAAACACGATATGCCGTTCGGATCACTTCAAGATCCTCCTCCCTGATCTGACTAGGAACAGCGTTCACTGCGAACTCCCATTGTTCCCTCTCTTTAACAGCTATAACCCCTCTAATATCAGGTAAGGTTGCATCCACATCATCTTCAGAGGAGGAGTCCTCTTCATACCCCTCCACTATAGGTACATAGGGTACCATAGCTAATGGCCCCTCTTTGACCTCGGCTCTTTTCGGGGTCTCACTCCTGAAAAAGGACGTGTCCGACCCCGTATCCTCGAAAGTACTACTACTACTGCTATTATTGTTACTACCACTACCACCACTAGGCCTATCTCAATAACTATCTATTGAAGACATAAGAAATAGGAGGAGGAGACTTGATAAGAGCCATAAAATGCACCTACAAGATGTTTAATTGTTAGCATTTTATGATTCTTCTCAGTCTTTATTGCACTCTTGTGTGTTGATAACTCTTAAGTAATATCATTGGACTACTAACGTATTCAAGTAAATTTTCAGGTGTTTTGATTCTAAAGAAGAGAAGAAGCGATCATTATTTAAAAGCACCAAGGGTACATGCACGACGAAGCAGAAGAATGGCTACAGAGAGGCAAAGCATAAAGATTAGCAGCAAAAAAGCCAGCACCGCGGTGCTCCTTGGCGCTCAGAAACATACATATGATGACCCACCAGCCAGCACCGTGGTGCTCCTCAACAACACCGCGGCACCCAGAAGGACGCCCATTCCAGCTTATGCCTAGCACTGAGGTGCTCCCCAGCAGCACCACAGCGCGCACACATATTTACATCTCCGAGTTAGACTTTAATTAGGGTTTTTAAACACTAGATTAAACCCAAGAATACCCTTGGTCTTTTGTACTATAAATAAGACACTTAGGGTTTAAGGGAAGATCATCTAGGCGGTGAGCAAAGACCCAGAAGTTGAAGACAGCAACTCTCATCCACAAAAGAGTTTAGCCATGAACAAGCAAGGCGAAGGGATGAATCCCTAGGTGTAGTTGTTCCTATCTATCCTTATTTGGTTCAGTTGTAATAAAAATTTATTGTCAAACATTGTCATGATTTACTTCTTTATCTAATTATAAGATTTTATCTATTCCGGTGATTGTATCTTTTCCATGATATAACTTTAGTCATGCTTCTCTTATGTCAAGATTATTGGGTATAATTGAGTCCGGTAAGTCTAGCCTTTAGGTTTGTCCATTACTGCAATATTGTCAATAAAGATATATTGTCGTTTCTTGATAAACCTATAGGATAGATCATACATGCATGAATCAGAAATAAGAAGTATTTCATTACAATCATATTAGGGTTTACACATGTTCTCATTGAATATTTGCCAATTGCATGTTTGGGATGTGAAACGTGCAATCGAGATAAAAGCAACTGAATCAAGTTAGGATTAGGACAACGAACCCAGGGAGGATACCCGGATCCTTGTTGCCTCTCTATTATATTTCACAAACCTACACAATTACATCATCATCAATTTCAAATTCTTTACTTATTATATTGTCTCATATGAAAGTTTACATCTCTCTTTATAGTTAAACTTGTTTCCCTGTGGAATCAACACCCCAAAGCTGTGCTACAACAACCGCGTATGTTTTGGGCATAATCAAATTTTGGCACCGTTGCCGGGGAAACACGCTTACTCAGAAGGAAGTTTGTCAACTCTAAGACAAGACGGTACTATCTTTCTTTTATATTATGATTTTTTTTCTTTATTTTGTTCTGTTCTATTTCTTTCTTTTAAAATCAGTTGGTGCATGCTTGAACAGAGAGATTCGTGAAGGAGATTCATTAAGGGACCCGAAATAGTGATACCTTTCCCTTCCACGTCCGTTAGTGAAACCTCGCCTAGATCGAACTCTAGTGTTCACCCCACAGAAAATTTAGAAAACTTCGTTAACATAGCTGAAAACCCTAATAAAAATGTTGCTAGGACACTTAAAGACTACCTACATCCTAGTCGGACAGCCACACCATCGTGTATTATGTTTCCAGCTAACACCAACCATCAAGACTTTAAACCAGGGATGATACAATTACTCCCCACTTTTCATGGCTTGGAAAACGAAAACCTATATGTGCACATTAGAGAATTTGAGGAAGTAGTTGCGACTTTCCATAGTCAAGATGTAACCAATGATATTGTGAGACTCAAGTTTTTTCCTTTCTTCTTGAAGGATAAAGCTAAGAGTTGGTTATACTCGTTGAGACCACGATCTATTGGGTCATGGAATGAGATGACCCAAGTCTTTTTCAACAAATACTTCCCTCAACATAAAACTAATGCATTGAAAAGACAAATCTCCACCTTTGCACAAAAGGAAAACGAGACTTTGTATTAGTCTTGGGAGAAATTTGAAGAGCTGTTAAGTATGTGTCCACATCATGGGTATGAAAATTGGCGCTTAGTGAGCTATTTCTATGAGGGTCTTACCTATAGAGAGCACCAATTTATCGAGATGATGTGCAATGGTGAATTTCTATAAAAAGACCCTGATGAGGCTTTTGAGTACCTCAATGAGCTTGCTGAAAAAGCTCAAACTTGGACTGGACCTAGTGCTACTGAAAGCACAAATAGGTCACGACTTATAGGAAACCCTAGTGGTGGAGGAATTTACCATCTTAGGGAAGAGGATAATCTTAAGGCCAAGGTTGAGATGCTTACTAGGGAGTTAGAGGCACTGAAAACTAAAAAACCAACACACATGGTTAATCAAGCCGAACCTTTATAAACATGTTTTGTGTGTGGTGGGATTGATCATCCTGCTCAAGATTGCCCCACATTTATTGACATGAGAGGGCGGTATGAGGAACAATGTAATGCCTTAGGCATATACAAGAAGCCTCAAGCACCCTTCTCTAACACTTACAATCCAGGGTGGAGAAATCATCCCAACTTCAGTTGGAAATCTTAAAACCAGCAGCATGCACAGCCTCCTAGATCATACCCAACACCTTATCATGCACCCTCATCCTCTAGGAACTCTATAGAAGACACCTTACATGCTTTTATAGAAGCACAAGGTAAAACAAACCAGAGGTGTGAGGCATTAATTACACAAGTGGTTGAGAAAAACAAAGAAATAAGGAGCCAAGTGTCTAAATTGATGGGCTCCTTAAGTGTGATTGGGCGAGGTAAATTTCCTTCCCAAGCTCAGTCTGTACCTCACGGTCAACATATGGCACAAGAAAATTTGAAAGATGTAACTGCCATTGTGACCTAAAGTGGCAAGTCACTGCACATCCCACCAAGGAATAAATCTGAGGATGTGGAAAAGGGTCAAACTAATAGTGAAGCCGAGTTGCTTAAAGACCCTGAAGTGACCAAAAATCCTGTTAAGGCACCATTCCCACAAGCCTTAAAATCCAAAAAAAATCTGGAAATAAATAATAAAATCCTTGAGAACTTAAGGCAAGTGAAACTTAATCTTCCTCTTTTGCACGTGATTAAACAAGTCCCTACGTATGCAACAGTTCTCAAGGATTTATGCACCATTAAGAGGAAACACCATATCAAGAAAACGGCATTCCTAACTAAGCAAGTTAGTGCGTTAATTGAGCAAAGAATTCCCCCAAAATACAAAGATCCAGGCTGTCCTACCATTACTTACAGTATTGGAAATCATGAGGTAGGACAAGCTTTGCTAGATTTAGGAGCTAGTGTAAACCTGATGCCATTCTCCATTTACTTACAGCTAGGGTTAGGAGAAATCAAACCAACTGGCGTGGTATTGCAATTGGCTGACCGTTCAGTCAAAGTACCTCGGGGTATAGTAGAGGATGTCTTGATTCAAATTGATAAATTCTACTATCTTGTTGATTTCTTAATTCTTGATACTACTTCTACTGTTGATACTAACTCTAAAATCCCTTTGATTTTGGGTAGACCTTTCCTTGCTACTGCAAATGCTCTAATAAATTGTAGGAATGGACTCATGAAACTATCTTTTGGCAACATAACACTTGAAGTGAATATTTTCAATGTTGCAAAGCAGCCCGAAGAAGAGGATGAAAACCACCAGCTTTACATGATTGAGTCACTCATCAATGAGGGAGTCTCTTTAACTCATAATTATGATCCTCTTAAGAGTTTTTTTTTTAATTCTGAGATAGATTTATTTAATGATAAAACTGATATGATTAATATTTGTGCTGTTTTTGACAAATTTCAGGATTATAGCAATCGGGCATGACAACCAAGGTTTGAGGAGCTGCCCGAAAGAAGCAAGACACAAGTCCCCTCAAGTGTGGAGGCACCTAAGGTTGAACTAAAGCCGCTACCTAAGGGCTTAAAGCATGCTTTTCTCGGTCCAGGTGATACCTTTCCTGTTATTATTTCTTCTGAATTATTTGAGACCCAAGGTGAGAAACTACTTCAAACTTTGAATGCACACAAATAAGCCCTAGGTTGGAGCATGGTTGATTTAAAGGGAATTAGTCCCCTAATCTACTCCCATAAAATAAATTTAGATGAAAGAGCTAGTCCTCGTAGAGACCCTCAACGTAGGCTTAACCCCACTATGAAAGAAATAGTGAAAAATGAAGTGCTGAAACTGTTAGATGCGGGTATTATATATCCCATAGCTGATAGTAAATGGGTAAGTCCTACACAAGTCGTCCCTAAAAAGTCTGGATTCACGGTAGTAAAGAATGACCTAGGAGAGCTAGTCCCTACAAAACTTGTGACCGGGTGGCATATGTGCATCGATTACAGAAAATTAAATGCTGCCACCCGGAAAGACCACTTCCCACTCCCTTTTATTGATCAAATTCTTGAGTGTGTAGCTGGTCATCCCTTTTACTGTTTTCTAGATGGTTATTGTGGTTATTATCAAATAGAAATTGCATTAGAAGACCAAGAAAAGACCACTTTTACTTGTCCTTTTGGCACCGATGCTTTTCGCAGAATGTCATTTGGATTATGTAATGCTCTTGCCACTTTTCAACGCTGCTTGATGAGTATTTTTAGTGACATGGTTGAAAGTTGCATGGAGGTTTTTATGGATGACCTAACTGTTTTCGATTCTTCATTTGAAGCATTCTTAATGAATTTAGAAAGAGTATTAATTCGCTGTGAGGAAAAAGAATTGGTTTTAAATTGGGAAAAATGCCATTTCATGGTACCATCCGACATTTTCTTAGGGCATATTGTCTCTTCTAAAGGAATAGAGGTCGATCAATCTAAGATTGAATTAATCTCTCAATTGCCCACACCTAAGACAATAAAGGATGTGAGGTCCTTCCTTGGTCATGCTGGCTTTTATAGGAGGTTCATACAAAATTTTTCAAGCATATCTAGAACACTATGTGCCCTCCTAGTTAAAGACGCTCCCCTTGAATGGACAGAAGCTTGTCAAGAAGCATTCCAAATGTTGATCAGGAAGCTTACTTCCGCACCTATAATGCAGTCACCGGATTGGACCTTGCCTTTTGAAATCATGTGTGATGCTAGTGACTACGCTGTAGGTGCTGTTCTTGGACAGTGAAGAGAGGGAAAACCATTTGTCATTTACTATGCTAGTAAAACTTTAAATAGTGCTCAAATGAATTACTCCAAAAACTTGTTGTGAGTTTTAAATTACTCGCAAGCACACGAGTTGTTTGCAGTATAGTGTTGTGCAAGTGCGAGGTCGAATCCACAGGGAATTGCATTGTGAAAGTATATTTTCAATCTAAACTAACTCTATCTTAACCTAATTCCGAATTTTAGATGATAATTTGCAAAAGAAATTAAAACTAAACTAAGTTGATTTAAAAATTAATAATTAAAAACACTAAGGTTTCCGAATCCACCCCACCAAAGTTAAGCATATATGTTCTAAAAATATAGCCTATCAAAACATTCCATGAATCCAACTATAAGACAAAAAACAAAGAATATCTCAACTAAACCAAAAGCATCCAATGTATCCGCTCTTAACAAATCACAACGAAAATTCAATTTAATCGAAAAGCATTCAATGTATCCATCAGATGAAACACAAAGAATATCCAACAGACAATTTAAACTCAATCAATTATAAGATTAACTCAAATAATTGACAGAACATTTATACTAAAAATTGTAGATTTGAACAAGCAAATCTGAACTACTACGCCAAACAACGGTGGGGCTTCATCTTTAACCTTAGCTGAAGAGTCTAGCCACTCATAACTATGAAACTACAATTTATAATAAAAGTGCTAAACATTTAAACTAAAACAACTAAATGTAAAGAAATAAATAAATAACTTTACATTGGAGAAATTCCACTCGCTGACGGGCGGCGCTTCCCCTCGTGGTGACAAAGCCTTCGAGATCCACCAGAATGCTAGCGGACGTCCACCGGTAAACACCAAAGTGGCTCAGGAATTGTAAATTAAAGATGAAGTGAAGAAGGGCTTATATAGGGAAATATCACAAGTGCAATATGCTTCCAATCCGATGTGGAATACTGCATATTCCAGTTTTTGCTCTTTGACCTTTGTCTACTAAAACTGTCATAACTTTCTCTAGAAAAATCATTTTATTGATCCGTAAAATTATCCAGAAAATAGACATCGGGATATTTCCAAGCATATATGGCTCATCTCATGGTTCTTCCTGAATCCATACAGTTAAATCCCCAAAAATAGCTGATCTGTCACGCTGAAATCATGCATAGCCTGACCTTTGTCTACTAAAACTGCCATTACTTTCTCTAGAAAATTTATTTTATTAATCCGTAAAATTCTCCAGAAAGTAGACATCCGGATCTTTCCAATCATATATGGCTCATCTTCTGGTTCTTCCTAAATCAATACAGTTTAATCCTCAAAAATGGCTGATCTGCACGAGCAATTATGGCAATTTAGTGAAACTTCTTTCCAAGCTTGTAAACTTGTAAAACAACGAAAACAACTCAAAGTAACAAATTCCTAAGCTAACAAATGTAAATTAAAGGGCCAAAATATTCAATATTTGGCACTCATCAGTTCATACAAATTTTTCAAGCATATCTAGACCACTATGTGCCCTCCTAGTTAAAGACGCTCCCCTTGAATGGACAGAAGCTTGTCAAGAAGCATTCCAAATGTTGATCGGGAAGCTTACTTCTGCACCTATAATGCAGTCACCGGATTGGACCTTGCTTTTTGAAATCATGCGTGATGCTAGTGACTACGCTGTAGGTGCTGTTCTTGGACAGTGAAGAGAGGGAAAACCATTTGTCATTTACTATGCTAGTAAAACTTTAAATAGTGCTCAAATGAATTACTCTACAACTGAAAAAGAATTACTAGCTGTAGTATTTGCTTTAGATAAATTTTGTGCTTATTTAATTGGTTCCCTTATTCTTATTTTTACAGATCATGCAGCACTCAAGTACCTTCTTACAAAGAAGGATGCTAAAGCACGACTGCTCCGATGGATTCGACATCACCATCAAAGACAAAAAAGGAGTGGAAAATGTAGTGGTTGATCAGCTTTCGAGGACACTTGTGATGACATGCCAATCAAGGATGATTTTCCAGATGAGTAATTACTATCCATTACTTCTCTACCTTGGTTTTCTCATCGTAAATTATTTGGCTACAGGTGAGATATCAATGGATTGGAGTGCTCAAGACAAGAGGAAATTCTTATACGAGGTACGTAATTTCTATTGGAATGAACCCTATCTTTACAAGTATTGCTCTGACCAAATTCTAAGGCGTTGCATCCCTAATGAAGAGATTGCAAGTGTCTTAGACTTTTGTCACTCACAAGCTTGTGGAGGCCACTTTTCAATGAAAAAAACCGCTGCAAAAATTTTGCAGTTTGGATTTTACTGGCCTTCCTTTTTTGAAGATGCAAACACCTACTGTCGCTTATGTGAAAGGTGTCAAAAGTTAGGAGTTGTGTCCCGTTGAAATGTGATGCCCTTAAACCCTATTTTAGTAATTGAAATTTTTTATTGTTGGGGCATCGATATTATGGGACCTTTTCCTCCTTCCTTTGGATACCAGTACATCATTGTAGTAATAGATTATGTATCTAAATTGGTAGAGGCCGCAGCTTGCCGAAGCAATGATAATAGAACGGTAATCAAATTTCTCAAAGAAAATGTGTTATCTTAATTTGGTACACCACGTGCTATAATTAGTGATCAAGGTACACATTTTTGCAACTGTTCTTTTGAAGCTTTAATGTGAAAATATGGGGTGTTACATAAAATTTTTACTGCCTATCATCCTTAGACTAGTGGACAAGTAGAGCTCGCTAATTGGGAAATCAAACAAATTTTAGAAAAAACAGTTAACTTGGATCGCAAGGATTGGTCTTTGAGACTTGTTGATGCACTTTGGGCATACCGTACTGCTTTTAAAACACCCTAAGGCATGTCACCTTATAGGCTTGTTTTTGGAAAGCCTTGCCACTTACTCGTAGAGCTCAAGTGTAGAGCTTATTGGGCCATCAAGTCTTTTAATTTTGACATAGGAAAGGCGGGTAAGATTAGGAAGTATCAACTGACCGAGTTAGAGGAATTAAGAAACGATGCTTATAAGAACTCTAGGATCTATAAGACCAGGATAAAAGCATTCCATGATAAAAACATTTTGAGGAAAAAATTTAGACCCAATGATCGGGTGTTCTTGTACGATTCTAGACTCCATAAGCATCCAGGAAAACTTCGGTCAAGATGGACCGGTCCCCTTCATAGTAAAACGTGTTTTTGGGAATAGAGCGGTGAAAATTGAGGACACTAAGGACGGTCTAATTTTTAAAGTGAATGGTCAGCGCCTTAAGATCTTAATTAATAGGCCAAATCCAAAGGTGGAAGACATTCCACTTATGGATCCGGTCTATTTCCCTTAACTTTACCACACAGGTACGTTTTCATTTATTTTTCTTTAGATTTGTTTATTTTGTTTTTAATTACATTTTATTCACTCTCAAATTGTTAGTTTTTTTTTCAATTTAAATTTTTAGATTCACTTTTTAATTTTATTTTATATTTCGCTTGGCAATCAATGATAGAATTTTTTTTTTGGGCACCAGCGAGCACCGCAGTGCCATACCCAGCACCGCGGTGCCCAGTAAGCGCCAGGCCCAGCACCGCAGTGCCAAACCTAGCACCGCGGTGCCTAGTACCGAGCCCAGCAAATGCTAGGCCCAGCGCCGCAGCACACTGCACGGCACTAGCCCGAGCCCAGCACAACCTAACCCTAAATTTTGCACTATAAAAGCCATTTTTCCCCCTTCTTCCTCATTTTTTCTTTCACAAAACCAGCCGCACACTCCCTCCTCTCTCCACTTCCACACTCACTTGAACTCAAAATTTCTTATTGCACCATCATTTCTTACTGAATTGCTCACTTTTGTTGCTGATTTTGCTAGCATTCTCCTTCAAAAGCTTGGTTATAAGAAGACCATTAGGATCATCAAGAACACTCCAAAAGGTAGATAGTCTTTCTTCTCTCCACCATGGACATCAAGTAAGACCACTTTCTTCCATTTTATTGTGCATTTGTGCTAATTAGTGATTATACTTTACCTTAAATCTATTATTTTAAAATATTTGTTTCCATGGCATCTAAGACCAAGAGACCTAGAGGGAGACCACAGCAAGAATATGATGAGACCAAATTTGTGAGTTTTGCAGTGAGTGAGAGATATATTAGTTTGTTGCACAGTAAAAAACCCATTCCCGAAAGAGGATTCAACATCACCGAGAGGGAAAATCCGACCTTATTTAGAATGATTCTAGATAGGAATTGGGGCACATTTACACAACAACCCTCTCACTCCCTCCCAAATTTGCTTAGAGAATTTTATGCCAATGCACTCAAGCATAGGAATGGTGAAGTAAGAGTGAGAGGACGACTAGTCTCTTTTAGCAGCACATCCATTAATAACTTCTATGGATTACTTGACATTAGGCATAGTGAGTATAGCTTATATGTGTCTACCATAAATTATGACGAGATTTTCCATACCCTTTGTATTTCGGGCACTACATGGAAATTACGGGTGACCTCCCTGTCACTTTGCCCGGTACTTCTCTCAATGTCACTGCTAGGGCTTGGCAATATTTTATATGTCAGTGGATGATGCCTGTTTTTCATTATCGTGCCTTAACTATTGAGTGAGCTATGTTAGTCTATACAATTTTAATGGGAATGACTACTGATGTCGGCCAAGTCATACATAATTCAATCAACCACACTATTAGACAAAAGCTCGGATTATATTTTCCTTCTTTGATAACCCAATTGTGCATCCGAGCTAGAGTCCAATACAACCATGATGAAGAGGCCCAGGAACCCAAAAGACCCATTGATGATAGCTTGCTAGCACAGATTCAAGCTTCAAGGCAGCCCATTCCGGGAGAGGGAGCAGCCTCTGCTGACCGTCCTTCTTCCTCTAGGCCTCTCACTATTGTCGAGCGCTTTGAGTGTTTAGAGAGTCATTTTGACGAGCATCAAAAATTGTTGCTTGATAGGTTAGATCCTCAAGACAAAATATTGGCTCAGTAAGACAGATTCTTGGCTCAGCAAGCTGATTATCAAGCCAGTGTCTATTCTTCTTTTGGTCATATGTGCCACCACTTTGCCTCCGCTTCTGGTTGTAATATGGATCACTTCCCTACTATGCCACCCTATCCAGGTTCATTTTTTGATCCCACTCCTGAGAAGGTGAGGAGAATGAAGAAAATGGGGAGAGTGAAGAAAATAATGAGGATGAAGAGGATGATGAGAATTTAGAGGATTAGTTTTCGGTCCTTTGTTTTGGTTGTTTGTTTTGTTTGTTTCTCTTTGTTTGTTTATTTTTTTTGTTTTGATTGTTTGTTTTGTTTGTTTCTCTTTGTTTGTTTATTTTTTTTGTTTTGATTGTTTGTTTTGTTTATTTATTTTGTTTGTTTATTTTGCTTGTTTAGTGTATTTTCATTTCTGTTATCTTTTTTTCCTTTATTTCTTTTTATTTTATTTTCTGTGCTAACCTAACATATGGTGGGAATCCCAAGGGCACACCAAATTTGTTTTCTCTTTGTTGTCTTGTTCTATGTTGTAGATTGGAATTTCAGCAAGAGGAATGGCAAGCACTTCACCCAGTAGTACACATTTTCCAGCACCTGTGCACTCGTGTTTGCAAAAAGAGAGTTTTATTTACTTTCTCTTTAAACATTGAGAACAATGCTAGTTTTCAGTTGGGGGTGGAGGAAACGTATTTCTTTAAATTGTTCGGTGTTACTTTCCCTTACCATTTGTTTTAACATGATTTGTGTTTGCCTTGGACGTAATTCACATGTCAATGATATAAGCTTAATTGAGATAATATATAGCATCTAGAAGAAGTTAAATCTTGCTTCGTTTGAAATTAATTTAAGTATCAATCTTCACTTGGTTTGAGACTCTAGTTTGTGGTGAGAATGTATGATTAATCTAAAACATTTAGAAAAGTTTTATGTGTGATTGCTTTGTGAATACTTTTGCAGTCTCGACAAGCTCTAGAACTTATTTGACAATCACTTGAGGCGAATTCCTAGGATGCACACTACTTAGGATATGATATAGGCAATTTTTGAACCGTTTGAGCCTTCCAAACTTACCATTGCTATATTTATCACTAGTCACCCATTTGAGCCTTTTTCTTGAAAAAGAATTTGAGCCTTGTTTCTTTCAATAGCTATTTACTCACCTTTATGAGCCTAAAATATTTTATTGTTACCTTCCTTTTAAAAGAACTTAGTTATACATATTTGTTGAGAAGCACTCAAGAGGAGTAAGGATGAAAAAGCGATCGTTGAAAAGAGATGAGTTGGGGGTTGTGAAAAAGAAAAACAAATTGATGAAAAAGGAGTTGAATGGTCTTATGTGCAAAAATAAAAATTAAAAAAAGAAGTGAATTATGGCAAAGAAAGAAGAAAGAAAGAAATGGTTGGAAGAGTTGGGTATTGAAGTAAGGTTATCCAGTGCTTAAAGAGTTGTGTTTAAAACTAAGAGATTAAGTTCTTTTACTTGTTGAATCCTTCACATTCTTTCTTAACCTTTACCTTAGCCTAACATTACAAGCTTATTAAAGACCTATTGATCCAATGTAGTGTGATTTTTCTACAATAGTGGAGAGTGATTCGAAAAGTGAGCCTATGTAGCTTGTTTTTGTGATTGATGTCACACAATTTATGTTTTTAGAGGCCAAAACTTGTATTCATGATTGTTATGGATAAAATCATCCGGGTGTTCGGATTAATGGATTGTGGTAAGATGGATGTTAAGAGTCAATAACGATTTTAAGATTGACGTTTGGATTACTTTTGGATTTGGGTGAAATTTAATGATTCTTTGTGCTCTATGTTGTGTGCAATGTTTGAGACAAAAGTGAATTACTCTTGGTTAACACTAGTAGTGCTTTACTTTGTTTATGATTCCCACCATGGAACTCATTTCTTGTTTATGCTTGAATTGCTAGAGACTAGCAATAAGCTAGTTGGGGGTTGTGATAAGAGCTATAAAATGCACCTCAAAGATGTTTAATTGTTAGCATTTTATGATTCTTCTCGGTCTTTATTGCACTCTTGTGTGTTGATAACTCTTAAGTAATATCATTGGACTACTAACGTATTTAAGTAAATTTTCAGGTGTTTCGAGTCCAAAGAAGAGAAGAAGCAATCATTGTTTAAAAGCACCAAGGGTCTATGCACGACGAAGCAGAAGAATGGCTACGGAGAGGCAAAGCATGAAGATTAGCAGCAAAAAGACCAGCACCGCGGTTCTCCTCAGCAGCACCGCGGCGCCCAGAATCATACATATGATGACCCACTAGCCAGCACCGCAGTGCTCCTCAATAGCACCACGGTGCCCAGAAGGACGCCCATTCCAGCTTATGCCTAACACAGAGGTGCTCCCCAGCAGCACCGCAGCGCGCAAACGTATTTACATCTTCGAGTTAGACTTTAACTAGAGTTTTTAAACACTAGATTAAACCCAAGAATACCCTTGGTCTTTCGTACTATAAATAAGACACTTAGGATTTAAGGGAAGATCATCTTGGCTGTGAGCAAAGACCCAGAAGTTGAAAATAGCAACTCTCATCCACAAAAGAGTTTAGCCATGAACACCATGGCTAACTAACTTCCAAGCAAGGCGAAGGGATGAATCCCTAGGTGTAGTTGTTCCTATCTATCCTTATTTGGTTCAGTTGTAATAAGAATTTATTGTCAAACATTGTCATGATTTACTTCTTTATCTAATTATAAGATTTTATCTATTCCGGTGATTGTATCTTTTCCTTGATATAACTTTAGTCATGCTTCTCTTATGTCAAGATTATTGGGTATAATTGAGTACGGTAACTCTAGCCTTTAGGTTTGTCCATTACTGCAATATTGTTAATAAAGATATATTGTTGTTTCTTGATAAACCTATAGGATAGATCATACATGCATGAATCAGAAATAAGAAGTATTTCATTACAATCATATTAGGGTTTACACATGTTCTCATTGAATATTTGTCGATAGCATGTTTGGGATGTGAAACATGCAATCGAGATAAAAGCAACTGAATCAAGTTAGGATTAGGACAACGAACCCAGGGAGGATTCCTGGATCCTTGTTGCCTCTTCATTATATTTCACAAACCTACACAATTACTTCTTCATCAATTTCAGATTCTTTACTTATTATATCGTCTCATATTAAAGTTTACATCTCTCTTTATAGTTAAACTTGTTTCCCTGTGGAATTGAAACCCCAAAGCTGTGCTACAACAACCGCGTATGTTTTGGACATAATCAAGACTCACCTAGAGTACCGATAGCGTGGACAAACTTCCTCCTCAGCTAGATACTTCGACACCACACTTCGAGCACCAACACCAAAGACCGTTACCTAGCCGAGGCGTCCACGAAGCACCTTCTCACCAGGAAATCAAGACACCGAGCACTCTCAAGCTTTAAGAACGAGGACGAGCACTCTTAAACTTTCTATTTAAAAAATTACTAGAATGGAAGTGAACAAGAATGAGAGTAAAGCACCCTTATATAGGAAAAAGAAGTGTGGTGAACGAGGCAATTTAAGATGAATGGATGGGGAGTTATGACGTTCGGGATGCTCGAGGCTACTTTTACGCTCTCCAAAGAATCCACCGTCGCAAATGAAGTGACATTTGGTCTGCTCGAGCAACCATTTCATTCCCCAAGAGAACGAAACATTAATGAGCGTCGCCATTTTCACTCCAAAATGGCTGTGCGCGTTAAATAAATCTGACAAAAGCCACGTGTCAACAAAAGTTTTAGAAGCGTGATTAGAAATTGTTTTTTTCAAACTTAGGCCTAAAGAAAAACGGCCCAAAGTCTAAGACATCCTTCATGGGCCTAAAAGGAAAGAAGCCCAAGAGTCTACCTGAAACCCCACTAGAAGAAGTCATGGCCTTAGTAAGAGCCTCGAAACTCGGACCAACGTCTCTAAGGCCGAGCATATTGACTGCTGCTCATATGTTTGAACCAATGTCTTGAAAACCAAGCATATTGACTGCTGTTCTTATGCTTGGACCAATGTCTCCAAGACCGAGCATATTGACTGATGCTCATATGCTCGAACCAATGTCCCTAAGGCCGAATATATTAACTGTTGCTCATACGCTCGGACCAATGTCTCCAAGGCCGAACATATTGACTGTTGCTCATATGCTCGGACCAATGTCTCCAAGGTCGAGCATATTGACTGCTACTCAAATACTCGACCTAGTTTCACCAAAAAATAAAACATGTTGACCGAGGCTCACATGCTAAAACCCTCGACTCCAAGATCGAACCCTGCCATACTTCCTTGAACCACATAAATGTACTTAAAGAAGTGGGGGGGCCTTTGATACAACCAAAACACGCACCCAATAGTGAAATAACATATGGATAGCCCTGGTCCAACAACAAGGCAACACATGGACGGCCTTGGACCAACAGCAAGGTGACACGTTGATAGCCCTGGACCAACAGTAAGATGACATGTAGACAGACCTAGACCAATAGTAAGGTGACCTGAGGACAGCCCCAGACCAACAGCAAGGTGACACATGGACGGCTCTGGGTCCATTAGCAAGATGACATGTGGACATTACTTCCAATAAGGAGATGACACATGGACAAGCTATTGACAAACCTACTGCCATCCCCGAACACCTCTGCACAGACCTGCAAAGCATAAATGCTAGGGAACCCTAATCCCAGACACCTTTGTCCAAACTTACGAGTGTAAATCCAGGGATCACGATATTCCTTTGACACCCAGCCATACTCACTTGCAGAGGAATAAGATCTCCGAGATTTCCCCATCCCTGGCATGTGGGTCGTCTCACCTATGAAACACTATAAAAGGACCAAGGTATGCAAATCCAAACATATTCACAATCATATTTTACACGACTGAAAGCACCAACATCCCCATTCCTCTAAAAACTTGTATTAATAAAAGTATCGAAGCGTCTTCGGAGGCATCACCCCCCTCTCTCCTCCGGTGACTCTCTAGTTCATCCCATCTTTCTTGTGCAGGCTCCCCCAAGAACCGGCCCTCAACTCTGCAATATATTTTTGGCATCAACATATGTATATGTATATATATATGTATATGTATATATATATATATAATTATGTTATGAGAGCAATTAATGCCATGTTATTATTAATTCTCCATTATAATAATTATGTTATAAAACGAGAAGCTCATTAAGCTTATTTAACATAGCAACAATTAGTACTTTTTTAAAGTTGTAACAAAAGCAGGAATAAGTTATGGAGAATTAATGCTCTACTTTGTAACAAGCTCACATTAAGTGTTGTTAATGTTACTGTTATAAAATTCTAAACTTGTTGTTGTTATATGTTATGTTTACTAATAATGTTATCATTATATGTTATCTTGCATAACATAATTAATCATCAACACAATTCCTATATAATAACAATAAACATTTAAATTTAAGTAGTGATTTAAATCATGCATATATTGTTACAACCTCGGTTTAAAATAATTTTAAGGGTTGAAGTGGATGGTTGCCACCAAAGTGGTATGTTTGTTAAATTTTTAAAATTATTTTGTACCGTTTAAGGCTAGATTAATACATTCAATCACCTTTCCAAAGGGGGTTATTGCGTGCGTTAACAATTGATAAGCATGAAACTATTTTTTTTTCATACCGTTTGGGGCTAAATTAACACATTCAATCGCCTGTAAAAATGGGGTTATTGTGTGTGTTAATAATTGATAAGCATGAAACTATTGTTTGAATGTACACTAATCTAGAGTGTCTTACCGACCCAAAGGTGTTAGGCATTTTGAAAATTCGTATTAATTATGTTATTAGTTTCATGTAAGAAAACTTAAATATGATTACATTCTCTTCCCAAAGGGAAGTTTCTAATGATGTGTTTGGGGTCCTGTTGTTTTACCACTCAAATTCATTAATATGGTTGCCTTCTATTTTTCCTTCATCAGTTTCATTTGCTGTTAACAATGGTAATGCCTCAATTGAGATCTTGACTGGATCAAATTACAAGAAGTGGAAACAATATATCGAGTTTTCCTTGGGTATTATGGAAATTAACTTGGCTCTTCATACTGATAAGCCTGCTAATCTCACTGATGAGAGCACTGCTGTTGAATAAGTCTTTTATGCCAATTGGGAGAGATCTAACAGGCTATGCTTGTTGGCCATGAAGAGGTCAATCTCTAAGCATCTGTTGAGCGGTATACTTGATTCAAGTATTGCTAGAGAATTCTTTACTTCGATAAGCGAAAGATGTCAAGCATCTCTTACTGCTGAAGCTGGTACCCTAATGAGTGTGAGGTATGAAGGTAGGGGTGTTAGGGAATACATCCTTAAATTGTCTCCCTTCAATTCAAACTCAAAGACCATTCCATTTCTCTTCCTGATAGCTATGTTGTAAACCATGATTTAAATTCTTTGCCTCCCTCATTCAGCTAAATCAAAACAGCCTACAACACCCAAAATGAGATGTGGTCTATCAACGAACTGATCTCCAAATGTGTAGCTGATGAAGAAAAACTTAACCAAGAAAATAGTGCTATGGCCCTGTTAGTGTCTCATCCTAAACGTTTCTCAAGGGAAAAGGCCTACAATTCAAAGTTCTTATCATATCCTAAGAATGTTCATGGTAAGAAACACAATGAGAGGTCTACACATAAGGGGGGGTCCTAAGAATTTCATTAATCAAAAAGAAAGGAAGGATAAGTGCTTTCATTGCAAAAAAAAACTAGTCATTATAGGTATGAATGCACTAGTTACAAAGCTTAGTTAAAGGCTGTGAACAAATCAAGAGGTAACTCACTAGCCTTAGTTTGTTTTTAATCAAATTTAGTTAATGCCCCATCCAATTCTTAGTGGCTTAACACTGGTGCAACTACTCAGGTTGCTTTCACCTCGGAGGGGTTCAGAAATAAATGTAGGCCAAGTGAAATGGAAAGAAAACTAAGATTCAGGAATAATGTCGAGTTTGTAGGAGATGTTACTTTGCTTTTAGAAACTGGTTATCAACTTGTTTTGGAGAACTCTTTTTATGTTCCATCCTTTAAACATAATTTAGTTTTTGTTTCAATATTAGACAAATATGGATATTCATTTAATTTTAAAAATTCAAAAACTCATTTTTTTTTCGATTCAAAGTTATTGGTGAATATTTTTTGTCTAATGGTTTGTATAGAATGCTTTGGCGTCTAATAACATGTATACCTTTGATTACACTCAAACTAATACGCGGTTATTGTGTATAGTTGAGGTGTCAATCCCACGAGGAAAAGCAATCTACAAAGGAAAAGTGCAAACCTTAACACAAACGATAATAATCAAGTGAGAAAATATGAATTTTGATAATGAAGTAATTGTGAGAAAATTGTGTAAATAGATTGAAGAATATAATAAAGGAACAACAAGGTTGATAGGAGCTTAAATATTCATATTTAAGCCCCTTAATTTACATTTGTTAAGTTCTTTATCTATATGTTTTAGTCTATTTTACTTCACTTTTGTGTTTTACACGTTTTTATAGGGTCTTGGAGAAAAAGAAGCATTTTTGGCACTTAAAAGAATAAATCTGGAAATCTTAGAGCAGCTGCTGGCTAAATTGCGATCGAGCGCACTCCTCTGTGCGATCAAGCGCAGTATTGCGATCGAGCGCACCACATATGCGATCGAGCGCACATGTATGCTACATTGTTGACCTTGTGCACTTGCAAGTAAAACGAGTACGATTATTTACTCATTAATTTAGGTAGATAATCGCTCAACAAGTTTTTGGCGCCGTTGCCGGGGATTGTGCTAAATTTTTTTTTTTTGGAATTATTTTCGTTAGTTTTTTTTATTTATTATTATTTTAATTTATTCTATTTTATTTTGTTATGTTTTATTTTTATTTTTATCAAAAATCAGATTTATTCCTCCTTTTCGTTTTCTGTTCAGGTGTGCAGAGGAGGAGTTTCTGTCCTCATTGCGATCGAGTGCAATGCCTTGTGCGATCGAGCGCAAGTCTGCGATCGAGCGTAGTTCAGTGTGCACTCGAGCGCAAATAGTCCAGAGACTACCTGAGCAGCAGTACTGAAGCTGCTGCACTAAGGTATTCCTACTGATTCATGCAAGGGCTTCAAGTGAGGAACCCAACCATCCTTCCACTTGATATAAAGAGTGAGCAGATCATTCAAAAGAGGCCTAGAAACAACTTCGAGGAGAAAGAAGAAGAATTTGAGTGTGAAGCACCAATGGAACAACTTTACAACCAACTGCCACCGGAACGGAGACCTATGAAACAAATCCTTCATTTCACAGAACCTCAACCATCCTTCATGCATTGCATATCAACCTAAGGCGGAAGAAAATTATTACATATCTCCGCAGATACTCAGTGCCTTGACTCATTTTAGGGGTACACCTGCTAAGGATCCACACTTCCACCTTCAAGAATTTTGTGATCTCTGCAAGTTCCAGCATATTCGGGGCATAGATCAAGAGGGAATCAGGTTAATTCTTTTCCCTTTTTCATTAAAAGATAATGCTAAAATGTGGTATCATTCATTGCCTGCAGATTCCATCCATACTTGGGAAGAGCTATCCAGTAGATTTCTAAGGAAATTTTTTCCAACCCAAAAGACAAGGCAGATGAGGAAGGAGATTCAATCCTTCCAACAGAGGGATGGAGACTTTTTCTTTGAGGCATGGGGACACTTTAATGAGCTGCTACTCAAATGTCCACATCATAACTTACCTCAAGATGAGCTGGTCCTAGCTTTCTATGAAGGTTTGAGTGGCATAAATCAAGGTATAGTGGATTTCGGTTGTGGAGGTGTGCTGATGGAGAAGACTAGTGAAGAAGCCATGGAGCTGTTTGAGACATTAAGTGAGCACACCCAACAATTCTCCTCAAAAGGTAGACAAGGAATTAAAAGCAAGGGTATGTATGAGGTGAGCTTTAATGATGGATCTTCAAATCAGATGGCTGCTATGGAAAGAAAGCTAGACATGCTCATAAAAGCCATGGCTGATCAGAACAACTTATGTAGTCCACAGGCTACACAACACCAGGTATGTGCTATATGCTCTCATTTTGATCATAATACTTATACTTGTCCTCTGTATTCAACTACAGATCAAGAGCAAGCAAATTATGAGGGACCGAACAGCGCATATGCAAATACCTACAATCCTGGATGGCAGAACCACCCCAATCTCTCATGGAGCAACACTCAAAATGCTTTGAATCTTCAAGGACAGCAACGACACTTCCAACCAGCAGCCCAACCAGTGCCGGAATCAAAAAATAGTGACCTAGAGAATCTTATGAGGCAACTAATGACTTCACAAGAACAGTTCATGATTGAGCAACGAGAAACCACTACAAAACATGAGCAAGCCATTCAAAGACTCGAGGAACAAATGGGGCAATTGGCTAAGGAGCTAAGTGAAAGAAAGTTGTGTGAACTTCCAGTCCAACCACTACCTACTCCAAGAGGACATCAGCAACTAAATGCCGTGACAACTCTAACAAATGGTAAGATCATCGAAACTGATGAGCCTACACAAGCATCCACGTCCAAGGTAAGTGAGATGGAGAAGGTAAATGGTGAGAAGGTTGAAATCAAAAGATATAATGCATTAAAATTACCCCCAGATAATATAAAATGTTTTAATGTATGCATGACGCAAAGTGTTATTGAGGAAGCTTTTCAAATCCATCACGTTGATCCAGTAGAAACTGCTCTTACCTATAGTATCCCAAGATCAGATATTGAGCCCAAATGCAAGGATGTTACTGATGACATCATTGAAACTATGCACCTTCTAGAGGCCTTTCCAAAGCCTTCAAGTAAGTACACTGATCCATTTGAAATTCTTGGGCCTACTAATACTATTCTTCCCCCTTTTATTGTACAGGCACCTAACTTGGAATTCAAACAGTTTCCCGAGCACTTATCTTATGCTTATATGGGAGAGAATAAGACACTTCCTATGCTAGCTGCTGCCACTCTTAGTTTTGGGGAAAAATAAAGTTTGGTCCGGCTGAAGACTTTAAACTTAGTGCTCATGGGAGGCACCCCACAGCTTATCCTTTTTTTATTATTTTACGTATTTATTGTTATTTATCTATTTTTATTACTTATTGTTTTCCCGTATTACGTTAGTTTTTCTTTTTTAGGGACAATGTGTGCATCCGTTCTAGTTTGGGGGTACACTATGAGCCATGCCGACCTAGCTAGTTCTCCATCTCCCAGGTGAGCTCTTTCCTTGTTATTCACACATTGGGGACAATGTGTAATTTAAGTTTGGGGGTATGAGAGGCACATTCACACACACCTTGTCCCAGGTTTTTTTTGTTTTGTTGTTTTTCATAGATAAATACATGTTCATTCCGTTCCAAAATTTTTGGGTGTTCTAAACAAACAATATGATTTGACTTCATAAGTGAGCTTAACACCTTGAACATATGGGCCAATAATTAAGTTTTGAACCATAATCACTTTCTTTTAGGCATTTAAGGATTCACAAGTTTGACTTAAACTAAACATGAGCACATTAGCACATAGTTGTGTGGGGTATGACATGTAATTTTGATTTGTATGTTTCTTTTGCTTGACTGTGAACCAGATGACCTATTAGATTAACGCGGTGGCATAAGAAAATAAAAAAAAAAGTTCGTTATTGCTCAAAAAGAAAAGAAAAAAAAATGCTCCTAAAGATCATTAAAAAGAACTTTCCATTGAGTAACTGGCCCTCTTGCCTCAGTAAGCAGTGAGTGTCACGTCAAAATGTGGAATATTCTGATCGGTAGCATTAAGATCAGTTAGTTTCGTAGCCTTTTATACTCGAGTTAGTAAGCCCTTAGGGGTGTTTCTACACCTAATGCCCTAAAACCATCTGGTTTGGGAGTCATTGGCTAAACACTCGCTACACGAGTCAAATAGAAAGCTTAAGGGAACTAACTTAGCAAAAATCTCACAAATAAAAGAAAAGAAGAAAATCTATGCCATCTTTGTTTATTCTAATAGAAAATTTGGTGAATCTTGAGTCATTGAAACACTACACATTAGAATTATTTGGAAACCCTATCTTTTATGTGCTAGTCCACCACACAGTCAGTTAAACTTGTGATGTCTTAACCTGCCTCATGAAAGTGATTTGCATTCAAAACTCATATTCATTGCAAAGATGTGTTTATACTTGTTAAGCTTGCTCATGAATGCGCATCATAGTTTTGTGTGAAACCTAAACTTTTGTTGGACACCATGAGCATTGGATTTATCTTTGCGTCTTTGTTTTTCATTTAGTTTTTGGTTTTGTATTGCTAAGGGACTAGCAATATGTAAGTTTGGGGGTGTGATAGGAGCTTAAATATTCATATTTAAGCCCCTTAATTTACATTTGTTAAGTTCTTTATCTATATGTTTTAGTCTATTTTACTTCACTTTTGTGTTTTACACGTTTTTATAGGGTCTTGGAGAAAAAGAAGCATTTTTGGCACTTAAAGGAATAAATCTGGAAATCCTAGAGCAGCTGCTGGCTAAATTGCGATCGAGCGCACTCCTCTGTGCGATCGAGCGCAGTATTGCGATCGAGCGCACCACATATGCGATCGAGCGCACATGTACGGGCATGAATAGTAAACTGCAGAACCCTGTTTTGGAAATAACCCTATTTTGGAAATAAAGGAGTTTTGCGTTTTAGGAAAGTTTAGGAACTCATGAACCGATTAGGACTTCTCAAAGACCTATAAATACACTTGTAAATCACACACAAAAGGAATCACCTCTTGGGGGGATCACTTCTTAGATCCCTTCTTTTATCTTTTGCTTTAGCTTGGAGAAGGAGACCGTGGAGCGGAATTGACGACTCTTCTCTCAGGTTTCTTCTTTCTTTTTTATTTTATTATGTGTAATTAAATTCTTAGTAGGGCTTGGTTGAAGCCCTAATTATGTTTACTCAATAAATTTAGTATTGGTGCCTTGCGATATTTATGTTGTGTTGCTTAAACTTGATTAATACCTGCTTTTATTTAAATTCCTCATATGTATATGTCTGATCAATATGTGCATGTGGTATGGACTTGTTAGTTAGATCAATTTGGATGACCGAGTCCTGGGTCTAACATTAGTAACAAAGGATATCTTATCCGGATACCTGGGTTAATCAACATGGGAAACCGGGAGTAGATACCATGCCCTAGGTCTCATGTGGTTGTCGATTTCCATAGTACTTATGTTTTCTTAAGGAACAACTCAAGCAAATACCATGCTGAATCCCTTAAGGAAGAAAAGAGTTAGAGTAGATACCATACCTAACTCGTTGCTTAGGGAAATCAATAGCTTAAGGAGTAGATACCATGCCCTTAGGTTGGCAACCAATAGGTATACATGGCATGAGTAAAGCATTGGCATACTGTTGTACTGTGGTAGCATAATTAGTGGTGGATATCAAGCCCCTACGCCTTTATCTTTAGTATTTTATCTTTATCAAAATCAACTCTTTTATTATTTTTATCTTTTTATTACTGCGAAACTAATTCTAAAGTTAAATTTACCAATCCCTGTGGAGATGATCTTGCATTCGCACACTATGCTACATTGTTGACCTTGTGCACTTGCAAGTAAAACGAGTACGATTATTTACTCATTAATTTAGGTAGATAATCGCTCAACAAGGTTCCGGGAATCCACCCTAGGTTCGTTGCCTTATTCCAATCTTGATTCAGTTGTTTTTATCTCGATTGCAAGTTTCACATCCCAAACAGGCAATCGGCAAATATTCAATCAAAGCATATGTAAACCCTAATGTAATTGATATAAATTACTCTTTACTTTTGATTCAAGCACACATGACCTATTTATAGATTTATCAAGAAATGACAATATCGCAGTAATTGACAAACCTAAAAGATAAATCTACCGAACTCAATCACATCCAAACAATCTTAACATAAGAAGAGCATGGCTAGACTTATATCGAGGAGAAAGATATAATTACCGGATTAAGAGAAAATCTTCTAATTAAATTAAAGAGTAAATCATAACAATGTTTTGGCAATAAATCCCAACTACAACTAAATCAATGAAGGAAAATAAGAACAACTACACCTAGGGATTCATCCCTTCGCTTTGCTTGGAGATTAGTTGGCCATGGGGCTCATTCTTGAACACTTTGATGGAGGAGAATATAGGAGTCTTCTTATGTTTTCCAGCCCTGATGATGTTCTTTTCTCAAACCCTAAGTGATTTATTTATAATACAAAAGGTCCAAGGGTGTTTTAGGGTTTAAACAATCATTAAAGTCCTAATTAGGTCATAACTCGGAGAAGGGGATCGTGTGCGCGCCATGGCTCTCACTTCCTTATGCCGTGACTCTGCCTGGTCTTTGGTTTCTTCACTTTCTGGAGGCCGTGGCCCTGCTTGGTCCAGGCCACAGCGCACACTAAAGCTCATTTCTTGCTTTTTTGGCTTGGTTCTGGAGGCCAAGGCTTGGATATTTTCAAGCCGCAACGCACACACTCAAGACTTGATTTCTCTCCATTTGTCCTTCCATAACCATGCCTTCACTCTGGTATACCTCGAGTTTTTATTCTTCAAGCAATGATAACTTTTTCTCCTCTTTTGAACTTAAAGTACCAGAAAATGCACAGAAGTAGATCAATGATCCAAGAATGACACTTTAGAGTTGTTAACATATAAAAGTGCAATTGAAACCTAGATCAACCCTAAAATGCTAACAATTAAGTACTGTCAAGATGCATTTTATGACTGTCATCACAACCCCAACTAGCTTATTGCTAGTCCCTAGCAATTCAAGCGAAAACAAGAGATGAATTCTATGGTAGGAATCAAAACAAAGTAAAGCAATGTTAGTGTTAAACAAGGAATCAATTCACTTTTTGTCTCAGAAATGGCACATAACACACAGCACATAGAATCATTAAATATCAGCCAAGTCCAAAAGTAATCCAAACATCAATCTTAAAATTGTTATCGACTCTTAACACCCATCTTACCACAATCCATTAATCCAAACACCCGGATGATTTTATGCATAACATTCATGAATACAAGTCTTGGTCTCTAAAATATTTAATTTGTGTGACATCAATCACAAGAACAAGCTCTATAGGCTCACTTTTCAAATCACTCTCCACTATTGTAGAAAAAATCACACCACCTTTGATCAATAGGTATGTAATAAGCTTGTAACGTTAGGCTAAGGTAAAGGTTAAGAAAGAATGGGGAGGTTTCAACAAATAAAAAAACTTAATCTCTTAGTTTTAAACACAACCTACTTTAAGCACTGGATAACCTTACTTCAACACCTAATTCTTTCAACCATTTTTCAAGTATTTTTCTCAATAAATCACCACTTTTTTTCTTTTCTTCTTTCTTTGCCATAATTCTTCTTCTTCTTCTTTTTTTTATTTGGCATAAGACCATTCACCTTCTTTTGCATTCTTTCCTTTTCTTTTCCACAACCCCCAACTTATCTCATTTAATGTACTTGGGTTATAGTAGTAATATTTTTTCATATTTCCATGCTTACTCCTCTTAAATTCTTTTCAACAAATGTGTATGACTAAGCTTTTTCAAAGGAAGGGTAAGGATAAAATATTTTTAGGCTCATGAAGGTAAGTAAATGGGTTATCGAAAGAAATAAGGCTCAAATTCTTTTTCGAGAAAAAGCTCAAACAGGTGACTAGCGATAAATATAGCAATGGTAAGTTTGAAAGGCTCAAATGGTTCAAAAATGGCCTATATCATCTCCTAAGTAATATGTATTCTAGGAATTTGCCTCAAGTGATTATCAAATAAGTTCTAGAGCTTGTCGAGACTGCAAAAGTATTAACAAACAATCACACATAAAACTTCTCTAAATGTTTTAGACTAATCATACAATCTTATCTCAAACTAGAGTCTCAAACCAAATGAAGATTGACACTTAAATTATTCTCAAACCGAAGCAAGATTTAACTTCTTCTAAATGCTATATGCTATCTTAATTAAGCTCATATCATTGACATGTGAATTAACTCCAAGGCTTACACAAAGCATGCTAAAAACAAACAAAAAGGGAAAGTAACACCGAGTAGTTCAATGAAAAAAATATGTTTCCTCCACCCCCAACTTAAAAATTGCATTGACTTCAATGTGAAAGAAAAGGTAAAGGAAACTCCTTTTGTAAGCAAAAGTGCACAGAAGCTAAAAATTATGCACCTCCATTTGAACTGCATGTCGTGCTTCTTGTTGAAATATCGATCTATAACATAGAACAAAACAAACAAAAAGAAAGCAACTACAGTGTAACAGTAAGATTCCTACCGTATGTTAGGTTAACACATGAAATGGAAAGAAATAACTAAAAACGAAAAGAAAGTACGAAAAATAAAATAATGAAAAGGAAAACAAAATAAATGTTAGTATAGTCATCCAATAATAAATAAAATAAAAGGAGACAAACAAGATAGAACCCAAAACTAATCCTCTAAGTCTTCATCCTCTTCATCATTCTCTTCACCTTCCTCTGGAGTTAGATTAAAAGATGAACCCGGATAGGGTGGCAAAGTGGGAAAGTGATCCATGTCACAACCAGTAGCTGAGGCAAGGTGTTGGTACATCTGACCAAAAGAAGAGTATACCCCCGCTTGGTAATCAGCTTCCCTAGCCAAGAATCGTTCTTGACGATCAAACCTATCATGCAAAAGTTTTTGATGTTCGTCAAAACGAATCTCCAAACGCTCAAGGCGCTCTGCAACAGTGAAATGCCTAGGGGGAGGAGGGGCTGTAATCACTGCTCTCTCTACTGGAGCTGGTGACCTTGAGGCTTTAATCAGATTGAGCATGCCATCATCGATTGGCTTATTTGGTTGCTGGGCGTCCTCCTCAGGATTGTACGGGACTCTGGCTCGGATGCATAATTGGGTAATTAAGGAAGGGAAGTACAATCCGAGCTTTTGTTGCATAGTGTGTATAATAGAATTAAATATAATCTGGCCCACATTAATAATCATGCCCATCAAAATGGCGTAAATCAGAACAGCTCTCTCAACAGTAAAGTCACTATAGTGCGTGGCAAGCATCAATCTCTGACATACAAAATATTGCCAAGCTCGAGCATTGATAGTCAGAGAAGTACCGGGCAAGGTTATAGGGGTATCACCTGTCATTTTCCATGTAGTGCCCGGAATACAAAGAGTATTGCAAATATTTTCATAATTAATATTAGACGCATATGTAATATACTCACTGTTTTCTATGTCAGGTATCCTATAGAATCTATTTATAGATGTGCTGCTAAAAGAAACTGTTTTGCCTCTCACCCTCACCTTACCATTCCTATGTTCGTCTGCATTAGTGTAGAATTCTCTAACCACATTTGTGAGGGAATGAGATGGTTGTCTAGCAAATGTACCCCAATGCCTATCAATAATCATTCTAAACAAGGTTGGGTTCCCTCTCTCTGTGATATTGAATCCTCTTTCAAGAATGGGTTTTCTAGTGTGCATCATCCTAATATATCTCTCACTAGCCTCAAAACTAACAAATTTGCTCTCATCATACTCTTGAGGTTGTTTCCCCCTTAGTCTCTTGGTTTTAGGGGCCATTTGAATCAAATGTATAGAACAATAGAACTAATTCAAAATCAACCACCCAAATAGCACAAATGAACAACAAAGAGAAGAAATTGGTCTTACTTGATGCTCAAAGTTGGAAAGAAGAAGGAGTACCCACCAATTTGAAGTTTTCTTGATGAACCCAAAATCCTCTTAGTACCAAGCTTTTTGGAGAAATTTACAACAAAATCTGCAATATTAGTGCTCAATCCTTCAAGAAATAATGTTAGAATCAAGAAATTTTGAGCAAAAGTGAGTGGGTAAGTGAGGGTTTGGAGAGAGGATGAGAGAGAAATGAGTGTGATGTATTTTTGTAAAAGAGAAATGAAGAGGAAAGGGGCTGATTTGGGGTTTTAAGGTGTTGGACACGAGCTGGTGCTACGGCGTGGGCTATGGGGCTCCGCGGCATTGGCTGAGGGGCATGTGTGCGTGCACATTGTGCGCTGTAGCACTGTGGGTTGGGCCTAGGAGTGGGCTGGTGTGCATGTTGGGCTGCTGCTGTGCGCTGTAGCGCTGTGGGCAGGGCCTAGGCGTGCACACTGGTCCTGGTTCTAAACAAAACACCTTGTTTATGGGAAAAAACATAAAATAAAATAAACATGAAAGTAAAATTAATAAAAAGAACCCTTAAACTAAGAATTAGATCAAATCGAATTAAAAACTAAAAATTTGAAATAGACTTAACTGAAAACAAAACAAACAAAACAAAAATAAATAAATAAATACATACCTTTATGGTGTGGTCAAGGTGAATAGGCTGGATCCATAAGCGGAATGTCTTCCACTTTCGGATCTTGCCTATCGATTAAGATTTTAAGGCATTGACCATTTACTTTAAAAATCCGACCATCTCTAGTGTCCTTAATTTCTACCACTCTATTTGTAAAAACATTTTTCACTACAAAAGGACCGATCCACCTCGATCGAAATTTTCCTAGATGTTTATGGAGTCTAGAATCGTATAAGAACATCCAATCATTAGGCTTAAATGTTTTCATCAAAATCTTTTTTATCATGGAACACTTCCATTTTAGCCTTATAGATTCTAGAGTTCTCATAAGCATCATTTCTTAACTCCTCTAACTCGGTCAACTGATATTTCCTAAGCTTACCCGTTTTTCCTATATCAAAATTGAAAGACTTAATGGCCCAATAAGCTCGATGCTCGAGCTCCACAGGCAAGTGGCAAGGTTTTTCAAAAACAAGCCTATAAGGTGACATACCTAAGGGAGTTTTGAAAGCTATACGGTAAGCCCAAAGCGCAACAACTAGTCTCAAAGACCAATCCTTGCGATCCGAGTTAACAGTTTTTTCTAAAATTTGTTTAATTTTCCTATTTGCAAGTTCTACTTGTCCACTTATCTGAGGGTGGTAAGCTGTAGAAATCTTATGTAACACCCCATATTTTCTCATCAAAGCTTCAAAGGAATAGTTGCAAAAATGTGTACCTCGATCACTAATTATAGCACGTGGTGTACCGAATCGAGATAACACATTTTCTTTAAGAAATTTAATTACTGTTCTATTATCATTGCTTCGGCAAGCTACTACCTCTACCCATTTTGATACATAATCTATTGCCATAATGATATTTTGATATCTGAAGGAAGGAGGAAATGGTCCCATAAAATCAATGCCCCAACAATCAAAGATTTCAATCACTAAAATTGGGTTTAAGGGCAACATATTATGACGAGACACAACTCCTAACTTCTGACACTTTTCACATGAGCAACAATAGATATTTGCGTCTTTAAACAAGGTGGGCCAATAAAATCCACACTGCAAAATTTTTGCAGCGGTTTTTTTCATTGAAAAGTGGCCCCCACAAGCTTAGGAGTGACAAAATTCCAAGACACTGGCAATCTCTTTATTAGGGATGCAACACCTTAAAATTTGGTCATGGAAGTACTTGAAAAGACAGGAGTCATCCCAATAAAAATTATGTACTTCATTCAAGAATTTTCTCTTGTCTTGAGCGCTCCAATCCATTGGTATCTCACCGGTAGCCAAATAATTCACGATATGAGCAAACCATGGTAGAGAAGTAACAGAGAGTAAATGCTCATCGGGAAAATCATCCTTGATTGGCATGTCGCCATAGGTGTCTTCAAATGTGAGTCTTGATAGATGGTCAGCCACTACGTTCTCTACTCTTTTCTTGTCTTTGATGGTGATGTCAAATTCTTGCAAGAGTAGGATCCATCGTATTAGTCATGCCTTAGCATCCTTCTTTATAAGAAGGTACTTAAGGGCTACATAATCTGTGAAAATAAGAATAAGAGAACTAATTAAATAGGCATGAAACTTGTACAAAGCAAACACTATAGCAAGCAATTCTTTTTCAGTGGTGGAGTAATTCATTTGAGCACTATTCAGGGTTTTACAAACATAGTAAATGACAAAAGGTTTTCCCTCTCTTCGTTGTCAAAGAACAGCACCTACCGCATAGTCACTAGCATCACATATGATTTCAAAAGGTAAAGTCCGATTAGGTGACTGCATTATAGGTGCTGAAGTAAGCTTACCAATCAGTATTTTAAACGCCTCTCGACAAGCTTGAGTCCACTCAAATGGGACATCTTTAACTAGGAGGGCACATAGTGGTCTAGATATGTTGGAAAAGTTTTGTATAACCTCCTATAAAAACCAGTATGACCAAGGAAAGATCTTACATCCTTTACAGTCTTAGGTGTGGGTAATTTAGAGATTAATTCAATCTTAGATTGATCAACCTCTATCCCCTTAGAAGAAATAATATGCCCTAAGACAATACCGGATAGTACCATGAAATGACATTTTTCCCAATTTAAGACTAACTCCATTTCCTCACAATGAATCAACACTTTTTCTAAATTCATTAAGCATACATCAAATGAAGATCCAAAAATAGTTATGTCATCCATAAAAACCTCCATGCAATTTTCAACCATGTCACTAAAAATGCTCATCATGCAACGTTGAAAAGTGGTAGGTGCATTACACAATCCAAATGGCATTCTAAGAAAAGAATAAGTACCAAAAGGACAAGTGAAAGTGGTTTTATCTTGGTCTTCTAATGCAATTTCAATTTGATAATAACTAGAATAACCATCCAAGAAACAATAAAAAGGATTACCAACTACACGCTCAAGAATTTGATCGATAAAAGGGAGTGGAAAATGGTCTTTCCGGGTGGCATCATTTAATTTTCTGTAATCAATGCACATTCGCCACCCGGTCACAAGTTTTGTAGGGACTAACTCTCCTAGGTCATTCTTTACCACCGTGACACCGGACTTTTTAGGAACGACTTGTGTAGGGCTTACCCATTTACTATCAGTTATGGGATATATAATTCCTACATCTAATAGTTTCAACACTTCATTTTTCACTACTTCTTTCATAGTGGGGTTAAGCCTACATTGAGGGTCTCTACGAGGACTAGTTCCTTCATCCAAGTTTATCTTATGAGAACAGATCAGGGGACTAATTCCTTTTAAATCAGTCATGCTCCAGCCTAAGGCTGATTTATGTGCATTTAAGGTCCGAATTAATTTCTCACCTTGAGACTTAGACAATTCAGATGAGATAATAATAGGAAAGGTTTCACCTGGACCGAGAAAAAATTGCTTTAAACCCTTAGGTAGTGGCTTCAATTCGACTTTAGGTGCTTTCACACTTGAGGGGATTTGTTTCTTGCTTCTTTCAGGCAACTCCTCAAGCTTTGGTTTCCATGCTCGAGTGCCATAATCCTGAGATTTATCAAAAATAGCACAAATATCAATTAGATCAGTTTTATTATTAATAGAATCAATCTCAAAATTAACAAGAAAATATTCTAGAGGATCAAAGTCATGAGCTATGGAAACTCCCTTATCGATGAGTGACTCGATCATATATAAGTGGTGGTTCTCGTCCTCATCTTCGGGCTGTTTTACAACGTTGAAAATGTTCACCTCGAGAGTCATGTTTCCAAAGGACAACTTCATGAGTCCATTCTTGTAATTAATAAGAGCATTTTCAATAGCAAGGAAAGGTCTACCCAAAATCAAAGGAATTTTAGAGTTAGTGTCAGCAGCAGAGGTACTAATCAAGGATTAGGAAATCAACAGGATAATAAAATTTATCAATTTGAATGAGAACATCCTCTGCCACACCCTAGGGAACTTTGACTGAACGGTCAGCCAATTGCAATACCACAGCGGTTGGTTTGATTTCTCCCAAACCCAGCTGCAAATAAATAGAAAATGGCATCAGATTTACACTAGCTCCTAAATCTAGCAATGCTTGTCCAACCTCATGATTTTCAATGCTACATGCAATGGTATTTTGGGGGAATTCTTTGCTCAATTAAAACACTAACTTGTTCTGTTAGGAATGTTGTTTTCTTTACATGGTGCTTCCTCTTAATGTTACATAAATCCTTGAGAACTTTTGCATAGGTAGGAACTTGCTTAATCATATGCAAAAGAGGTGGATTAAGTTTTACTTGCCTTAGGTTCTCTAGGATTTTATTGTTTAGGTCCAGATTTTTCTTGTTTGATTTTAAGGCTTGAAGGAATGGTGCCTTAACATGGCTCTTGGTAACTTCAGGGTCCTTGGGTAACTCGGCATCACTACTGCCTTGACCCTTTTCCACATCCTCAGATTTATTCGTTATTGGGATGTGTAATGACTTACCACTTCTTATCACAATGGCATTTACATCTTTCCGATTTGCTTGTGCCATATGCTGACCATGGGGTGTGGACTGAGCTTGGGAAAGGAACTTACCTCGCTCATTCACACTCAAGGAGCCCATCAATTTGGACACTTGGCTCCTTATTTCCTTATTCTGTTCCACAACCTGTGTGATTAATGCTTCACACCTTTGGTTTATCTTACCCTATGCTTCAATGAAAGAATACAAGGTGTCTTCTAAAGAAGTCCTAGAGGATGAGGGTGCATTATATGGTGCAAGATATGATCTAAGGGGTTGTGCAAGCTGCTAGTTTTCAGACTTCCAGCTGAAGTTGGGGTGATTGCGCCATCCCAGATTATAGGTGTTAGAGAAGGGTGCAAAAGGCTTCTTGTACATGCCTAAGGCATTACATTGTTCCTCATACATCCCTCTCATATCTACGAATGTGGGGCACTCTTGAGCGGGATGATCTACCCCGCCACACACAAAACACGGTTCCGAAGATTTAGCATGATTAACCACGTGTGTTGGCTATGAGCCTTTAGTCTTTAATGCATCTAACTCCCTAGTGAGCATCTCCACCTTAGCCTTTAGGTTTTCTTCTTCCCAAAGATGATATATTCCACAACCACTTGGGTTTCCTATAGGTCGTGACCTATTTGTGCTTTCAGTAGCACTAGGTCCAGTCCAAGTGTGAGCTTTTTCAGCAAGCTTATTAAGGTACTCTATGGCCTCATCAAGATCTTTTTGCAGAAATTTACCATTACACATCATCTCTACAAATTGGCACTCTCTATAGGTAAGTCCCTCATAAAAGTAGCTCACTAAGTGCCAACTCTCATACCCATGGTGAGGACACATGCTTAATAGCTCTTTAAATTTCTCCCAAGACTGATACAAAGTCTCATTATCCTTTTGTGCAAAGGTGGAGATTTGCCTTTTTAAAGCATTAGTCTTATGTTGAGGGAAGTATTTATTAAAGAAGACCTGAGTTATCTCATTCCATGTCCCAATAGATCGTGGTCTCAGCGAGTATAGCCAACTCTTAGCTTTATCCTTTAAAGATAAAGGAAAAAACTTGAGTCTCACGATATCATCAGTTGCATCTTGACTATCAAAAGTCACAACTACTTCCTCAAACTCCCTAATGTGTACATATGGGTTTTCATTTTCAAGGCCATGAAATGTAGGGAGTAATTGTATCATCCCTGTTTTGAAATCTTGATGGTGAGTGTTGGCTGGAAATATGATGCATGATGGTGTGGCTGTTCGGCTATGATGCAAGTAATCTTTAAGTGTCCTAGCAACATTCTCATTAGGGTTTTCAGCCATGTTAACAAAGTCTTCTAAACTCTCATTTGGGTGTACACTATGGTTTGATCTAGGCGAGGTTTCACTAACGGACGTGGAAAGAGAAGGTAACTCTAATTCGGGTCCTCTAATGAATCTACCTCGAGAATCTCTTGGTCTAAGCATACACCAAATGAGTTTAAAGGGGAAATAAACAAAACAGAAAATCAGAAAAGTAAAAACTTAAAGAAAGGAACAATAGTAACGTCTTATCTTAGAGTTGACAATCTTCCTTATATGTAAGCACGTTTCCCCCGCAATGACGTCAAAATTTGATTACACTCAAACTAATATGTAGTTATTGTGTATAGTTGAGGTGTTGATCCCATGAGGAAAAACAATCTACAAAGGAAAAGTGCAAACCTTAACACAAACGATAATAATCAAGTGAGAAAATATGAATTTTGATAATGAAGTAATTGTGAGAAAATTGTGTAAATAGATTGAAGAATATAATAAAGGAACAACAAGGTTCCAGGAATCCACCTTAGGTTCGTTGCCTTATTCCAATCTTGATTCAGTTGCTTTTATCTCGATTGCAAGTTCCACATTCCAAACAGGCAATCGGCAAATATTCAATCAAAGCATATGTAAACCCTAATGTAATTGATATGAATTACTCTTTACTTTTGATTCAAGCACACATGACCTATCCTATAGATTTATCAAGAAACGATATTATATCTTAATGACAATATCGTAGTAATGGACAAACCTAAAAGATAAATCTACCGGACTCAATCACATCCAAACAATCTTGACATAAGAAGAGCATGACTAGACTTATATCGAGGAGAAAGATATAATCACCGAATTAAGAGAAAATCTTCTAATTAAATTAAAGAGTAAATCATAACAATGTTTTGGCAATAAATCCCAACTACAACTGAATCAATAAAGGAAAATAAGAACAACTACATCTAGGGATTCATCCCTTCGCCTTGCTTGGAGATTAGTTGGCCATGGGGCTCATTCTTGAACACTTTGATGGAGGAGAATATAGCAGTCTTCTTGTGTTTTCCAGCCTTAATGATGTTCTTCTCAAACCCTAAGTGATCTATTTATAATACAAAAGTTCCAAGGGTGTTTTAAGGTTTAAACAGTCATTAAAGTCCTAATTAGGTCATAACTCGGAGAAGGGGATCGTGTGCGCACCACGGCTCTCACTTCCTTGTGCCGCAGCTCTACCTGGTCTTTGGTTTCTTCACTTTCTGGAGGCCGTGGCCCTGCCTGGTCCAGGCCACAGTGCACACTAAAGCTCATTTCTTGCTCTTTTGGCTTGGTTCTGGAGGCCAAGGCTTGGATATTTTCAAGCCGCAGCGCACACACTCAAGACTTGATTTCTCTCCATTTGTCCTTCCATAACCATGCCTTCACTCTGGTATACCCCGAGTTTTTATTCTTCAAGCAATGATAACTTTTCCTCCTCTTTTGAACTTAAAGTACCTGAAAATGCACCGAAGTAGATCAATGATCCAAAAATGACACTTTAGAGTTGTTAACGTATAAAAGTGCAATTAAAACCTAGATCAACCCTAAAATGCTAACAATTAAGTACTGTCAAGATGCATTTTGTGACTCTCATCAACCTCCTTGAATATTGAGGAAATTGTTTCCAAAAGGCCTTTACTTAAGGAAAAATCCTCAATTTTGTGGCACAAAATGTTAGGTCACATTTCTAGGGAAAAGGTGGAGAGATTAATGAAAGATTATATACTTTCTTCCCTCGATTTTGGAGACTTAGAAATTTGTATCGATTATATTAGAGGTAATTTGACCAAAATCAAAAAGAAAGGGTCAACACATAGTTCAGATCTTTTAGAAATAATCCACACTGACATAAGTGGACCTTACTCAACCACTTTTTTGTTAAAGCAAATACTTTATCACCTCTACTGATGATTTTTCTCGTTATGATTTTATCTACTTATTTAAAGAAAATTCTTCCTCTCTTGAAAAATTCAAAATCTTTAAAACAGAAATGGAAAAACAATTAGGGAAAATCATTAAGATAGTGAGGTATAATCGTGGTGGTGAGTATTATGTTAAACATGGTGATGCTTGTTATGCAAAAATCTACCTAAATAAATAAGCAAATAATTGATTGTTTTACTTGCAAGTGCACAAGGTCAACATAGTAATATAGTGTGCAAGTGTGAGATCATCCCCACAGGGATTGGTAAATTTTGAATTAAAATTAATTTCGCAATATAAAATGAGAGAAGAATAAGTAAATTTGATTCAATAATGATAAAAGTGTAGGGCTTTGATATCCACCACTAATCATGTTTTCCCAATAAAATAGTGTGCCAATGCTTTAATCATATTATGAATACCTAATATTGTCAACCTAAGGGCATGGTGTATACTCCTTAAGCTATTGATTTCCCTAAGCAACGAGTTCGGCATGGTGTATACTCTAACTCTTTTCTTTCTTAAAAGATTTAGCATGGTATATACTAAGTTGTTCTTTAAGAGAGCCTAATATCTGTGAAATTTGGCAAACACACGGGACTTGGGGTATGCTATATACTCCTGGTTTCCCCATGTTGATTAACCCAAGAACCCGATGAGGATTTCTTTTGTTACTATTATTAAATCCATGACTCAATCATCCAAATTGATTTAATTAACTAATCCATACCACATACATATGTTGATCAGACAAACACATATAAAGAATTCAAGAAAACAGGCATTAATCAATTTAAGTATCATAATATAACTATCACAAAGACAACAATATTTAATTATGGAAAAGCATAATCAGGGCTTCAATCGAGCCCTACTAGGAAATTAGTTACACATGAGTTTGATGTTAAACATCTTCATAAAGTAAAATAAAGGAAAAGAATAAACCCGAAATACTTCCTAGATAAGCCGTCAATTCGTCTCCAAAATCTCTCTTCGACCCCCTATTTCTGTGTTTACAAGCCTATTTATAAAGTTTAGGAACATCTAGAAACCCTAAAACTCGTAAAACAAAACCCTACGTTTATTTCCAAAATAGGATCAGTCGTTTTATTATTCACTGATGCACGTGTACGCTCGATCACAGACTGGTGCGCTCGATCCTTGGCTTGGGTGCTGTTGCACTTGATCGCAAGTCTCTGTGCTCGATCGAACAAGGAAAATTCTAACTTTTCCAGATTTGCTTTTTAAGCTAGATAACCTATAATGCTCCATTTTCTCCAAAAACCTAGAAAAACACATAAAGGAAATAAAAAAGAATGAAATAACACAAACTAGGAACTTAAAAAATGTAAATTAAGGGGCTTATATATGAATATTTAAGCACTTCTCAATGCTGGTCAAGAAATGGCAACGTTTTCCAAATACTTACAAGAGTGTGAGATTGTTACCCAATATACTATGCCTAGTAGTTGTGAACAAACTGATGTGGTAGAAAGGTGTAATCGCACAGTTAAGGATATGATGAGTATGACTAACTTACCAGAATACCGTTAGGGTGAGGCCATTATAATCGCTCTTTACATTCTTAATCAAATTCCTAGAAGTTTGTGCCTAAAACACCCTTTGAGTTGTGGATTAAGAGAAAAGCTAATCTAAACCACTTTCGTGTTTGGGGTTGTCGTGCTAAGGTTAGAATTTATAACCCTTCTGAAATGAAAACATAACTTAGATCTACTCGTTGTTTTATCATTGGGTATCCAGAACACTCTAAGGGGTATAAGTTCTATTGTTCTACACGTGGAACAAGACTTGTGGAGTCTCAAACTGCTAAATTCATGAAGTATGATGTTGGTGATACTTCTGATGTTGTTGTTCATTCTCAACGAGTTGACCAGGTTGAGCAGACTAGATATGACACTTTTTATTTACCAGTTTTATAGGAGATTGTCGTACCTATGGGAAGAGTTATTATTGAGAATCAAGAACCTATGAATGAAGTTACAGTTGAGAATCAAGAACATTTGGATGGAATTATTGCTCAGCCTCAAGATTCTATTGTTGAGGTACCCATAAGAAGGTCTGTGAGATAGAGGAAATCTACTATTCCAGACTGTTATGCTTATCTAGGTGAAAGTGATTTTGATATTAGTCATGTGATTGATCCAGTTACTTTTTATAATGTTGTTAGTAGTTCATAATCTGTTATGTGAATGGATTTGATGATTGATGTGATGCAATCTATGGCTTGTAATAAGGTTTGGGATCTTATTAAGCTTCTTGAAGGTATCAAACCCATTGGTTGTTGGTGGGTGTAGAAGACCAAACTTGATTACAAGGGTAAGATAGAGAGGTTTAAGGTGAGGCTAGTTGCTAAGGGATATACACAGAGACATGGTATCGATTGCACTAAAACTTTCTCACTAGTGTTCGCAAAAGATTCATTCAGAATTATCATGGCTCTTTCAGCTTATTTTGATTTAGAGCTTCATCAAATGGATGTCAAAACAGATTTTTTTGAATGGTAATCTTTCTGATGAGGCTTAGATGTAGCAACCTGAGAGATTTTTTTAGGCTGGGAAAGAACATATGGTGTGCAAACTTAAAAATCCCTCTATGGCCTTAAACAGGCTTCTAGATAATGATATTTCAGATTCCACAAGGTGGTTCGATCATTTGGTTTTGAAGAGAACACGGTTGATTCTTGCATATAACTTAAGGCCAGTAGGAGTAAATTTATCTTTCTGGTCTTGTACGTTGATGATGTTCTACTTGCTAGCAGTGACTTGGATTTGCTTCATGAGACTAAGAGGATGTTGTCTGAGGTCTTTGATACAAAAGATCTTGGAAATGCTGCTTTTGTTCTTAGGATAGAGATTCATAAGGATAGATCTAAAAAAAATTAGGTTTATCCTAAAGAGCCTACATTAATCGTGTTCTTGCTAGGTTCAATATGCAGAGTTGTAACCCTAACACCACTCCTGTGTGTAAAGGAGATGAATTGAATAAGGACCAGTGTCCCAAGAATGATCTTTTGAGGGAGTCCATGAAAAATATTCCATATGCTAGTGCAGTTAGGAGTTTGATGTATTCTGAGGTCTGTACGAGACCAGACATTACTTATGTAGTGAGTATGCTTGGCAGATTCTCTGCTAATCCTAGTCTTGATCATTGGATAGCTGCAAAGAAAGTTATGAGGTATTTGCCAAAGACCAAGGATTACATGTTAGTATACCGACAAGTTGACCACTTAGTGGTCGCTAGATATGTATATGTTGGCAAGGTGAGCACTTCAGAAGATGGCAAATCCACCACATGCTTTATTTTCATGTTAGCAGGAGGTACCATCTTATAGAAAAGTGTCAAACAGTCACTTGTTACCTCATCCCTTATGCAAGCTGAAGTTGTGACTTGCTTCAAGGCTAGTGCACATGCTAAATGGTTGAGGAACTTCATTTCAAGGCTTAGAGTTGTAGATTCCATCTCTAAACCACTAAGACTTTTCTATGATAACATGGTTGCATTATTCTTTGTGAAGAATACTAAAAATTCTGGTGGTGAAAAATACATAGAACTAAAATACTTCAAGATTAGAGAATGGGTTGACGGTGGTGATATGTTTTTTGAGCATATTGATATTAGGGCTATGGTTGCTAATCCTTTGACCAAGGGTCTTAGGCCTTCAAATTTTGTCAAACATATAGACGACATGAGTATTGTTAGTTTTTTGATGTATTTTATCAGTGGGAGTATGCTTTGGCATCCATACATCATTTGTATGTTCATCAAATGGATGTTACAACTACTTTCTTAAATAGGGACTTCAATGAAGAAGTCTACATGGAACAACCAGAATGGTTTGTTCTTTGTGGAATGAGAGGAAAGTATGTAAGTTAATTATGTCATTATATGGTTTGAAACAAGCATCTAAACAATGGCATGAAAAGTTTAATTTTGTAATTTCTTTCCCATGGTTTTGTGCATAATAATGTTGATAAGTGTATATATTCAAAGTTTACTAAAGAATATGGAGTCTTAATTTGCTTATATGTTGATGACATGTTAATAATTTCAACAAATATGCTTGGTTTATAATGAAACTAAGAAATGTTTAACTTCTAGTTTTCAAATGAAGGATTTGGGTGAAGTAGATCTCATACTAGGTATTAAGGTTAAAAAGCACAGTGGGGGTTATGCTTTAAGTCAGTCTCATTACATTGAGAAAGTTCTTGATAAATTTAAACACCTTAATATCAAATAGTCAAACACTCCTTTTGATAGAAGTGTTAAATCAACAAATAATTCTTGTAGATCGATAGCTCAACTAGAATATGCAAGTGCTATTGGTTCTTTAATGTATGCTATGCATTACACTAGGCCAGACATTGCATTTGCTATATGTAAAACTGAGTAGATATACTAGTAATCCTAGTGTAGAACATTGGAAAGCCATTGGCATGATCTTTGATTATCCTAAGAGATCCATAGGTTTGGGGTTGTCTGCAGTGACTATCCGACTATATTAGAAGGATCCACTGATACGAGTTGGATTACCAATGTTGGTGATAATAACTCCACTACCGGGTGGGTCTTTACCGTTGGTGGTGGGGTTGTTTCTCAGAGAAGTAAGAAATAGACGTGTCCTAATCTGATATTTTGTGTTAGTTCTATGATTTTTAATGTTTTATAGGATTGCAAAGGCAATTGGGGATTTAATTTGAAAAAAATGAAAAAGCTGGAATCTGCTGTTGCATTCAAGTACAGAAGACCTGCAATCGAGCGCAACAGCGCTCAAGTATTTATTTATATGTTTAGCTTAGGAATTTATTACTTTAAGTTGCTTTTCATTGTTTTACAGGTTTACAAGCACTTGGAAAGGAGTTTCACTAAATTTTCATAATTGCCCGTACAGATAAGTCATTTTTGCGGATTAAACTGTATTGATTCAGGAAGAACCAAAAGATGAGCCATATATTCTTGGAAATATCCAGATGTCTATTTTCTGAAGATTTTTATGGCTCATAAATATGATTTTTCTAGAGAAAGTTATGGCAGTTTTAGTAGACAAAGATCAGGTTGTGCGTGATTTCAGCGTGGCAAAATTGATTTTTGCGGATTAAACTGTAATGATTCAGGAAGAAACAGGAGATGAGCCATATATGCTTGGAAAGATCCGGATGTCTATTTTCTAAAGAATTTATGGCTCGTAAATATGATTTTTCTAGAGAAAGTTATGGCAGTTTTAGTAGAGAAATGTCAGGCTAAGCATAATTTCAGCGTGGGCAGAAGTTTTGAAGTGCATGTGAAGGCTTAAATCCCACATCCCACATCTGTTGGAAACACATTGCACTCATGGAATTTCCTTATAAAAGTCACATTTCACTTCATCTTCTGGTGTGCAATCTGGAAGGCTTTGCTACCAAGGTGTGCAATCTGGAAAGCTTTGCTACCAAAGGGGGAAAGCGTCGCATAGCAGTTGCGAGTGGAATTTCTCTATCCATGTATTATCAGTTTTAATTTATTTCTTTTTAGTTTTAAAGTTTAATGTTTAGTGCTTTAATTGTGAGATTTATTTTCATAATTATGAGAGGCTAAAACCTTCATCTAAGGTTGAAGATGAAGTCTCACCATTGATTAGCATTATATTTTCATATATGTTATTCCAACATTTTTGTATTTATGTTCTATTTCAATTCAATTGTTTGAGTAAATTCTTCTGATTGATTGTTTTGTTTATAAATTGTTCAATTGGATAATCCATGTGTTTCATCTGACGGATACAGCGAATCAACCAAAGTAAATCGGATATTCATTGTGATTCTAAAGTAAATGGATACATTGGATGATTTGGTTTAATTAGAGTATTCGTTATTATTTTTATATCGATGGATTCATGAAATTATTTGATAAATTACTTTTATATAAAACATGTATAGGATGTAATTGCATGTCGGTTGTAGGAACAAAGTCATGAAAATATATGCTTTAATTTGGTGCGGTGGATTCAAAAACCTTAGTGTTTTTATCATTTGTTTTAACTCAATTTAGTTTAGTTTATATTATTTGCACAATACAATTCGAAATTCAGAACTAGGCTAAAATAGGTTTAGTTTAGATAAAAATATATTTTCACAACGCAATTCCCTGTGGATTCGACCTCGCACTTGCACACACTATATTGCAAACGACTCATGTGCTTGCAAGTAATTTAAAACTCACAACAAGATTATGGTGCTGTTGCCGAGGATTTGTTTTGTTTGTGAAAATTAAATTTTTGTCTGAATTGATTTTATTTTTCTACTAGTTTAGTTAGTATTTTTGTTTCATTTTTCATTTTGCAATTTTATTATAGTTTATTTGTTTCTATTTGCAATTGCCTATAAAGAATAAAATAAATATATATATAAAAAAAAATTGCCAATTTTTGTTTGCCCATTTTGTGAGTATTGTGTTTTTTGTTTTTGCATTTATTTTATTTTATCTTATTGTTATTTGTTATTTGTATTTTATTTTATTCTTTTGTTTCTGCTAGTTAGTTTATTTTATTGCTTTTTGTGTGGTATATGCATGGTCGGAGATCTTTGAACTTAGAATTGATACCTTTAGACCCCGAATTAGAAAGAACTCTTAAGAGAAATAAGAGAGCACTTGTTGAGTGAGAGATGATTGAGATGGGGGACAATTTAAGGAATGCAAATCAACTGGAGACTGTAGAGCATCCTAGAGCTTGGAACGTGGACTTCACCACATCCCTTAGAGATTTGTTCGCACTCGTTGCGACTAACTCCCCTTCTTGTATAGTGTTGCCACCAATCAATGCTACCCATTTTGATCTAAAGCCACAATCATTGGAGGACACCTTCAAGGATTTCATGAAGATGATCGGCCAGTCCATCAATGCAGCCAATATATTCAATGTTGATAACTGTTCCATCTGTGCTAGTCCTATGCATTTAGCACAGAATTGTCCATCTATGCTGGCTTTTGTCGAGTATCCCATGGAATAAGTGAACGCTTTCAATGACTATCGGAAGCAATCAAATGGATCTTACTCCGAGACTTACAATCCAGGGTGACGGAACCACCCTAATTTTTCATGGAAGCAAAACCAACAGATGAATCAGGGAGGAGCCCCTCATCTACTCACAATCAATACCCTCCTAGATTTCCTCCAACAATTCCAAGTCATGGTTGCTCAGCCCATCCAGCATCATCACCCGCTTACCAAGCTCCCACTCAAGCGCTAGCATCAGTTTCACAGTCATTTGAGGACACCCTCAAGGATTTCATTAAGATGATCGGCCAATCCATCAGTGAAGTAAGGAGTGCGACAATAGTAAACACCCAAGCGATTGCAAAGCTAGAGATTCAAATGGGTCAAATCGCAAGTTACATGGGTGAAGGAGAGAAGAGAAAGTTCCCCAGTCAACCCGTGCCCAACCCCAAGGAACAGTTTGCTGTTGGAAATTCATCAACTCCTACGCACGGGCAGGAACAAGTGCAATCGATTGTCACATTGAGGTCTGGGAGACAAGTGGGCAATCAAGTGGAAGAGAACCCTGCTATGTAGCAAGGGCAAGAAAGTGGCAACAAGGAGAATAGAGATGTTGAACCATCTACAGCCACACCTATTATTAACGATCTTCTTAGGTCGTTTGTACCTAAAGCACCTTACCCTGAGAGATTACAAGCGCCCAAGAAATGAGGGAAGTCTGAGGACATTCTGGAGGCATGTTTTGCTCAGTTTGGAGTTGGATAAGTTACTTGAGCAAGCAAATGCTATTTTGGAGTCTGCTCCTTAAGAAAGCAGTGAGACAAAGGAGACTGTAGCACCTGAGCCCCCCCACAAGGAACTTAAGGCTTTACCGGACAATCTTAAGTATAAGTTCCTAGGTCCAGCAGATTCTTTGCCTATGATTATAGCTTCAGATTTGGTTGATGCTCAAGAGGAGAAATTATTGGATGTTTTAAGAGAGCACAAGGAAGCTATCAGTTAGATTATTAAGGATATCAAGGGGATCAGCCCCTCGGTGGTGATGCACAAGATACATTTGGAGGAGAATGACAAGCCATCGAGGGAGCCACAGAGAAGGCTCAACCCAGCTATGCAAGAGGTTGTGAGGACTGAAGTGATAAAGTTGTTGGATGCAGGGATCATTTATCCAATCTCTGATAGCAAGTGGGTGAACCTGATTCATGTCGTGCCCAAGCGGGGATTAACGGTAGTGAAGAATAAGGACAATGAGTTGGTGCCAACTCGTGTTCAATCAGGATGGAGAGTCTGTCTAGACTACCGTAAGTTGAATGTTGCCACAAGGAAGGATCATTTTCCACTCCCATTTATTGATCAGATGGTTGAGTGCTTAGCTGGGCACGATTACTATTGCTGATTCTAGCTGAAGACGTTAAACTTAGCGATCATGGGAAGCACCCCACAGCATATCCTTTATGTTTTTATTATTTTACATATTTCTTGTTACTATTTATTTCTAGTATTTTTTTTTATTTTCCAGTCTTTATTTTTCAGGGACAACGCGTACTTCAGTTCAAGTTTGGGGGTATGCTATGAGCCATGCCAGTCCATCTAGTTCTCCATCTCCCAGGTCAGCTCTTTCCGTATTATTCACACATTGGGGACAATGTGTAATTTAAATTTAGAGGTATGGGAGACACATTTACACACACTTTGTCCTAATTTTTTTTTTATTATTGTTATTGTTTAAAAGAAAAAATAAATGTCTGCTCATGTTATTTTGAAATTTTGGTTGATCTAAACAAATACTGTGTGATGTGATGTCATGGGTGAGCTTAAAATCTTGAACACATGATCTGATGATAAAGTTTTAAAATTTAGTTACTTACTTTAGGCATTTGAGAATTCACATGTTTGATTTAATCTGAGGAGCACATTAGCACATAATTGTATGAGGTATGACATGTGATTTTAATGTGTATGTTTCCATGCTTTAGCTGAAACTGGATGACATGTTGGATAGACACTTTAGCATAGAAAAGTATTTCAAAAAAAATGCTCATAATGATCATTGATAAACTTTCAACTGAGTAACTGGACCTCTTGCCTCAGTAAGCAGTGAGTGTTCACGTCAAAATGTGAAAATTTTGTTCATGATGATCATTGATAATCTTTCCATTGAGTAACTAGACCTCTTGCCTCAGTAAGCAGTGAGTGTTCACGTAAAAATGTGAGAATTTTGGTTAGTTTCGTAGCCTTTTTTACTCGAGTTAGTAAGTCCTTAAGGGTGTCTTTACACCTATTGCTCTAAAACCATCTGGTTTAGGAGTCATTGACTCAACACTCGCTACATGGGTCAATTAGAAAGCTTAAGAGAACTAAACATGGCAAGTCTTATAATAAAAGAAAGAAATAAATAAAATTATGCCATTATTGTTCATTCTGATGGGAAATTCAGTGAATCTTGAGATATAAAGACATTACACATTGGAGTTATTTGGAAGCTTCATTTTTATATGCTAGTTCACTTTACACTAATTCGAGCTTGTGCTGCCTTAGCCAGCCTCTTGTAAGTAATTAGATTTTAAAATTCCTATTCATTGCGAGGATGGGTTTATATTTTAAGCTTACTCATGAATGAATATCATGGTTTTGTGTGCTACTTAAATTTTTGGATACCATGAATGATGGATTTATCTTTGTGTTCTTTGTTTTTCATTTAGTTTTTTTTTTATTTTGTTTTGCTGAGGGACTAGTAAAATGTAAGTTTGGGGGTATTTGATGAGTGTCAAATATTGCATATTTTGGCCCCTTAATTTACATTTGTTAATTCTTTAGTTATGTCCTAATCTGATATTTTGTGTTAGTTCTATTGTTTTTAATATTTTATAGGATTGCAAAGGAAATTGGGGATTTAATGTGAAAAAAAATATAAAAGCTGGAATCTGCTATTGCGATCGAGCACTGGAGACCTGCGACCGAGCGCAACAATGCTCAAGTATTTATTTATATGTTTAGCTTAGGAATTTGTTACTTTGAGTTGTTTTTTCATTGTTTTACAGGTTTATAAGCACTTGGAAAGGAGTTTCACTAAATTGCTAAAATTGCCTGTAGATATCAGTCATTTTTGCGGATTAAACTGTATTGATTCAGGAAAAACCAGGAGATGAGCCATATATGCTTGGAAAGATCCAGATGTCTGTTTTTTTGAGAATTTTACGGCTCATAAATATGATTTGTCTAGAGAAAGTTATGGCAATTTTAGTAGACAAAGATCAGGCTGTGCATGATTTCAGCGTGGCAAAAGTGATTTTTTCAGATTAAACTGTAATGATTCAAGAAGAAACAAGAGATGAACCATATATGCTTGGAAAGATCTGGATGTCTATTTTCTGGAGAATTTTACAGTTAGTAAATATGATTTTTTTAGAAAAAGTTATGGCAGTTTTAGTAGACAAAAGTCAGGTTGTGCATGATTTCAGCGTGGGCAGAAGTTTTGAAGGGCATGTGAAGGCTTAAATCTCACATCCCACATCAGTTGGAAACACATTCTACATCCCACATCCCACATCGGTTGGAAACACATTGCACTCATGGAGTTTCCCTATAAAAGCCCTATTTCACTTCATCTTCAAGTGTGCAATCTGGAAGGCTTTGCTACCAAAGGGAAAAGCAACGCACAGCAGCTGTGAGTGGAATTTCTCTATCCATGTATTGTCAGTTTTAATTTATTTCTTTTTAGTTTTAAAGTTTAATGTTTAGCGCTTTAATTGAGATTTATTTTCATAATCATGAGAGGCTAAAACATTCATCTAAGGTTGAAGATGAAGCCTCGCCATTGATTAGCATTATATTTTCATATATGTTATTCCGACATTTTTGTATTGATGTTCTATTTCAATTCAATTGTTTGAGTAAATTCTTATGATTGATTGTTTTGTTTATAAATTGTTCAATTGGATATTTCATGTGTTTCATCTGATGGATACAACGAATCATCCAAAGTAAATCGGATATCCATTGTGATTCTAAAGTAAACGGATACATTGGATGATTTGGTTTAATTAGGGTATTCGTTGTGATTTTTATATCAATGGATTCATGGAATTATTTGATAAATTACTTTTATAAAGAACATGCATAGGATGTAATTGCTTGTCGGTTGTAGGAACAAAATCATGAAAATATATGCTTTAATTTGGTGGGGTGGATTCAGAAACCTTAGTATTTTTATTATTTTTTTTAACTCAATTTAGTTTAGTTTATATTCTTTGCACAATACAATTCAAAATTCGGAACTAGGTTAAAATAGGTTTAGTTTTGATAAAAATATATTTTTACGACGCAATTCCCTGTGGATTCAACCTCGCACTTGCACACACTATATTGCAAACGACTCGTGCGCTTGCGAGTAATTTAAAACTCACAACAAGCAACTGGGAAAGAGGCAGAATGGATACGTAGCTTATTGTTGGATATAAGTCTGTGGCCACATCCTATGCCTCCAATTTCCATTCATTGTGACAGTGAAACTACGTTGTTAAGAGCTTATAACAGTACCTATAATGATAAGTCCATACATATCAGTCTGAGATATGAGTATGTAAGACAATTGATAATAGATAATATTATCACAATTGTCTATGTAAAATCAAGTAAACACTTGGGTGATCCTTTTACTAAAGCTCTCTCTAGAGAGTTAGTGGGAATGACAACTTTGAAAATGGAGCTGAAACCTTTTTAAAAGAATCACCAGTAATGGTAACCCGACTTTATTTCTAGCATTACACTAGTCATAAAGTTTAATGGATAAAAACAAGTTACTGATAAGTGGTTGTATTAGTATTGACAAAAGTTAGCCCCTAAGTGGTTAGTATTATCTGTTACTTTCTTGTGTAGGATGAGGTATACTCTTAGTGAAGTCTATTACAGATTTATAGTGTGTTCTAGTAGCGAAAACAAATTGCAGATTTCACCTATATGAAATTATAAGTGGTGTCGCTTCTTGAAAGAGTTTTAAGGTTTACTCTCGAGAGAATTCATGAACCAAGATCAAGCACAAGGCCATAATAGTGCTAAGTAATAAAGGATTTTCTTACCGAAACAATAGAAAGATATATGTGTGATATTTCTGACTCTACTTCAAAGAGTTTCTAATTTAATGCTATTAAGAAATTAGATAATTCTTAGAGTTTTGAAATATTAACACAAAGTAAAGATTTAAATCGAAATATATCTTTACATATGTATATCAATCTAAGTTGATTATTGGTTGTATTATTTTATCGAAGTGTTTCAAGAAAAGTTTTGTTTTTCAAACAAAAGTGGGGGATTGTTGGAAGTTTTGTTGGAAAAACAAAATTCAGTCGACTAAATGAAGGACAGAGTTATGGTTTGTTTTTCAGTCGACTGAATACCCGACACCTGATACTTTGTAGTTTTAAATGTTGATTCAGTCAACTGAATGGTTGAAAGGTTTTGAATTTGAATTCCAACAGCTTATAACTTTTCAAAAAGTCATGCTTTCTCTTTTAAGAGCTATATTTTTAAATAATTATTCTTCATTTGGAGACTATTAGAAGTTCAAAATTAAATCTATAAATACTTCTAGTAATTTCCAAAATAAATTACTTTACTTTACTTTCACTTTCTTTTTTTATTTTTCAGAATTCTCCTTCTTCTATTTTCTCTTTGAAAAAATACAACCATTTTTCTTCATTATTTCAAAAAGAACTTAAAGAAGACTCTTTGATTTTTCTCTTAGAGATTCTCAGGGACTTTGAGTATCCTTGAGAAATATTTTTTGGAACTCGAAGCAATCAAGTAGCGACAAATAAAGTCTTAAAGATAACGCAATACGCATCTCAAAGATACCATTTTTCTGTACTTCTAAACATTGAATCTATAATTTTCAGAACAATTTTTTACTACTTTTCTCATTGTAATGCTGCATCACAAAGTCAATCTCCTCATTTTCTTCATTATTAAGAAGTTCATTCAAGCCTAAACGATACATTTTGATACTTCAATTGTTTGCACTTTCCACCAATCCTTCATTCATGTATTCTTTACTATTAAAAAAAATAGAAGTAAACTATCAATCCAATATAAATCCAAAATAAAAGACAAAAAATAGCAAAAAATATATATAATACGAATAAAGTTAAATAAAAGACCGAAGATAGAAAAAAAAAAATTGTAAGGCAAAAAAATAACTGTACCTTTCTACTGCAACTTTGCTATCTTGTTTGTTGAAGCTTACAGCCGACCTTAATAAAGAATGGCCAAGTTAAAAGAAGACGAAAAGAACACTTACAGCCAACATAAATACCAATTCAAACCAATCCAATTATACCAGGTTAAAAAAATTTCAACCCAATTCAACTCATGAACTCATCCAATTTTAACCTAATTTAATTCATTCAAATCGGTTTTGGTCACCCGTTTAGTATTTTTTTCACTTAAAATGTAATGCAAACATATTACGTAAGAAAACTTTTTTTACTACAATTATTCATTATTCATTATATCCAAAATCAAATCCATACATTAACTTATTAAATCTTACAAATCATCATTTACAAATTAAGTACTTTAAATCATTTCACATACCGTTCAAATAACATTAATTTAATAAAAACCATACAAATATAAATACTAAATAGAAACTAGATTTTAAAAGAGTTTGATCAATCAAAATTTTTAAAACTTCAATACTAGTATAGATTTGGTCATAGAATCTCTATAACCAAGTTCTATCATACCAAAAACCCAAAGTGAATGAATATAAGATAAACAAATCAATTTAACAAACTTTTGAAAGCATATTGAAAGTCCAAAAAAAATAATTTCATGAGAACAAATGATTTTTTTTCAACTAAAAAGTATTAAAAAGAAACATACTCCTCACATATTTAAATTCTAATTGATATTTTTGATAGAAACTACCATTTTTTTGTTGGATGTTTTCTAAGAAGAAAAAGGAAAAAAAATGATATATATATATTGTAATCCAAACTAACTTACCAAAATATGAATGTAGTCCATCAATCTTTAAAGTAAATACATTTTAAATATATATATAATTATATAATGACAAGGTCACTGGTTTAAATCGGATTAAAAAATTTAAACCCGTGACCCAACTTAATCCACCGGATTAAAAAAATTCTCTCCCCAAACTCAAACCCAAATCTAAAACAACTTTTAAAAACACCAACTTAACTCAATCTATTACACCGATTTGAATCGGGTTCATGAGTTCAAAGGTTTCATACTCATCCTTACACTTTGTAAACTTTCCATGCCTTATTAGAATTTAAAGGATAGCGGGACACTACGGATTCCCTTAGTCGGATCTTATAATTAAGCCTGTAGTATTACTTTTTTTTATTTTTTTATTTTTTTGAAGGACCCATAACACTATTGCTTTTTTTTAAGTAATATTATTGTTACTAACTTATAATGCTAAACCATAGTACTATTGCTGGCTCATATGAAAATATGTAATATCAAAACAATCCACATATGATTAGAGAAATAATCAATATATAAATTGAATAAATAATTTATACTACAAGTCAAATTTAAAACTTTGTGGTTCCAGAGTCTCAACTTTAGGTTTTATTTTACCACAAAACCAAAATGTCATTGACAAGTTATTTTACTTTATAATATCATATGTTTTAATGTCTAGTATCATGTTTCAAGAATTCTAATACAAAATATCTAATATTACACTTCTTGCTAAACAATTTATATCATTCATATGTATGTAAATATATCAAAAGATTATTAATATAATTATTTTCTTAAATGAAGCTAACAATCATTAACAATGATAAATAATTTCACGACATTATTTAGTCCACAAATAAGAACAATTCAACGTTTCAAAATGAGTAAAAGATATGCTTATCTAACAAAATTTATGTTAATTAAAGTATCGATCCATTTACGATAAGATTTATGTATGTACAAAGAGATAAACTTGATCATATTACTTTTTTTGAGCTATAAGTTGTCAAAGATAACGAAAACACTCGTGAGAGTGGGATAGAAAGACTTGTGTTCCTACTGTTTTGCCCATCTTTTAGGACCAGAATATTCTTAGGTAGTCAATTTTAAGTAAAACAAATAAAAAAGTAAGTTGGTAATTTAATAACTTTATTTATTATTTATTTCAATTTTTTTAGATTTAGAGTTAATTGGTGATCCAAAATATATTTTCCGTATCTTTGGAATCATGTTTAATGATCTTCAATTTAACACCAATTGTATCATCTTCCATCAGTTTGATCATCTTCACGTATCGTTACTGTTAATTGAGAGACGACTACTTTAAATTTTGATATGTTATGGTTATACTTGATCGTAACCACCGCCCTAGGAAAATCGAAAATTTAAATTCTTGTTGATCTGTAGAACTAGGCGGCGAAACACCAATTGGTGCTGCGACATGCACCTCAGGTCGCTTGTGGGGCTTGTTTTTTCATAACTGTTTTATAGGTTTGAGGAGAAAAAGCCAAAAAAAAAAAAAAATCACAACTTTAATGTGGTTTTATGAATGATCAGTGGTAATTTTGTCAAGGTAAATGAAACAACCTTAATTTGTGCCTTAAATAAGACAGGTTAAGGTGTGTTTACTATTAAAAAATGTTTTTTCACTTTTCATCACTATTTTATTTAATATTTTCTTCAACACATTAGATATTTGTAATACAATTTGAAAAACACTTCTATTTTCAATGTAATATTGAAAAAATTTGAGAAATAACTTTTGTTTTGTTTCTCAACTTTTTTAATATTATATTAAAAAAATTGTTTATTTCAAATATTTAAATTGTTGAAAAAAATATTAACAAAAATAAAAATAAAGAACAAAAAACATTTTCTAATACTAAATGCACCTTTAACATTTCTTTTACACACACACTCTCTTTCTGTATCATATATAGTGTGGTATGTATAGAAAAACCAGTATTTTAAGCGGACGTAATATTTAATGATACAACTCATTAAACTATAACCTGCTTTTCAAAACTAACCTTACTTAATACCTAAACTTAATAGTAGTCTTCTTTAAAAAAACCTAAACTTAGGATAATTTTTAAAAAAATATAATTAAAATTGAATTTTGACTATTTAAAATGAACAAACAATATAAAACATCCCAATATAAAATGTTTGTCAATATATATAAAACTGCGGAAGTGGTCCATCTCTAATATTATAAATACTAATTACCTAATAATTTCAATTATATCTCAAATGAGGCAAGTTAGTAAGTCCACACCTTAAGGGAGATTAACTCATTTGTTATAAAAAAAAAAAAATTATAAAATAAAGTCTGCAATACACATAAATTTCGATGATAAAATGGTTTTTATCACATTCTAAAATTCAAAAATCTAAATATATGTGCGAAAACAATGTATTAAAAACTTTATTTTACAATTTTTTTTTTTTTTTGACCGTTGAGGAGTTGTTCCCTCGACGTGGCTTAGACCCCCTTTTTTTTTTTCAAAAGAAGAAAATTTTAAACCTATTAATCAATAATTCACAATTCTCAAAAAACCACTCATTAGCTTTATATATAAACTTTTCATCAAACTGCAAAATCATCTACCCTCTGCTCCACAAAATAAACTTCTCCAAAATCTGAATACCTGTCATATTTCCTATTGAGATATGGAAAACATTAGAACAATTGAAGTTCAAGGTGTTGAGGTCACGACAGCTGTTCTTCCTCGTGCTTCTTTTCATCTGGATGTTTTGATTCTAAAGCTAAGGAATGTATATGACATTACAGGTGTTGTGGCATTAGATGTTAAATGGATCCCCAACTCACAGGACAAGGCTGCGATTCTGCAACTTTATGCGGGGGATCGTTGCGTTATTCTCAAGCTCGCTCTAGGATTTTTTGGCAGACGCAAGTATAATTTTTGTGGGTGTTGCAATTAAAGAAAAAAGTAGCCAAGCTTACCAGGGATTATGGGCTTAAATGTCATTCTTTGTTTGAATTAAATGACTTGGCTGAAACGCCTGAACTTAAAAGGGCTGGATTGCGGAGAGATTGGCCAATGAAGTTCTAGGGTTTGAATTTGAGACGCGCACATATGTGGCGTGGTGCGATTGGAATTCTAGTGAGCTCTCAAGTGAGCATATTAGGCATGTTATTGTCGACGTACATGTTGCTGCTTTGATTGGGCACGTTTTGGGATGAAGATATTAATGATAGCGGCGAGTTATTTTCTCTGCTAATTGGTCAAAAAAAACTAAAAACACCTAAAAAGCCGTTAGAAAACCTTATTAGAAAGATATTAAAACAACTTTTTTCTTAAACAATTTTTAAGTACAGTTTGAGAACCCTTCTAAAAAGGGATTACAACTGTTTTTTAATAAAAAAAAGAGTTTTAATCCCTCTTTAATAAGATTCCAAACAACACCATATCAAATTATTAATATGGTATTTTGCTTTGTTTGATATGCTCAATATTGCAATGGTTATGTAAGGGACTTGTGTTGTTCTAAAAGTCGAGTCTGCTTTTTCTTCTGTTGAAGATCTGTTATGGATTATTATGAGGCATATATGCTTTAGTATTATGTACTTGTAAGCGGCTTTCTGGGTTTACACCATCTCCTCTTTTTCCAAGACTGATACATGCACATGTTTTTGCATCTCGTCAATAACAACGGGGGCTCAACTGCCTATGATGAATGTTAAGTGAAAGTAGCGTAACTTGGTACAATATTATTAAATATAACATACTACAAAAGAAATCTATTTGAAAATTTTGCAAACCAAAATATCACTTGACAAGATGTAGTTACTGATACAACACTTTATTTCAATAGCTCGAAGTACAAAACTTCTATTCCACAGCCCAGTAAACCAAATTAGCTCTAAATAATGTTTCACCACCGGATTGTGAACAAAAGAGCAGCCTTGATTAGTCAAATAATAACAACAAATAAATAAATAAACCACTCTACACCCGCCTTGATTAGTCAAATAATAACAACAAATAAATAAATAAACCACTCTACACCCATAGGAGCATAATTTGTTCTCCACTAGTAGATTTCACAGGGAGATAAAATCAAGCTTGCAAAAAGCTTGCATACTTGGCACCTAGGAAAAGCCTTTGAATACAGAGTAGGGCATTTTTTGTAACCTCAGCATTCTCATGGTTCATCAGTTTCATCACTCGGTCCTTGGTCTTGAGGTCTGTCACTATGATCCGTCCAGCTGGATGATGCTGGACAAACTGTGAGAGATCAAAGCAAGCAACAGCCAAAGTTCTTGGATCACTTGAAGTGTCCAGAATTGTAATGAGGACCCTCAGAACCTGCAGTACAAGACAATATATTGGTATTAATTATGTTTTAGGTAGATCCCCAAGTCCAGAATTTCTTAATAGGGTATCATTGAGAACACTTTAAAGCAAGGAGGAAAAATTACACAAAAAAGATGGGAGAAAAGAAAACCTGGAAGTCATTCTCTTCAAAGTTTGTGATATTGTCATGCCAAAATAAAGGATCCTTGTGCATAGGAGTCCAGTCAAGATGGCCAAGGAGAACTTCTTGCTTATACTTGTCGAAGGAACTCAGCTTCTTAATGTTATCTCTCAGACCTTCTTCCAGTTGATTAAGGGCCTCCAATAGGTCCTATGAGACATCCCACATCAATTAGCTATAACAATACCATGGAAAACCTACCCTCGTCTTGCTTACTGCTGGCTTGATGCTAACATGGCACCCTAAGTAAGGTTTTGTCCCATAATATTGCATCAGGTATCAGCAATACGGGTGCATCACCACAGAGAGAGAAAGAGAGAGAACCCTAAGGTTTTGTACCATAATATTGCATCAGGTATCAGCAATAGGGGTGGATCACCACACACACAGGGTAAATGTAAAACACAATGAAAGATGGATCTGATTGTAACACAGCAAAGACAGCTCAGTCGATGACAAACTTAACCCCTTGTTTGGATTGAGGGGAATGGAAAGAAATGAGAACAGAGGAAATGAAGGGGCACATGTACTTCTCGTTTGGGTTTTTTTTAACGGAAATGAGAGGATATAGAGGGGTACCTTTATCCTTCCAAATTCTTCAAAACTCTAATCATTTTAATTCTCTCTTGTTTGGGAGTTTTGGAGAATGGAGTAAATCCAAACATACCCTAAAAGAAGCCTTCACGAGCAAGGAGTAATTCAACGTAATCTATGCTACAAAGAAAAGGAACATCAAGAAGAATGCACGTCTCCAAGAAGAAAGAAATGAAAATTGATTGTTTTAAAACATTAATGATTTTTCTTGCTAGATCTGCATTTACTAGAAGCCTAGCTTATCGACACTGATTAAAATAAACTATTCAAGTACCAACTTACTGGTAGATAAACCTGTATTCACAAAGATACTCAATATATTGATCATTTCATCATATCCCTTCAGTTTAACCAAAATATTAATATATCATTATAAAAGTATAAAATTTTCTACTTCCCTTACCTCGTCACTCCATGCTTGTGTTTTCAAACTTTGGACAATTTGTGGCAGTCCAAGATGTACCATCTGAGCACCAAAAGTACCTTTAGGAAGCAAGTTCCTAAGGGTCAAGACAACCACCCTGACAACCTGACAGATATTCATACGCCCAACTAAACAAAATCAGATAAATATAACAGAAATTCTCGTGAATAAGCATAAGTAGCTGCTAATATAGACTCGTACCCAGAGATGAGATCTGCCACGCAGTGAAAGGTGTGAAGTTTGATCAGTTTAAGAGTAATAGACAATCTTGGAAATGGCAAAACAGGGATCCTAAGGAAGTATATAACTGTTACCTGACATACTAAGAAGCAAGACCTCACCTTCTCTTTTGTGGAACTCTTTACAACCTCTACTAGTCTCTGCAGTGTTCTAGAAGTCGCCAAGCACTCGATTGCAGGTTCATAGTAAGATAAAAGCCAGACACAAAGACAAGTTTCATAAAGAAGCTGTTAAAAGAGAAGCAGCAGTCAATATCATAATTACATACTGAAATTCGCAGTATGTTTGGCAATTTAAATTACTAGTGAAATGAAAAGATATAGAAGAGAAAAGAGGAGATATTAAGTTCAATCTTCACTTGTTGGATGTCAGAAAAGCAATGAAAACTGAGCCAATTCTCCAGCAACAAAACAATTCATGAACTTGAGGGACATATTTCGGAAGTTAGAAAAGGAAAAAAAAGTAATGATGGCCAGTTTTGTTTGGAGAGTTCAAGAGAGTGTGCCAAGGGTGAAAATTAGCAAAATTCAATCCACTTCTTTCAATCCAAGCACGCAGTTGATATGTGCTAAGTGAAAGAGGAAGATAACTCAATTCTCAATTCCACAGCTAAACCAATTTATCTCTAAACAGACAGGTCTCCAAAATATGACAAAATTTACCTGGATAGATTGCTGGGTGGATGCTGGGGAAATTAAAGGGATCAGCAACTTCATGCCATCTGCTTGAACAAAAGAAGATCTGACCACAGGTTCTTTAAGCAATGCTGCCAGGCAATTAATAGCAATTGGAATTCCGCAACTTGGATGGGAAGGCTTCTTCAGCTGCATATGACATTGGGCATAAAGAGTACCTTGTTATGACAAATATCAATCTAATTCAGTACCTATTTGCAGATTGAAGCAACAGCTGAATAAAGTGGAGTTATTAAAAGAAAATTACAACATGCCAAACCACTCTAAATAAAAGAGCAATTGTCATGCATCCAAATAGTAGTATCATTGTTCTTCAACTTTAAAATAATTTTCACATTGTCAAGCAGGACTAATTTTGTACTGACTACTAAAACCACTTGATCTAGTACCTTTCTTCAAGTATTAACAAGGTTGTTTCACTATCTGCAAAGTCTGCTCAACTAGGTACACAACTGTTCTAATTAGGGTTTTCCTATTTTTCCCAAGCACTGGATCTGAAAGTTTATAAAGGAAGCTAATGAAAAGCTGAAGTAAATAATTAATTCTTTGAATCACAACACTAGAAGCATCTGTAAAAATCTTGTTGTGGCACAAGATTTCTGTCTCCCTTGGGAACAAAATGGATCACGTACTCTTGGGTTAATACACTAAATCAGTGTAGAAGAAACTCTGGAAGATGCTCCTCATTTCCTTTACAATGTGATGGAGAACCATAGTTGGGATCTTATTTATGTTACTTAGGAAACTATTTATGTTATTTTGGAAACTCTTACGTTATTTTGGGATTTTATTTACTTTCTATTATGTGGGGATTTGTTTCCTAATGTGTATAGGGTTGGTGCCTATATAAGCACCTACTTAAGTTGATTTTAGAGGGACTGGAATTATGAATTGAAAATTGGTTATCATCTTGCTTTCTCTATTGGTTATTTCCCCTCTACCCTAATTTCTTTCCTACCTAGTCTATTTTTGTCTTCTATCTCTGCTGCTTCTTGGTTTTTCTCCCCTTTTTCTATTCTGCTTCTGTTTCTACCTATCTGTATGGCATCAAGTGGTATCAGAGACGAATCCCCCCCCCCCCCTTTCAGTCCAAATTCTCTCTAACTTCATCATATAAAAATTTTTAAAAAAAAACAACTTTTGTGAACAGTAACAGAAACTAAAAAGGTCAAATCCACCCACATCCGCTGCCCCCTTAGTGTACCACCACCACTACCAGAACCACTGTCCTCCGCCAATCAGAACCCTGTCATCAACTCCGTCGTACGCCGTCGTCCGCCGACCGTCCAATCACTTTTTGATCTTTGAAAACATCACCGAGATCGGAAAGAGCAGATTTGTCCATCCCCGCCATCTTCCTGCCGAAATTCAGCTAGGATTTGCCGCAAAAAGGGTCTGTTAGTTCTCTAGGACCGCCGTCGTCAACTCACTAGGTTCCGAGCATTTTAAGGCCACGGGGCTTACACCATCGGACTCAAAATCTTCCGATCTACCCAACCGTGGAGTTTCGACCAACGGGGATATCGGGTCTACCGTCACGTGCCCACACGCCGGCAACTGTGCCATTGAGCCAAGTCACTTTCTTGAACCAAGCCGAGTCATTATTTTGAGCCGAGCCACTGTTCTGAGCTTCACACCTGTTACAGCCAAATTTTATAAATTAAGGTGTGTTTTTCTCCATTTTGAAAGCTTAACTAATATTTTACTCGGGTAGATTGAGTAAATCGTGTTTGGTACATTATTTTGTCCAAAAAAATTTTTTTGAGATACCAATTTATTGCTGTCCCAAGCCTTTTGAATTTGTTTAACCCTTATTTTAGCTACGTTTCACTAAAACGCCATTGCTTCACACCCATCAAACTGGTAATCACCTATATTAAATTGGAAGTTTTGTTTGTGTGCATCTTAGTAATTCCCCATTCCAGTTAGTTGGTGCAATTAGTGTTATTTTGGTATTTCTTTTAATTTTTTATACAATGGTTAATAATAGCACCCCAGAAAATTCACCAACATTCACGCTATGAACAATGATTTGAATAATATCAAAAGTGAGCTTGAGTCTCTTAGAGGTGTCCCTAATGCCACACAACTACTTCAGGAGGGCATGACTAGACTATTGAGAGATAATGGTAAATAGAATTGGCTGAGTCATCCGTTAGACAACCATATCAGTCGCCTTATTCTGTAGGGTCTGCACCAGGCTTTCTTCCCACCCCAAGCCTCTTAGGAGCTTCATATAGAGCGACTCATATTCACCTCCCAACCAATCGACCTCCCCTCTGAGAGACACTGACCCTTATGAATTCTTCCTTGAAAATGATCAACCAAACCCTAGGTACCTATATCAACACGCACCTAGGCAAGTTATGTATGATCAATATGAATGAGAGTCCTAAGCAAGTAATTCGCCATGGTAGAGTTCGCGATCAAAACACTACGCGTTCGCCTCCTCCCTGTGGACAAAGTTATGGTTATGGGGATTTTATTGATAACACTAAACAGATTAACGTTGATGCTCCTACGTATGATGGGAAATTAGATCCCGCCATATTCTTAGATTGGATAGTTGGTATGGAGGATTATTTTGAGTGGTATGGCATGTCTGATATAGAGCGAGTCCCTTTTGCCAAGATGAAACTAATAGGATATATTGGCAAGTTGTCTAACATAACCTAGAGCGCTTAAATGAGTCACCAATCACTCAATGGGCAGTCATGAAACAGACTTTAAAGGAGAAATATCTTTCTGCCTATTATCAGTGCCAATTGGTTGATCAACTTCTCAATCACAAACAAACTTTTGATGTCACCAACTACATGACTAGGTTTTGATGAACTTATGCTTAGGTGTGGGCTGGAGGAAGAGTCTATCATTACTATTAGTTGATTCCTGAATGGCGCCGATATTAAAAAAGGTTATTTTGTATTCTCCTATGTCGGTTAAAGATGCCTATCAGAAATCCCTAGAAATAGAAAAGAACCTCAAGTTGTCGACTTTTCGTCGTATGCTTTTTCAGGGTAGCGAGTCTCAATCAGCCTCCAGGGATAGCACTAAGCGAAGTAGTGAGCCTAGTTCCTCTCTTTCCTACACTTCTCGTCCTAGTACGTCCTTGGGTGTGTCTCATTCTAGTATGTCCTCCATTCAGTGTCATCGTTGTCATGAAAAAGGACACATTGCCGCTAGATGTCCTCAACCTGCTTTAGTTTTAGATTCCAAACCTAATGACCCCACTAAGTGCGAAGTCATTATTGTCGATCCCATAGAATACTCTAGGGATGAAGAGGATTTGAATGAAGCGTAGGACTCATCGTGTCAACATTGTGGAGTGTCTTTTACCAACTAGTCATACTGAAGATTAAGGACCCACCGAGACACTCTTAGATAACTCCTTGTGGTATTGTTCAAGACCTGTTGGGCCCTCCGCCTATTGACTTCTTTTTTATCCCAATCCTATTGCTCCTTCTCCATTGCCCTTTTTTCATTTGCATGCCGAGCGCCTCCACATGAAATTGCATTACCTAATATGAATGGGAAATTTTCCATTGAGGTACCTCGTACAGCTACAGATTATAATATAGGTGATCTTGTCATGATCTTTATTCCTTCTGCACATTGTTTTGACTCAGCTCTAACAAAACCAATTGATCAGCTTATTGGACCTTTTCCATTTTCTGTGAAATTGGACCGTATACTTATTTGCTTGATTTCCCTGAATATTTCAATATTAGTCCTGTTTTCACTATGAAAAATTTAACACCTTACCAAGGTACCTTAGAGCCTCTTATTGTGCCTTCTCATGCTCATGCAAGTCCGACTCGTGCTTGGAACCATATGGAATGTTGAAGCCTTTCCTTCGTCCTGTGGGACCATCCATCACTACGTTGTCCAGTGGAAGGGTCGCCCAAAAGCAGAGAGTACTTGGCTTTCTGAAGAAGTGTTTCGTGAACTTGATCCTGAGTTGGTAGACTGCTGTCTTCATTCTAGCTCGCCTGCGTCGAGTTCTTTTCAACCGGAGGAGAATGATGGAGAACCATAGTTGGGATCTTATTTATATTAGTTAGGAAACTATTTATGTTCTTTTGGAAACTCTTATGATATTTTGGGATTTTATTTACTTTCTATTATGTGGGGATTTGTTTCCTAACGTGTGTAGAGTTGGTGCCTATATAAGCACCTGCTTAAGTTGACTTTAGAGGGACTGGAATTATAAATTGAAAATTGGTTATCCTCTTGCTTTCTCTGTTGGTTATTTCCCCTCTGCCCTAATATCTTTTTTACCTAGTGTATTTCTGTCTTCTATCTCTACTGCTTCTATGTTGTTTCTCCCCTTTCTCTATTGTGCATAGACACAATAAAGATTTGTGGAGTCTTTCAATTGCCCAGATAAAGATTACACAATATAAAGCTGAAAAGGTGGCCAAATAAAATCTCTCTAAACCTAAATTCTAAAGGAAAGAACCTTCACCGAAAGGAAGGGACATTGACATAGAAGATGGCATTCATGCACCAGATCTTTGCTGAAGTGCTAAATCAATTATTTGCTTTCCTAAGCCACAAAAATTACAGTTTTTTTATTTGAAAGGTTACCAAAGAATGATTTTCACATCTTAGATCTATTTCCAGATCCTACTGCATCGCATTAGTTGAATCATGGATTTCAACTCACATACAACATTCTTCACCCACTAAATTATATCATCCTAAAACATGGTTAAAATGACAATTAATGAAAACAATTATCTGCACCAACATAAAATAGAAGAATAGTGTAATGCACTTTGCCGAGGATATTGAGACCAAAAGCACACTCCACCCTAAAAATGGCATTCCTAAACTCTATCCAAGGTTATCTCTGCTGCTGTTTCCCCAAAGAACCTAAAATATGATCAACATACAAACGGAAGTCATGCAAATGGAACATTCTCGTTCTCAAATTATTTCATGCTGGAATCTCCTTAAGTGATCCAAATAACATCACAAGGAAACTGATCATCTGAAAACTTTAAGTTGATGGATATTATCCTAACATTATATTTAAACTCTAAAACTCCTCCTCAAGCACAAGTCAAATTCCACTAATGGACATTGCACATGGACCCAGGTCCACCCATCTTTGCATTGGAAATATAGGACGTTGTTTAGGAAGATATTATCCCAAAAGCTTAAGCTAATGGAAAACTAACCCAACTATATATTTACACTCGAACAAACCCTAGTTCAGGGATATGCAACAAAAGAACGCAATCAAACAAGAACGATTTCCTAGGGTATAAGAAAAGGACAAATGGACATGACGTACAAGCCCACAAATGGACATGACTTTATAGGTTAGATTTAGATGGCTTATTTATGATTTAAAAAAATCTTTGAAGGAGACCTTGGTGTAGAACATATAAGTAGAAAGAGAAGCAGATTGAGAAAGAATAGACAACATGAGAAAATACCATAATAATAGAATTGAATAGGTAGAAGAGAAACTAGGGTAGAGTGAAAAGACACAATACAAAGAAAGTAAAGGGATAATCACGTCTAAATTCATAATCCAGTCTCCCTAAAATCAACTTAAGCAGGTGCTTATAGTGACACCAGTCCTAAGCACACTAGGAAACAAATCCCAACATAATAGAAAATAAATAAAATCCCAAAATAACATAAATATAATAGTTTTCCAAATAACATAACTAAATCCCAACTGCAGTTCTCCATCATTATCCTCTATTTGAAAAGAACTCGACTCAGGCGAGTTAGAATGAAAGACACCAATCTACCAACTCAGCAACTTCATGAAACACTTCTTCAGAAATCCAAGTACTCTCTGCTATTGGACGACCCTTCCACTGGACAAAGTAGCGATGGTTGGTCCCACAGGACAAAGGAAGGGCTTCAACATTCCATATGGTTCCAAGCAAGGAGGACCTACATGAACATGAAATGGCACAATAGGAGGCTCCAAAATACCTTGGTAAGGTGATAAATTTTCCATTGTGAAAACAAAAGTAATAATTAAATATTTAGGTAAATCAAGCAAATAAGTATGAGGTCCAATTTCACATAGAATGGAAAAAAGTCCAATAGTGTTTCTTTTAGAGCTGGGTCAAAACAATGTGTAGAAGGAACAAAAGTCGTGACAAGATCACCTTTATTATAGTATGTAGCCTTAATAGGTACCTCAACGGCAAGTTTCCCATTCACATTAGGTAATGAAATTTCATGTGGATGGTCAGCATGCAAATGCAAAAGGGGCAATGGGGAAGAGTCAGTAGGATCAGGGGGAAAATGAAGTCAACAAGTGGGGTCCTACCCTCGTCATTCAAATCCTCTTCATCTCCAGAGTATTCTATGGGATTGACAACTATGACTTCACTCTTAGTGGGGTTATCATGTTAGGAATCTAAAACTAAAGCACTTTAAGGACATCTAGCGGCAATATGCCCCTTTTCATGACAACGATGACACTGAATTGAGGAAACACTAGAACGACACACCTAAGGATGTACTAGGACGAGGAGTGGAGGAAAGAGAGAAACTAGACTCATTATTTCGATTAGTGCTATCCCCAGAGGCTGATTGAGACTCGCTACCTGAAAAGGCATACGACAGAAATACAACAACTTGAGGTACTTTTCTATTTCTAGGGCTTTGTGATAGACGTCTTCAATAGACGTAGAAGAATACAAAACAACCTCTCTTTTAATATCGGCCCTAAGGCCATTCAGGAACATACTAATAGTAATGAAAGACTCCTCCTCAAGCCCACACCTAAGCATAAGTTCATCAAACCTAGTCATGTAGTCGGAGACATCAGAAGTTTGTTTGTGATTAAGAAGTTGATCAATCAATTGGCGATGATAATAGGTAGGAAGATATTTCTCCTTCAAAGTCTATTTCATAACCGCACATTAAGTAATTGGTGGCTCATTTAAGCGCTCTAGGTTATGTTGGACAACTTGACAATATGTCCTAGTGGGTCCTACTAGTTTCACCTTGGCAAAACGGACTCGCTCTATATCAGACATGTCATACCACTCAAAATAATCCTCCATACCAACTATCCAATCTAAGAATATGGCGGGATCTAATTTCCCATCATGCGTAGGAGCATCAACGTTAATCCGTTTAGTGTTATCAATAAAATCCCCATAACCATAACTTTGTCCACGGGGAGGAGGCGAATGCCTAGTGTTTTGATCGCGAACTCTACCCTAGCAAACTACTTGCCTAGGATCTTCTCGTTCATATTGATCATACATAACTTGCCTATGTGCGTGTTGAGGCAAGTACCTAGGGTTTGGTTGATCATCATCAAGGAAAGATTTATAACGGTCAGTGTATCTCAGAGGAGGAGGTCGAATGGTTGGGAGGTGAATATGAATCGCTCTATTTGAGGCTCTTGGGAGGCTTGGGGTGGGAAGAAGTCCTGGTGCGGACCCTACGGAATAAGGCGAATGATACAGTTGTCTAACGGATGACTCATGCAATTCTCCTACATGTTGTTTACCATTATCTTTCATAAGTCTAGTCATGCCCTCCTGAAGTTGTTGTATGGCACTAAGAACATTCGAGTTCACTTTTGATATTGTTCAAGTCATTGTGCTTAGTGTGAATGTCCGGTGAATTTTCTGAAGAGGTAGTGTTGTTATTAACCATTGTATAAGAAATGAAAGAAAACACTGAGATAACACCAATTGCACCAACAAACTGGAATGTGAAATTACCAAGATGCACACAAGCAAAGCTTCAAATTTAATTTAGATGGATACCAATTTGATGGATGTAAATGCAATGGTGTTTAAGTGAAAGGTACTAAAATGAAGGTTAAACGAATTCAAAAGGCAGATAAGAGATGATGGGACAACAATAATTTGATATTATAATATTTTTTTACAAAATAATGAACCAAACACAATTTACGAAGTCTACCCAAATAAAATATTAGCAAAGCTTTCAAAATGGAAGAAAAGCGCACCTTACTAGGCAAAATTCACCAGTAACAAAGATGGAACAGGTGTGCAGCTTCTGTTCTGTTCTTTTTTTCTTTTTTTTTTTTTTGCTCGGCTCAAAGTAGAGGCTCGGCTCGGCTCAACAGCACGGCTACTGGCGCGTGAAGATGGATCCGGTATCCCTGTCGGTCAAAATTTCACTGTCATGTAGATCAGAATATTCCGATTCCAATGGTGTAAGTCCCGTGGTTTGAAAATGCATGAAACCCAATGAGTCGACGGCGACGACTCTGGATGGCTAACAGACCTTCCTACGGCAAATTCCAGCAAGAAAATGGCAGGGATGGACAGATCGGCTCTTTCTGATCTCAGTGATGTGTTATAGGTCGAAACGTGACAAGTCGGAGGAGGCGGCAACGTTGGTTACTGAGTTTTGATCGGCAGAGGACAGTGGTTCTGATTGTGGTAGCAGTACACAACGGGTGTGGACGGATTTCACTACGGTTTTTTTTTTTTTTAATCTGATATGGGTTTAAGGAGAGAATTTGTTTTGAAAGAGGGAAGGGATTCGGCTCTGATACTACTTTTGTGTAGAACAGATCAATAGAAAGAGAAGCATATTGAGAAAGAAGAGAGAACAAGAGAAAATAACATAAGAATTGAATTGAATAGGTAGAAGAGAAACTAGGGCAGAGGGAAAAGAAACAATAAAAAGAAAGCAAAGAGATAATCACGTCTCAATTCATAATCCAATCAACCTAAAATCAACTTATGCAATGCTTATATAAGCACCAGTCCTAAGCACACTAGGAAACAAATCCGAATATAATAGGAAGTAAATAAAATCCCAAATAATATAAATAAATCCCAACTAAGGTTTTCCGTCAAACCTACTATACAGCTTTTTATACCATGATGTGAGAAGTTACAATGATCAGGAATGGACCAAATGTCAAACTTTATAGTAAACCAAAGTATAGGCTCCCTTGGGTGGCATAGGTGCTTGCATAACGGGCATATCATGCAACATGCACTACTAAAAATTGAAACACTCGTTGATAAACATATAAACACAAAACAATAAAAGAAAGGAGGAGAAGCTCAATGGTACACACATGGCAGCCCTATTGGACGATACACTGTAATCCCTATTTAAGAAATTTCCATGGAATCTTTGTTAGCAACTAGTTCAAAACTTCAAATGAAACAAGGAAAGAAAACATCAATATAAATGTGAAAGAAATAGTTGAGACACCAATTATCCCAAAAGCTTAAGCTGAAGAGGAAAAGCCTAACTATTCTTTTATACTCTTAACACGCCCCCTCACATGCAAGCCTCAAGAATGATAAATGAGCTTTGCACAAGGACCCAAGTGTAAAATGATGATGCAAGCCGAAGAGAGACTAATGGGCTTGGCACAAATGCCCAAGTGTGGCCAAAACACTTGGTGAAATATTAATGACAAGGGGGTTATCCAAGACTTAGAGCTTTGATACCATGTGAATGAGATAGTTGAGTTATCAATTATCCCAAAAGCTTAAGTAGAAGGGAAATGGACCAGCTATTCTTTTATACTCTAGCATCAACAATCAAGCATAAAATGATAACATCAAACATGAAAATTTATATCTACAACCTCCCCAAAAAACACAATCCAGCCAAAGCAACAAGGTTGTTTTGCATTCATTTTCATGTCCTAAGAACAATCATCATAGTAAATTCATGTGAAAAAGATACATACACTATATCTTTGCTAAAACTTCAATCCCAATAACTCTATAATCAAGTGTGACATGATATCACCTTATATGAGCATTAATGTCTAAATAAAATATACTTATAAAAAAATGTCTAAATAAAATATGACTACAATTCAACAAAACAAAGGCATCCTTGCCTTCAATTTAAAGTCCCTAAAAACAGCCATCGCAAACAATTAATGCAAAAGATTAAATATACTAAGCCAAAACACAAGCCAAATAATCACAAAAGTAGCAGCTTTTGGAGAAGGGATTTCGGGTGGAGAGAAAGAGAGAGAGAGATTCTAGCCTTTTACATGAGTTAGGTCAAAAGTAAGAACTTTCCGCTTTCTTTAGTGCTTTCGAACACATGTGAAGCTATAAAAAATGCAGGAGAATGCATCAAAGGAACTTGAAATACTGAGCATAGATCTGAATAACTACCTAGTTGATCACTTTTCTAACCATAAAAGGGAACTAGAAAACAATTAATTTTTTTTTTTCTTTTCTAAAAGTAATCAAAAGCTGTAAACCAACCTGTGCACAAAGCCATTCCACCAATCCTTTCAATACATCATCAATGGTAGTAAACTTGCATTTTGAATTTGAGGCTTCTCCATTTGCAACAACGCCATCCTGTGCTTTTGGCCTAGCACTATAGTTATAGAAAGAGAAAACTCATCAATAGAAGTAGATACAATAAGCAATTTAGCTAACTTCTTGAAACTTCGAACTTTTCCATGTAACTGAATCATATTTCTATGTACCTTACTATCAAAGCAAGTATCTTACAGCTCTTTTCCTGTATGAACCAGTTACCTTTCCAAAGTAATCTGAAATTGGACCAAACAGTTTTAGTTTTCATCATTTTCAATAACATAAAATGCGCAGTTCTATGTGATGATAGATTAAAATTGCAGTTATTGTTTTGGAATCATAAATAAGTTATGGAATTATTCTATACACTTCTTGAGGGAATGTTGAAATATAATTTACTGATCCTCTAGAATGCAAAATAGTCTAAATCTCCCTTAGTGAAGGAACATCGTTAGCCTGAACAAATGAAAGTTGGGTATAATTGCATTTTTTACTAATAAATGTTTACATGGAACTTTGCCTCAGAATTTTATAAACCAAACATACTGCCTACGCAGGTTCAGCAATAAAGAACCAACCCATACGACAATAAGAAGATATTCACATGGTGAGATTAAAGAAATGTGTAAATAAACATTTCATTTGATACTAAGGTAATATTCCATGACATTAAAAAGGATCATAGAGTCCCCAAGAATAACAAGCATCATATGGAACACGTTGTGTTTTAGTAAACTACAGCGTCAACGATAAGCAATAAAGCACGAGAGCATAAAACACAATGTAACACTATAAATTTCGCATAGGAGCTTAACTTAAGAAAGGTTCATAAGTATCTTCACTTGCAACAGACTTATCATGGAATAATCTGGCCCTCTTTGGGTTTGCTGCCAAAGGAAATAAACAAAAGGTTAATTTCTTATGATGCATATGCTACTAAGATGCCAAAACTTCCCCAATTACCTGTAAGCATTTCATCAATCAACGACATAACATATTCTACTGTTTCTTCCTTAAATATATCACGCAAAATGCTAACAAACACTCGAACATAAGCTGGACCATCCTGAAATAGTCAATTCCAATTGTCAACACTAAACATCATGGTGAATTTTTCATAGAATGATTTTCATACACCAATTCAGGTATATTCCCCAAAGAATTGTAGCTACTCCTCGAAAATCGCTACCAAGTCCCCCTTTCAGAGTTTTTTAGAGCACTAGATAAACAAGAGGAGAAGGTCACCAAGCTCTGGATACTTAAAAATTAAGTGAACCAATAGCCAGATAAAAAATTTAAAAAGAGCTATAAGACATTACATCATCCAGCAACTGTGCCCTGTAGCTTTCAGATCTATTATCATAACGCCTCAACAGCTGAAGGCCTGTTCCTGAAATCAGCTTAGTAGTCATGTAAGTCTCCCATGGAATGTCCCTCTTCAACACCTATAAAATATGTGTTAGTCATGATAGAAATACTATATCTTGAATTAGATTAACAAACTTAAATTCTCTAAACCAGAAAACCATTGGTGCATCATCACCCAGGATAAAATGTTAAATAATCCAGCATCCATAAGAATTTCAGCATAATGACAGATAGTAATCAGTTGTATAAACAACCATGGAGCGAAAACACTACATGGTCAATCTGTAAACTGCAATGGCAGCTCAACCACCCTCAACAATCAACCAAGAGTGTCAATGCACGTTATGAGCTACGTTACTCCAAACAGGACAAGTGCCCTAAGATTCTCACAGACTATTTTTCATTTATCCACTAGGGGAACTATGGCAGCAGCAGCTGGAAGAGGAAGGTAGCCAGAAGACTGCAGCGTATTAAGTTATCCAGTCTCAACATCCTACGAACAACCTTTTAATTGTGTATGAGGAAAAAAGGGGGGAAAAAGACTCATGCCCTACTCTTTTCATTAACCGGCTCAATGTATTTCCAAGCTAGGCACTAGGATCATTTTTTTTCTGATAAGTAAATTGTATTAAGAAAGCGCACCATGGCGGTGCAACCCATGAACAACACTATCTATAGAAGTGGAACTCCACAAAATCTACTGACCCAAAAATAAGGGCATTGAACCACCTTTCCCTATTTACAACTAAGGGTCTCTCAATGCCATCAACCGTCAAAAGCTCTACGATTCCTCTCATTCCAAATTAACCAAAAAATAGAAAGAGGAATCATAGAGTAAGCTTTCCTATGACTCTTCAAGGTTCGAAACCCACTCCAAGCCCAAATTTCATCCTTTACGGAGCTGGCACAAACCCAAGACATACCCAAAACTTTAAATGCCATTTCCCATAAAGCTCAAACCAAAGAACATTCTATCAAAAGATAAAACACGGATTCCCCGCAACTTTGGCAAATGAAACAACGGTTCACCATCACCATCCCTTTTTTTGTAAATTATCTAAAGTAAGAATCTTCTTCTAAGCAGGTTCCCACCAAAAAAAAAAAACAAACTTTCTTTGGGGCACCTGAACATCAAATTGCTTTCCAAGGGAAATTGGGAGAGTCATCCAAGAGATCCCCATTCACAAGAATTTTATAGAACGAATTCATCTCAAAACCTTTACCCTGTCTATCCCTCCGTCTAACCACATCCTCTTTAGACAAATCCATATTATAGCTATACAAAGTTTTCAAAAAAATTTGAACTCTATCTATCTCCAAATCTTGAACATTACAAATCAAAGGAACATCCAAGAAATAATGCCATTAGACACTGAGATACAAGAAGAAATAAGAGCTTCTTTATCCCTCACAATTGCGAAAATCTCTAGAAACCGGTCTTTAAGAGGAATTTTACCAAACCACGAATCATGTCAAAGTTGGGTTCTCTTACCATCACCCATCGACACTGAAATACAAGGACATAAGTCTTCCCATCCCCTCCTAATCCATTTCCACACCCCTACACCATAAGCTCCTCTCCCTTTTTTAGACATCCACCCGCAAGAATCCATCCCAAATTTAACGTCCACCACCTTTCTCCAAAAGTGATCCCTCTCGACTAGAAACCTCTAGAGCAATTTCCCCAACAGAGCTTTATTAAATAAGGTGAGAGACTTCAAACCAATTCCCTCTCTTTCTATCGGCTGCTTAACCACCCCCTATCTCACCAAATGATATTTGAACTCCTCCCATGTATAACCCCACTAGAATCTCCTTTGAATGTCCTCCAACCCCTAGGCACTAGGATCTTACAACTTAGATCATAAATAAACTTAAGATTTACGTATTCGCCATAACAAATAATTGAACATTTAGCTTCCAGTAACACCAATAACATGAATGTAGTTTATCAACTTAATGGATTCAGTTGAAAAAATCCAAATTGAAGTGAGTGCAATGTAATGCGATGAATAGAAAGTGATATAAAAAATATTATTATTGAGTATATTATGTTGATTAGAGAGTATCTGCAACCCTTTCATAGCATTTTTTGACTTCATCAAGCATCTCTTCTGTACATATTTCTCATAACATGGGACTACAGGAGATTGTTTGAGGTTCCTAAAGGCAGTAAATCAGGGTTCCATTTCAAAGGCTATTTCTTCACTTCTTTCATTTTCTTTTTCATTTTTTTAATAAATAAAAATTTATTGAAAACTACTAAGAGGATGCAACTCAAAGCCTAAGGCTAATTACAATGAAGGAAGTCCACCAAATATAAAAAATCATCATTATTTACAAAGAAATTCCCTTTAAACCAAAAATTGAGGGTATTGAACCAACTATCTGTAATAATTCCAATAGGTCTCTCCACTCCATCAAAAGCCCTCCGATTCCTTCATCTCCATACTATCCAAAAAATAGAGTGTGAAATCAAAGACAAAACCTTCTTGACCTCTTTAGCAGCTCTCAAACCACTCAAGCCCAAATTTCATCTTTCACGGAGCCCGTAACCACACAAGACACTCCCACTATTTTATAAGCCAACTCCCACAAAGTTCTAGCTAAAGAGCACTCCATCAAGAGATGAAACACGGACTCAACACATTCCTTACAAATATAGCAACTATTAACAATCATTTTTCCCCTTCTTTGTAGATTGTCAAGTATAAGAATTTTCTCTCATGAGGCTTCCCACACAAAAAACCTTACTTTCTTTGGAGCGTGGGAGCACCAAATTATGTTCTAAGGGAAATTGGAACGACTATTCGAAAGGGCTCTATCAAAGAGGATTTTATAAAGATCTTTCACTTTAAACCCTTTTTTTTCCGAGCAAGGTCCCCATTTCATCACATCCTCTCTACCTATCTCAATCCTAGAATTATATCATGTTTCCAAAAAAAATCACAATCTCTTCTACTTCCAAGCTTGAACATTACGAATAAATGGCATAACCAAAGAGACCCCTTCATTAGACAATGAGTAACAAGTGCAAACCCATGCTTCTTTATCTCTCACAATATTAAAAATGCCCAAAAACTTGTCCTTTAAAGAAGTGTACCCAAACCAAATATCGTACCAGAAACGATTTCTAACTCCACTACCCACCAATATCTCAACAAAGGGCCGAAAGTCCTCTCACCCTTTCCGAATCCATTTCCAAACCCCCACACCATAGGCCCCCAACGCCTCCTTCGAAATCCACCCATCATGATCCATCCCAACCTTGGATACCACCACTTTTCTCCACATGTGATCTCTTTCAACAAGAAATCTCCACAGCCATTTGCGCCTTATTGAGTAAGGAGATAGATTTAATATCAAGCCCCCCTCTTTCCAAAGGTTGTTTAACAACACCCCAATTAACCAAATGGTACTTATATTCCTCCAATGTGTTACCCCAAATGAATCTTCTTTGAATGCTCTCTAATCTATTAACCACCGAACTACGGATAGGGAAAAGAGACATATAATAGATGGGAAGGCTGGAGAGAGTGCTCTTTATAAGAGTGAGTCTATACCCTCTCGAAAGGAAATAATTTTTCCACCTAGCTAACCATTTCTCAAACTTTTCCACAATCAAGTTCCAAATACTTTTATTTTTAATTTAGCCCCAGAGAAAGACCAAGATAGGAAATAGGGATAGTTCCCATCTTACACCCCAATAAGCTAGCAAGGAACCAACCATTACCAACTTCACCAAGAGGGATTAAGTCCCTTTTACCAAGATTGACCTTAAGATCCGACACCGCCTCAAAACAAAAAAAATACATCGAAGGTGTAAAATCTTAGTGGCATCAGCTCAAAAAAAACAATCGTATTATCGACAAAAAGATGAGAAACATTCATGCTACTGCCATTACTTCCAACTTTGATATTGCTTAATAATCCCCTCTCAACTGCTTTCGCCAACTTCTTGCTAAATAAATGCCTCTATAACCAAGGTAAACAAGAAAGTAAATAAGAGATCCCCTTGCCCAAGACCTCTAGAGGCTCTACAAAAAACCGAAGGGACATCCATTAACCAGAATGGAGAAGGAAGTAGATGAAACACACTTAAGAATCCACTTGCACCATTTATTCCCAAACCCCAATCTTTTCAATAAATAAATAACAAATCTCCAACTAACATGATCATACGCCTTTTCCATATCAAGTTTACAAATCATCCCTCTCCCATCATTCTTAAGATGAGCATCAACCACTTCGTTGGCTATCAAGACGGCATCTAGAATTTGTCTTCCTTTTATAAAAGCATTATGACGAGGGTTCACTACTTTTTGCATCGCCTCCTTCAATCTAAAAGTTACCACTTTCAATAAAAGCTTGTAGATGCATCCCACAAGACTAATAGGTCTAAAATCTTTAATATTAGATGTCCCCACCTTTTTGGGGACAAGGGTGACAAAGGTGGCATTTAGGCTATTCACAAACTCTCCCAAAGAATGCAACTCCTCAAAGACCCGAATAATATCCCTCTTAAACATCTCCCAATTATGAACAAGAAAAGACATAGTAAAACCGTCAGGTCCCGGAGCTTTATCACCATCACAATTTCGAGCAGTATAAATGTCTTCCTCAATAACAGGATGCACAAGCCAAACAGCTTCTACCTCATCAATTCGAGAAAAGTCTATCCCATCCAAATTCGGTCGACTACTCGACGACTCATTATAGAGATTCTCATAGAACCTACTAATCGCCCCTTTTATACCCTCTTCCTCTTTAAACACAGAACCATTCACCTCAATTGAGCTAATAAAATTATATCTTCTATAAGCATTGGCTATACGATGGAAGTACTTAGTATTTTTATCACCCTCCTTGAGCCACAATTCTCTAGATTTTTACCTCCAAGAAATTTCCTCGATGGAAATGAGTTTAGCTAACTCCTTCTAAGCTTCCCCTTTCTATCAATATCCATTCTCGACTATCCCTCACTAACCTCTTTCTCATCAATTCCGTTGATTTCACCCAACAGAGCATTAATAGTAGAGATGACATTGCCAAAGGACTCCTTATTCCATTTTTTAACTTCTTCCTTAACTCTCTTCAGTTTCTTGGCCATAACAAAAAAAGCAGCACCATTAATATTATAGTCCTCCCACCACCCTTTAACAAGATCTTGAAACTCATCTACCCTCAACCACATGTTCTCAAACCAAAACGGAGTTGGACCCACATCATACCTCCAACTTCAAGAACAATGGGGTGATGATCTGATGTAGGCCGACGAAGGAATTTCTTAGTCAAATCATGACAATGAGCTTCCCAACAAGTAGAAACATGGAACCAGTCCATCCTTGAGAAAGAAAGAGAATCTCTGAAGTTCGACTAAGTAAAGGTGCTGCTTGATAAAGGTTAATCAAGAAGGTCATGGCCCCTCACAAACTCTAAAAACTCTCTCATTGACCTGGTTTCATGAGACCCACCGGATCTCTCATGATGATATAGTGCAGCATTAAAGTCACCCCCCACCACCCAAGGAAACCTTTAATGATGCCTAATCGCTGCCAGTTTATTCCAAAAAAGACTTCTGCTACCGCTCTCACCAGGACCATAAACACCAAGCATTACCCAATTCCCACTGTTTAAAAGACCCTTGAAAACACAAGATACAGAAAACAAGCCCACCTGGACATCTACCAAATCCAGAACTATCATATCCCACATGATAATTACTCCCTCTAAGCACCTATGGACGACAAAGCTTTCCAACCACAAGATCTTATACCCTAAAGGCTACGAATAATCGAATCATCAACTTCTTCTAATTTAGTCTCTTAAAGGCACACCACTACCCCCCTCCATTCTCTAAGATAATGCTTAATCGAATCCCTCTTCGCCAAATCCTTAGATCCTCTAACATTCCACGAGGTTAATTTCCACTTCATTGGATAACTGACTTTCCCCTAGAATCCTCTATCAAACCCACCCCTCTTTGACTTGTACTCCTATTTTTCTTCTCATAATTAACATCAAATTCTAACCATTTAAGTTCTCTAATACCCACTCTAGTCTGTTTTCTTCTTGTCGACTGACTACGGCAACGAGATTTACATTTCTCGATACGAATCCACTCAATTTCTTTAAATAATCTAATCGTTTGGTCTTCTACCCTAACTAGGGAGACTCCCACCATCTTATGAAGTTTTTTAACCCAATTTAGAACCCAATCCGATGCCTTGCAACTCACCTCAAAATCATCACCCTCATCCATCCCCACTCATTGTTCTACCGCACTTTCTACCAAAGCCAAACACAAATCATTGACCCTATTGTCCTCAGTAACCTTCCCATAAATCACCGACAAAGAATCCTCCCTATTGTCCTCAGTAACCTTCCCATAAATCACCGACAAAGAATCCTCATCTACCCCTAAACTCTCATCAATACACACCCCAAAAAATTCCAGTCCGATCCTTGTAGGAAAACAGAAAAGGGGATCAACAACAGAATTCACAACCATCTAATCCTCATTAGGAATAGCCTGAAAATTACCATCAGTAGCCACACGATCACCACTTTAGAACAAGACCCTTTTCTCTTAAAGAGGAAAAAACAACAACCTGCAAAGACGAATCCGACGACACAGTGCCAGAAGGAGCCTGACAAGACTCGCCACCAATCACCACATCAACTCAGGTAACAAATCCGACAAAGGCTTCAGCAAAGCACCATCATCTGAACCAGCAGATTGCACCCCGAAACAAAAGGCTGCAACATTGCTGGAGCAGCCAAAGAGTGACCAGAAAAGGCCGACCTTTAGTCACCAGCAATCACCGCATCAACCCTAGGCGACAAATCCGACAAAGGCTTCAAAAAAACACCGTCATCTGGAACGACAGAATGCAACACTGGAACAGAAGGTTGCGAAGATGCCGGAGCCGACAAAGAGAGACCAGAACAAGCCGAGTTTGAGACGCCGAACAACTCCACGACGGTCGCTTGCTCCGGCTCTGGCGCCGATTCCACGCGAGGATGCGATGCTGGGACCAAAGCGCTTGGCCACCCAACATTTCATCACTTTTCTCCAAACCGATGTCTTCTGGGCCTTTTCCAAAATTTACCCAAAATAGAACCTGGCCCAATTCCTCTTAAGGCCCTATTTCTTTTAACTCTGCTAGGCCCAACCTCTGACCCAATTAGACCTTGTTGCAGCCCAAAAAGAACCCCTGACCAGAATCCCAGCGTGACTTACAAAAAAGGTAGATTTAAAAATTAAATTTGACACCAACTCAGTGGACAGCTATCCATTACCTTTGTCCACAGCCTTTCCCCACACCCCTCCACGTGCGTGATCTTCCCTTTGTCTTCCTCCATAACACTTCCCCTGACCACCAAGATTTCACCTTTTCTAGAGATTTCAACGTAAAATAACCAGAGATTAACACCACAATTAGGACAACAACCAGACAGAGAAAGTGGTACTCCACCCTCTCTTGGCTCTGCCACTATGGTGCCTTTCCTACCCATATTCACAGCACCGCTACTAGACTTCGCCTCAGAGACCTTGACCTTCCCTATCTCCCCTGCGCTAACCAACCCTGCTAGCCGACCGGGTATAGACCCAACAACTTTACTTAACTCAGATAATGCCTCATAAACACACCACCAACCACCAGCTGCCACTCCTTCCAGGAACAAAATGAAGGTGGATCTCCCACTGGAAATTCCTGTCACTGATACAAAGCTTCCATTTTTGTTTCGATGTAATCCCAAAATTAGAGATCTGTTCCACTCTCTCCTTCTACGGCACCAGAGATTTTCTCCTTTTTCAATTAAGAGTTCCTTCCACATTTTCATAAACCACAAGAACTCCTATTCATTTAATCAGAGTAAAAACTTTCTCCCTGGAGAAAACCCTATGATCTTAACCACATTTCCAGACACCTCTTCATTAACGAACTCAAAATACTTCTTATCAATCACAAATGATCCGCGACATTCAGTTCTCACCATCCTATCAAGTGCCAATCAGAAGACAATATACCCAGACTAGATACAAAGAACATATATGTGGAGGAGGGAGAGAAGATAGGGGAGAGTTAGAAGGAAGAAAGAGAAGAGGAGGAGGGGAGATAAGGAGGAGAAGGAGAAAAGATAGGGAGAAGGAAAGCCATTGCCATTGTTTCGAGATACCCCTAGAACATATTCTTCTCCCATCTAAGTGTACCCAAGATATTTCATTTTTAAAAAAGGTTAAATAAAAGAAAGAGTTGAAAATAATGATAAAATGACAAATAAAAGAAAGGAATTATTTTGATCAGATCATGAAATAGAAAATGTGGAAGCTCCTAACTCCATCAAATTTGACATTTTTTGTTCATATCATAAACTTTAAATTTCTCGACGTAATATCAAAAATAGGTGGTCACGAAAGATGCTACTTAACTAAATCTTCTGGCAAACTAAATCTTCTGGCAACCACCTTCAGGTTTTCTAACTCTTTCTTACTTTCATTCAATTTTAAACTTCACTAATACAATCTTGAATTTATTTTTATTAATGTCATGTGTACTACACAGTTTTCCAACTATTGTCCATCATAAAATAGAATAAGCTGTTCAATTTTCAGAACCATTTGCAAATTGATCCAATGCTTTGTTCTCATATACTGTTTTCAAACTAAAACAACTTTTTTGTTTCCCAAAGCAAAACCAGAACTTAAAGCTCAAATCTTGTTTTTTAATTGTCTGCAATCAGAAATGATACATTACAAAAGACAACATCAGATGAAAACCTTTTTAAGTCACATAAGATCATAGGCATTCCATCAATGCCAATTCTGCAAGTTTCCACAATGATGAAATCACTTTCATATACAGGACACTGTTTTTCAGGAAATCAGCCCTATATGCCAGCTTATTCGGTTCATATAATTTGATTTCATCAGTAGCATAATTTATTAATATGTAACAACCAAAATAACACACAACCTCATTCGATATCATGAAAGCATTTCAGTTCCTGTCTACAAGGTTAATAAGAAAATGAAGTTAAAAAGAAAAAGCTGAAAATTTAAATTTTTTTTTTTTTTGTCTATAAATAAAATATTCAAATGAATTGGAGTTTTAGTAGGTTCAAGTGCAAAAAAGAAACCCAACCGTTCCTTATGTACATTTTCTTGGTATCAGAAATTTCAGTAAGCAATAAGCATATGATCACCCACAACAAGATGCAATTTGAAGATTAATATACATACATAAATATATACAAAGATAAATATATATGTACATATATATATGTATAATTAACAAATCAAAGGAATCCGATCACCAACCTGTTCTGATGTTAGTTCGGCATGGTCCATCGATACTTAAAACAACTTGAGACTACACGGAATATACCAATTCAAAGACCTGAAAAATCATCAAAAAGAAAAAGACGGTCAAAATTAATTAATCTAACTCAAATTTCCTTCAATTTCAGAACAAATACACGCCAAATTCAAAGAGACTGACAGATATAATTGCATTTAACAAATCCTTGCAGCTAGTGAAAGCAGATCAAACGTGTGAATCTTAACCGACATTCTCCTCCAACTTCACAAAAACCCCTAACAAATTTGACTGTTCTAGTGAGGGGAAGTTAACACGAAGGGAACCTGAATTTCTCCAGATTTAGTGGAATTTCAGGGAAAAAAGAAAAAAAAAGAAAAGTAATAAAAACTACCTAAAATCTCTGCATACAAACAGAAACCATGTAAGCCACATAATCAGAGAGAGAATAATTATTCATATTTCTTCAGAATTATTGATTAATTAGAGAGGGAAATGGAATCTGACGAGACAAGGAAGAGATGGAGAGAGGATTGGTGATCGATTGCGTACCTGAATGTTTCTCTCTGTCTTTGGCTTCGTTCTTGTAAGAGAGCGCTGTACTCGTAAGGAGTTGAAACGGTTTTGATATGTGCTACTATTCTTTTTTTTTTGTTGGAATGTGCTACTACTCTGATTTCTGATATTGTGAAGTTTCGCTGGTTTTCAATAGGTAACATACACCTAGCATCAAAGCCCAATCCAACATTAACCTTAGGCTGCCTCTCGATTGAGGAGAAATAAAAAAAATAAAAAATAAAAAAAAGGAAACTTATAGCTTTTCTTTAAAATATAAAATTTAATGAAGAGATAAGTATATTCCTTTTTTTTATTTTTTTTCTTCTCGCTCTATTCCTATTGATTCAAACACATTATTAGACTTAAAAGGATAAATTTCAAAAAGATAATAAAAGATCTTATTAATCTCCAATTGATCTCTCCTCTCAACTCAAGATTAAGGTGAGTGTGTAAAGCCTTAATTGCCCTTATTAATATTTTATCCATTCTATCCTTTCATTGATTCCGCATTTTCACTTGAAAATCTAAAATATGAAAGGTCCAATATTAATAGTTACTAGTAACAAACTCACACGATGTGCAGTTAAAATGCATACCAAATGGATGAGGGGGAAATAAGGGTTAATGGTACTAATTGGACTAGGAATTATCATTGTTTGGTGCCAATGAACAACACCTTTGAAATAAGGAATTTTGAGAAAAAATGAAACTTTTGTAAATCTTATCATTGATTGGTGCTAGTGATCAATCATAAGAAATAGGGAATTTAAGAGAAAGAATATGGATTAAGAGAGAAAGAAAACTTTGTAAATTTTATTCGATACCCTCCCTAGAAACCATATCACTATTTATAGCTATATAATAGTAAAAGAATCAAGACTGTACAGTTATAATTGGTTACAATTGTCTTTGCTCTTCTATCAGAATTTCTCTTCCTTAACAACTTCGACTCTTCTCGATAATGCCCTTGCCTTTCTTAGAATTCATAGCTATGTCATGCCATGTTCTCGATAATTCCTTGGCTTTTCTTAGAATTCACAGCTATGTCATGCCATGTCATAATCTTGAGTCCAAGTTGGCCTCCTTCTTTCCCTGTTACTATGCCTTCATTTATCACTCCCCATTCAATCATGACTAACCTTGTCCTCAAGGTTTAGAGTAGGATAGGCTATTTGAAGATCCTCAACATTTTCCCATGAAGTTTCCTCAATAGGTAGACCCTCCTATTATATCAAAACTTGAGGAATTACTTTATTTTTTATAATGATATCTCTAGTATCTATAACAACTAAAAGTTGAATAACAAATTGATTGTCAACACTTAAGGGTGGAAGAGATACTAAATGTGTAGAATTCAACTTTGAAAGGGTTAAGTATGGATATAAGGAACACATGGTGAATCCTATTACTTGTAAGGATATGAAGTTTGTATGCTATAGGGTTTATTGTAAAAACTCATACATTTTACGTTGTATATAATGTTTAAGTCAAGATCAGAGTGATGTATCTCCCCTATTGAGGGTTGAGGAATAATGTAAAAGTTTTTGTTGGCCTTACTTTCTTGTTGCATATATGTGTCGTGCTGAGATTTTTAAAATGTGACAACACCGTCTCGGGGGTGGCTAACCCGGGATGGGTCGTTACAATTTTGGTATTAGAGCATTAGGTTTTATGATTCTGTAGGCTGCATAAAAAGTAAGAAAGTGGAAGATTAAAACAAATTATATTCTAATGAATAGTCTGTGGATGACACGTGGACGTACTAGAGCTTGAGTTAGAGTTGTTGATTTTAGTGGGTGTGGTAGGCCTCCAATATTTTGACAAGTCGAGGTTGAGTCTGAATCTATGGTTCCTAGAAGGGAACGTGTTGACAGTATAATTGATATTAGTAAAGGTATAAGAAAATCTGAAGTTGAAAGAGATAAGCTAAAATAAGCTCTAATACCAAAATTGTAACAACCCATCCCAGATTGGCCACCCCTGAGACGGTGTTGTCACATTTTGAAAATCTCAGCACGACACATATATGCAACAAGAAAATAACACCAACAGAAATTTTTATATCATTCTTCAACCCTCAACATGGGAGATACATCACTCTGATCTTGACTTCAACATTATATACAACGTAAAATGCATGAATATTTATAAATAATGCCGAAGTGTTGTTTGTTATTGTATATTTATTTATAGATGAATGAGTCTCACGGAGAGACAGTTATGGTGAGAGAAAAAAAATATAGAAGTATGATATGATAAGAACCATATAAATGATAGACTTTATGCTGTGAACTTCATTACGAGGTAATTATGAGATAATTGATGGTCTTAAGATGTGTGGTGATAGTAGAATGCTATTATCAAGTTGTATAAGATATAAATGATTAAATATTGAAAGATTATTTATACAAATTGAATACTTCCAGTAAATTTAATTTACTGAGCTTGTGAAGCTCATCCCTTATTGTACAATGATTTCAGGTAGCAGGCAGGACAGATAGTTTGGTGAGTTGAGGTTCAGACGAAATAATTTTATGTAAGCCACGTACGTGTCCACCTCTTCAGACTAATGAGAAAATAAAAATAAAATTTATTTGTAAATATTTATGCATTTTACATTGTATATAATGTTTAAGTCAAGATCAGAGTGATGTATCTCCCCTGTTGAAGGTTGAAGAATGATGTAAAAATTTATGTTGGCATTATTTTCTTGTTGCATGTATGTATCGTGCTGGGATTTTCAAAATGTGACAACATCGTCTCAGGGGTGGCCAACCTGGGATGGGTCGTTACATCTATCTTTTTCATAATAAAAAAAGAACTATAGTATCTATTACTAAGTTTATGGTTCAACCTCATTACCACTGATTGTTGTCTATATGGTTGTAGCTTCACCATGACCCAATCCCTACTAAAAATTGAACTTTTGATCTGGAAGTGTTAGTTTTAGTGTTCATCCTTTCTTAAGCTTGTTGCAAATTAAATTTCAATTGTTGTAGCAAAATAGTTATGCAACTAAGTTCCACATCTACAACCTCCAAACTATAAGCTCCTCTAATATACCCTAAAATTGAAAAGGGCAATCTTCCATATACTGCTTGAAATGGAGTCATATCAATTGCAACATAGTGAGCGATGTTATACCACCATTTAGCTCATACTAAGTAAGTAGGCCATTAATTAGGTGTCTCATGGACAAATGATCTAAGGTAATGTTCTAAACATCTATTTAGAACTTCTGTTTTCCCATCAGACTAAGGATGGTAGGAAGAATTGAGCTTGAGAGTAGTACCACTCAACTCAAAAAGCTTCTCCAAAAACTGATTTGTAAAGATAGGATCTCTATATGAAATCAAGGATCCTGGAAATCCAAGTAGTTTTACAACCATGGAAGTGAAGAGTGTAGCCACCTTAACTGCAATGAAGTTGGTAGGCAGAGAACCAAAGTGAGCATACTTAGTTAGCCTATCAACTACCACCATGATCACTATATAACCTTTGGATACATGAAGTTTTGCTATCAAATCTATAGCTATGTCCTCCCACACTTGGTTAGGTATAGGTAAAGCATATAGTAGAACAATAGGTTTTCAAGTTAGATACTTGATATGTTGACAAGTGATACAACTATTGAGAAAGGTAGTGACTTATCTTCTCATATAAGGCCAGTAAAAATTTGCTGCCACTCTTTCGAATGTTTTCAATATTTTTGTATGTCCTCCCACAGGAATAGAGTAAATTTTTCCAATTATCTAAGCTCAAAAGAAAGAAGAAGAACTGATTCTGAGCTTCCCTTTGTAAAATAGCAAGCTATCATTGTTGCACTTATTAGATTGTATTAAAATCTCATCATTAAGTTGTTGATGTAGTTCCACCAACTTTGGATCAATGTTGTTTAACTTTTTTTAAGATATCCATCAAGTCAAACTGGGTTGTAAAAAATGATATTAATGTACACATAGCGTCATTACTGGTATTACTTCCTTATTCTTTCATTTGATTAGTATAAGCTCTTGATAAAACATCAAAAACTTCATTGTCCTTCTCTGGTATATACACAATTAAGTAATCAAAACCTCTCGTGTAATTGCATGTAACTCCTTTACATATATGGATGCCAGTATCACTTTAGGGCCTAGTTTCTTGCTAAAAAAAGGCAACTGGATGTCTCTCTTGTGATAAAACATGCCCAATGACAATATTGGAATAATAAGTTTCTATTGTAAATTGTTTCTTGAATTTTGGCAGAACTAACACTGAAACCTTAGTCATTTCCTTCTTGAGACTGTTTAAAGTTTGTTGAGCTTCCTCACCCTAGTGGAATGCATATTTTTTTTTAAAATGCAGTGAGTGGTGTAGCTATAGAGGCACACTGATGTACAAATCTCCTATAGTATCCTATGAGGCCTAAAAATCCCCTTTCACTACTTCAAGTTCTAAAGTGTTGGCCACTATGTCATAGCTTCAATTCTTTTAGGATTAGGTTAAACCCCTTTTTCATACATAATATGGCCCAAGTACTTCATGGAAGCCTGATTAAACAAACACTTGGATCTTTTAGCATGAAGTTGGTTTGTTGCCAATCATTATACAACCAATTTGTAGATGAGTGACATGATCTTCCAAGTTTATGCTGTAAACTAGGATGTCATCAAAGAACCCAATGATAAACTTCCTAAGGTATGGCTTAAACATTTGGTTCATAGTAGCCTGGAAAGTGGAAGGAGCATTGGTGAGGTAAAAAGGCATTACCAAGAATTAATAATTGCCTTCATGAGTCCTAATAGCAATTTTAGGAATATCATATGCTTGTACCCTAATATGGAGATACCTTGTCCTTAAATCCCACTTAAAAAATAACTTAAATCCAAACAATTCATCAAGTAACTATTCTATAGTAGGGATTGAAAATCTGTTTTTGATAGTGATAGTGTTAAGAGCCCTATGGTCTACACAGAACCTCTAAGTCCCATATTTTTCTTGACTAACAACACTAGAGATGAGAAAGGGCTACGACTTCATCTTATATCCCTACTTTGCAACATTTCTTGCACTAGCTTCTCAATTTCACTTTTTTTGTAATTGAGGATACCTGTAAGGCCTCACATTGACAAGTTCTATTCTAGAAAGTAAGTGAATTCAATGATCATATTTTTTGGATGGAGGTAAGTGAAGGGTTCTTGAACAACTGATAGGATATGTTTTTCATGTGCTACATTATGCTCTCATATTGTTCCTCTTTTTCTAGACTAGTTATTCCTTTTAATTAGAACATAGAAGCTATGCCCTTACAAGAATTTAACTTCATAAATTGTTTGACTTGAATAAGATCAAAATGTATATGTGGTTCTCCTTTTAAATGAATTGCATGCCCTTTCTATGAAAAATCCATGGTTAATTGCTTATAATCAGTGGCAATAGGCCTTAATAACTCTAACCATTGAATTTCCAATGCCACCTCAGCCTCTTTTAATAAGTAACAAACAAATCAGTGGTGAACTCGTGATTTTGTACCATGAGTGTCACCTCCACACTTTTATTACTGCAATTAAGAACATCTTCATTTCCAATAAAGAATCTAAAAGATTTAGAGGCCACCAAAGGCACTACTACCCTTTTATGGATAAAATTGTGGGTACTCCAACTGAATCAACACTTAAATTGCATGTTGTGCATGCTTACCAGTTAGTCTAATAGTCTTGGGATTCAATTGTCCAGCTAAGGCATGAAGACAAATCTATGGTAATAATGTACGTTCCTCTGTTACATTCAACCTTTCTTCTTGCTTTCCAAGATTGGCCTCATATCTTGATCTATTATCCTCCTCTACCCCAACTAGTAGGAAAATTTTACTTTTACATCTGTGGACAAGTCTATACCTTTCATCACAATTATAACAAATCCTTTTTTTTTCTCTTTTAACTTTCATTTATGTAAGAATTAGTCTTGTTATAGTTAGCCTATTTATGACTACATGTTGTATTTGTCTAGTTACTTATGGTACAATATGGATTTTAAGAAATCTAGGACCTGCATTATTTATGAGCCAAGGATTTCTCACCATTTTCATAATATCCTTATATTTTTGTTCTTGCATTCTTGCCATAACCATGGCTTGAATTAAAGACTTAGGTTGTGTAATCAAGAATTCCTTCTAATCTCATACTTCAATCCAGAAATAAAGAAACTATGCAAAAAATATTCTAGAGGCCAATTACCTTGTTAGAGAGAGCTTCAAATTACTCTTGATATTCCTCCACTATTTTCTGTTGTTACAGCTTCTTAAATAGGGGTGTTCATTAAACGGTTAAAACCGATTAACCAAATGTTTCTAATCATTTTAACCAAAATAATTCGGCTAAAACATTAATTCTGTGACTGATCGGTTAATCGAATAATGTTTGTCGGTTAATCGGTCGGACAATGGTTAAATTTCTTTTAACCATACCAACCGTTTAACCAATTAAGAATTACCAATATTTATTACTTCCTTCGTATTTTTAATAGTTGGAAGTTGTGATCACAGTGGTTAAGTAATTGTTTTCTTCATTAAAGGTTAAGGGTTCAAACCCCAAAACTAGCATGTATATATTATTACTTTTTTAGTTTTTTATTAGAATTAAATTAAACTCAAATTACAATTTTAACCCCAAAAACCTAAATCCTAGGTATATAAACTCTTTTTCTTTCACTCTCAATTCCAAACACTCCAAAGTCTTATTGTTCCTCTATTTCCCCCCTCTCTAGTCTTTCATCTTTCTCTCTTTCAAAAGGTTCTATATTTTTCTCCATCTTGCCATTTTTCCCTTTCAACCTTCGGCCTTCACTCATAAACCTTAAGTCCCTAACCCTTTAACCTTTATCTCACCGTTCACCTTAGATATATGGCTGTCAATTGCCACTAGTAAGCACCACGACATCACCTGTTTGTCTTCTTCAAGGTAGACCTTTCTCTATTCTCATATCTCACTATTAATCTCCATCTCTCTCTTCTTATATCTTTTTATTTATCTAGACTGTTTACAAAATTTATTCATCTAGATCGGTATGAAATTGGAAAGATTTTTACTTTATAGATGCTAAATTGCTTATTGTATTCTTTATTTGATTGTGTAATTAAATCCTGATAAAATTTATTCATGCTTAGTTGCTTTAACTGCTTAAACCTTAAATGGGAGTCTATTAACCGAATTAACCAACCAAAACAGACTGAATCAATTTTAGTTGATATAGATCAGTCATATTGTTTCAAATCGGTCAAAATGTTTAAAACAATTATACTAAAAATGTTGGTTAAAATTTTTAACCACTCGTACTGACTGTTCCAACTGATTGAACACCTATATTTGCAAGTGCCCCTTTATGATCCTCATAGAGCGTAAGGCCAAATCTTGATTCTCAATCTTCCAAAAACCATTTCCATCATTTGATTAGCCCATTCACGAACATCTATTGATACCAAGATAGAGTCACTCATTCTATATAAAATAAAGAAATTGTTGGGATTTTAGCTCAAATCCTCACATGGAAGACTTCTAATTGGTTTGGGAAAATTGATTTCCTATTTTATAGTTGCTTATTCAAGTAGAACTAGTAGTAGTTTCCATTTGGATGGTTGCTTGTTCTAATAGGAGTAGTATTAGTAGTCTCCTATGCTATTGTTCTTTTCCTATTAGTATTAGAAGGATTTTCTCTATATAAAAGGGGTCCTAGAGATGGTTTGAGGAACACTTAAAATTTTAATATACATTGTAAAGCAGAGGGGTTTACTACAGAGGTAGAATGAGAGCTTTAGGTGTATTGGGGTTTTGGGTTATCAAGTAGAGAGAGCACTTACAACTAAAGCTAGGTTGAGAGCTTTGGGTGTATTGGGGCTTTTGGGTTGTGAGGTAGTGAGAATTTAACAATTTTACTCTTCCTAAAGTTGTAATTGAAGATTAATAAACCGGTGGAGTTTGTTAGTGGACTTATGCAAAGAGGTTGCTGAATCATGTTAAATTATTGTTGTTCTTGCTCTTTGTTTGTTTTTCCTATTTAATTATTAAGGTTATGTTTTTTTGCCTAAAATTTGAGTAGGTAGATTTTAGAGGTAAAATCTCAACAAGTGGTATGAGAGTTAAAGTGCAACGATCAATCGGACACCCTAACTAGTGGTATCAGAGTTGTGGCTGCGATGACAAAAACACTAAAGATAGTCAAAATTAATATTATGTTATTTGATAGGGAGAATTATTTCTCTCTCTAACAAGGTTTCCTCAAAGATATGTTGATGCGACAAGGGCTCTACAAGACAATTGAAGAGTCCAAGCCATAATAAATGATAGAGGAACATTGGATGGATAGTGAGGTTCCCGTGGTACCTCCAAAGAGAGATAAGTTAAAGAGTCTATGTGTGTTCGAGGGTGAAGAATTGTTCATGATTATCAAGGAGATGATGATTGCTTCGAGTTGAAAATTTTAAATGCCTAGCATCTCTAAACATCATCATTACTGGTGTATCAATACCTAATCGATACAAGGGTTTGATGGCTATTTGTACTCAACCTAAGTGCAGGTACCTGAAGCCTTTTTGTTTATATTTTTGAATTAAAGCTAATGAAAGTAATTTCATACTCTCATTTTCATTTTTAATAGAATAAGTTTGTTTAGTTGTTTTAATAGAATAATTTGATTTAAAGTCAAATGTTCTTATTTGATATATTTTATTAACATTTTGCTTGGGTATATGCTAATTGAGCAGATCTTGCTCAATCTTGGCAATATTGACTTCTTAACTATTCAAAGTTCTATTGATGTTTTGATCGGTTTGATAAAAATTTCTAAGAAGAGATGAGGTGGATGAACTAGACATTGATGAATCATCACCCTGTCTATATCTCCTAAATAAACTAGTCATGATCAAGGAAAGGCAAAATTCCCATCACAATTGGTATTAGTTTCATCAAGTGTGCACTACAAAATTCTCATCACATCAATCTTCTTGCTCTTCATGAGGTGCAATACCCCATTGTGTTTCAGGGGTTTGTGAAAACCCCTAATGTTCCAGCATGCTATAATCATTGGGGAGGTTGGGAGGTAGTCCCTCCCTTCCTGACTGAATGTGGTTCTTTCAGAGCTGATCTTCCTTTCTGCTTCTTAGCTAACTGTATGCTACTCCCATGCACTTCTGTTTCCTTGGCCTTTGCACTGGAGTTAGGGGGTTCATTTGGTCACATTCCCCCATTGTTTAAACACACCTAGGGCCCTCCCCCCAGGTTGGGCCATTTCTATGCCTGTTTCAGTAGGTTCTTGAGTTGTCTTCCTTTTGTTAGGAGGAAAAGGACTAGGGTCAACCCCCCCTGTCACTGGCTTATGGGTCTTCCCCCCTTGTCATTTGAGAAGGAGCCATAGTCCCATCTTGCCTTGGTTTTTCTGTCCCCCTGCCATTCTGTTTTCTTTCTTTGCCTGCCTTCCCAATAAAGCTGCATGAGTGAAGGTCATGGCCTAAGATCTTACACCTAGAGCAGTACTTAGGGAGGTTTTCATAAGATATCTTTTGCTCAAAGGACTTCCCATTAGATAAACTCACTGGCACAGAGAACTTAATCTTCTTTACTACATCAATCTCTACAAGCAGCCTAGCATATGAAATTCTCTCTTTAGTGTTTGTAAACTGATCAGCATAGAGAGGTTTCCCAAGTTGGGTGCCTATCTTGCTAAGATTATTAGCAGTCCACAGCTCAAGAGGCAGACCCTTCAACTGAATCCAAATAGGGATAGTGCTTATTTTCTCATTACCAAATTGAAAGAACTTAGGCATGGATTTCAAAAGTAAAGGTCTACCATAAACTTGGTAGGGACCTTCTTGAAGCACATTCATACTAGTCTCAACATGAATTCATAATGACATTAAGCTCATTATGCCAATTATCTTGCATGTCTGATTGAGTAGGTGAATATCTCTTCGTCTCTCAAACGCTTCAATTTGAGATGATTGGTCATTTGTAGTTTTAAATGATTTTTTATCATTTTCATTTTTGTAATAAGCTTTAGGGATTGTAGGATCAAAGTTTACTCCTACAAGGTCTAAAGGTCTGGTATAACTGGAAGAAACATCAAAACTATTTCTTTCGGGAATAATTTGAGGATCTTCATAGTATAAAGGACTTCTTAGACTTTCTATCGACCTTCTTGGGCTATCTATTCTAGAGGAGAGGTTTGAGAGATAAAAGTGATTATAAGGAGATGCAAATTTGATTATAACACTACCATCTTTATTTTCTTCAATTTGAGAAACATTGGTATTAGTAATGTTTCTTGGTGGACATAATTCGTCAAACTTCCAATAGTCCAAAATTGTAATTTGATTCCATTTAAGAAGTTTGGGGGTTATGGTATTGGCACGAAAAGTATTTGCTTCAAGTAGGAGAGTTTCTCCTGGTTTAGTTTGAAGTAAGGCCTTTAGGTTGTCCTTGGTTGTTATTACTTTGTAATAGACTCTAAAGATTAAGGTTAAGTTTCTAGTTCCAGTTTTGACTTCTAGACCTTTTAATTGGATGTCTAGGGTTAGAGTATAAACTAAATGGGGATTTTAAAGATCTACGGAAAAATTTGGATAGCAATTGAAGTATACTGGACCATTTGCTAAGTTTGATTCTATTAGAGATAGTAATGAGTTTGAAAAGTTTAAATGTCTAGCATCTCTAAGCATCGTCATTACTGGTGTATCAATACCTAATCGATATAAGGGTTTGATGGCTATTTGTACTAAACCTAAGTGTAGGTACCTGAAGCCTTCTTGTTTATGTTTTTGAATTGAAGCTAATGAAAGTAATTTAATACTCTCATTTTCATTTTTAATAAAATAAGTTTGTTTAGTTGTTTTAATAGAATAATTTGATTTAAAGTCAAATGTTCCTATTTGATATATTTTATTAACATTTTGCTTGGGTATATGCCAATTGAGCAAATCTTGCTCAATCTTGGCAATATTGACTTCTTGACTATTTAAAGTTCTATTGATGTTTTGATCGGTTTGATCAAAATTTCTAAGAAGAGATGAGGTGGATGAACTAGACATGGATGAATCATCACCCTGTCTATATCTCCTAAATAAACTAGTCATGATCAAGGAAAGACAAAATCGAAACAAAGAGAACACAAGGACAAATGTGGGAACGCCTACTGGGAACACCCACAACACACACAGGGAACAAGGGCTTACCAATGGGTTTACACAGCTTACTAACATAGTTGAGATGAGAAATCTAAGAACAATTTTTCCAAATAGAAGATAATAACAAGTTAAATTAAAAGAAGTAAACATGGCTCTGATACCAAACATGAGCACAGTAAGATGCTGGACAACGCATCTTATCCGACCCAAAAGTCCAAAAGTAAACAGTAAGATGCCCAACAATGCATCTTATCCACCCAAAATGTCCAAAGGCAAATAGCAAGATGCCCGACAACGCATCTTATCCGCCCCAAATGTCCAAAGCCACATAGTAAGATACTCGACAACGCATCTTATCCGCTCCAAATGTCCAAAGCCATATAGTAAGATGCCTAACAATGCATCTTATCTATTCAAAAAGCAAATAGTTATGTTCAATCAGCACTCAAGATTCCAAACCATTTGAAATCCGTAGTCCAACTATAAATATGTAATTAATCAGACAATGTTGCAGAGTGCATTTTCGGAGTGAGAAACTTTGTATAAGAGTGTGAAAAGATAAAAGGTTTCTGCCCTCTTATATTTGTAAGTTTTCCTACTCATTTGTAATCTCCTTTTCAAATAAATATTTCAACACAAGTTTATTCAAATTTATGTTATGTTGTAATGATTATATTTCATTTCTCATGGTCTTGCTCATGTTTGGTATCAGAGCCATGTTTACTTATTTTAATTAAACTTGTTATTATCTTCTATTGTGCAAAATTGTTCTTAGATTTCTCATCTCAACTGTGTTGGTAAGCTGTGTAAACCCATTGGTAAGCCCTTGTTGCCTGTGTGTGTTGTAGGTGTGCCCGGTAGGCGTTCCCACAGTTGTTCGTGTGTTCTCTTTGTTTTGATTTTTCCTTTGCTTGATCATGACTACTTTGTTTAGGAGACGTAGACAGGGTGATGATTCATCCATGTTTGGTTCATCCACCTCATCTCCTCCTAGAAATTTTGATCAAACCGAACAAAACATCAATAGTACTTTAAATAATCAAGAAGTCAATATTGCTAAGATTGAGCAAGATCTGCTCAATTGGCATATACCCAAGCAAAATGTTAATAAAATATATCAAATAGGTAGAAAAAGGTTTTGGATTCAAAATATAATCCTACATGTACATAAGTTCCAAAAGTAAAAAGAAAAAGAGAAATTTGTAAACCGGCTAAAAATGAAACATAATAATCATTATCAATAAAAAGAAACATATTAATCATAAAAAAAAAATTGCAGTTGTTCAACCACACATAAAAGCAAAAATGAATATTTTTTATTCTCACTCCTAACATTTAATGACATGTCTATAGTAATAAATTTAAAATAGAATATGACAATTATGCAACACTAAATGTAAAATTAGTTTATACAAAAGACAAAATTTTCCTATTTTTGGTTTATGTTTCAACTTACATCAAAAGAGCTTCATGCTATTGCTAGAAAAATAGTCTGCAATAGCTTTATGCTCTTAGCAAGGAACCTTTAGGGAAAATGAAAAATCATTACATGTGAACAAATTTGAAGCAAAATTTTATTAGTCCAACCATTTAGTATTTTTTTTTTTTTGCAAGTAAACCATAAGACAATAGCCCTATTGTCAATAGAAGAAATTAGGAAACCATATGCGTACAATTCGTGTTAATTATTCAAGTGGCAAGTGGCATGAATTAATTAATGCAAGAGTATGTATGTGAATAAACAAACCTTTTGAGGTCTTTTGTTAAATGAGGCAGTCAAAGAGAAGCTAATATTTGTTCCCAACAATTTTAACAATAAGTCAACTGCAAATTAATTCACATCATCAATAGTTGACTGCAATTGACCTAATGATAATTACACGAAGAAAAGAAGCAAAATAAATGCTTTATTTCAAATAATTATAATCATGTTGTTGATGCCAAAAATCTACCAGAATTTGGACGGTTGAGGAGTGGGAAGTGCACACACGAAAAAAGGAAAAAACCTAAAGTTGTGGAGGGTCGGATGGGGTGTGTCTCCGGAGGACTCTCTGATGCCTAAGTTAGTATATGGCTTTTTGGAGAAAGCAGGGGAGTTGTATGAAATCAAGAGGTGTGAGTGGAGAATTATGTGTACCTTTTGATTTATGAAGACCCTTTTTTATGGTGTGTCAGAGTAGAGTTTGATTAGGAGAACAACTGTAATGTTGAGATAGGAGTAGCATTCTTTTGTAGTTATCTATAAGCCATACGAGTTTAGCCAAAAGTCGGAGTGGCAGAACAACATTAAGTCTTTTGGAGCGAAATTATCATTATGCCCCTTTCCATGTGTAGGGAAGAGATTGGTTGTCTTGTTGTGGTTATAAAATTACCATTTACCCTAGAGATTGGCATATGTCATAACGTTATTGGATAGTGAATTTTTCCCTATATTAGATGCCCCCCAATTCCTTAAGTGCATTTATGTACTTGAGAAAGTACGTAGCATGGGGTATATTGTGCAACTCAGAATGGTGGCTTGAACCTGTTTGAGAGGAGACTATGAGGAGGTCGGCTAGGCTAGTCACCCTTGGAGTTTACTACGCATATCCGAGGAGTTGAAAAACTTCTCAAAGTTTTGGCGATTGAGTCTGAGGAGTTGACATTCAGTCAAAACTGCTTGGAGTTTGGCGATTGAGTCCGAGGAGTTGACACTTAGTCAAAACTGCTCGAAGTTTGGCGATTGAGTCCGAGAAGTCAACACTTAGTCAAAACTGCTCGGAGTTTGGCGATTAAGTCTGAAGAGGAAGACGTGAACTCCAATTTCTTAGAGTTTGTTGAAGAAGTCCGAGGAGAAAGACAAGGACTCCAACTGCTCGAAGTCTGTTGGAGTAGTCCGAGGAGAAAGACATGGAGTCCAACTGCTTGGAGTCTGTTGGAGAAGTCCGAGGAGAAAGACATGGACTCCAACTCTTCTGAGTCTATTGGAGAAGTCCGAGGAGAAAAACATTAACTCTAATTTCTAGGAGTCTTTTGGAGAAGTCTGAGGAGAAAGACATGGACTCTAACTGCTCGGAGTCTGTTGGAGAAGTCTGAGGAGAAAGACATGGACTCCAATTGCTCGGGTTCTGTTTGAGAAATCTGAAGAGAAAGACATGGAGTCCAACTGCTCGGAGTTTGTTGGCGAAGTCCGAGGAGAAAGGCATGAACTCCAACTGCTTAGAGTTTGTTGGAAAAGTCTGAGGAGGAAGACATAAACTCCAGTTGCTCATAGTTTATTGGAGAAGTCTGAGGAGAAAGACATGGACTCTAATTTCTTGGAGTCTATTAGAGAAGCCTGAGGAGAAAGACATGGAGTCCAACTGTTTGGAGTCTATTAGAGAAGTTTGAAGAGAAAAACATGGAGTCCGATTGCTCAAAGTCTGTTGGAGAAGTCCGAGGATAAAGACAGGAACTCCAACTGCTCGGAGTCTATTGGAGAAGTCTAAAGAGAAAGACATCAACTTCAACTACCTGGAGTCTATTGAAGAAGTCCGAGGAGAAAGATATGGACTCCAACTGCTCGAAGTCTATTGGAGAAGTCCAAGGAAAAAGACATGGACTCCAACTGCTTAGAGTCTATTGGAGAAGTCCATGGAGAAAGATATGGACTCCAACTGCTCGGAACCTATTAGATAAGTTCAAGGAGAAAGAGATGGACTCTAACTGCTCGGAGTTTGTTGGAGAAGTCCGAGGAGAAAGACATGGACACCAACTGCTTGGAGTCTGTTGGAAAAATCCAAGGAGAAAGACGTGGAGTTCAACTGCTCGGAGTCTTGGCGAATGTGGACTGCATCCGAGGAGAAAGGACTTGGTTATTTTGAAAATGTATAGTGACTTTCAATAGGGCCTTTTCCCCTTCTAATTTTTTTAGGCTTTCTTGTAGTGGGCTAGGGTTCCCTTTGGGTCTAAGATACTAAACTTTATGGCTTATATTTTGGGACTGGCCCTGGATTTTTCTGGCCCATTGTCTAGATTTACAGACTTTATATGAGGATGCCTCGAGCCGTTATCTTAAATGCTGAGAAGTGACGGTGCATGTCTTAGGGTTTTTAAAGAGTCATAATCTTTCTTGGTTTTGGAGAAAAGTGTTGCTTCAATGTTTGAGAATACGTATGGGTAATCATGCCTCCTCATTCTTTGTGTGAGTAGCTCTATATAAGAGAAGAGTTTTTCCTTTGTTTTTCACTTCATTTGTAACTATCAAAAATTTTTGAAAGCCTTTAGAGTTTGAGAGCCTTCGGAGTTTGAGAGACTTTAAAGTTTGGGAGCTCGAAGTTGTAGAAGCTTTTGGGGATTAGAAATCTCGTAGTTTAGAAGCTTTTGGAGTTTGGGAGCCTCGAAGTTTCTATCACCGTAGAAAGCTCGGAGTCTTTGAATAAGCTACACTTCTCAGAGTTCTCGATTAGTGAGTCTCATCTTTCTTTCCCAGTGTCTACTTTTGATATTACCGTTATAGAGATAGTGGTAGGGATGATAATAGGGGTTATTGAAATTATAGGAGTGGCAGTGGTAATGAGAACAGTACGAGTAGCTATGGTTTAGAAATCGAGGTAGATGATACATTGGGAGACTCTTGTGCCTTAGTTCTTTATGAGGGAGGTGAGTCATATTCAACCTCTTCAGAGGGCAACCATGCCCTATGTGAGCTTCGAGAGGAGATGGGAGAGGATGAGAGGTAGAATATAGGATTTGCGACAAATCTTGCTACTAATAAGCTGAATGAGGATAAGCTTGATAAGATAAGGATTACATATAGGATCCTCGAGGAGTTCACACTTAGGAATGCTGGGATTAAGGACCATGCTTGTGATGATCTAAAAGGGGGGGGGGGGAGCTATGCGTCTATCTGCATCACCTGAAGGTTGGGCTTAGGTTCCCCATTCACTCGTTTATTCGTACTATGCTTAAACATTACGGTATAGTCTTGTGCTAATTCGTACCAAATTCTATATGTTTTCTCATAACGTTCATTTACATCAACGAAAAAGTAAAAGGGGTGATGAACATGAGCGTTTTCAAAAACCTCTTTCAGATTAGTAACCCTAAAGAGAACAACTGGGTGGTGTTGAGTTCTAAGCCAAATAGAGGGTTATTGGAGAAGACACTCTCATGTATCAAGCAATTGAAAGAGTTTTTTCTTTATTCAAAGTGATAAGGGTTCCAACCTTCCTTCAAAGTGGGATTTGGATATGGATAGGTCTAATAAGAAGCCGAACCTTATGAAGAAGGAGATGGACACCCTGGAGAACATGATTGGTGGGCAGATAGACATTGAACTTCTATACCAAAACACTAGTTGGCCAAGCTCAGACTTTGTCTTGAGGGTTCAGACGAGGAGATATGTCTGAGCTCTTTCCCTTGTATTCATTTTTCTTCTTCTTTTTTTTGTACTCATGTCTTGCTCATTTTTTACAACTTTATCACTAAAGGCCGCTCGAAAAGCAATAAAGCTAACCTAAAAAAGGAAACTTGATGAGGAATGATGAGAGTCATAAAATGCATCTTAACAATACTTAATTCTTAGCATTTTAGGGTTGATATAGGTTTTAATTGCACTTTTATACGTTAACAACTCTAAAGTGTCATTCTTGGATCATTGATCTATTTCGATGCATTTTCAGGAACTTTAAGCTCAAAAGAGGAGGATAAGTTATCATTGCTTGAAGCACAAAAACTCAAGGCATACTGGAGTGAAGGTGTGCATGTGGAAAGACAAATGAAGAGAAATCAAGTCTTGAATGTGTGCATTGCGGCCGGAAGATATCCAAGCCTCAGCCTCCAGAACTAAAGCAAAAGAGCAAGAAAGAAGCTTTAGTGGAAGCCGCGGCCTAGACTAAGGAGGGCCGCGGCCTTCAAAAAGGGGAGAAAGACAAGCCCAGGTAGAGCCGCGGTAAAAAGAAAAGAAGGCTGCAGCCTCCAGAAAGGAAGAAACCAGAGACTAGGCAAGAGCCGCGGCGCAAGAAAAGGAGAGCCACGGCGCCCACCCGGTCCACTTCTCCGAGATATGACCTAATTAAGACTTTTTAAGCCCTAAAACACCCTTGGACCTTGTACTTTATAAATAGACTACTTAGGGTTTGTAATTAAACATTCATTAAGTCTGAAAAACTCAGAGAAGCAGCTACATTCTCCTCCAACAAAGTGTTCAACCATGAGTTCCATGGCGAACTAATCTCCAAGCAAGGCGAAAGGATGATTCCCTAGGTGTAGTTGTTCTTTATTTTCCTTTATTGGTTCAGTTGTAATTGGTATTTATAGTCAAACATTGTTATGGGTTACTCTTTAATCTAATTAGAAGATTTTCTCTTAATCCGGTGATTGTATCTTTATCTTTGATATAAGTCTAGTCATGCTCTTCTTATGTCAAGATTGTTAGATGTAATTGAGTTTGGTAAATTTATCTTTTCGGTTTGTCAATTACTGCGATATTATCGATAAGATATATTGTCGTTTCTTGATAAACTTATAGGATAGGTCATGTATGCTTAAATCGAAAGTAAGAGTAATTCATATCAATTTCATTAGGATTTATATATGCTTAGATTGAATATTTGTCGATTGCTTGTTTGGGATGTGAAACATGCAATCAAGATAAAAGCAACTGAATCAAGATTGGAATAAGGCAATGAACCTAGGAAGGATTCCCAGAACCTTATTGTTTCTCTATTATAATTCTCAATTTATTTTCTCACAATTACTTCATTATCAAAATTCATATTTTCTCACATGATTGTTATCATTTGTGTTAAGGTTTGCACTTTTCCTTCATAGATTGCTTTTCCTTGTGGAATCAACACGCCAAAGCTGTGCTACAACTACCGCGTTATACTTTGGGCGTAATCAAATTTTGGTGCCGTTGCCAGGGAAGCGTGCTTACATACAAGGAAGATTGTCAACTCTAAGACAAAATGGTACTATCGTTCTTTTCTTTAAGTTTTGATTTTCTGGTTTTCTTTTATTTGTTCTGTTTTATTTCTTTTTAACTCAGTTAGTGTATGCTTAGACTGAGAGATTCGCGAGATAGATTCATAAGGGACCCAAAATAGAGATACTTTTTCCTTCCACGTCCGTTAGTGAAATCTTGCCTATATCAAACCCTAGTGTACACCCAACCGAGAATTTAGAAAATTTTGCTAACATGACTGAAAACCCTAATGTGAATGTTGCTAGGGCACTTAAAGATTATTTATATCCTAGCCGAACAGCCACACCATCATGCATTATGTTTCTAGCCAACACTTGCCATCAAGACTTTAAAACAGGGATGATTCAATTACTCCCTACATTTCATGGCTTAGAAAATGAAAACTCGTATGTACACATTAGGGAGTTTGAGGAAGTAGTTGTGACTTTTCATAGTCAAGATGCAACTGATGATATCATGAGACTCAAGTTTTTTCCTTTCTCTTTGAAGGATAAAGCTAAGAGTTGGTTATACTCACTGAGACCACAATCCATTGGGACATGGAATGAGATGACTCAGGTCTTCTTTAACAAATACTTCCCTCAACATAAGACCAATGCCCTAAAAAGACAAATCTCCACCTTTGCATAAAAGGAAAATGAGACTTTGTATCAGTCTTGGGAGAAATTTAAAGAGCTGTTAAGTATGTGTCCACACCATGGGTATAAGAGTTGGCACTTAGTGAGTTACTTTTATGAGGGACTTACCTATAGAGAGCGCCAATTCGTAAAGATGATATGTAATGGTGAATTTCTGTAAAAAGACCCTGATGAGACCATAGAGTACCTCATTGAGCTTGCTGAAAAAGCTCATACTTGGACTGGACCCAGTGCTACTGAAAGCACAAATAGGTCACGACCTGTAGAAAACCCTAGTGGTGGTGGAATATACCATCTTAGGGAGGAAAACAACCTGAAAGCTAAGGTCGAAATACTTACTAGGGAGTTAGAGGCATTAAAAACTAAAAAGCCAACATACATGGTTAATCAAGTCGAACCTTTGGAACCATGTTTTATGTGTGGTGAGGTAGATCATCCCGCTCAAGAGTGCCCTACATTTGTTGATATGAGAGGGATGTATGAGGAACAATGTAATGCCTTCGGCATATACAAGAAGCCTTATGCACCATTCTCTAACACTTATAATCTGGGATGGCGAAATCACTCCAACTTCAGTTGGAAATCTGAAAACCAGTAGCTTGCACAACCCCCTAGATCACTCCCTGCACCATATCATGCACCTTCATCCTCTAGGAGTTCTTTAGAAGACACTTTACATGCTTTTATTGAGGCACAGGGCAAGATAAACCAAAGGTGTGAGGCATTAATTACATAGGTTGTGGAAGAAAACAAAGAAATAAGGAGTCAAGTGTCCAAGTTAATGGGCTCCTTGAGTGTGACTGAGCGAGGGAAGTTCCCTTCCTAAGCTCAGTCCACACCCCATGGTCAACATATAGCACAAACAAATCTGGAAAATGTAAATGCCATTATGACAAGAAGTGGTAAGACCTTACACATCCCAACAACGAATAAATCTGAGGATGTGGAAAAAGGTCAAGGTAGTGATGCTGAATTTCCCAAGGACCCTGTTGTGAGTTTTAAATTACTCGCAAGCGCACGAGTCGTTTGCAGTATAGCGTTGTGCAAGTGCGAGGTCGAATCCACAGGGAATTGCGTTGTGAAAATATAATTTTTAATCTAAACTAACTCTATCTTAACCTAGTTCCGAATTTCAGATGATATTACAAAATAAATTAAAACTAAACTAAGTTGATTAAAAAACTAATAAAAAAGGGCACTAAGGTTTCCGAATTCACCCCACCGAAGTTAAGCATACATGTTCTAAAAATATAGCCTATCAAAACATTCTATGAATCCAACTATAAGACAAAAAACAAAGAATATCCCAACTAAACCAAAAGCACTCGATGTATCCGCTCTTAACAAATCACAAAGGGAATCCAATTTAATCGAAAAGCATTCAATGTATCCATCAGATGAAACACAAAGAAAATCCAACAGACAATTTAAACTCAATCAATTATAAGATTAACTCAAATAATTGACAGAACATTTATACTAAAAATTGTCAGATTTGTACAAGCAAATCTGAACTACTACGCCAAACAACGGCGGGGCTTCATCTTCAACCTTAGCTGAAGAGTCTAGCCACTCATAACTATAAAACTATAATAACAAGTGCTAAACATTTAAACTAAAACAACTGAATATAAAGAAATAAATAAACAACTTTACATGGGAGAAATTCCACTCGCTGACGGGCGGCGCTTCCCCTCGTGGTAGCAATGCCTTCGGGATCCACCAGAATGCTAGCGGACGTCCACCGGTAAACACCAAAGTGGCTTAGGAATTGTACATTGGATTATGAAGCCAAATGGTGTTTATATAGGGGGAGACCCGGAGTAAAACAGGTTGCAGAAACGATGTGGGATACAGGCCCGTGTGCGCTCGATCGCAGTGTGGTGCGATCGATCGCAGGTACGATCGATCGCATGTCTTGTGCACATGATCTCATGTGCGCTCGATCGCATGTCTGCTGCGATCGATCGCAAATGCACTGAACTTCAATTATTTCGATGTGGGATGTTGACCATGCGCTCGTTCAAAGGCAGGTGCGCTCGAGCGCTGGTGCGCTCGATCGCATATCTGTTGCGATCGAGCGCAATATCTCCAGAAGCTTCAAATCAACCTGAAATGCTGCACTTTCTCCACAAAGCTGTAAAAACACACAAAACACAAGAAAAACGTAAAATAAAGTAAAATAATACTAACTAAGAGAATAACAAATATAAGTTAAGGGTCTAAAATATGCAATATTTAAGACTCATCAAATACCCCCAAACTTATATTTTGCTAGTCCCTTAGAAAAACAAAATAAAAGACTCAATGAAAAACAAATAACATAAAGATAAAGTCATCACTCATGGTATCCAAAAATTTAAGGAGCACACATCACCATGATATTCATTCATAAGCAAGCTTAAAAAGGTAAACCCATCTTCGCAATGAATAGAAGTGTTAAAATCTAATTACTTACAAAAGGCAGGATAAGGCATCACAAGCTTGAATCAGTGTAAGGTGAATTAGCATATAAAAATGAAGCTTCCAAGTAACTCTAATGTGTAAGGTCTCCATGTCTCAAGATTCACCGAATTTCCCATAAAAAATGAACGAAAAGGCATAGTTTTTATTTTATTCACTTTTTATTTTATTATTATTAAGGCACGGCTATGCTTAGTTCCCTTGAGCTTTCTAATTGACCCATGTAGCGAGTGTTAAGTCAATGACTCCCAAACCAGATGGTTTTAGGGCATTAGGTGTAAAGACACCCCTAAGGACTTACTAACTCGAGTCAAAAAGGCTACGAAATTAAACCAACCTTAATATTACCAAGCAAAATTTCACCTTTTGACGTGAACACTCACTGCTTACTGAGGCAAGAGGTCCAGTTACTCAGCGAAAAGTTTATTGATAATTTTTTTATTATTTTATTTTATGTTTTCCTATGCCTAAGAGTTCATCCAACAAGTCATCCAGTTTCAGTTAAGATAAGGAAAAATACACATTAAAATCACGTGTCATACCTCACATAATTTGTGCTAATGTGCTCGTGTGAGATTAGATCAAACATGTGAATTCTCAAAATGCCTAAAGTAAGTAATTAAATTTTAAAAATTTATCACCAGATCATGTGTTCAAAATGTTAAGCTCACCAATGACATCACATCACAGAAAATGTTTAGATCAACTAAAATTTCATGATAACATGAGCATGCATTTATCTCTATGACGAAAAGACAACAAATTAGGATAAAGTGTGTGATGTGTCTCCCATACCCCCAAACTTAAATTACACATTGACCCCAATATGTGACTAATATGGAAAGAGCTGACCTAAGATATGAAGAACTATCTGGACTGGTATGGCTCATAGCATACCCCCAAACTTGAACTGAAGTACGCTTTGTCCCTGAAAAATAAAAACTGGAAAACAAAAAAAATACTGGAAACAAACATTAATCATAAAAATACGAAATAATAAATAAACAAAAGAAAAGATAAGCTGTGGGGTGCCTCCCATGAGCGCTAAGTTTAACGTCTTCAGCCAGACCCAACATTAGTAAACATGCCCAACTAAACACTCCACAATTTGATCAATAAATGGGAATTTAAAATGTTCAGGTCTAGTGGAAGCATTCAATTTACGGTAGTCTAGACACTTTCTCCATCTTGACTGTACGCGAGTTGGAACCAACTCGTTGTCTTTATTTACTACCATAAATTCAGCACGTTTGGGCACGACTGGAATCTGGCTCACCCACTTGCTATCAGAGATAGGATAAATGATCCCTGCCTCTAACAGCTTAATATCTTCCGCCCTCACAACCTCTTGCAAAACAGGGTTGAGCCTTCTTTGTGGCTCCCTCGATGGCTCAGTATCCTCCTCCAAATGTATCGTGTGTATCACCAACGAGGGGTTGATTCCTTTGACATCCTCAATAGTCCAGCCTATAGCTTCCTGATGCTCTCTTAAGACGTCCAGTAATTTCTCCTCTGGAGCATCACCCAAATCTAAAGCTATAATTATAGGCAAAGAATCTGCTGGACCTGGGAACTTATACTCAAGATTATCCAGTAAAGGCTTAAGTTCCTTCTTGTGAAGTTCAGGTGTTGTGGTTTCCTCCGTCTCACTGATCTTTAGAGGTGCAGACTCTAAAGTGACATTTACTTCATTGAGTAACTTATCTAAGCCCAAGTCCTCTCCAAAGTGAGCAAAGCATACCTCCAAGGGATCCTCAATACAGGATTCATCCATAGTCTCCTCTGTCCTACTACTCTCCCGAGGAGCAGACTCCACGATAGTATTTGCTTGCTCAAGTAACTTGTCTAAGTCCAAATCCTCTTCAAACTGAGCAAAGCATGCCTCCATAATGTCCTCAGACTTCCCTTCTTTCTTGGGCGCTTGTAGTCTCTTAGGGTAAGGCGCTTTAGGTAAAAACGACCCCGAGAGATCCTTAATAATACGAGTGGCTATAGATGGCTCAGCATCTCTCTTCTCATTGTTGCCACTCTCTTGCCCTTGGTGCATAGCAGGGTTCTCTTCCACTTGTCTCCCAGACAAGTATGGGACAGTTGATTGCACTTGTTCTTGCCAATGCATTGGAGTTGAAGAATTTCCCACCTCAAACTGTTCCTTTGGGTTAGGATCAGTTTGACTGGGGAACGTTCCTTCCTCTCTTTCACCCATGTAACTTGCGATTTGATCAATTTGACTCTCTAGTGTGGCAATCGCTTGGGTGTTTTCTATTGTTGCACTCATCACTTCACTCATAGATTGGCTAGTCGCTTTCATGAAATCATTGAGAGCGTCCTCCAATGACTGTGAAACCGACACTGGCGTTTGAATGGGAGCTTGGTAAGCGGGTGATGGTGTTGGATAAGCTGAGTGACCATAATTTGGAATTGGTGGAGGAAATTCGGGAGGGTATTGATTGTGAGCATGATAAGGGTCTCCTCCCTGATTCCTCAGTTGGTTCTGCGTCCATGAAACATTAGAGTGGTCCCACCACCCTGGATTGTATGTTTCAGAGTAAGATCTATTTGATTGCCAACAACACTCATTGAAAGCATTCATTTGTTCCATAGGATACTCGGCACAAGCCGGCATTGATGGACAATTCTGTGCTAGATGCATGGGACTAGCACAGATGGAACAGCTTTCAACATTGAAAGTGTTGGCAGCATTGAGGGACGGGCTGGTCATTTTAATGTACTCCTTAATGGTGTCCTCTAAAGACTGTGAAACCGGCGCTGGATTCATCCACATAATAATTTTTTTTTTTTAAAATTAACTAGTAGAAAAATAAAATCAATTCAGACAAAAAATTTTCACAAACCAAACAATTCCCCGGCAACGGCGCCAAAAACTTGTTGTGAGTTTTAAATTACTCGCAAGCGCACGAGTCGTTTGCAGTATAGCGTTGTGCAAGTGCGAGGTCGAATCCACAGGGAATTGCGTTGTGAAAATATAATTTTTAATCTAAACTAACTCTATCTTAACCTAGTTCCGAATTTCAGATGATATTACAAAATAAATTAAAACTAAACTAAGTTGATTAAAAAACTAATAAAAAAGGGCACTAAGGTTTCCGAATTCACCCCACCGAAGTTAAGCATACATGTTCTAAAAATATAGCCTATCAAAACATTCTATGAATCCAACTATAAGACAAAAAACAAAGAATATCCCAACTAAACCAAAAGCACCCGATGTATCCGCTCTTAACAAATCACAAAGAGAATCCAATTTAATCGAAAAGCATTCAATGTATCCATCAGATGAAACACAAAGAAAATCCAACAGACAATTTAAACTCAATCAATTATAAGATTAACTCAAATAATTGACAGAACATTTATACTAAAAATTGTCAGATTTGTACAAGCAAATCTGAACTACTACGAAACAACGGCGGGGCTTCATCTTCAACCTTAGCTGAAGAGTCTAGCCACTCATAACTATAAAACTATAATAACAAGTGCTAAACATTTAAACTAAAACAACTGAATATAAAGAAATAAATAAACAACTTTACATGGGAGAAATTCCACTCGCTGACGGGCGGCGCTTCCCCTCGTGGTAGCAATGCCTTCGGGATCCACCAGAATGCTAGCGGACGTCCACCGGTAAACACCAAAGTGGCTTAGGAATTGTACATTGGATTATGAAGCCAAATGGTGTTTATATAGGGGGAGACCCGGAGTAAAACAGGTTGCAGAAACGATGTGGGATACAGGCCCGTGTGCGCTCGATCGCAGTGTGGTGCGATCGATCGCAGGTACGATCGATCGCATGTCTTGTGCGCACGATCTCATGTGCGCTCGATCGCATGTCTGCTGTGATCGATCGCAAATGCACTGAACTTCAATTATTTCGATGTGGGATGTTGACCATGCGCTCGTTCAAAGGCAGGTGCGCTCGAGCACTGGTGCGCTCGATCGCATATCTGTTGCGATCGAGCGCAATATCTCCAGAAGCTTCAAATCAACCTGAAATGCTGCACTTTCTCCACAAAGCTGTAAAAACACACGAAACACAAGAAAAACGTAAAATAAAGTAAAATAATACTAACTAAGAGCATAACAAATATAAGTTAAGGGTCTAAAATATGCAATATTTAAGACTCATCAGACCCTGAGATTGCCAAAAGCCTTGTTAAGGCACCATTCCCTCAAGCCTTAAAATCAAACAAGAAAAATCTGGAAATAAATAATGAATCCCTAGAGAACCTAAGGCAAGTAAAACTGAACCTCCCACTCTTGCATGTGATTAATCAAGTACCCACCTATGCAAAGGTTCTCAAGGATTTATGCACAATTAAGAGGAAACACCATGTAAAGAAAAAAACATTCATAACTGAGCAAGTTAGTGCTTTAATTGAGCAAAGAATACCCCCAAAATACAAGGATCCTGGCTGTCCAACCATTACATGTAGCATTGGTAATCATGAAGTTGGACAAGCCTTGCTAGATTTAGGAGCTAATGTAAACCTGATGCCATTCTCTATTTACTTACAGCTGGGTTTAAGAGAAATCAAACCAACCGCTGTGGTATTACAATTGGCTGATCATTTAGTCAAAGTACTCTGGGGTGTGGTAGAGGATGTTTTGATTTAAATTGATAAATTTTACTACCCTGTTGATTTCTTAATCTTTGATACTACTTCTGCTGTTAACACTAACTCTAAAATTCCTTTGATTTTGGGCAGACCTTTTCTTGCTACTGCAAATACTCTAATAAATTGTAGGAATAGACTCATGAAGCTGTCCTTTGGAAACTTGACCCTTGAGGTGAATATTTTCAATGTTGCAAAACAGCCAGAAGATGAGGACGAGAACCACCAGCTTTACATGAGATTGATTTATTTGATAATAAAACTGATATAATTGATATTTGTGCTGTTTTTGATAAATCCCAAGATTATGGCACTCGGGCATGGCAACCGAAGTTTGAGGAGCTGCCCGAAAGAAGGGAGAAACAAGTCTCCTCAAGTGTGGAAGCACCTAAAGTCGAATTGAAGCCACTACCTAAGGGTTTAAAGCATGTCTTTCTCGGTCCAGGTGATACTTTTCCTATTATTATCTCATCTGAATTATCTGAGACCCAAGGTAAGAAATTAATTCGAACTCTAAATGCACATAAATCAGCCTTAGGATGGAGCATGGCTGATTTAAAAGGTTTTAGTCCCCTGATTTGTTCGCATAAAATAAATTTGGATGAAAGAACTAGTCCTCGTAGAGACCCTCAACGTAGGCTTAACCCCACTATGAAAGAAGTAGTGAAAAATGAAGTGCTAAAACTGTTAGATGCGGGAATCATATATCCCATAGCTGATAGTAAATGGGTAAGTCCTACACAATTCGTTCCTAAAAAGTTTGGAGTCACTGTGGTAAAGAATGACCTAGGAGAGTTAGTCCCTACCAAACTTGTGACCGAGTGGCGTATGTTCATTGATTATAGAAAATTAAATGCTACCACCCGGAAAGACCACTTTCCACTCCCTTTTATTGATCAAATTCTTGAGCGTGTAGCTGGTCATCATTTTTACTATTTTTTAGATGGTTATTCTGGGTATTATCAAATTGAAATTGCATTAGAAGACCAAGAAAAAACCACTTTCACTTGTCCCTTTGGCACTTATGCTTTTTGTAGAATGACATTTGGATTGTGTAATACCCCTGCCACTTTTCAACGTTGCATTATGAGTATTTTTAGTGACATGGTTGAAAATTGCATGGAGGTTTTTTTATGGATGACCTAACTGTTTTTGGATCTTCATTTGATACATGCTTAATGAATTTAGAAAGAGTGTTGATTCGTTGTGAGGAAAAGGAATTAGTCTTAAATTGGGAAAAATTCCATTTCATGGTACCATCCGGTATTGTCTTAGGACATATTGTTTCTTCTAAGGGGATAGAGGTCTATCAATCAAAGATTGAATTAATCTCTAAATTACCTACCCTTAAGACAATAAAGGATGTGAGATCTTTCATTGGTCATGCTGATTTTTATAGGAGGTTCATACAAAATTTTTTGAACATATCTAGACCACTATGTGCCCTCCTAGTTAAAGATACCCCCCTTTGAGTGGACTCAAGCTTATCAAGAGGCCTTTAAAACACTGATTGGCAAGCTTACTTCAGCACCTATAATGCAGTCACCTGATTGGACTTTACCCTTTGAAATCATGTGTGATGCTAGTGACTATGCTATATGTGTTGTTCTTGGACAGCGAAGGGAGGGGAAACCTTTTGTCATTTACTATGCTAGTAAAACTTTAAATAATGCTAAAATGAATTACTCCACCACTGAAAAAGATTTGCTAGCTGTAGTATTTGCTTTGGATAAATTTTGTGCCTATTTAATTGGTTCTCTTATCCTTATTTTTACAAATCATGCAGCCCTCAAGTACCTTCTTACAAAAAAGGATGCTAAAGCAAGACTAATACGATGGATTTTACTCCTACAAGAATTTGACATCACCATCAAAGACAAGAAAGGAGTAGAGAATGTAGTAGTTGACCATTTATCGAGGCTCACTTTTGAGGACACTTGCGACGACATGCCAATCAAGGATGACTTTCCCGATGAGCATTTACTCTCCGTTACTTTTCTATCATGGTTTGCTCACATCGTGAATTATTTGGCTACAGGTGAGATACCAATGGATTGGAGCACCCAAGACAAGAGGAAATTCTTATATGAGGTACATAATTTTTATTGGGATGACCCCTATCTTTTCTAGTACTGCCTTGACCAAATTTTAAGGCGTTGCATCCCTAATGAAAAGATTGTTAATGTCTTGGAATTTTGTCATTCCCAAGCATGTGGATGCCACTTTTCAATGGAAAAAACCACCGCAAAAATTTTGCAGTGTGGATTTTATTGGCCTACCTTGTTTAAAAACGCAAACATCTATTGTCGCTCATGTGAAAAGTTTCAAAAGTTAGGAGCTGTGTCTCGTCGAAATATGATGCCCTTAAACCCTATTTTAGTAATTGAAATGTTTGATTGTTGGGGCATCGATTTTATGGGACCATTTCCTCCTTCCTTTGAATATCAATGTATCATTATGACAATAGATTATGTGTCGAAATGGGTAGAGGCAGCAGCTTGCCGAAGCAATGATAATAGAACGGTAATTAAATTTCTGAAAGAAAATCTGTTATCTCGATTTGGTACACCACGTGCTATAATTAGTGATCGAGGTACACATTTTTGCAACCGTTCTTTTGAAGTTTTGATGAGAAAATATGGGGTGTTAGACAAAATTTCTATTGCTTACCATCCTCAGACTACTGGATAAGTAGAGCTTACTAATAAGGAAATTAAACAAATTTTAGAAAAAAACGGTTAACCCGGATCGCAAGGATTGGTCTTTAAGACTAGTTGATGTGCTTTGGGCTTACCGTACAGCCTTTAAAACTCCCTTAGGTATGTCACTTTATCGGCTTGTTTTTGGAAAGCTTTGTCACTTACCTGTCGAGCTCGAGCATCGAGCTTATTAGGCCATCAAGTCCTTTAATTCTGATATAAAAGAAGCGGGTAAGCTTAGGAAATATCAGTTGACCGAGTTAGAGGAATTAAGAAACGATGCTTATGAGAATTCTAGAATCTATAAGACTAAGATGAAAGTATTCCATGATAAAAATATTCTGAGGAAAACATTTAAACCTAATGATCAGGTGTTCTTATACGATTCTAGACTCCATAAGCATCCTGGAAAACTTCGGTCGAGGTGGACCGGTCCTTTTATGGTGAAAAATGTTTTTGAAAATGGAGCGGTAGAAATTGAGGATACTAGAGATGGTCGGATCTTTAAAGTAAATGGTCAACGACTTAAGATCTTAATCGATAGACAAAATCTGGAAATGGAAGACATTCCGCTTATGGATCCGGTCTATTCACCTTGACCACATAACAATGGTATGTTTTTACTTTTATTTTTGTTTTGTTTTGTTTTGTTTTTAATTGAGTACATTTTAATTTTAATTTTTAGTTTTTTTAGTTTAATATAATCTGATTCTATTTATTATTTATTTAGCTAATTTTATTTTATTTTTCTCTTTCTTTTGGCAACAACCAAGTTTTTTTCATTAGGATCAGTTTCGGGCCACCCCGAGGCCCACCAGAGGCCCGCCTCGCCCCACAGCACCAGGTCCATTTCACCCCAGCCCGCGCCGCTCCCCAGTTGTAGCCGCGCTGTGCCCCACAGAATGCACAATAAACCTCACACAGCTCAAGCCGAGCACCCCAAATAGGAAGTCGCGGCGCCACCTGTTCTAACACACCCGTGAACTAGCCATTTTAAACCCAAATCTGCATTTCTTCTTCATTTCCACTCTGCGAAAACATAGCCCCAGACTCTCTCTCTCTCATCCTCTCTCCAAAGTCTCACTTACCCACTCACTTTCACTCAAAATTTCTTGATTCTAACATCATTTCTTGTAGGATTTAGCACTAATATTGCAAATTTTGTTGAAACTTTCTCCACAAAGCTTGGTTTTAAGAAGATTTTGGGTCATTCAAGAAAATTTCAAATTGGTGGGTAGTTTTTGTTTTCTCCAACTTTGGGCATCAAATCAAAATTTGAGCAAGAAGAATGGCATGCAGTTCAAATGGTGGTGCACAATTTTTAGCTGCTGTGCATTTGTGGCTACAAAGGGAGTTTCTTCTACTCTTTCTTTTACATTGAGGACAATTTAATTTTTAAGTTGGGGGTGAAGGAAACATATTTCTGTTTTTCATTGAAATGCTTGGTGGTACTTTCCTTTTGTTTGTTTGATTTAAGCATGCTTTGTGTTAGTCTTAGATGTAATTCACATGTTAATGATATGAACTTAATTGAGATAGCATATAGCATTTAGAAGAAGTTAAATATTGCCTCGGTTTGAGAATAATTTAAGTATCAATCTTGATTTGGTTTGAGACTCTAGTTTACAGTAAGATTGTATGATTAGTCTAAAACATTTAGAGAAGTTTTATGTGTGATTGTCTTGTGAATAATTTTACGGTCTTGACAAGCTCTAAAACTTACTTGATTATCACTTTAAGCGAATTCCTAGAATGCACACTACTTAGGATATGATATAGGCCATTTTTTGGGACCGTTTGAGCCTTTCAAACTTACCATTGCTATATTTATCGCTAGTCACCTATTTGAGCCTTTTTCTTGAAAAATAATTTGAACCTTGTTTCTTTCAGTAACCCATTTACTTACCTTTATAAGCCTAAAAATATTTTATCCTTACCTTTCTCTTAAAAGAACTTAGTTATACACATTTGTGGAGAAGCACTTAAGAGGAATAAAGATGGAAATATGAAATATATATATATATTACTACCATAACCCAAGCACATTAAAGGAGACAAGTTGGGGGTTGTGAAAAAGAAAAGAAAATGAAAAATGAAAAATGAGGTGAATGGTTACTTGCCAAAAAAAAAGGAAAATAGAAAAAGAAGTGAATTATGACAAAGAAAGAAGAAGAAAAAAAGAAAAAAATGAGAATTGGTGATCTATTTAGAGAAATGCTTGAAAAATGGCTGAAAGAGTTGGGTGTTGAAGTAAGTTATCTAAGTGCTTAAAGTGGTTGTGTTTAACTTAAGAGACTGAGTTCTTTTACTTGTTTAATCTTTCCCGTTCTTTCTTAACCTTTACCTTAGCCTAATGTTACAAGCTTATTGGAGACCCATTGATCCGATGTAGTGTGATTTTTCTACAATAGTGGAGAGTGATTTGAAAAGTAAGCCTATAGAGCTTGATTTGTGATTGATATCATACAATTTATTATGTTTTTAGAGGCCAAGACTTGTATTCATGAATGTTGTGCATAAAATCATCCGGATATTCGGAGTAATGGATTGTGGTAAGATGGATGTTAAGAGTCGATAACGATTTTAAGATTGATGTTTGGATTACTTTTGGACTTAGGTGATATTTAATAATTCTATATGTGTGTGTTATATGTGATTTTTGAGACAAAGAGTGAATTGCTCCTAGTTTAACACTAACATTGCTTTACTTTGTTTTGATTCCTACCATAGAATTCATCTCTTGTTTTCGCTTGAATTGCTAGGGACTAGCAATAAGCTAGCTGGGGGTTGTGATGAGAGTCATAAAATGCATCTTAACAATACTTAATTCTTAGCATTTTAGGGTTGATCTAAGTTTTAATTACACTTTTATATGTTAACAACTCTAAAGCGTCATTCTTGGATCATTGATCCATTTCGATGCATTTTTTGGAACTTTGAGGTCAAAAGAGAAGGATAAGCATTGCTTGAAGCACAAAGACTCAAGGCATACCAGAGTGAAGGCGTATATGTGGAAGGACAAATGAAAAGAAATCAAGTCTTGAATGTGTGCGTTGCGGCTGGAAGATATCCAAGCCTCGACCTCTAGACTAAAGCAAAAGAGCAAGAAAGAAACTTCAGTGGAAGCCGCAGCCTAAACTAAGGAGGGTCGCGACCTCCACAAATAGGAGAAAGACAAGCCCAAGTAGAGCAGTGGCGCAAAGAAATGAGGGCCACAACCTCCAGAAAGGAAGAAACCAGAGACTAGGCAAGAGCTGCGGCTCAAGGAAAGGAGAGTCGCGGTGCCCACCCGGTCCACTTCTCTGAGATATGACCTAATTAAGACTTTTTAAGCCCTAAAACACCCTTGGACCTTGTACATTATAAATAGACCACTTAGGGTTTGTAATTAAACATTCATTAAGTCTGAAAAACTCAGAGAAGCAGCCACATTCTCTTCTAACAAAGTGTTCAGCCATGGGTTCCATGGCGAACTAATCTCCAAGCAAGGCGAAGGGATGATTACCTAGGTGTAGTTGTTCTTTATTTTCCTTTATTGGTTCAGTTGTAATTGGTATTTATTGTCAAACATTGTTATGGGTTACTCTTTAATCTAATTAGAAGATTTTCTCTTAATCCGGTGATTGTATCTTTATCTTTGGTATAAGTCTAGTCATGCTCTTCTTATGTTAAGATTGTTAGATGTAATTGAGTCCGATAAATTTATCTTTTCGGTTTGTCCATTACTGCGATATTATCGATAATATATATTGTCATTTCTTGATAAACTTATAGGATAGGTCATGTATGCTTAAATCAAAAGTAAGAGTAATTCATATCAATTACATTAGGATTTATATATACTTAGATTGAATATTTGTTTATTGCCTGTTTGGGATGTGAAACTTGCAATCAAGATAAAAGCAACTGAATCAAGATTGGAATAAGGCAACGAACCTAGGGCAGATTCCCGGAACCTTGTTATTTCTCTATTATAATTCTCAATTTATTTTCTCACAATTACTTCATTATCAAAATTCATATTTTCTCACGTGATTGTTATCGTTTGTGTTAAGGTTTGCACATTTCCTTCATGAATCACTTTTCCCTATGGAATTGACACCCCAAAGTTGTGCTACAACTGCCGTATTATACTTTAGGCATAATCGATGAGGCTTGTGTCATGGCGAACCAGTCTTCTACAATAAAAGCTAAAACATGAGGTTCCCGTAATCAAACTCCTCCCCCAACTCCTATCATGGTGGAGGATGATGCTGCCATTATTCCCTTTCCACTTCTTATAAAGGTTGTTGCACCTGTTCAGGTTCACCCTCCGCAAGTCTTCAGGCTTGACTGGTATGTTAAGGTCGGCGAATCGTGCTTCGAAAGTGAGAACATCAGTCGTGAGCATTTGATTAGGAGGATCCTTCAAAAGGATATGGCTAGGCTAACCTAAAATCCCGTGGAGAGTCTTAACGTTGATAGTCAAGGCTTTGGCCTCTCAGGTATCCCATGATCCTTTAAAGTTCGCCATGATATTCTTGTTTTCATCCGAGGAGTTTCAACTTGTTTTGTTTTTCAGTCGAGTATAGCTTTGGGCATCATTTCACACCGATGCCTCGACCTGGATAAGAATTTTGGGTATTGCTACAACTTCATCTGGACTTTGCTATTCCCTTACAAGGCACGTTGTGAAGGCTGATCGCTTGGAGAGGGGAAAGGCTCTGCTGATCGAGGACCTGGAAGAGGCATGGTTGTAGCGGGATACAATTAAGATTAAGATGGCGAAGCTTCGAGTCGAGATAGAAACTGTAGAGAAGTCCTTGGCAAACTTTAAAGAGTCCCAATAATTTAAGTCAGTCGTGGAGGTTGCAGCTGGAGACTTCTATCTCAGGGGTTTCGAGGAGGCTAACCAACAGGCTTCAGTGCCCTATCGTGTCTAAGACTTCTCTATAGTGGAGATCCATTCCGATGACAAGGTTTTTGGAGATGAAGGTAAGGACCAGGCCCTTGATATTGAGGAGGAGGAAGAAGTAGATGCAGATTAGGATTTTGTTTTTTGCTTTTTATGCTCTTGGGCGTCAGTTCCTTTTGTAAAAAAATTGTAAGTTAATGAAGATTTCTCTTTTTGTTTTCCATTCAAATTGTTCAATGTCCATACTCTTTATGTAATTAAAACGGGAATATGAAAGAGAATGTCCATACTCATCGGTATAAGAGAAACTAAAAAATCTTGGCGAAAATGAATTGTTCCTTTATTAAGAATATCTAGGGATTACATTAGCACTTAGCGAAAAACTTTGGTGATAACTTAGGAGTCTTCGGAGGGGTTCTACTGGTATAATTTGAGAAGATTCTCGGTATTCTAAGTGTGTAGCACTGGCTTTCCATCCAAGTCTTCAAGCTCGAATGTGCTAGGTTGACAAACCCTCTTGATGCGGTAGGGACCCTCCCAATTTGGGTGGAGTTTTCCTGTCTTCTAAGGGTGAGACACCTTGTTCTTTCTCAGAACCAGGTCGTTCTGTCTAAAAACTTTCTCAGACTTGGGAGTTGTAGTACCTTGACACCCTCTGGTGATAGGCAACAAGCTTTATCTAGGTTGTCTCTGGCCTCATCGATCAAATTAATGTTAATCTTGGAAGCCTCTTCGTTATCTTCTTCGTTAAAGCTTTGTACTCATAATAATGATGTCCCTATCTCGAGAGGTATGACAACCTCAGACCCGTATGCTAATAGAAACGGGGTCTCTCCCGTGGGAGTTTGAGTGGTAGTTCGATAGGCCCAAAGCATTTGGGAGATGATTAGTCCATTGTTGGTTGGTATTGTGAAGCCTTTCTTGATACACTGTAGCAGGGTTTTGTTGGTTACTTCGGCTTATCCGTTTTCTTGAAGGTAGCTGATTAAGAAAAATCTTTGCTCGATCTAGAGGTCTTGACAAAAAGACTTAAATCATGTTCTGCCAAACTACGCACCATTATCAGTAACCAATACCCTAGGTATACCAAATCTACAAATAAATGATTTCTAGAGAAACCCTCATGTTTGGTGGTCTGAAATGCTGGTGAGAGGTTTGGTCTCTACCCATTTGGTGAAATAATTGATGGTTACTATCAGATTTTTTTTTTGTCCGGACGCTTTTCAGAATGGTCTTAGGATATCCATTCTCCACATGGCTAAAGAAAGAGGGCTAATGATTAACGTTACGAGGTTGGTTAGTCACTAGGGTATGGAGGCATGTTCTCGACAAGTCCTGAATCCTTTTACCATCTCAGCCACATCGTGACTTATTTGGGGCTAATAATAACCATGTCGATTATTTTGAATGCTAGTGCCTAGCCTCCAAGGTGGTTTCCACATATCCCTTGATGTACTTCCCTGAGGGCGTAATCAGCGTCGGTAGTTCCTAGGCATTTTAGATAGGGAGTGGTGAGACCTTTCTTCTATAGTTATCCATCAATTACAGCATATCTTGAGGTACGGGAGATGAACTTCTTGGCCTCGCTCTTTTTAATCAAGGTGTATGCCATCCACTAAGTACCTGAGGATCAGATCCATCCAGGTTTGCTCCCTAGTGAGTGGTATAACTGATACTTCATCGATACTCGGGGTGGAGAGGGTCTCAAGGTGGACTGTCTGAGCAAAATCAGTATATCTGGAGTAGGCAAGCCGAGCAAAGGCATCCGCCTTTGTGTTCTCCATCCGAGGCACTAGTATTATTTGAAACCTTTTGAAGGTTGCTGCAAGTTCACGGGGTTTTTTGAGATACTTTGCGATCTTTACACCTTTGGCTCCATATTCATTGGTTATTAGGTTCACCACCAGTTGTGAGTCACCGTAGGCTTCTAAAGCTTCAACAGCTGATGTTTTGGCGAGTTTCATTCCAGCAAGTAATGCTTTGTATTCAGCCTCGTTGTTTGAGACTTTGAACCTAAACCTCAGGGCATACTCAATTGTGAACCCTTTAGAGCTACTAAGAATGAGGCCAGCCCTACTGCCACTGCTATTGGAAGAGTTATCCACATATAGTATCCAACTTGGTATGAGCTCAGTTTCCTTAGTTGTTTCGACTTAGACCGAGCTGCCGGGAAAAGTTGTTCAGGGCTTGTATTGAATATCAAATTTGCCCAGCTCAATAGACTATTCGACCAACCTTTTAGAATTGTCTAGTTTGTGGAGGACTTACCGTAGAGGTTGGTCTGCGAGGAGGACTATGGTGTGAGCTTGAAAATACAGTCAAAGCTTTAAGACCGTGATCAAGAGGGTGTATACCAATTTTTCGATCGAAAGATACCATATCTTGGCATCGTACAAGATTCAACTGACATAATAGATGGGTTTTTATATCCCAATGTCTTCTCAAATTAAGGCAGGCTACTACGTCTTGGCCTGCTGATATATAGAGAAAGAGTTCCTCCTCTGTGATGGGTTTAGTCAAGAGGGGTGGCTAGCTCAAGTATTCTTTTAGTTCCTCAAATAATTTTTGATATTCTTCATTCTAGGTGAAACCCTTGGCTTTCCTGATCACTTTAAAGAAAGGTAGGCACATTTCGAAAGACTTAGACATAAAGCGACTGAGTGCAGCCCCTCATCTAGTTAACCTTTGCAGTTCTTTAATGTTTTGAGGAGGAGTCATGTTCATTATTGCCTTTATCTTTTTAGGGTTACCTTCTATTCCCCGCTGTGTTACCAAGAAGCTTAAAAACTTCCCGATGGTGACTCCAAAGGCGCATTTGGTTGGGTTCAACCTCATTTGGTGGTGGTGAAGTATTACAAAGGCTACCTCTAGATCCAACTTGTGATCCCTGGCACTAACACTCTCAACTAACATGTCATCCATGTAAACCTCTATATTTCCCCCAATCTGCTCTCTAAAGATCTTGTTGACTAGCTTCTAATAAGTGGTTCCTATATTCTTGAGTCCAAAAGGCATCACTTTATAGCAATAAAAACCTTGATCGGCGATAAAGGCGGTCTTCATTCGATTGGGCTTATGCATTAAAATTTGATTATACCTAGAGTATGCATCCATGAAACTGAGCAGTTCATGCCCTGACATGGCATCAGCTAGCTGGTCGATTCGAGGCATGGGAAAGCTGCCTTTTGGACAGGCATTATTCAAATCCGTGAAATTGATTAACCATCACCACATTAGCGATCCACTCTAGGTAGCTGACTTCTTGAATAAAGTCAATTGTTAAGAGCTTGTCCACTTCATCCTTAATGGTGTTCTGCCATTCTAGAGCAAATGTCCTATTTTTTGTACTATTGGCTGATAGTTCAGATCCATATTCAGCTGATGAACAATAACTAAGGGATCAATCCTAAGCATGTCGGAGGCCGACCAAGTGAAGATATCTTGATTCTTTCGCAGGAAGAAAATCAAGGACACTTTCAGGTTCTCAAAAAGACCAGACCTGACTAGTACAGTCTTTAAATCTCTTTCGTTTAGGGGGATGCGGATGATGAGGGAGATAACCATAACTTCGTCATGTGGTGTTTTTATTCCCTCTAGGTCCTCATTTGTAAAAGACATCACTTGGTCTATCTTAACCCGTTTGTGAGGTCCACTAACCGATGCCACTGACCGGGTATAAGCTCTCCTTCCATGAGTGGACTGGCCTCCTGCAACTGGTCTTCTAAAAATTGTTTTTTTAGTTTTGGTAACAGTGGTAGGGTGTCCTTGATTATTTCGGTGGTGTCTTTCTTCTCGGATAGGTTTTCTAGAACTTGTCCTAGGGTTCTTTCTTGGACTCTGATGCCATCGATATAACCTCTTTGAGGCTTATCGAGATGAGTGCTGGGAATGATCCACATAATCCTGAACTTGGTGAGGTCTAGTGTATTCCTTTAAGTACCCCTTTTGAATAAGGGATTCGATTTGTATTTAGCTCGGTTTCAACTCAGATAGAGAGGTCTTAGAGGCCAACGAAGGAGGTCCTAGTCTTGGATACTCGAAATTATATTCGTCCTAAAGGCACTCAGTGGAGTTTCAAAGTTAAAGGGATCTCTTGCTCTCCCTTTTGGGTGTGATTTCTTTATGGAGCTCTCCATGGGTTTATTAGTATCCCTATTTTTTTCCATTCTACCATCTCTTTTTCTCCTAAATAGCTGGTCGTCTTCTGCGATCATATGGTACTTGGCCCCGAGAAGAATGTATTCCATATCCTTGGGAGGGTGTTTGTCAACTTGAAGCTAAAGATTCCCAACTTCAGCCCATTCTGAAAGGCTAAGGTCTAGATAGCAGGGTCGAATCAGGAATTTCCCAGGCCGCTACATTGAACTAGGAGATGTATTCCCGAAGCTTTTCTCCTGCGTATTGGATGATGATAAAGACGCTTTGTGAGATCTTCTGAGGTCCTTTGCTACTCAAGAAATAAGACACGAAGGAATGGTTTAGTTCTTTGAAAGAGTCGATACTGCCGGGCTTAAGGTGACTGTACCAAGTATTAGCAACCTTTTCCAAGGTCAGGGGAAAAGCTCTGCACATAACGGCATCAAGATAGCGATGTAGCATCATAGTGGCTTGTAGTGTTGGAGGTAATCTACGGAGTTTTTGGTTCCATAGTATGCCTTAATAACTAGCATCCGAAAATGTCAAGGGAGAGGATCTTCAAGGATCTCCTGAGTAAAAGGTGGATCTTTTGAGCAAAGGTCATTTAATACATTGGTATTCCTTGCCTTAAAGGCTTCATTAATCCTTTGGTCCATGTCCTCCAATCTTTTGTCTAGGACGGTGTGATTTTTGGAAGTTGAGAAGCCTCGAGATCTGACTCCTTCGCATTGGATGATGATGAAGAGGCTTTGTGAGGTCTTCTGAGGTACTTTGCTACTCAGGAAATAAGACATGAAGGCACGGTTTAGTTCTTTGAAGGAGTCGATACTATTGCGCTTAAGGTGACTATACCAAGTATTAGCAACCTTTTCCAAGGTCAGGGGAAAAGCTCTGCACATAACTACATCAAGATTACGATGTAGCATCATAGTGGCTTGTAGTGTTGGAGGTGATCTACGGAGTTTGTGGTTCCATCATATGCCTTAATAACTGGCATCTGAAAATGTCAAGGGAGAGGGTCTTCAAGGATCTCCTAAGTGAAAGGTGGATCTTTTGAGCTAAGGTCATCCAATACATTGGTATTCTTTTCCTTAAAGGCTTCGTTAATCCTTTGGTCCATGTCCTCCAATCTCTTGTCTAGGTCGGTGTGATTTTTGGAAGTTGAGAAGCCTCGAGATCTGACTCTAGAAGAAAGCCTAGATATGGAGTAGTTTCAAAACCTTACCTTGGCACGTTAGGACGTTCCAGTTGAGAAACGGCCTCCGACGAATTTATTACGCTCGGGTTGTGTCTTCTGCCGAGAGCTCTGTTGTGAGAGAGGTGGAAGCATAGGGTGACAGGCTCTTCCCATTACCCCAGCAGCAAGATCAATGATAAGTCGGGTGAGCTATTGGAATTGCTCATGGATATGAGGGATGATGCAAGATAGGCAAGGCCCCTATATTCTCTCGGGGCATGGGTTATATCGGATCTGGGTGAGGATCATGCCGAATCTGCCCATCTGATGGCTCAATGTCATGCGTGGAGCTAGTATGTTTAGAGATGGCAGGGAGGTGTGGATTGGCTTATTGCTGGCGGATGGATGCTCATGTGGTAACTGAACTGGTTACGGTAGTGCTTTTAGGCAGCATGATAATAGGTAAGTCCTTGATCCTTCAGGAAAAAAAGGCTCTCCTTCTAGCGCTAATCTATTAATGCCGAAAATCTGTCGAAATCTGGACGATCGATGAGTGGGACCTGCACACACGAAACGAGAAAAAAAACCTAAAGTCGGGAAGGGCTCGGAGGGTGAACCTCCGTAGGATTCTCCGATACCTAAGTTAGTATAGGACTTTTTGGAGAAATAAGGGGAGCTATATGAAATCAAGAGCTATGAGTGGAGAATTGTGTGTACCTTTTGATTTATGAAGACCTATTTTTATAGTGTGTCTGAGTAGAGTCCGATTAGAAGAACAATTGTAGTATTGAGATAGGAGTAGCATTCTTTTGAAGTTATCTATAAGCCATACGAGTTTATCCAAAATTCGGAGCGACGGAATAGTATCAGGTTTTTTGGTACGAAATTACCATTATACCCCTTACCATGTGTTGGGAGGAGATTGGTTGTTTTGTCATGGTTATAAAATTATCAGTTTACCCTGGAGATTGACACGTGTCATCATGTTATTGGAGAGGAAATTTTCTCCTACATCACATGTAAAATATTAAGTCTTGGATTAATAGCTTCAAGTATATGTATGAGAACAAACAATTTTTTTTGAGATCTTTGTCAGGTACGGCACCAAAAGAAATGATGAACCATTCAAGCTAATCATTTCTCCTTTTTAAATTTGTGGTAGTACAACTGCAAATTCAACGTCAAACCATCAAGAGACGAGTGATTTCTTTGTTGAGGGTTAAAACTCAGTGAAATTTTCGAGAGTTAAAAGCTAAGTGATTTCTTTGTACAATTCCTCAATAAATGTTAAAAACATTTTAAAATCATGCACCAACATCTTAAGCCTTCTTCTCCTCTTGACTAGCATGTACATGACAAGCAATAATACAAAGAATGTCGTATCTATTTGAGAAATTTGACCACTTTGAGAGGGTCAAGCCTCCAAAGAATTAAGAGAAAAAAGATTATTTCTTTCCATCATTATCTGCCATATGACATTTACAAGGTTTATATAAGGTCTTTAGGCCCATGAAACAGAAAACTCTAAATTACTTTAAATCTTAATTTTCTAAGCAATTAAAACTAATTTAGGTAACAATTATGGAAAATGAAGACATATAGTAGTTAGAAAAAAAGGAAAATTACATTGCATTACCTTCAAGTTTGCTGAAATAACACTAACATGCCAAACCTTTTTCAAATCCACGATTCACCTAAAAAACCAATTTTTACTATCAAACAAACCCAAAATTAAGTTCTTTAAAGAAACAAAATTCTAACAGGATATTACTTTTCATGATGACCAAAGTACTCTTAGGTTGTTGGCAAAAAAAACGTGATTGATTAAGACTTAAGATATGAGTTTATACAACTCAAACAAAAGATAATTATCAAGTGATTATGATAAGTTCAATAATTCTATTTATGAATTATTTATCTCAAAATATTTTATAACACAAATTTTTAGGTTATTTGAATTCATATTTTTCTATTAAAAAACAAAACATGCAGTATCATTTTAATTTTTAAAATAGAAAAGTTTGTCTTTTTTTTTTCTTTTATGATGGTCTTTGATATTTATTTGAGGTGTTAGGCTATTTTTTTATAAAAAAAAATATATCAACAAACTTTCCATTTAAAATATTTAATTTTTTTATGATGATCTTTAATCTTTATTTATTTGAGGACGCGATAGGCAATGATATCATAATATTTTTTAAAATATAAAATAAATGTAGTAAAATTTGTTTAATACCATATGATAGAATATAAATCTATTTAAAATATGATTTTAACAATTTTTTGAAAAAGAATGATTATAATTTTCTTTTTAAAAACAACTCCAAAAAATTCCTTGTTAAGTATGTTCCATTCCAAATACTTATATTTTTTAAAAACTAACCTTTACGATGCCAAGGGTATTTTGGTCATCATGAAAACTAAAATCAAGTTTAAATTTTGATCCTTCAAAGAAATTCATTTTGAGCTGCTTGATGGTGAAAAATGGTGTTTTAGGGTGAATCATGAGTTTTAAAAAGGTTTGATATGTTAGTATCATTTCAAAAAACTTGGAGCTAGTGTAGTGTAATTTTCCCTTAAATAAAATAGGAAATAAGCGCACAGGATCAAGAAAATAAGGGCACACATCATTTCACTCCCCTTCGTAGCATTCTTGCCCTCAAGGTTGGAATGTTAAAATTTTTTGTGTAACTCGTGTAACTCTTTCCAATGAATAAGTCTTCCCTTTAGCTTTGAATTGCATAGATGACATAGAAAAATACCATATAATAAGGCCTAAGGTCTGAAACCAATATACTCCCAAAACCATATCACAACCATTAATTGAAAGCATATAAAAATCTGTTTTAAATTGAAATTCTTGTGTAACTAAAAGAAGATCATCACAAATACTGTCTATCGATATGTGTTCTCCATTAGCTACTCTCACATTTAGTGGGTTGCCTTTAATCAAAGGCTATTTAATATGCTTTACCAAAGACGGGCTTAAAAATTATGAGTTCTTCCAAAATCAATGAGCACCGTAACTTTATGTTTTTTAACCTCACCTTGGACATACATTGTTCGAGGGGCTAAAAATCCCTCTAAAGCAAGTACAGAAATCTTAAGAGGTACATTATCTAAAAAAGCTCTTTTCTTTTGTCCAATCACATTCAATAAGAAATAGTTGTTTCTCTTTGCAATGATGGTAAGAACTAAGTTTCTCATCACAGTTACAACACAACCTTTATCTTTCCTAGCCTTAGCTTTTGTCGGGGATAATCACTTAACCGAAACAAAGATTTGTTTAGAATCAGATGCAATAATTACAAGGAAAGAAGTTACAGTACTAACCGTTTAACTTTTATGTAAAGCTAACAATTGTTCTTCCTTCAACCGAGCCAAACTAATGGTTGTCGCTACATCATGCTTCAATTCCTCTTTAAGACCACAAATAAAACAAGTCACAAAAAGTTCCTCATTAAATCCAGTAGTGAGATTTGCTAGTTACTTGAATTTCATTTGGTACTCATGGATAGTGGAAGTTTAGTGAGTTCTTTAGTGTAGTCTTCATAAGCACTTGGGCCAAAACACATACAATGTGCATCCACAAAATCCTTCCAAGTTACTAGCCCTTTAATTTTCTCAAACCATTAATGCCATTGCAGGGTTTCTTTCTCTAGAGGGAAAGAAGCTACGAGACCTTTTTGTACCCCTATGATCAGATTGAATTTGAAAAATTATTCAGCGCGGTAAATCCAACCATTCAGATCGTCATATCAAAGTGAGAGAAATCCAAACGCGTGATTCTAGGTTCAATCAAACCTCCGATGTCACCCTCGATTCAATCCTTGTAAAAATAGTTTCCATTTCAAAATCCAATAGACCATACTTCTGTAGAAGACGATTAAGATTGTATGAAATCCTGGTTATATTTAACATCAAGTACCATTTTTGACATCTTCTATAGCATTTTTGTATTCTCTTTCATACTCTTCATATTGCTCTCCATCCACTACTCGAAATATTTTGATGGGTCTAGTCTGCCATAGCTCTGATACCAAATGATACGAGTCTACCTATCTAGTTGAGAAATTCGACCACTTCGAGAAGGTCAAGCTATTACTAGTATGCCATAAAAGCCAATGGCATTTGATGTGTTAGCATATTATTTTTAAAACAATATTATTCAAATTTTCATCATTATTTTAATGGAAAATTTTGTTTATCATGAATATTTGATAAATTACATTATCATGATTAAGTCCATATAATAAGAAAAAATGGAGATAAGATATGATGTGATCATAATAATGAGACATAATCTTCTCAAAAGCTTTATTCTTAAATGTTCATGGTCATAAGATACAAATTGGACATTAGTAATTCGATTAGACTGATATATACTATGTTTACTCAATTGGGAGGGTGACTGGTATTAATGTCACTTGTGCGCGAGCCACTAAAACAAGTATGTGGGTGCTCATTGGATAATGAATTCACCGAACATGACTCGACTTAAAAACACCTACATGGAGTTTTTCTTGCCGGTCAATTGGTAGTTCTAATGTTATAGTTGTGCATGTGATCCTTAGACCGGAGGTACCATGTTTATCTTGTATGTGACTTATTATAGTTTGATGCCATTTAATATGATTATATTCATGAATCATTAGTAAGTAGTATGTGGGTATAATGAGTTTCATATAGAGATATTTGAGTGCACAATAAGAGATCTATCACTCTTAAACAAAGAGAGAGAATGTCTATGTGATATAGTAAGATATAACACAAGAAGTTCCTTAGCCAAGGCAATGTGAGAATTAGAAAGGATTTTCTATTTCACCATTATAGTTATAGCCATGATATTTAGATACATATAATTAATGCTAAGGGTTTGAAATTAAGTCCATACCCTAATTAGCTTAATTGGGACATTGTATGATGGAATGATTGAATTGTATGGTAACTGTTGTGAGTTTTAAATTATTCGCAAGCGCACGAGTCATTTGCAATATAGTGTTGTGTAAGTGCGAGGTCGAATCCACGGGGAATTGTGTTGTGAAAATATAATTTTATCTAAACTAACCTTATCTTAACCTAGTTCCGAATTTTGAATTATATTTTTGCAAAAGAAATATAAACTTAAACTAAATTGATTTAAAAACTAATGATAAAAGCACTAAGGTTTCTGAATCCACCCCACCAAAGTTAAGCATATATCTTCATATTCTAAAAATAGCCTAAAAACAACAAATATCCCAATTAAACCAAAAGCATCCAATGTATCCGCTTTTAACAAATCACAAAGGAAATCCAATTTAATCAAAAACAATTTGATGTATCCATCAGATGAAACACACGGAATATCCAACAGAACAATTTAAACGCAATCAATCATAAGATTTTACTCAAATAATTGACAAAACATTTATACTAAAAAAACATCAAAATTGTATAAACAAATCTGAAACTATTATGCCAAACAACGGCGAGGCTTCATCTTCAACCTTAGTTGAAGATTTTAGCCACTCATAATCATGAAACTAGAGTTCATAATAAAAGTGCTAAACATTAAACTAAACAAAAAATCAGTAAATTGAAACTGACTATACATGGGAGAAATTTCACTCGCTGTTGGGCGGTGCTTCCCCTCATGGTAGCAAAGCCTTTGGAGTCCACCAGAATGCTAGCAGACGTCCACCGGATTACACCAAATGGCTTAGGAATTGCACACCAAAGATGAAATGAAGAGGGGCTTATATAGGGAAACATCACAAGTGCAATGTGTTTCCAATCCGATGTGGGATACTACAGATTCCAACTTTTTCTCTTTGACCTTTGTCTACTAAAACTGCCATAACTTTCTCTAGAAAAATCATTTTATTGATCCATAAAATTCCCCAGAAAATAGACATCCGGATCTTTCCAAGCATATATGGCTCATCTCATGGTTCTTCTTGAATCAATACAGTTAAATCCTCAAAAATGGCTGATCTGTCACGCTGAAATCATGCACAGCCTGACCTTTGTCTACTAAAACTGTCATAACTGTCTCTAGAAAAATCATTTTATTGATCCGTAAAATTGCCCAGAAAATAGAAATCCAGATCTTTTCAAACATATATGGCTAATCTCCTGGTTCTTCCTAAATCAATACAGTTTAATCCTCCAAAATGGCTGATTTGTACGAGCAATTTTGGCAATTTAGTGAAATTCATTTCCAAGCTTGTAAACCTGTAAAACAACGAAAAACAACTCAAAGTAATAAATTCCTAAGCTAACAAATGTAAATTGAGTGGCTAAAATATGCAATATTTGGCACTCATCAAATACCCCCAAACTTACATTTTGCTAGTCCCTTAGCAAAATAAAATGAAAAACAAAGAATATCAAGATAAGTTCATCACTCATGGTATCTAAAATTTAAAGAGCACTCAAAACCATGATATTCATTCATGAGAAAGCTTAAAAAAATATAACTCATCTTCGTAATGAATAAGAATTTTAAAACTTAATTACTTACAAGAGGCAGGCTAAGACATCACAAGTTTAAATCAGTGTAAAGTGAATTAGCATAAACAGATGAGGTTTCCAAATAACTTCAATGTATAATGTCTCCATGTCTCAATATTCACAGGATTTCTCATCAGAATGAACAACGATGCATAGTTTTATTTTACGCTTTATTTTTTTATATAAGGCTCTGCTATGATTAGTTCCCTTAAGCTTTCTAATTGACCCATATAGCGAGTATTGAGTCAATGACTCCCAAACCAGATGGTTTTAGGGTATTAGGTGTAAAGACACCCCTAAGGACTTACTAACTCGAGTAAAAAAGGCTACAAAACTAAATTGGCCTTACTGCTACCAAGCAAAATTTTCACCTTTTGACATGAACACTCACTACTTACTGAGGCAAGAGGTCTAGTTACTCAGCGAAAAGTTTCGCAATGATCATTATGAATAAAATTCTCACCTTTTGACGTGAACACTCACTGCTTACTGAGGCAAGAGGTCCAGTTACTCAGTGGAAAGTTTATTGATGATGACCGTTATTTATTTATTTATTTATTTATTTTGCTTTTCTATGCCCAAGTGTTAATCCCATAAGTCATCCAGTTTCAGTTAAGTCAAGGAAACATACATATTGAAATCGCATGTTATACCTCACACAAATATGTGCTAATGTGCTCGTGTTAGATTGGCTCAAACATGTGAATTCTCAAATGCCCAAAGTAAGTAACAAAGTTTTAAAACTCTATCATCAAATCATATGTTCAAAATTTTAAGCTCACCAATGAAATTACATCACAATATTTGTTTAGATCAACTAAAATTTCAAAATAACATGAGCATGCATTTACCTTATTATTATTTTTTTTTAATTGAAGAAAAACAACAACAAATTAAGACAAAGTGTGTGCAATGTGTCTCCCATACCCCCAAACTTAAATTATACATTGACCCCAATGTGTGAATAATATGGAAAGAGCTAAACTGGGAGATGGAGAACTAGCTGGACGGGTATGGCTCATAGGATACCCCCAAACTTGAACTGAAGTACGCGTTGTCCCTGAAAAATAATGACTGGAAAACAAAAATACTGGAAACAAACATTAATCATATATATGTAAAATAATAAATAAACATAAAGGATAAGTTGTGGGGTGCCTCCCATGAGCACTAAGTTTAACGTCTTCAGCCAGACCCAACATTAGTAATCATGCCCAACTAAGTGCTCCACCATCTGATCAATAAATGGGAGTGGAAAATGATCCTTCCTTGTGGTAGCATTCAACTTACGGTAGTCTATACATACTTTCCATCCTGACTGAACACGAATTTGCACCAACTCGTCGTCCTTATTCTTCACTATCGTTACTCCAGCCCGCTTGGGCATGACATGAATCGGGCTCACCCACTTGCTAATAGAGATTGGATAATTGATCACTGCATCAAACAACTTTATCACTTCAATCCTCACAACCTCTTACATAGCTGGGTTGAGCCTTCTTTGTGGCTCTCTCGATGGCTTGACATTCTCTTCCACACGTAACTTGGGCATCACCATCGAGGGGCTGATTCCATTGACATCCTCAATAGTCCAGCCGATAGCTTCCTTGTGCTTTTTTAAAATGTCCACTAATTTATCCTCTTGAGCCTCAACCAAATCTGAAGCAATAATCACAGGCAAAGGAACTGCTAAACCTAAGAACTTATACTTAAGATTGTTCGGTAAAGGCTTATGTTCCTTCTTGGGTGGTTTAGGTGCCGTGGTCTCCTCCATCTCACTGCTCTTCTAAGGAACAGACTCCAAAGTAGCATTTTCTTGCTCAAGCAACTTATCCAAATCCAAATCTTCTCCAAACTGAGCAAAGCATGCCTCCACAATATCCCCAGACTACCATCCTTTCTTGGGCGCTTGTAGTCTCTCAAGGTAAGGTGCTTTAGGTACAAACGACTTTGGAGGGTTTTTAACAGTAAGTGTGGCTGTAGATGGCTCAGCATCTCTTTTTTCCTTGTTGCCACTTCCTTTCCCTTGATGCATAGTAGGGTTCTCTTCCACTCGATTGTCCACTTGTCTCCCAGATGTTAATGGGACAATCGATTGCACTTGTTCCTGCCTGTGCACAGGAGTTGATGAATTTCCCACCGTAAACTGTTCCTTCGGGTTAGGCTTAGGTTGACTGGGGAACCTTCCCTTCTCTCCTTCACCCAATTGACTCTCTAGCTTGGCAATCACTTGGGTGTTTACTATTGTTGCACTCCTCACTTCGCTTATGGATTGGCCGGTCATCTTCCTGAAATCATTGAAGGCATCCTCCAATGACTATGAAACCGACGCTGGCGCTTGAATGGGAGCTTGGTAAGTGGGTTATGGTGCTGGATAGGCTTAGTGACCATAACTTGGAACTAGTGGAGGAAATCCGGGATGGTATTGATTTTGAGCATAATGAGGGGCTCATCCCTGATTCATCAGTTGGTTCTGCTTCCATGAAAAATTAGGGTGGTTCTGCCACCCTGGATTGTACGTCTCGTAGTAAGATCCATTCGATTGCCACCAATAGTCATTGAAAGCGTTCATTTGTTCCATGGGATACTCGGCAAAAGCCAGCATAGATGGACAATTCTGTGCTAAATGCATAGGACTAGCACAGATGGAACAACTATCATCATTAAATGTATTGGTTGTATTGATGGACTGGCCGGTCATCTTCATGAAATCCTTGAGGGCGTCCTCTAAAGACTGTGAAACCGGCACTGGATTCATCCATATTTTTTTTTAATTTTTTTTATGGGCAATTGCCAACAGAAAAAAATAAACTAAAATAAAATTGCAATAAAAAAATCAAACAAAAAAAATGCTAACTAACTAGTAGAAAAATAAAATTAATTCAGACAAAATTTTCACAAACCAAACAACTCCTCGGCAACGGCGCCAAAAACTTATTGTGAGTTTTAAATTACTCGCAAGCGCACGAATCGTTTGCAATATAGTGTTGCGTAAGTGCGAGGTCGAATCCACAGGGAATTATGTTGTGAAAATATAATTTTATCTAAACTAACCTTATCTTAACCTAGTTCCGAATTTTGAATTGTATTTTTGCAAAAGAAATATAAACTTAAACTAAATTGATTTAAAAACTAATGATAAAAACATTAAGGTTTCTGAATCAACCCCACCAAAGTTAAGCATATATCTTCATGTTCTAAAAATAGCATATCAAAACATTCCATGAATCCAACTTAAAACAAAAAACAACAAATATCCCAATTAAACCAAAAGCATCCAATGTATCCGCTTTTAACAAATCACAAAGGAAATCCAATTTAATCAAAAACAATTTGATGTATCCATCAGATGAAACACACGGAATATCCAACAGAACAATTTAAACGCAATCAATCAAAAGATTTTACTCAAATAATTGACAGAACATTTATACTAAATAAACATCAGAATTGTATAAACAAATCTGAAACTATTATGCCAAACAACGGCGAGGCTTCATCTTCAACCTTAGTTGAAGATTTTAGCCACTCATAATCATGAAACTAGAGTTCATAATAAAAGTACTAAATATTAAACTAAAAAAAAAGCAGTAAATTAAAACTGACTATACATGGGATAAATTTCACTCGCTGTTGGGCGGCACTTCCCCTCGTGGTAGCAAAGCCTTTGGAGTCCACCAGAATGCTAGCAGACATCCACCGGATTACACCAAATGGCTCAGGAATTGCACACCAAAGATGAAGTGAAGAGGGGCTTATATAGGGAAACATCACAAGTGTAATGTGTTTCCAATCCGATGTGGGATACTGCAGATTCCAGCTTTTGCTCTTTGACCTTTGTCTACTAAAACTACCATAACTTTCTCTAGAAAAATCATTTTATTGATCCGTAAAATTCCTCAGAAAATAGACATCCGGGTCTTTCCAAGCATATATGGCTCATCACCTGGTTCTTCCTAAATCAATACAGTTTAATCCTCAAAAATGGCTGATTTGTACGAGAAATTCTGGCAATTTAGTGAAATTCCTTTCCAAGCTTGTAAACCTGTAAAAAAACGAAAAACAACTCAAAGTAACAAATTCCTAAGCTAACAAATGTAAATTAAGTGGCCAAAATATGCAATATTTGGCACTCATCAGTAACTAATAACGAAAAGGTTAAAAATTTCACAACCAAATTCATATTGTCTGGGTAGTCATGATATGATGCTAGGGATCACTCTTGATTATAGAACCCCTGAGAATTAATTTATGGATAATTAATTAATTCTCCTAAAAGAGAGAGTAAAAAAGGGGGTTTTGATTGAAAATAAATTAGAAGGGGTTCTAATTAATTGAAAATGATTTAATTAGAATTACATAAAAGTTATGGCCTACAACTAGATTAGTTTGAACCTAAAGGGTCCCACACAATGGGGTAATGTGTAATTAGTAAATATTGCTTGATTTAATTTTCAATTAATGGTTAATTGTATCTAACCTAGCACATAAGTAGGTTATGTGTGTGCAGATTTTTGTTAGCACAAAAAATCCGCACACATTGATTTTCCTTATTTTTGGCCTCCTCTCTCAAAGGGAAAAGCGAAATTGTTGGCGAGATTTCCTCTTTCAAGTTTTGCTTCATGTGGACTTTCCTTAGAGATCACATAGTTTTGTGATTGTTGTGGATTCAAGAACGCAAGGAATTCAATGACACTCTTGGAATCTTGCAAAAGAGATCAAGAACATGACAAATCAAAGTTAATGATTATAATCCTTGTATGTTCATGTTCAATATGTGTTCCATGGAAATGATAAGCTGATTTGGGTTAAAAGAAATCGAAGAAAAAATTTAAAATTTTCATTGTATATCGATTTCCTCCAAGTGTTATCAGAGCCATCCATATGCTAGATATCATTATCCAAAATACTTGTTGTTAACAAAACATTAAAATTATTCATTCGAGCAATTAGTTGAAACTTTAACTTTTTATTTTATCTAATTCACACTAATACTTCATTATCAACATAATTCTTCATCAACTCCATGGTATCAACAACTTAAGAAAACATGAGTGTCATTTAACCACCCTAAGAAACATCCCTTTTAAATGACAATCACATTTTCCATCAATAGTTCCCCACTATAATTATTTAATCCCAAAAATTTTAAGGAGTTAAGTCACTTCATCGAACATTCAAAACCATAGTTGACACTAATATCCATTGCATTCGATAAATAATCATCTTTACTTCTCATACCCCAACTTAATTCATATGTATAAAATTTTCTTTTCCTTTCCTTAACCATAACAATCGTTTAATTCCAGCATCAATGTTCACCCGAATCCATGGTAACAAAGTTTTTTTTGTTAAAAACACCACTAAACTATGATAATCTTATTCCCATAATAAGTTGATAAACTTCCAACCATGATCAATTACTAGTATAATTTAACCATGATATACTAACAAGAATTTCATATGAATTTAGGTTTATTCCTTCCCAAAACCATAGGTTCTCTATAATCCCATTCATAAATTCAGTAATTATAGACCTCAAACCATCTCTATAGCCTCAAATTACTTAAGAGTGTACCTTCACCAAGTATCTAAATCTTCACTCCTTTATAATTAAACTATTATGGCTATTAAATCCTCAAATAAAGTATTTACTTGAACCCCCTTGAAATAAGAAATCCATTCAGATTTAATACATGCTTAACTCTTTTAACTATAACACTTCCTAGACTCTTTTGTTTTTTTTTTTTATCACCACCAATGATTTTACATTGACATTAACCAACGATAACTTTATCGCCCTCTATAGACACTCATTTTAGTTCGAAAATTTTTTAGCAGACCACGCATGGGTTCCTATGAAGAATCTTGATCCTAGTATGCTCGGACTTGCTTAAAAAGGAGGTTTGAATTTAATTGACGAGTAGAATCAATTGCAAGCCATTTTTGTTCAATTCATTAAATCCACTTTGAGTTTAAATCAACTGGGTCTTATTTTGATTCCACCAAATTCAAGACCAAAATCTTTAATTAATTTTTGGTCCAAACCAAAACCCACTAAAGCTCATTGATTTTTTCTAAGCCCAAACACTTTTGGCTCAAATTTCAAGCTCCTCTCTTCAATGTGGCCGGTCATGTAGTGTAAGAAGAAGGAAATTTTCCTCTTCCTTTTTTCCTTTTGAACTCACCTTCACAAGGTTCCCCTACCTTCCTATGTACCAAATACCACCTTTTCTACACAAGAAATAATATATTTTTCACCTAAAAAGCAACTATTCACCTAAAAAATAGTAGCTTTTTCTCCCTCTTTGGACAGTGATGTATGTCTAAAAGAATGAGTTTCTCTTCCTCTCTTTTTGCTTGGTTGATTGGAAATTACCTCCTTGAGCTCCTCAACTTTTCTATGTGCCAAATACCACATTTTTCTACATGAAAAAACATATTTTCTTCTTAAAAAACAGCACCTAAATCACTTTAAAAAAAACTGCAGTACTTTTTATGTGAAAGTACAAATTGGAAGCCTTCTTTCCCATTTCTCTTGCTTTGTTAATTGCAAAAATTTTTTCTTAAGTTCTCCCACTTTCTTATGTGTTCAAACCCCAAAAATATTGAGTCATTCCCCCCCTCCCCCATGGCCGACCACACCAAGGAGAAGATCCCCACACTTTTTTGCTTTATTGAAAAGACCACAACTTGTACTTTCTTGCTCACCTTTTTGCTTTATTGAAACCACCCTTCTCCTTCACTTTTTCACCTCAAAAACCCCCCCTTTCTATTCCCTATGGCCAGCCATCTAAAATTTTCTTTGCTCTCACTTTTTAATTAGTTTACCACACTTCCCTTTTTTTAGCCCCAGCTTTTCACCTTAAAAGTTGCAAAAATTTTCCCTCTTTTCCCCTTTGTTTTGCTTTTTTTTTTTTAATCCATTGGACAATCTTTACTCCTCCTATAAATACCCTATTTTGTTAAAACAACACACCAACATAAGCCAACACAAAGTAATGCAAAAAAGAGAGAAAAGAGAGAAAGAAAGAAGTGAGAAGAGAGAGGATAAAAAAAGAGAGAAGAATAAGAAGATTAAGGAGAGAAACATAACAAAATAGAAGAGAATACTCAAGAAAAGTGAGAAAAGAGCAAAGAATGAAAAGGATGAACCAGTGAGAGTTCTTCATCATTTTCGCCCACCCTTTTGTTTTAGTTTTCTAATCTTCAGTCAAACTATTCTTCCAACTTCACTAAGTCCATAAGAGCACGTGGATCTCTGAGGATAATCCCTGCTTGTGAGAATTTTCTTTAGAAAAAAGATTAGTTAAATCTCTTTCGTTTGTAACATAAATTGTTAATAATATTTATGTTTTTAAACCACCTTGAAAATGGACTTGATTAATATAGCTCACTTAGTAAATTTCATCTTAAGGTATTCACTAGTTTCTTGGAATTTATTTTCTCTTCACTAGTTATATGTTTTTCTTTAGTTAGCTACTAGTCACAACATAGTCTCCCTTTGATAAATGTAATTTTGAGTCAATGGTAATTTTAAAGTTAATTCCTTTAGTTTAGTCCTTTAAGTTTTTTTTATGTCTTCTAAATTAGATATGTTATTTTAAGTTGTTATTAACTATATATAATAGTTAAATCCACTTGGTTTAATCTTTTTTTTTTTTTTAATTTACTTAGTTTAAAGCAGCTTACTTTAACCTACCTAATTCAATTTTTTTAGTTCCAATCCATCTAATTCAAACCCGCACGCACTTGCACACACATGCCCACACATGCCCACACACGCACACACTTTTGCACACACTTGCACACACGTGCACACTTTTCACACACCTAGAACACACATACACACGTTTGCATATGCTTGCACACATGTGCACATATGTAGCACACACATGCATGCACCCACATGCATTTAGAATTAATCCGCATGTATGCCACATATATTTAATTTAATCTTCAAATTTAATTCATCTTGTCAAAAATAGTTTAGTCCTAATCCATCTAGTTTAATTTGCATAATTAAAACACTTAGTTTAAATTCGTGTACTTTAATTTGCTTTTTGTTTTTATTCCATACTTTGAAAGTACTTTAAGCATTCCTTTTGTTTCATAGTTATAGTAATTCCTTTCCTATACCGCACTTACTTTTACCGCATTACTTTAAAGTTGATATTCGTTGTCATTTTGTAAATTGCAAAATATGTGCTTGGCATTATTAGTATTATGTCATGATAATACTTGAATTAAAATTTTGATTAATTTCCTTGAAACACAAACGGATAGACTTCAGTCTTAATAAGAGAGGGAGCTTTAAATCCTCACTTTTTACACCCAAATTTTCGAGCCTTAGAGTTTCTCATGTAGACAAATGACAAGGGATTTGATCCCTTCAAGGTTAAATAGCAGCTCCTTACCCATCATCATTTTCTTTGTGCTTGGATGATAAATGGCCCTTTGTCTAATATATTAAAAGCACACCTATCGCAAAAGCCTGCTTACTACTCATAAAGGGTTTGTATTAGACTTGGTAGGTTTCACTCATTTTCATATACCTACTCATCATAATATGTACCCTCTCTATAACCATCTTCTTTAAATGGAGTGTCCATAGGTAATGATCCAGATGCATGGGTCTTAGGCGAAAAAGAGTGGTACCTACAATTGGCAACTCCACTGGGGAGATTTAACCTTAAAGTGTTTCTTGGAATTTTTTTTGAAACTTTAATTTTAAATTATTATTTCATACTTCACTTTGCACACTAGCACTTACCTTTTCATCTTGATGAAGTAAATTAGGGTATGAACCCCATTTACTTATCATTAGTACTTGGTATGTGATAAGTTCCTCTTGGTTCTTGTCTCTTTAACAAAGATTTGCCAATGCGTTTTTACTCTTGTGGTCCATATTTTAGGTCATTAGAGGAGCATGATAGCATCCTTCTAGCCATGGGGTACCTGAGCCCATCAGAGTTATAAGGTGAGCCTTCCTTTTTAAGCGAACCCTAGAATCTTCCCATTTAGGACAATGAACTTTTTCTATCCCTTTTTTTGCTTGTATGTGTTTGTCCTCACCTCACATGCTAAAGAAAGATAAAATCAATTTGTTTGATAACATGTTTGGTAATTTAGTGTTTCCTTTTATTAAATCACAATCAAATAAATTAAGCTCAATGTTGGGCTTATGTTGACCAAAAATAGTGGATTTTATTTTAGTCAAGTTCTGCTAGTTTGGCATCATTGAGCCCACAAAATACACTAGTAATGATTGGGCCTTAACCTAAGAAATCTAAATGAATGTGACTGAAGGGACAAAGATTAAGTGGAAAGATCCATGTCAGGGGAACTTTTCATCATTTATTTGAGCTTCTTGGATTTGGCCCTAATCACTACTAATTGAAGGAAATTTTCGATTGAATAATTACAATGAAAAGAAGTGAGCCCAATTTGTTAAGGTAGTTTGATATCATCGAGAATCCCATCAAAAGAAATTAATGTTGATTAGGCCTTAATCCAAGAATTCTAAAATGAAAATGATTGAAGGCCCAAGGATCTAATGGAACAATCCATGTAAGAGGTAATCTTCATTTTTCATTTGAGCTTCTTAGGTTTAGCCCAAATCACCATTAGATTCCAAACCCCTTGGGAAGCTTATTGATGTCGAATTCACCACACTTAACCATGAGAAAACCAAGAAAATTTGATTATAATTTAATCAAAGGAAATTTTCCTTTATGTTTATGTCTCCACCTAATTGGGCTAATTGGGAACTTATCAGCAAGTGGACTTTAATTTATTAAGTAGGTATTTGGATGTAAAACCAAAACTCATTGACAAAATTAAAGTAATACTACAGATAAGCGAGCATGGCAAAAAAGATTCATAGCATAGAGAACTCAAAGGTTTCTTTTTTTTCCTTTTTCTTTTGTAGAAAAATGAGTAATAGGTCTAGGGTTGGAAGACGTCTTTTATCCATTTTGGTACATATTCTTTGGTTAAAGAATGAGAAAAGAGCCTTCCCCGAGTCCATTCTCTCTTAAAGTAGAAGAGCATACCGGTAGTTCAGTTTTTGAAAGTAGTTCGAGCTCAATCAGAGTAATGGTAGAGGAATTAGTGGTTGACACCAACAAAATACTCATGAACATAAGTAGTATATTAGTTGGCATGGCCAAAAGATTGTATGGCCTGGAAAAGAGGGTACCTAGAAAGGAGTCCCAAGGGTGTGGAGGTGTTAAAGAATATTTTTTCAAAGGTGATGAGGAAAGTCAACATGCTAAAGAAAAAAAGAAAGTTGGGTCAGAAATGAAAGCCCTTAGTGAGAAATTTGAAAAGATGCAATGTGCTTTGAGAAAATCACAAGGCATGGATGGGTATTTGCTTAACATCGATGGGTTGTGTGCCCATCCCAAGACAATTTTGTCGTGCCAATTTAAAATTCCTAATATAGACTGCTTTGACGGGATCGGAGATCCCAAGACCCAATTGAGGCAATATGTTGGCCTTCTGAAGCTCTCGGGTTTAAATCCCGAACAGTTGGCTACACTCTTCCCTAATTCTCTTACTGGTTCTACACTGAAACGGTACTGCTCTCAAGAGGTCATTACTTTGAGAGAATGGAAAGATATGACCCAAGAATTTGTGGCCCAATATGCATACAATACCCAGCTAGACATCACCATTAGTGATCTAGAAACAACCAAGCAGAAGCCCAATGAGACTTTCTCGGAATTTATCTCTTGTTGGTGAAGCAAGGCAACTAAAATGGCATCTAGACCTATAGATAAGGACCAGGTCAGATTCATGATGAAGAACTTACAGTCGGTGTACATTGAAAGATTGTTTGCTATGCCTATCATCAATTTTAAGCAGTTAATTGACTCAGACACTTAAGTAGAAAATGCCATCTTTAAGCGAAAGATTGAGAAGAATGCTGGGAGATTTGTGAAGAAGAATGTTGCCAGCAGTAGTGCCACCAAGAACAGTGAAGTGAGTTTTTCCCAAATAGACAATGTACAATCAAGTGTATGAGCAAACAGCTTCTCGAGACCCAAATAGCCAAATAACTACGATTATAACTAGCCTAACTGGTTCAAAAACTCCACTCAATATAGGAGTCAACATGAGAGAAAACGTAGATGCCCTGAAAACTTCACACCTCTTAGGATGAGTTTGTCTCAAGCTCTTGTTATGCTCATCAAGAAAGACAAACTCTGCTCATTGCCTGTAAGACCCTTACCCAACCTAATTCCATAACATTAGGATATTTCCAAATATGACTACATCCACTAATTAGCTAGCCATGATACCTACGAGTGTCAAAAACTGAAAAATAAAATCCAATACCTCATTGATAACAGTTTGGAACCACCCCAAGTAGCCAAAAATCCTATGCCCAATTATCGTAATATAGCCCTATAAAACTTCTTGAATGTGAATGAGGAATCAACCACCACCTTTGACCCCTCCACATTAATCATCACAAAAACCAAACACAACCCCAAACATGACCTTAAACATTACCCTAAAAACAATTCTATCCACTTCAGGAATTTTAGATACAGTGGAGTCTCAGCCAATAAGATTTAGGATAGTGATAATGAAGATGATAAAAAGACAGTAGCATGAACAGTGATGGGAAAAACACTTACAGATCTGATGGGGCCAAATAGTGTAGCGAAAGCAACAATCAATGTTGGGAACAAGTCAGTCAGTGAGGGTAGTGGTGACAAAGCAGCATCAATTGTAATACTCGTATTTGTAAAGTAAGGGTAAAGAAGTACTTTAATAAATATGATATAGATTAAAAATAATATATAAGTGCAAAAGGTTTAATTTTTATAAAATAATTCAAAAAAAATTGGGGTAGTCCACAAAAAGAAAGAAAAAGAAAAAAAAAATCTGGCGTAGTCAGGAAAAAAAATATCTGGCGTTCAGAAGAAAATGGAAAAAAAATTTGGCAACAGGTGTTGCCTAGGGAATAAAGCCAAGCTGCATGTAAGGTAGCAAGGCCTCTACGTGGTGCAAAATTGGGAGGAGCTACTGAGTTTGCACTTTTTTTTTGCTTATATATAAAACGTAATTTATTTTATTACTTACCAAATCCTGTTTGGTTTTCCTTCAACTATAATTCAAATTACTCTCTTTCTTTCAACACTTGGGGACTGAAAGAAAAATTGAAAGAGAAAATTTTTGAAGGGGTTTACGGAAGAATTTTATAGATAACCACGAAAAGCTCTAAGAAAAATAGAAGGTAATATCGTGAAGTTTATTTTTGAATTTTAGCATACATAAAATTCCCAGAATTCAAAGTGAGAATTTTTAAAGGGTATGAATTATGAATAACTAAAGAATAAATTAGAAATTTAATATAAATATTATGTCAGGTGTTGACGATCAGCAACCGAAAAAAATTGCTGAGAGGAGCAGGAAAGGCAAGGAGGTGATCCACGGGTAGCTATAAGTGCTACGTGATGAGTTAGATTTACTTTAAGTAATCTAGATTAAAAAATAAAATATCTAGTGATAACATTAAAATAAATTATTAGCTTACGCTTTGGTGATAGATGAAAAATTGATTGATAGGTATGATAGGAATATTAGACATGTAGAAAATTATTATGTGAGAAGTAATATTATTAAAATAATAAGTCGATTTAATAATCAAGGGGATAAACGAAATTCTTGACGAGTTATTGTTGATAAATTGACGTGATATATGAGAAGAAGAAATTAATGAAAGTGATCAAATAGAAATTTGAGGAAAGACAGGATAGCTAAATTTAATATTTGAATTCATGTGTTTTTATATTATTATTCATATACATATTTCATATCATTGTTCATATGCATATATATAAAATAAAAGAACCAGGAGAGGGCCGATCTAAATGAAAACCGTCCCAACGAGTATATGCTGGAAATAAATGAAAACCATGATAGATGGTATATGCTAGAAATAAATGAAAACCATGGCAGCTAGTATATGCCGGAAATAAAAGAACTAGGAGAGGGTCGGTCTAAGATAAAAACATGTCGACATGTGGGAAGACATTCCCTAATAATAATTAATGCATTGTATCTGTTTTAAATATTGATTGTATTACTGAAATGCTAAAGTGTTGTTTGTTATTATAAATTTATTTATAGATGAATGAGTCTCACAGAAGCACATTTATAGTGAGAAAGAAACATAGAAGTATGATATGATAAGAACTATCTAAATGTTAGACTATATGCTATTATCAAGTTATATGAGATATAAATGATTAAATATTAAAGGACTATTTATACAAATTGAATACTTCTAGTAAATTTAATTCACTGAGCTTGTGAAGCTTATCCTTCATTGTACAATGATTTCAAGTAGCAGGTAGGAAAAATAGTTTGGTGGGTTGAGATTCAGATTAAATCATTTTCTGTAAGCCATGTATGTGTCCACATCCTCAGACTAATGAGAAAATAAAATAAAAATCCACTTGTAAATATTCATGCATTTTACGTTGTATATAATTTTTAATTCAAGATCAGAATGTTGTATCTCCCCTGTTAAGGGTTGAGGATTGAAGTGAAAATTTCTGTTAGTATTATTTTTATTGTTGCATATATGTGTCCTGCTGGGATTTTCAAAATGTGATGACCCCGTCTAGGGGGTAGCCAACTTGAGATGGGTCATTTCAATTTTGGTATCAGAGCATTAGGTTGTATGATTCTGTAGACTACATGAGAACTTAAAGAAATGGAAGATCTAAATAAATTATATTTTAATGTAAATTCTAAGGATGACACATGGATGTGCTAGAGCTAGAGGTAGAGTTCTGAATCAAAGGGGACGTGGTAGACCCCCAATATTTAGAAGAACATAAATAGAGGAGGAAGTTGAGTCTGTGGTTCCTAAAAGGAACATATTGATAGTGCAGCTGGTACTAGTAGAGTTGGGAGAGAATTTGAGGTTAGGAATGATGAATTGAGAGAAGCTCTAAATCATGCTATAGAGAGAATGAATGAAGCCGAAGAAATGGCTGATAATCTGCAAAGAAGAGTAGAGGAAAGGGGTAGAAGAGAACCTGATATGGTAAGACAAGAGGTTCATGAGAGAGAAGATGTGTTTGCACATGAGATGCAAGGTGATTATTTTGTGAGATTTCTTAAGTTTAAACCCCAGTCTTTTAGAGGATCTGTAAATCCTATAGAAGCTGAATAGTGGATTAGACATGTCAAAAAATATTTTGAGGTCTTACCAGTGACAGATAGATAGAAGGTTGTTTTTGCTTCATTTATCTTGAGGGGTGAGGCTTCTCAATGATGGGAGGATATTTTGCCCAGGGTAAGCACACAGGTAAAACAACCTTTAACTTGGAGTAAGTTTAAGGATGAGTTCTTTGTGAAGTATTTTTCAGATACCATTCGGGCACAACAAGAGAGAGATTTTATTCATCTAAGGCAGGGTAATTTATTGGTGGTTGAATATGATAGTAGATTCATCGTCCTATCAAGGATTTTACCTGAATTAATGAATACGAAGGAGAAAAAATGTAAGAGATTTTTAAACGGATTACACTAAGATATTCAGACTAAACTCTCTTATATGGGCATAGAAAATTATGCAGTACTGGTGGATAAAGCATTACAGATTGAGAAGGATTTGATGGAGTTTAGAGGTAGAAGAGATTGGCTGAAGAGGTCTAGATTTGAAAGACCTAAAGGTGGTAGCAATATGGGTGTACAGGGCAGGAGACCACCCTAGAGGAGGAGTTCCTTATCACAAGGAACTGTTGTGCAGAGTTAGAGGTAAGCAAGATCTGTTACGTTTGTAGCTTAGAGTAATACCGATGGGACGCCTAGATTTGGGAGACAAGCTATGGGAATTAGGAGTTATGGTAGAGGAGTAAATATGCCATTAAGGGGAAATGGTAATCTGATGTATAATCGAGAGGCAAGGGTTCGCTTTAGATGTAATCAGACAGGGCATTTGTTTCAGAAATGCCCTATGCAGATATGCTTTGTATGTGGTAAGGGATGACATGTTGCTGCATATTATCTAGTGGAGAAATCTACTGACATAGGCGTTGGAAGTGTTAGGAGAAGATCGGTGGAAAGAGGTGGTGGATCAGGGAGTGTGCGGGGCAGAGGTCGAGGATCAGTAGCTGAGTAAGAACGTGGCAGCCAGTTTTAGTCCAGAGACAGCAGAGTCTATGCATTGACCCAACAGGATGCATAAGCCACTCCTTATGTTGTTACGGGTATGATATCTATCCTTGGTAGGCCTATTAGATTATTGATTGATCCTGGTGCAACTCATTTTTTTGCATTTAGTATTTATATGAAATCTATTGATGCTAGTGCTAGTCCTTTGATGCATGCGATTATTGTTGAGGTTTCTACTAGAGTTAGGGTTATTATCAGGACAATTTATCGAGTTTGTGTGATTAATATTGCTGATAGAGAATTTGAAGTTGATTTATTGCCTTTAGATATGACAGATTTTGAGTTAATTCTAGGGATGAATTGGTTATCTGCATATCATGCTTGGGTAGATTGTTTTAGGAAAAATATGGTGTTCAAGATACCCGGACATGAGGAGTTTAATTTTCAGGGAGAACGTAAGATACTTGCTAACTGTCTTATTTCTGCTTTAACTGCTAGTAAATGGTTGAAGAAGGGTTGTGAGGGGTATTTGGCATATGTGGTGGATTTTATCAAGGAAAGTATGAATTTAGAAGAAATCTTGGTAGTAAAATATTTTTCTGACATATTCCTTGAGGAGTTGTCTGGTTTGCCTCCCAATAGGGAGATTGAGTTTTCTATTAAAGTAATTCTAAGATCAGCACCTATATCTATAGCACCCTATAGAATGGCACCAATTGAATTGAGAGAGTTGAAAGTTCAGCTTCAGGAGTTACTAGATAAACAATTTATTCGATCTAGCATGTCAACCTGAGGAGCCCTTGTGTTGTTTGTCAAGAAGCAGGATGGGACAATGAGGTTGTGTATTGATTATAGATAGTTGAATAAGATCACCATCAAGAATAGATATCCCTTGCCCAGGATAGATGATTTATTCAAGCAGTTACAGGGAGCTAGGGTGTTTTCCAAAATAGATCTGAGATCGAGTTATCATCAATTGAGGATAAATGAGGAGGACGTGCCTAAGACTGCTTTTAGGACACGTTATGGCTATCATAAGTTTCTAGTAATGCCATTTGGGTTGGCTAATACTCCTGCAGCATTTATGGACATGATGAATTGGGTGTTTAAACCATTCTTGGACAGATTTGTGATTGTGTTTATTGATGATATTCCAAAAATGAAGAGGAACATATGCAACATTTGGAGATAGTGTTGAAAATTCTGAAGAGAGAGAAATTATATTCAAAGTTCTCTAAGTGTGAGTTTTGGTTGAGTGAAATATCTTTCTTGGGGCATGTTGTGTCAGGAGATGGGATAGTAGTTGACCCACAGAAAGTAGAAGCAGTATTGAACTAGGAAAGACCCACGAGTGTAATTGAAATTAGAAGCTTTTTGGGGTTGGCTGGTTATTATAGGAGATTTATCCAAAATTTTCTATGATTACTGGACCATTGACTAAATTGACCAGGAAGGACATGAAATTTAGGTGGTAAGAGGATGTGAGAGAAGTTTCCAACTGTTGAAAGAAAAATTGACTACTGCCCCAGTATTAGTGCTTCTTTCTGGTGATGAAGGATTTCTGGTATACAGTGATGCATCACATCAGGGATTGGGATGTGTATTGATGCAATATAGGAGACTTATAGCTTATGCATCTAGGAAATTGAAGAACCATGGGATGAATTATGAATTCACTGCCATAGTTTTTGCTTTGATGATTTTGAGACATCATCTATATGGAGCCAATTGTGAAATTTTTACTGATCATAATAGTTTAACACATTTACCAACCCAGAAAGGAGTTGAATTTGAGGTAGAACAGGTGGATAGAGTTTATTTGTGATTATAATTGTACAATTCATTATCATCTAGGAAAGACTAATGTAGTAATTGATGCATTGAGTAGAAAGGCTACAGGGAGATTAGCTGCTATTGGGAGTCATAATACTAGCTTGATGATAAAATTAAGAAGAATGAGGATGCAGTTGAGTGTCAATGATAGAGGAGTATTGATAGCAAATATGGTGGTACAATCTTCTATTATTGATCATTTATTACAGATGCAGGGTAAAGATGAGGGGATAGAGAAGAGTAGACGGGAAGTGTTGAGTGGGAAGTCAACTGAGTTTAGAATTAGGGAAGATGGTATAGTAGTATTGGAGCATAGAGTTTGTGTTCCCAATAATGTGGAGATGAGGAAGGAGATACTAAGGGAGACTCATGATTCTATATATTCTATGCACCAGGGTAATAATAAGATGTACAGGGGATTGAGACAGAATTCTTAGTGGTCAGGGATAAAGAAGGATGTAGTGGGATATATTTCTAGATGTTTGACTTATCAACAGGTGAAGTATGAGAATAGACATCTAGCAGGTTTATTACAACCTCTTCCAGTACCTAAGTGGCTATGGGAAAATGTGAGTATGGATTTTGTCTCTGGTTTTTCCCATACCCAGAGAGAACATGACGCTGTGTGGGTTATAGTGGATAGACTTTCTAAGTCTTCACATTTTTTTCCTATTAAAACTACCTGGAGTTCTGAAAAGTTGATTGAATTGTATGTAGCAGAGATACTAAAATCACATGAAGTACCCTTGAGCATTGTATCACATAGAGATTCTAGATTTACCTCTAGATTTTGGAGAGGTTTTAAAGAAGCTATGGGTACACAATTGCAGTTTAGTACAGTTTTTCATCCACAAACTGATGGGCAGATGGAGAGAATCATCATAATACTAGACGATATGCTGAGGGCAAGTGTATTGAGTTTCTCAGCGAGCTGGGATGCTTATTTTCCTTTGATCGAGTTTGTATATAATGATCAGTATCAAACTAGTATTGGGATGACACCATTCAAGAATTTATATAGTAAAAGGTGTAGAACTCCAGTATGCTGGGAAGAAGTTGGAGAGAGAAAGATATTTGGCCTAGAAATGATAGATTTGACTACTGAGAGGATCAAACTGGTTAGGGAGAAACTCAAAGCAACCTAGAATAGACAGAAGGGATATGCTAATAAAAGAAGTCAACCTCTCGAGTTCCAAGTTGGTGATTGGGTATTTCTGAAGATATCTCCATGGAAGTGTGCGTTGAGGTTTAGAAAGAAAGAAAAGTTGAGCCCAAGATTTGTGGGGCCATATGAGGTGATTGAGAGAATTGGACCAGTAGCACATCGATTGGATTTGCCCCCAGAGTTAAAACAATTACATAATGTGTTTCATATATCACTATTGAGAAAATACTTACACGATGAATCCCATAGTATCTCGAATCAGGCGATAGAACTTCAGGAAGATTTGACTTTTATGCAAGTACCAGTCAGAATTCTAGACAGAAAGGAACAAGTCTTGCGCAATAAAGTCATTTCTTTGATTCAAATATTATGGCGTAATAAAGATGTCGAAGAAGTCATATGGGAGTATGAAGCAAGAATGAGGACGGATTACCCCCAACTCTTTCATGAATTAGGTAAGGAAATTTCAGCGACGAAATTTTTGTAAAGTGGGTAGAATTGTAATACCCATATTTGTAAAGTAAGGGTAAAGAAGTAATTTAATAAATATGACAGAGTTAAAATAATATATAAGTGCGAAAGGTTTAATATTTATAAAACAATTCAAAAATAATTTGGCGTAGTCCAGAAGAAGAAAGAAAAAGAAAAAAAATATCTGGTGTAGAAGACGAAACAAAAAAAAAAAGCCACTTATTGCCAAGGGAATGAGGCCAAGCTGCATGTAAAGCAGCAAGGCCTCTGTGTGGAGTAAAATTGGGAGGAGTTTCTGAGTTTGCAAATTTTTTTGCTTATATATAAAACGTAATTTATTTTATTACTTACCAAATCCTGTTTGGTTTTCCTTCAACTACAATTCAAATTACTCTATTTCTTTAAACACTTGGGGACCGAAAGAAATGTTGAAAGAGCAAATTTTTGAATGGGTTTACGAGAGAATTTTATAGAGAACCACAAAAAGCTCTAAGAAAAACAGAAGGTAATAATGTAAAGTTTATTTTTGAATTTTAGCATACATGAAATTCCCGGAATTCAAAGTGAGAATTTTTAAAGGGTGTGAATTATGAAGAATTGAAGAATAAATTAGAAATTTAATATAAATATTATGTCAGGTGTTGACGATCAGCAACTGAGGAAAATTGCTGAGAGGAGCAGGAAAGGCAACGAGGTGATCCACGAGTAGCTCTAAGTGCTATGTTATGAGTTAGATTTACTTTAAGTAATCTAAATAAAAAAAATAAAATATCTAGGAAAGGTAATGAGGTGATCCATGGGTAGCTTTAAGTGCTACGTGGTGAGTTAGATTTACTTTAAGTAATCTAGATAAAAAAAAATGAAATATCTAGTGATAATATGAAAATAAATCATTAGCTTATGCTTTGATGGTAGATGAAAAATTGATTGATAGGTATGATAGGAATATTGGACATGTATAAAATTATTATGTGAGAAGTAATATTATTAGAATAATGAGTCGATTTAATAATCAAGGTGATAAATGAAATTCTTGACGAGTTATGGTTGATAAATTGATGTGATATATGAGGAGAAGAAATTAGTGAAATTGATCAAATAGAAATTTGAAGAAAGGCAGGATAGTTAAATTAAATATTTGAATTCATGTGTTTTTATATTATTGTTCATATGCATATTTTGTATCATTGTTCATATGCATATGTATAAAATAAAAGAACTGGGAGGGGGGGCCGGTCTAAATGAAAACTGTGGCAGCCCGTATATGCTGGAAATAAATGAAAACCGTGACAACTGGTATATGCTAGAAATAAATAAAAATCATGACAACCGGTATATGCTAGAAATAAAAGAACCAGGAGGGGTCGGTCTAAGATAAAAACATGTCGACATGTGGGAAGACGTTCCCTAATAATAATTTATGCATTACATCTGTTTTAAATATTGATTGTATTACTGAAATGTTGAAGTGTTGTTTGTTATTATAAATTTATTTATAGATAAATGAGTCTCACAGAGGGACAGTTATAGTGAGAAAGAAACACATAAGTATGATATGATAAGAACTATCTAAATGTTAGACTATATGTTATTATCAAGTTATATGAGATATAAATGATTAAATATTAAAGGACTATTTATACAAATTGAATACTTCTAGTAAATTTAATTCACAAAGCTTGTGAAGCTCATCCCTCATTGTACAATGATTTTAGGTAGCAGGCAGGACAAATAGTTTGGTGGATTGAGATTCAGACGAAATTATTTTCTATAAATCATGTATGTGTCCACGTCTTCAGACTAATGAGAAAATAAAATAAAAATTTATTTGTAAATATTTATGCATTTTACATTGTATATAATGTTTAATTCAAGATCAGAATGTTGTATCTCCCCTGTTAAGGGTTGAGGATTGAAGTAAAAATTTCTATTAATATTATTTTTATTGTTGCATATATGTGTCATGTTGAGATTTTCAAAATGTAATGACACCGTCTCGGGGGTGGCCAACTCGGGATTGGTCGTTTCAGCAACAGTGAAAAAAAGTGGCAAAATTGTGTGGGATAACAATAGTGAAGATGAAGAAGAGGAGAGTCACCTGACTCGAGGTGGCTGACATTTAAGCCACTTTACCTCAAAGTTGACAATCTGGGAAAAAGAATAAAAGATGAAAAAGGAGCAATAACAGAGAAAGAAGAGGAAGAAAACTCAGTGTTGAGATAATTGAAGAAAATGCACGACAATATCTCTATCTTGAGGTTGCTCATGTCCTCGAAGAAACACCAGCAGATCGTGTTGGATCATATGGGAGAAATGGATATTCCCACAAGTACTTCCCCTAACGATCTTTTAGCGTTGCTTGACATATCGAAAAAGGGAAATCCAAATATGACTTTTGGTGACAAGGATATCCTACCGTGCGGGAGAACTCATAATAGTGCGTTGCATCTGACAGCGAAATGTTGGGAGAAAAAGATACCCACGGTGTTGGTAGATAATGGGTCGGCTCTAAATGTCTTGCCTTTGTGCTTGTCCATTATTGTTTTCCTTAGATTTTCAATGTTAATAAATCGGTTCCCTTCATATCTTATGAATCAATTTATCTTTAAAGCTTAACATACATAAATTTAAATATAACATGATGGCATATATTGATGGTTTGACTTTGATTGTTACTTGTTACTTTTGGGACCTTGTCATAAGCCCTTAAATTTAATTCCCATCACCTTTCCTTCTGCAAGAAGCATGAAAAAAAAAGATTTATTGAGCTGTAGTATTATTTCATAATAAAGATCTTTCTATACAAATAAGCATTCTTGAAAATTGTTTAACAGGAAAATTATTGTAACCATGATAAAGTCGGTAAAATAGAACATGACTCCAATTTTGTGTCTCTCTCACAAGAGCATGACCTCACTAGGAATTTTCTATACATGGTTTCTTAATGGTGTACTTGCATTTCATCTTATTAGAGACTTAGGAATAATTCCCCTTTTCATTCCTAACTCAAGATCTAGTTTACCCTAAAAAGAAAGTGAAACCTTATAAAGAGGATAAATGCGTTCATTCTTCTCTTCTTGACAGTTGTGTATGAGCATGTAGGTCCTGATGTCATACTAATTAGTGATCCATATTTTCAAGATTTATTTCTCTGTTCTCCTTGTCTGCTAATTATTTGGATCAACTTTGCTCTTCATATGTGCCAATCTCTCGAAATTTCCCTTTAAGTACTTTATGCCCCAAAGACTTGCCTTTGAGTAGTTTGTGTTGATCTGCTTGTAGGTCCCCAAATCAAGATCTCTGTAGTTGAAATAGACAACCCTAGGAGGCCTGGAAACAAATGGCCTCATGTACCTATAAAGCATCCTCATCTAGTGCGTATGCTTGTTGGATGCCTCAACCCCAGTCACTTCCCACTTCACTAGGTATTGTATATTGTACAAATTAGATGCATGTACCATTGCTGTTTTGATACTAAGGCTTCTTGGTTGATTTGTAAATAATATTTTCTGACCGTTTTAAATGTTTTAATTTTCAAGGACCTTCTACCCACTGGGAGACACTGTTGCTAGAAATCGCTTCATGCTTTCCAAGGAATTAAGATTTCAAAAGCAAACATTTAAGATAGAATGGAATTTTTTTGGTCAACCCAAAATATGTTTTTATATATGTTAAACCTTATGTAAGATTTTATCTTTTCAATTGTACGTACTTGTTTTAAGATGAATGAAATGATTTCTTCATATAATGTTCGTGTACTCAATTATTTATTTTAATATTTTATTGATATTATGATTTATTACGGTTTAGGCATTAAATTTTGAAATACAAAAAGCAAAATGGTCTATACTGATGGAAAAACAGTCATTACAAATCTTTAAAATTGTCAAGTTGTCAGAGTTGTATTTAATCCATGAAAGTTGTGTTTCTTGTTTTAATTGTTCATAATTTATTTAACAAACATACTTGGCATAGGGAGGGGGAAGGAAAAATATTTGATCCATGATTATTATATTAAAATTGTACTCAAATATCTTATTATTTTCAACAAGAGCACTATTATATGGCATATATAAAATATTAAAATTTAGGAAATAAAATAATATTAATTATTTTCAAGTATTTAGTGTGTTAGAAAAATATATTTAGTAAATATGAGAAATAAATTTAATATAGATTTCAAATTTAAACTCTAAACTAAAAATAGTTACAAAAAAATGTATCCAAACAGTTTTTTATTTTTAAAATAGTTTTCAAAATAAGATTATTCAAATAACATTTCACTGTTTTATGATTTTGGAAACAGTTTTCGAATTACAATTATCTAAACATGTTTTCTTCTAAAAATTTAACAGTTTTCGAAAACTGAAAATAAAAAACTGTATCTAAACATGCCCATAATGTAACAAGTTAACCCGAACCTAAATAAAAGTTAAAACAATCACATAAAATTAAAATAAAATAAAAAATAATTAAAAATTAAGCTAATCTAATGAGGTAACACAAACTCACCTAAAACTTAAAACTTAATCCAAAACAACGCAAACCCTAAATAACGTAACTCCAAATGATAAACGATCCAACAACCAAAGACCCAAAATAACCCTTTCGGAACCGATCGGCCCCATTATCACCTCTAAAATATTATTATGCACAAATTCAAGCGCATTTTGATGATAATATGTTAGCGGGCATTTTAGTAATCATATGTTAGAGGGCATTTTAGTAATCATATGTTGAAGCCTGCGGGCACGTTATTCATGGTTTGTCACCTGTTTTATCATCTACTCCCCAACAAAAATAGAAGACAGGGTCGTTTTGCCCCTCTCTCTCTGGTGACCTCAACACAAAATCTTTGTGGATGGAGATGCGTGCCTGTGCTTCTCCATCCTAAGAGGCAAAAAAAAAAAAAACCCATCAACATACTTACACATATACATTACCATGTCTCTCTCTCTTATCTTTCCAATCTCTTCTCCTTCTCCTCACACCACCACGATTTCCTCTCCTACTTTCTCTCTCTATCCTCACTCTTCTTTATATCACCATAAACACAACCGTAACCATGACCATAGAATTGCAAAAGCTTCCCTTTTCCTATGTTTTAGAGGAAGAGAGAGCTTGAGACTGGATTGTAAGAGACATGGGTATTTCTGGGTTTCTTCTTTTTGTAGCTCTAGAGGGAGCAGTAGCAGCGGGGAATTTGAGAGTGCCGGTGACGGGGAGGATGAAGAAGAAGGAAATGAGAGTGAAGAAGAAGAAGCAGAGATAGAGGGGGCAATTGAGTCTTCTACTCTGCCTGAGAGATGGGATGTTTTGGGTCTTGGTCAAGCTATGGTAATTTTCTCTTTCCTTGTTCATCTTTTTCTTAATTTCGAAGGTGAACTATTGCTTTGAATTTTCAAGTTTCCTATTTTGTTGGTGAGAAAAAATGTAGGAGAAATAGGAGGAAGGATAAAAGGAATTGAAACTTATGACCTCTATGAATGAGTAAACAAAGTCATCTGATAAGCACATTTCTCTTTGGTTTTCAAGAGACTTTAGGAAAAGAGTAGAAATACATGATTTTTATTTGTTATGCTTTTTTGTAGAGAAGTAATGACTGCTTGATTCACTGAGCCAATTAGTTTATTAGTCTTGGGATGTTCTGCCTCTGAAATCGAATGACGTACATCTTAGTCCAGCTATGGTGCTTATGATTTAGTCCATCCATGGTGCTTATGATTATTTTTATAATTTTCTGTTAATGAAAAAAATTAAAGAATGAATATTTGGAAGGGTTGGCTGGTAAAACCCAATTAATTTATTAGTCTTGGGATGTTCTGCCTCTGAAATCGAATGATGTACATGTTAGTCCAGCTATGGTGCTTATGATTTAGTCCATCCATGGTGCTTATGATTATTTTGGTATGTTCATTTTTATAATTTTCTGTTAATGAAAAACTTAAAGAATGAATATTTGGAAGGGTTGACTGGTAAAACTACATATTAGGAGAAATTCTTCCCTGGCACAGGAGGTCGTAGAGAATACTTTGCCAGTCTGAATTCTCTCTGTTTTAATTTCGAGGTGTGTATTAAAAAACAGAATAACTCTTAAGGAAGTTGAGATTTGAGATGGGCTTTGACAGAGTATAAGCAAAAGTAGTGAATTTTGGGGATGTTGAAAACAAATCATTATTATTTTTGGTTTGCAAGAGTATAGTCATTCAGTATCGTTGCGTATATTTCTATGATATATCTAATTGTTCACTTCTATGTTTATACTCTCCATAAATGAATTTTTGGAAGGCTGGGTTGCTAGAACTATATATAGTCATAGAGATACTTTGCCAATCTGACTTTGTTAGGTTTTAGCTTGGGGGCACTTATAAAAAAAGAAAAGGTTTTAGTTTTGGGGTGTATATTAATGGTTTACTACACTGATTAGGGTAGTTTTGCATATTTTAAAGCGTATGTGTGAATCAGAATAGCTCTTAAGGAAGTTCAGATTTGAGAGACTTTTTCAAGGTATAGGTGCATGTCATGAGTTTTGGGGTTGTTGAAATATAATAACTGTTATTTTTTATTCACTAGAGTGTAGTTATTCATTATCATTGGAAATGTTTGTGCTGTTTGCTTCCGTGTTTCTACTCTCCAAATGAATTCTTGGAAGGGTGGGTGCTAGAACTATATATCAGAGGTCATGGATAATAACTTGCCAATCTGACTTGCCTAGGTCTTAGTTTGAGGGTAATTAATGACTTACTACATTGATTAGGGAACTTTTGCTACTTTTGATACCTTTGTGTGGATTGGATTAGCTCTTAATAAAGTATAAGTGAATGTATTGAGTTTTGTGGGATGCTGAAAATATAATTATTATTATTTCCTATTTGCAAACGTGCAGTTATTCATTAACATCAGGAGTTTTTGTATTTTATATTTAATTGTTTACTTCTATGTTTATAGTCTCTTAGATTTCAAGAGAAGTAATTCTTAGGAAAATTTAACATCAGTGTTGTAAAAAGGTTATATCCAAGGCTTGCCCAAGTAAACTAGGTCAGGTTTCTAGTGGATAACCATCTCACCGGTTTCCCTTTTAATATTATGCCCCACTATAGTATTTCTGATTCCTGTTAATCAATAATAACAATTTACATATATTTTCTTTTAAGTTTTACCCAGAAAAGCATGTAAATTGTAAATATAAATTTAAAAAATACATACAATATAGATATATATATATATATATATTATAATCTATGTATTTATTTATCTATCAACATTCTGGAAGTGCTCTCACTTTTATGAAACTTTGAAAATTTTGATGCTCTTATGCTCTTGCTCTTATAGTCACTCCCAAACTCACTCCCACTCTATGCTCTTGTATCCATGACTTCAGAAAATGTTGAGAATCTTTAACAATATGCATTCACTTGTCTTCTTAATATGTATTGGCATAATTCCAGTTTTTTGTTGTTTTTAAGTGGCTTTGGAGATAAGATTTGATCTTAATACATATTTTAGCTGGAACTATAATCTGGCATGGAAAAAATAAATATTCCTGACATTTCATCTCTGTCACGATAATTTTTAGGTAGACTTTTCTGGTGTGGTTGATGATGAGTTTCTGAAGAGATTGGGATTAGAAAAGGGAACAAGGATGGTTGTTAATCACGAGGAGAGGGGTAAAGTCTTGCGAGCTATGGATGGTTGCAGCTATAAGGCTGCTGCTGGTGGATCTCTTTCCAATACCTTGGTTGCCTTGGCAAGGCTCGGTAGTAAGCCCACTGAAGGCCAAGCCTTGAATGTGGCCATGGCAGGCAGTGTAGGGAGCGATCCATTGGGTGGCTTTTACAGGTAAGGACCCATCTTGACTACACTAAACTGCTGTATGTTTCTCAACTTGCTTAATCACAAATTACTTATATAAAAAAGCTTAATCATGAATTAAACATTTGGAAATTTGTGAACAATTGTCTGTCTCATCTAGAAAGAAGGCAAGCCAATGATAGTGAGTTTCAGATTTCCAAATAAATATAGTGAAGAGGATGATAAGCTAGCCCAATTTATGATAATTTAGAGGGATTTTGTTGGTCAGAGATTGGGAGGTGCAAGATGTAGATATTGGTTTGTCATGTTTATTTTATTCAACCTTTTTTTCCCAGAAATACTCTCATCAAGACATGAAATACAGTATTTTGATGTATTAGGTCTCTCAGATAGGGTTTATTGCTGTTGTTTTGATGATCCCTATAGGATGTGGGTCTCATGTCAGTTGTGAATGATTAATTAATGGATGAGGGCCTTGCCTTTTCTTGCAAGGATTGAATTGAATTTTTTCTTCCTTTTCTCTTTCTAGTAATCATAATTCAATTTCAGGTGAAATCATTTTCTTTATCGTATCAAAGAGATGCATATAGAACTTGCTTCACTAGCCTGATTCCAGCTCACAGTTTGGATTTTTTCTTTTAGTATATTTTCTGTTTAATTTAGTGGATTTTCTCTTATAAATTTAATTTTTTTTCTCTCTTCCTTCTTTTCTTCTTCAGTCCCAATTTTTGTTTTCTTTTAGTCTGTTTAATTTTCTATTGTTCCTTCGAAGGTGAAAGAAGCTCACTCTGGGATTTTGTATACAATGAGGTATAATTTTTGTTTTGTCTTAGAAAATATTTTAGGTTTAAATCACCAATAGGAAAAGAAAAAGGTGCAAATAACGCCATTTCCTTCTATATGCTCATATCTTATGTCCTCTCTCTTTTTTGGTCTCTCACTCACTGTGCTCTCTTTCTCAGGAATTATAATGGTGGTTCCCCATGATATCTCTAATATTTTCTTTGTTCCAATGATGTTTGGTGAAGGTTGACCTATTTTGTGTTGTTTAAGTTTTATCTAGAGATTAGAATGAGAGAGAAACAGCACTGCTCACAATTTCCATTTTCCTCTCTCCTTAAGCTCGTACATCTTCAAAAGTCATTGTAATTTTCATCCTTAATTCTCTCCCCTTTTCAAGTCTCTTGAGTTATCTTTGGGGTATAGACAGAAATAGGTATCTATGCCTTTGGTAACTATCTTTTCTTTTTTTCTTTGATCATTTGTAAGATTCCTAGTTTAACGTGAGAAAGAAAAGGACACAAAGATAAACAGGAAGTGATTCTTTTGATGGAAAGCTGAATACTGAACAAAAAGAACACACTATGGTTGCTTTGACTTTTCATTTTACCTTGCCGTACCTATGTCAGACACAACAATTCAAAAATGAACTCTTCCCTTCAACACTCCAAATCAAAAGAAAACTTACAAACTTAACAAAAAATAGACGATCTAACACCCGGCAAAACTCGGACATTCAACTCCTAGCCCAGTCCGAGCAACATGAGTATAAATCATTGAGGTTGGATTTGCCAAGGAGATTTTCACATCTTATCCTTTCCCTGCTAAAATGTTGATGGAAGGAGCCCAATAGAAGAAAAGCCAAAGCTCATAGCCTAGATTCTAGACTGCACTTACGGGCTTTGAACCTTTTTATTACGTAGTCGAAAAATATTTTTCATTATGATCCTATTTTTGGAGGATAGTCTTTAATCCTTCAAATGAAGGAAATCTGTAAAGTTATTAAACTATGAGTAATTGTTGAACTAGAAGACAACTTGAACTCCACTAAAACTCTTGAAATTGCTAAATGAATAGTCGATGCAGAATGTTATAAGGAATATGTATTATTTTATGATTTTAGGACATTTTAAATTATTCAAGGGATTATTGTGTAAATCAGGATTTTAGTTTTTATTATTAGTTAGTTTTCTATTACGTTTAGGATTCTATTATGTTTAGGATTACTTGGTTTCCTAGTGTGCTTAGGATTGGAATTTGAAATTTAGCCTATCTTTGTTTCTCTGCATGGTCTGTTCTCCCTCTTGTCTATCTCTCTTCTACCTAGTCTATTTTCTCTCGGTCTAATCTCCCTGCTTTTATGCTGTTTCTTCTTTTTCTCAATCTGCTTCTATCTTTAATTATCTGTCCTGCATCAGTATTAGCTGAAGAAACTGAGATTTAAATTTTCTGAATTGGCTGAAATGGATGCACCTTCTAAACAATGATAGAACCACCTAGCTGATTGACACTGCCGCATGATATATGGTCTAATTAATTTAATTCATCAACCTCAGTATTGTTTAGAGGCTTGCTTTAGATATGATATACTTCTTGTAGCTCTGTCTATATTGAAAGTGACCAATTGTTACTTGTGATCCTATTTTGAATTATCTGATTTCTAGTTTAGTACTTATATTTTTCTCTTCTGCCATGAGCTGATGAACTTAAAACTTCATTCTGTTAATGTTTTATAGGGCAAAATTACGCCGAGCAAATGTAAATTTTCTTTCTGCGCCCATCAAGGATGGAACAACAGGAACAGTGATAGTTCTGACTACTCCGGATGCTCAGCGCACTATGCTTGCATATCAGGTTAGACTTTTTTGAGTGACTAAGAATTTGTGACAAAATCTTGTATACTACAATACTTCAAAGATTTTTTTTCCTATGGTGACCAAAAAGAAGCTGTTGAATTTAAATATCATTTAAAGCTCTTTAGTTTGTTACTTATGCTTGATCTTTATCGTTCTGCTGTTAAGCTACTGACTCTTAAGCTAGATGCTCGGGCTTAGTGGCATTTTTATGATCAACAGGTTGTTTAATTAGGAAAAAGGCATTTTTTGGTTGATGCAAATGGGTCCATCTGTTTCTGAAGAAGTGTCTTGTAAAACTGCCTAGGTTGCTGGGCAGGTGTTGTCCTTCAATGTCCAATAAAGTTTGGTTTTTCTTCATTATGTTTTTTTCCTTTTTACATTTGATTGTCCATGAAAAATAAAGTTTTATATTGTTGAAATATTTGAAAGATGCAGGATGAAGTAATAATGTCTTGGCTGAATTTGAAAGATATGCACTTATTTTGGCAGTTTTTGCTTTCTTTTTGTTTGCCTCAAATTCTTAAATTGTTGAGCCATACCGAACCAAATAGCAGGTTTGGTTCGGTGTACTTGTTTGCACCGAACTGTTGCACACCTCTAATTATTTGTCTTCTTAGTTCTTAATGGCTCTGTTAAAAGTTCTGCTCATGATCTCTTCCCAAGTGGCCAATGAATTACTTTTTCTGGTCTACATTATCAGGGATTGTGAATTTTCTGTTCTTTTGCAGAAACATTTCTAAAATAACATTCCATGGGAAACTTTTAGATGTCCTACTTTGTTTCAGTGTGTGTGCGTCTCATGCAAAGTGCTTTAAATGAGTTCCTTACACGTAAGTTTCTTTCTATCGTGTCAGGGTACATCTTCCACTGTTAGTTATGATCATTGCTTGGCTAGCGTAATTTCCAAGACAAACATATTTGTTGTTGAAGGCTATTTATTTGAACTTCCTGATACAATAAGAACAATAACAAAAGCATGTGAAGAAGCACGCAGGAGTGGTGCACTGGTTGCAGTCACAGCATCAGATGTGTCCTGCATAGAGAGACACTACGATGATTTCTGGTAAGATTGTTATGTTATTTGGTCAGTTATGTTTGTAATTTGTTTGGCATGTACTTTTATGCTATCTCGAGCAATGGACAAAAGACCACAGTAATTATTTAACGTTAGGTGATGATGTTGAGTTTCTGTTTGATTTTTATAGGAAAATAGTTTCTATGATTTTTATAAAATAATTTTCTTGATGATCAATGGATGCATGACAATAAGCTTTTATGTTGGGGAACATTTTGAATTTGCAAGCTAGACCTTTGCTTTCAGAAAAATCTTCTCACCTCCCCCTTTTTATCCAGTTGGAAAATGTTTCACATGCAAAAGCAGAGCTGAAAAATTCAGGTAGCTGTAGAATGAAATATACTCTTGATTCGTGTTTTTTGGTACATATTGTACATGTGAATGGGAGTTGAGAGGATTCAGATATATTCATCTACTCTCTGATATAGCCTACCAAGTACCAACAGTGTAGTACATAATTCTTGTTTCGGAAAGTTTCCTCTGTGATTTTACATTTTCTATTCTGTTGAGATTTGGAAAATCAAGGCTGTGGTCTAGTTTTATTGATTTGCTTGGTTCTGGAAGAAGCTACAAGAAATGAAATGTTAAAAGATCTTTTCTTACGTTTGCAAATTCAAAAATTCAATATGGAGTTAAAAAAAATTGCTGGACTCAGCTCAAAGGTCATTAAAACGCAATGGACTATTCCAATTTTACTGGGAGACCGGATACCACATTAGTTTGTAGTCTAAAGTGAAAGAAGTCCAGTGTCCTGAAGCTGTTATCTCTTTGTTTCATTCAGATTCAAAATAATTGATGTCTTTTCTTCTGTCTGTCATTCAGGGAAATTGTGGGTAACTATGCCGATATTGTTTTTGCAAACAGTGATGAAGCAAGAGCTTTTTGTCATTTTCCCTCCAAGGAAAGTCCCATTTCAGCTACAAGGTATCTGAGCCACTTTGTTCCTTTTGTCTCTGTTACAGATGGACAAAGAGGGTCTTACATTGGTGTAAAAGGAGAAGCTGTATATATTCCTCCATCTCCATGTGTACCGGTAGACACTTGTGGTGCTGGGGATGCATATGCATCTGGAATTTTGTATGGTATATTAAGAGGCGTGTCGGATCTGAAAGGAATGGGGACATTAGCAGCTAGGATTGCATCTACAGTTGTTGGCCAACAGGGGACTCGACTTAGGGTTCAAGATGCTGCTGAGCTGGCAGAGTCATTTGCATTCCATCTTGAGAGTTCAACCGTCGGATCAGTTGTTGGCTCTGATCAAATTTCCAGCTTGTAATGTGGCCTTGGGCCCTCCGTTGATTCTTCGATTCCTTTTTATTCCTTTGTCCATAGCTTTGTAATCGTAACTCTACATTATCATTATACATTGGTTATATTGGCAGTGGATTTGCCACTGCTTTGATCCATCATGTAAGTGTCATGTAGTAATAGTGTTCAATTCTTCATCTCATCTGAGCAGTGTTAATGGCATTTTGTCAGTGTGCCTTCCTTGTCAAAGATAAAACATGCTATACACACTCTGGCGTGCGCGTTAACAAATGCACGAACACAAACATGCTTTTCTGTTAAAACTTGTAATACACACTTTTGACATTAGTAACATAAATTCTTGTATATTCTAGTGAAACTGCCTGTGTGATGACTATGACTAAATGTTCAACGTTGTTCTTATTCCAATGACAAAAAGAAGTTAAAATGAATGAAACTGCTGTTAGTTTGGTTGCTTATTATGAGTCTTTCTGATGTTCAAAACTATCCAAGCTTGTGTCTGTTATTTGTGGATTTATATTGATCAAAGAATTATATTATATCACTTCAATTAGAAGCGTCACATCAAATGAGGGCATTGAAATTTTATTATCCTGTACTTTGTTGAAAGCTTGTAACTCAACTCATTATACACTGAAAACCAAACGCTGGTTGGGGAGAGAGTTGATTTGATTTTGCAAGATTTTGTGTCATCGGCAAAGTAAATGTTTTGACTAGAAGCTTCAAAGACTGAATGAAATTGTCAAAAATAAACGTAATGTAGGACTTAGAAAGCGTCACATCTTTTTAATTGCCATAAACTTGCACTGAGTTTAATCAGACACAGAGTGATAATATACCATTTTTAAATAGTATTTTGTTCCAATTGAATAGGTTTTTAGGCTTTGTTTCATTCTTTAATTTATTTGGTGGTATGTTGTGCCCTTTCGTGTTCCAATAATAGTGTGAAAATATAAAATAATAATTGCCTATAAAAAAGTATAAAATAATGAATTTTCTGCTTGGCAAAATCAACTCATTGAAACTGACAAACTGTCATTTGATTAAAAAACATTGACTTTTGGAGTATTTATATATCTTTTTGAAACTTTTCTTATTCACCAAGTTCTCAGGCTTTATAATTCAAAGAAAAAGAAGAAATTTTCCAAGTAAAATAATAGAAAAAGAAGTTAATGGAGCAATTTTTTTTTGAGAAATGGGAAAGAAAGGTAGTCCACATATTGAATGGTACTTTTTGTGACTTGATCAACAAAGTTTTAGAAGTAGGAAACGAAAATCAAATGGTCAAGAGTCTGAAGGTGCTAGAAAGTTCAACACTCTCCTTTGTTTCTTTTGAGGAAAAAAAAAAAAAAGATTTTACTATTTGATAACCTACGACTTACAAACAAATCTAGAAGACAGCAACAACTATCTTGTGATTAAATTTAGGTAATGTTGTTAATCTGATATTTTTTTAATTATTTTTTTCTTTATTTTTTTTATAATGATGAGATACTATTCCATTACAGATTTACAGTGGCTTTTTCATAGTTGCCGCTACTATTTCAATACTCGAGGAGATCAAGAAATTTATCTTTTGCCGTAGGTTTTTTTTTTCTAATCACTTATATATTTTTACGATAGGGATACGTCTTTTATACTCTTTGTTAATTGGTAAATTATTTTTTATTTATTAACAAAATAATATTGACAATTTCATTATTATGATTGTTAATGATAATTATTTGATTTAAAAATAATTTAATTTTTATAGACTAAGTTAAATTATATTATATTAGCCTATTAGGGATCTTGAAACTTGACAATATTAAGCAATAAATATATAATCAAAAGGTAAATTTATTTATCATTGCCTTATATTTTGATTTATTAGGTAAAAATATTTGTTAGCAAATATTTAATGGACAAGTCAACTACCATTGATGCTCTTTTTTTAAAAGAAAAGTTACTCAAGCTCCTGAAGTGAGTGCATCGTCTCCATTCTCAACTTTTGCTATTCAATCTTCATATTCCGAGCAACGTCCTTTTCAAATTGCTGAGGATTGAAAATAAAGAAGTAGAGACTTCATCTTTAGAATGTGATCCAAGATTGCGTCGTCCAATTTCAAAGTATCCTATTAATCAACGTGATGAAATTCAAAGAGCTTATATCAAACTTGGACAGTTTCAACCTCAACTTGAGAAATACCAAATATCTGATAATTTGAAATAGTATCCTCTCTATTTTTCTGCTTATTGGTTTCAACGGTTTCCAAGTTGGTTGGAATACTCACCTAGCAAGGATGTTGCATTCTGTTTACCTTGTTAAGTGTTTAGTGATAAACCAAGTGACCATTTTCGTTCAAAAGGCTTCATCGAAAAAGGATTTCAGAGTTGGAAGAAAGTTAATGATGGGAAAATTTGTGCTTTTCTAGGCCATGTGGGAACTTGTCCTAATTCGTCACATAATATTGTTGTGCAATCTTGTGATGCCTTGATGGGTCAATCTCAACATATCGGGAATGTTTTCAACAAACAAAGCTCTCAAGCTATTGCAAATAAATGGCTGTGACTTAAGACCTCGATTGAAGAAATTTGATGGTTCACACTTCAAGCTTGTGCCTTTAGAGGTAATGATGAAAGCCCTAAATCATCAAATTGAGGAAATTTTATTGAACTAGTTAAGCTTTTGGAATCATATGATCAAAATGTTGCTAAAGTTGTCCTAGAAAATGCTCCTAGTAATGCTCAATATATTTCACCTAGTATCCAGAAGTAGATATTGCACATTTTCTCCAAAAGGATACGTACCACGATCCATGAGGAAATTAGTGATGCAAAATATTGCATTATCATTGATGAAGCTCAAGATGAATAAAAAAAGAACATATGGCTTTTGTTCTAAGATTTGTGGACAACCATGGTTGTATACAAGAATGGTTCTTTGACCTCATTCATGTTTTAGATACGACATCTTTGACTTTGAAAAATCAGATAACTTCTATTCTTTCTCACCATAATCTCAATAATCGCAATATTTGAGGTCAAGGATGATAGAGCTAGCAATATGTGTGGTGAATGGAATGAATTACAAGCCTTAATTCTTAAAGATTGTCCTTATGCATACTACATACATTGCCTTGCTCATTGTCTTTAGCTGACATTAGTTGCTACAACTAGAGAAGTTAGCTTTGTACATCAATTCTTCTCCAAATTTACATTTGTTGTCAATGTTGTTAGTAGTTCTCCAAAACGACATGATCAATTAAGGGTTGCTTAAGCTACTAACATTGCAAATTTAATTGATAGTGATGAACTTGAAACTGGGAGTGGACTTAATCATATTGGTACCTTACAACGAGCTGGGGATACTTGATAGGGTTCTCATTTGGTTTCTATTAGTAGTTTATTAAACTTGTTTGATGCCACATGTTCATTTCTTTAAGCAATTGGTAAAAAAGGGAATTATTCTTAGCGTGGTGATGCAGATGCTGCTTATGATATAATTACATCTTTTGAGTTTGTTCAGGTTATGCATCTTATGAGAGATGTCTTAGAAATCATTAATGATCTTTGCCAAGCCTTGCAGCACATATCTCAAGATATCATGAATTCATTGAATTTGGTATCAACTGCTAAAACTTTAATTCAGAAGAAGAGAGAATCAGGGTGGAAACTTTTATTGAGGAAGTCAAGTCATTTTGTGAAAAACATAATATTAATATCCCTGATATGGATGCTCATATAGGACGTGGTCGACGTTGTCATCAAGTAGACTATATTACCATGGAGCATCATTATCGTGTTAATGTGTTCATTGCCACAATCGACACTCAACAGCAGGAGCTAAACAATATATTTAGTGACAATGCAATAGGGTTGCTTACTCTTAGCTTAACTTTAAATTCAAGAGATGATTACAAGCTGTTCAATATTGATAATATTTGTAACCTAAAAAGTAAATATTATCCTAATGATTTTAGTGAACCAGAGAAAATGCAATTAAGAATGCAACTACAACACTATGAGTTTGATGTTCCTCAGCATCTAGAGTTGAAAAATATATCAATAATTTTTGAATTGTGTCAAGAGTTAGTGAAAACAAGAAAGTTTGTGGTTTACCATCTAGTTGATCGGTTGATTAGTTTAGTATTGACTCTTCCAGTCTCAGTTACAACTACTGAGCGATCATTTTTCACCTATAAACATTGTGAAAATAAGACTTAGAAACAAGATGGAAAATGAGTATCTAGTAGATTACTTAGTTACTTATATTGAGAAGAAAAATTGCTGCAACTTTTGATACAAATTCAATCATTAAATGAATTTTATGACATAAAAGAACGTCATGTACGACTTCGATAAATATTTGAAGTGTATTTAGTTGACTTTATATGATTCATTTATGCTAATATATATATATATATATATATATATATATATATATATATATATATGAGATTTATTATTGGTTTTAAATATAGTTTGACAAATTTTTAGACCATGATAATTTTTTTAACTAAACACCTTCGGCCCCCAAGATAATGGCCATAGATTTGTCCCTGATTAGGCGCTCCCGAGTACTATGATTAACATTTACTTATATGTTGAGTTCATTTTTGTGAGACAAATATGTACGTGAGCAGGGAGCATGCAATATCATTCGAGATCACTTATACTCGAGACGCACCTAATAATTTTTGTTGAGATAAATGTTAAATTGTTATATTTATTTCCTAAAAACAAAAGTAAAAAAAAAATATATGTCAATCCATTTGAAAGTACCCAACAAAGATAAAGAAATAGTCTCTCGTGACATTAAGTTTACATCTTTCAATACAGTCAGTGATAACATGACATGCAAACACGAAATAAGATTTTTTTTTCTATCTTTTTATTACTAATAAAGTTTTAAAAAATTATCAATAAAAATTACCAAAAAAATTATAAGTAAAAAAATGTGTCTCCTACTCTTGTACCGTTCTATACACGAACGTTGTTTCCGAATAAACGTTTGAAAACTACCCAATAATGCAATTAAGTGGTGATGTGGGTGACCTAACTGGCAGTGACAGAGGCATACTCTGGGCGGGTTCGGGTTTTACCTCTGGCTCAATTTTTCTTAAAAAAATTAATTAGTAAATATATTTAGACCCAGTTCCAATTCTAGTGGGAGCCCAGTCTCTCCAACCTAATTACCTAAATATCCAATCTAGTACCCAACTCGAGTTCAACTGAGATTGATTAGGTAGGTAGGATTATTTTAATCAATTGAGATTAATTATTTTTAAATGGTAACTTTGAAAGTTTTCTTTTTCTTGCTTATAAACATGAAGTTAATTTTATAGAATCAGGTATAGCAATGATCTGCATCTTCTTTTAATCATATTAAATAGATATTTTATCCATTCAACTTATAGGGAGCATGCTATTTTATGAAAAATAACTTACTGTGAATGATTAAATTACTTGATCTAGTAAGCAAGTTAGAAATTATTACCGCTGTCTAGTATAAACATGAGATTAAGGTAAGTAAAAAATTAATGGTGAGTTTTGAGCTTAATGTGTGTCGAAATCCAGATAGGCACTAGTATTACCAAGGATTAGTACATACTAGAAAGTCAACAATATACCCACTCATTGATAGATTAATCTGTCTGGAATTGAAACTTCATGTTTCAACAAGAAGTTTAGAAAGAGAATTTTCAGTAATGAAGATTATCTAGACTCAACTTTGTAGTAAGATGGACAATGATTTCCTTAGAGATTGCATGCTTCTGTATGTTGAGAAGAAAACTGCAGCTCAGTTTTCTGCTGATGAGATTATAGATAATTTTTCTTCTATGAGGGGACATAGTTTAGTTTAGATAGAATGTATTATTATATTTTTCAATTATATATATATATATATATATATATATATATATATATATATTTAATAAAAATAAATATTATTATCAAAGTTTTATTGATTATATGCATTTTACTTCCTAGTTTTGTGCTGTAAATAAAGTATTACTCCTTAATTGTCAAGTTAGATTTTCCATCGGAACTTATTTACTCTTGGTTAAGAAACAATCACCCTTTACAGCATCTACATTGGTATAAGTTTTATCATTTCATTACCTTCCAATAACATTTATATAATTTTTAATACTTTTCTAACGTATATTGTTTTAGTTATCACTTGTTTTAGTTTGTGTTATTGAAAGTATATATAAAAATAATATTATGTGAAAAATATTCTTAATCAATGGTGGATGATCTACTATAAGATCGGTAATATACTTTGGTCTTACCTCAGAAAAATTATTGGTTCCGTCCCTACAAACAAGTCATTAGCCAATAACACAAAGTCTGAGAAATAATTGTGGAGTTAATAATTGTAGCCTCTGTGCATTTATTTTATTCCTGTCACACCATATAATTAGGGATTGCAACCAGAAGATCCAAAACTGACATCATGGCTTAGGCAAGTTCCATCAAAGGTCCCACCCTATCCTCATCGGTGATACACCAATGTTAAGTTTCATGGTGGAGCAAGTGGATCATTAACAAGTTGGAACAAAATACAGTTATTAAATATTCAATGAGGATGACATAGAGCATATCTCAGACCAAATGCTAAGGACCCACTAGCTAACAGTGATTGATGAGTGCATAAAGTTTGTATTCTACTCAGGATAAGAAGAGAACAATGGGCAACCTGCCCGCCCTTCACATTTTTATTTTATGTTTCATCTATAACTCTTCTCCTCCATAGCTAGCTAAGATTTTTATTTATCTTCTTTTCTTATTATAAATTTTTTGTTGGGTTTTGAGAACAGGTTTATTTAATAGTTGTGTACTTATTCCATCTACAGGTGTTACTTTAAAAATAACTTGTTTACAATATTTTCTGATTTGTTATTATTGTTAACACCCAAATTGTGCACAGCCAGATGAATGTTAGAATTTGACACTATAATTTTGCATCTTTTTTAATGAATCTCACATGAAACCTAAGTTGCAATAAGATTTTAACAAGAATCTAAAACTCTGTACCTAGCAATTAAGAGAAGTGAAAAATGGTGGAACATGTATCTCAAATTTAAGAATCAATTGTACAGTGGGTGGTTAGCATTATGAGCTAGAATAAGGAGTTACAACGAAATTTACATAGCTGTTTGGAATACCCTTGCACGGCAAAAATTTTTGGTTGGTTCGGATTTAAAGTAAATGGTTTAAACTAGTTGAAAACTTTATTGGTAATCTTTAAGAGTTTCATTGATAACGTCATTATAGGTGTGAGACCTAAAAATTAACATTACCATTAAAGTTACAAAAATTACTAATGGAGTTTCTAGCTGGTCTAAACCCAATGGTTTAGACCCGAGCCAACCAATAATCCCTTGTGACATGGATATGCAACCGTTGGAGTCCTGACAATTGTTCATCCTATGATAACCTTTTAACCATTTGAATCATGCTATGTGTCTCATTTACCTCAAGAGACTCTAGAACAAATTGGGTCGAACAAGTAGTCTTGGTGACAACATCGGACCCTTGGTCATATCCTTAGAAGCAAGGGCAAAGTTAGGAATTTTCTTGAGGTATGAGTAGAATATATGACTGATTTTATGGTCACTTGATCATGGATTTTTTTTAGCTACTCAGTAATTATTATAAGTTCACAAAGTACATAAAATTTTTACCACATAATATTAGTTTTATATATACTTTCGATACGACACTTTGTCACATAAACTAGAACAAGTGATAGTTAAGACAATATACTTTTAAGAAGTATTAAAAACTGTACAGATGTTGCACGAAGGTAATGAAATAATAAAACTCATACCATCTTAGATGCTGCAAATGGTAGCTTCTTCCTGACCAAGAGTAAATAAGCTCCAATGGAAAAGTTAACCTCACAATTAAGGAGTAACACTTCACTTACACCACAAAACTAGAAAATAAAATATATATAATCAAATAAAACTTTGATAATAATATCTATTTTTTATTGAAAAACATAAAACTAAGCAATACAATAATACATTCTATTTAAATTGAACTTGGCGAATCCCACTCTTATCTTCACTTGTTAGATACAGGTCAAAAGTGATATGGCCCAAGTTTAAGGTATGCCTTTCGAATTTCAAGTTTTGTTTTATTTGATGACCCCATTGTCTAAACGGACAACATGCTGAATTGAAATATTGTCATAATTTAATATATTAACTATATTTATTATAATAGAACAATACAAGGATAGAGATCTCAATGAAGAATTTTAAAAAATTAGTCAATTTCAAAAATAATATCATACTATCAAACATGAACGAAATTGTAATTATGTCAAATTAAATGTTTTAGCAACCATGAAAAATTCCATAAAATAAATCAAAAGCATGAAGCATTTTTTAACCAATTTTTGTTCAATACTTAGTACAGTGACATGAGATGGTAGAACAATTCAGACCACAATATCCGATCTACATTAACCTTAGACAAAACAACAATTGGTTATAAAATTAATAGTTGAACATCATGTAGTACTTTCATGATTATCTCATACACATCATTAGCAATTAGAGGAACCTTTTGGTCAGATCCATCATTGAAATGGTTGTACATGTCTTTAATCCTGCAAAAAAATAAACAATCTAAGTTAGTATCAAATTGTGCCAAAATATCTTCAACACGCTATACAGAATCTTGAAAACGCTTACGTTTAAAAAAAATGATTTCTTCAATTGGCCAAATCTATCATTGAAATGAGGAAGGAACAAAACTATAGAAACAAAAAACAGAATACTCGGAAAAGAGAAATATCAATTAAAAACCAAACTAAAAAGAAAAATCAAGGGCTTAAAAGTTAAAACCAAGAAATAAAAAATCAAATAAATTAAAAAAAAACCAAGCCATATCACTTGAAGATTTGGTAAATAAAGGTGGTTTGGAATTTGATGCAACAACAGTCTAAAGAGATATATCAGAGCTGGGTTGGGACTTAAGAGGCTAAACTCATATTGAATTTGAGGTTCAATTGGGTGTAATACCCGTGTTCTTAAAGTAAGGAAGAAGTAATTTGATAGATGCTACATGGAATTTAAATAATATATACATGAAAGATTTACTATTGAATAAAATAATTCTTTGAAAAAAAAAAGACACCTGGATGCTAACGTCCAGGTGTACCGTGTGTGGTTAAAAAGAAGAAGGAAAAGGGGGGGGGGGGGGGGGGGGGGGACAACACCTGGACGTCTAGATGTTTTCCAACCAACATGCAAAGTATGCATGTTTTGGGACACTAAGCAACCAAATTGAAGAACGGTGCAGGTGACGGTTTAGTATAAAATTTTAGTTTTTTTGTTTAAGTTTCGTTAAAAATTTGTTTACACTACCTCAAATTGCTCTCTTTCTTTAAACACCCGACTGAAAGAAATGTTGAAAGATTGAAATTTTGAAGAAGTTTATGGGAGAATTTTAAAGAGATTTGAGGGAAGATTTAAGAAAAAACAGAAGGTAATAATGTGAATTTTACTTTTTAAAATAATGTATACATGAAATTACCCGAAATTTGATTTAGAAATTTAAAGGTATAAATTACAGAAGAATTAAAGAATAAATTAGAAATTTTAATATAAATATTATGTCAGGTGTTAACGATCAACAATTAGATTTACTTTTAGTAAACGAAACCAATAAAAATATGAATTTATGATATTTGAATAAATGAGTGAAATATTATGATTTAGTGAAGTATTTTTTGTTATATATGAAAATTGATTGATTATGAATTTAATAGTATGTTGAATATTAATTATATAAGAATTTATATTTTAAAAATGATGGATTAATGAAAAATATACTGATAAGTCATATGAAATTTCTGAAAAATATGATTGAAAGGTTGATATGATATATGATGAAACAATTTAATAAATATGATAAAAATAATAATTTTGGGAAAGAGTTAGATAGTTGAATTAAATGTTTTGATGTATGCTTGCTTGCATATTATTGCTCATATGCATAGAATAAAAGACCAGGAAGGCAGTTGGTCTAGCTGAAAAGATGTCGATATGTGGGAAAACATTCCCAGATGATAGTATGAAATGATCTCATGAGAAAGAAAGAAAGAAAATTCAAATTTATGCATTACACTTGTTTTAAATATTGATTATTATTGATTGAGATGCTAAATTATCAGTCTTGATTGTGAAATGATTGATAGACAAATGAGTCTCATAGAAAGTTATACGATGAGAAAGAAATGTTAAAGTATGATATGATAAAAATTATTTTTTTGATTGATTATACATTGCGAACCTCATAACGAGGTAAATAATGATGTTGAATTGATAATCTCGAGATGATTAAATATATGATTGAAAAATTGATTTGTTTGATGATTAATTTAAGAAGAGATTGATAAATGGTTAGAATTATGATATGAGTAGTGATAATAAAATGTTATTATTGAATTATATGGGATAACGGATGAATGAATATTGGAAGATTATGTCAAGGATTGAATTATTATATGTGAAGAAATAGAGTACTTACATTGATGAATTAGAAACGATTGAATTATAAGATGTGACTGGAAGTATATAATCGAGTACTTCTAGTAAATTTAATTCACTGAGCTTGTAAAGCTCACTCCTCATTGTTGAAATTTTTTTGGCAACCGGCAGGGCAGATAAAGGTTAGAGCTGATATCAAAAGTAATTACCTTAAGTAAGTCCCATAGTCAAGTCCTCAAACATTGTAAGAAAGAAGAAAGAAAATTTGTAATAAAATATCTTCATGCATTTCGTTATATTTATATATTGTTTATGATAGGAGAATGATGTTGTATCTCCTTTGAAAAGGGTTGGGGATTTATGTATGTAAATATTTTCAGTCAATATATGTTTTATATTGTTGCATATATGTGTTGTGCTGGGATTTCAAAACGTGATGACACCGTTTTGGGATTGGCCAACCCGGGATAGGTCATTACAATTTTGGTATCAGAGCATTAGGTTTTATGATTTTGTAGACTACATAAAATTTTGAAGAAGTTGAAGATTTAAATAAACTATATTTTAATGCAGAGTCTGAGGATGACACGTGGATGTGCTAAAGCTAGAGGTAGAGTCCTGAATAAGAGAGGACGTGGTAGACCCCCAATATTTAGAAGAGTTAAAACAGAGGGGGAGGCCGAGTTTGTGGTTCATGCAAGGGAACAAGTTGCTAGTACAATCGGTACTAGTAGAGGTGGGAGAGAATCTGATATTAGAAGGGATGAGTTTTTGAGAAGTTCTTGATCGTGCAATAGAGAGAATGAATGCAGCAGAAGAAATGGCTGATAATATACAAAGGAGATTATAGGAAAGGGGTAGAACAAAACTTGATGTGGTGAGGCAAGAAGCTTATAAGAGAGAGGGTGTGTTTGCACATGAGATGCAAAGGGATTGTTTTGTGAGATTTATTAAGTTTAAACCCTAGTCTTTTAAAGGATCTATAAATCCTATTGAAGCCGAGCAGTGGATTAGACATATTGAGAAATTTTTTGAAGTCTTACTAGTGACAAATAGGCGAAGGTTTATTTTGTTTCATTTAAGCTAGAAGGTGAGGCTTTTCAATAGTGGGAGGATATTCTGCCTAGATTGAGTACACAGGTAGATCAACCCTTAACTTGGCATAAGTTTAAGGATGTGTTCTTTATGAAGTATTTTTTAGATATGTTTTGAGCACAACGTGAGAGAGAGTTTATTCATTTAAAGTAGAATACTTTATCTATGGCTGACTATGATAGTAGATTTATAGCCTTGTCGAGGTTTTTACCTGAATTAGTAAATACGGAGAAGAGGAAATGTAAGAGATTTTTAGACGGGTTACACTATGAAATTCGAACTAAACTTTCTTATATGGGTATTAGGAATTATGCTATAATGGTGGACAAAGCATTACAGATTGAGAAGGATGTGATTGAGCTTAGAGGTAGGAAGGATTGGCTGAAGAGGTCTAGATTTGAGGGACCCAAAGGTGGTAGCAGTATGAGTGTGCATGGTGGGAGACCACCCCAGAGGGGGCGTTCCTTGTCACAGGGAACTGTAATACAAAGTCAGAGGCAAGTAGGATCTGTTGATTCTGTAGCTCAGAGTAATATTGGTAGGACCCCTATATTTGGGAGACAGACTATGTGAACTGGAAGTTACGGTAGAGGAGTAAGTATGTGTAATACCCGTGTTCTTAAAGTAAGGGTAAAGAAGTAATTTGATAGATATTACAAGGAATTAAATAATATGTATATATATATATATATATATATATATATATATATATATATATATATATAAAAGATTTACTACTGAATAAAATAATTCTTTTGGAAAAAAAAGACACCTGGAAATTGGTGTCACAAGGAAGGACAAAAAAATACACCTGGATGTTGGTGTTACAAAGGAAAAAAAAAAAAAAAAGAGGTGTAAACACCTGGACTCCCAAGTGTAAACTACCCAACATGCAACTATACATGTTAGACAGCAATAAAACAAAAGTGCAGATGATTTTGTATAAAACATTAGTTTTGGTTTTGTTTTATTATTTTCTTACCAAATCCTGTTTGGTTTTCTTCTTTCTTCAATTCAAATTTCTTAACAAAATGTTATAAAGAAAATTTCTCCAGTATTAGAGATAGTACAATCATTCAATTATAATAGAAAGACTGCATCATATTTGAGGTGTTGGTGATCAGTAATCTCAAGGAATTGCTGAAAGGAGCAGGAAAGGCAAGGAGGTGATCCACAGGTAGCTTTAAGTGCTACGTGGTGAGTTAGATTTACTTTTAGTAATCGAGACTAATAAAAAAATGAATTTATTATATTTGAATAAATGGTTGAATTATAATGATTTAACGATGTACATTTCAATAAGTATGGTAATTGATTTGGTTTATTGATTAGGAATTTAATAATATGATGAATATTAATTATATGAATAAATGAAAAATGTGTTGAAAAGTTATATGAAATTTCTGAAAAATATGATTGAAAAATTGAAATGATATATGAGGAGACAATTTAATAAATATGAAAAAAATAATAATTTTAAGAAAAATCTAAATAATTGAATTGAATGTTTTGATGTATGCTTGCTTATATATTATTGTTCATATGCATAAATGAAAAGACTGGGAAAGCAACCGGCTAGAAAAAAGACCAAGATGGCAGCTGGTCTAGCTGAAAAGACCAGGAAGGCAGCCAGTCTAGCTAAAAAAAAGAGATTAGGAAGACAGCTAGTCTAGCTGAAAAGACTGAGAAGGCAGTCGGTCTGGCTGAAACATGTTGACATATGGAAAGACGTTCCCAAATGATAATATGAAATGATCTGATGAGAAAGAAAGAAAGAAAATTTAAATTCATGCATTGCATTTGTTTTAAATATTGATTATTATTGATTGAGATGCTAGAGTATCAGTCTTGATTGAGAAATTATTGATAGACAAATGAGTCTCACAGAGAGACAAATATGATGAGAAAGAAATATGAAAGTATGATATGATAAAAATTATTTGGTTGATTAATTACATGTTGTGAACCTCATAACGAGCTAAATAATGATGTTGAATTGATAATCTCAGATGATTAAATATATGAGAAGAATAATTGATATATTTGATGATTAATTTAAGAAGAGATTGATAAATGGTTGGAATTATGATATGAATATTGATAATAAAATGTTATTATTGAATTATATGAGATAATAGATGAATGAATATTGGAAGATTATTTGAGAGATGGAATTATTATATGTGAAGAGATAGATGATTAATATTGGTGAATTAGAAATGAGTGAATTATAAGATGTGATTGGAAGTATATAAATCGAGTATTTCTAGTAAATTTAATTCATTGAGCTTTTGAAGCTAACTCCTCATTGTTAAATAATTTCAGGTAGCGGGCAGGACATATAGATTGGTGAGATAAGATTCAGTCTGAGTCATTATCTGTAAGCCTTGTAGTCTACATCCTTAAACTAATGAAATTTTTGTGTGTGTAAATATTCATGCATAATATGTTGTATATATGGTTTCAGTTGGGATTTTAATGATGTAACTCCTCTGTTGAGGGTTGATGATTTATGTATGTATATAATTTTAATTGATGTTTTTATATTGTTGCATATATGTGTCATGCTGGGATTTCAAAACATGACAACATGGTCTCGGGGGTGGCCAACCCGAGATGTGTCGTTACAATTTTGGTATAAGAGCATTAAGTTTTATGATTCTGTAAACTGCATAAAAAGAAAGAAAGTGGAAGATTAAAATAAATTATATTTTAATGCATAGTCTGAGGATGTCACGTGGATATGGGAGACCTAGAGTTAGAGTAGCTGACCAGAGAGGACGTGGTAGACCCCCAATATTTAGAAGAGTTGATGGAGAGATGAATGTTGAGTTTGAGTTTGTGGTTCTTGGAAGGGAATGTGTTGATAGTATAATTGATACTAGTAGGGGTGTGAAAGAATTTGGAGTTGAAACAGATGAGCTAAGAGAAGCTCTTGCTCATGCTCTTAAGAAAATAAATGTAATAGAAGATAAAATTGATAGTATATAGCATAGACTTGATGAACAGGCTAGAACAGTGTCTGAGGTTGTTGTAAATCCAGTAATGGTAAACTTTCAAAAGGGTAAATGTGAGTTTATGCACGAGATGTAGATAGATTGTTTTGTTAGATATATTAAGTTGAATGCTTTGTTGTTTAAAGGATCTATGAATCTTTTTGAGCTTGAGCTATGGGTGAAATATGTAGAGAGATTATTTGGAATTTTACCAGTGATTGACAGGCAGAGGGTTGCCTTTTCTTCTTTTAAGTTAGAAGGAGAAGCTTTAGAATAGTGGGAGGTCACTCTTCCCAGGGTAAGTACATATGTTAATAGAACCTTAACTTGAAGTAGGTTTAAGGAGGTTTTTTCTTTTATAAATATTGCTTATATACTTTCAGAGTCCAACAGAAGAGAGATTTCATTTATTTGAGGAAAAATATGTTGATTGTGGCTCAGTATGATAGCAGATTTATGGCTTTGACAAGGTTTGTATCAAAAAATGGTAGACAAAAAGGAGAAGAAGTGTAAGAGGTTCCTAGATAGATTATATTTTGAGATTAGATCGAAACTATCTTACATGAGGAATATGAATTATATTAGGTTGGCGGATATAACACTTCAGATTGAGAAAGATGTGATAGAATTTAGAGCTAGGAGAGATTGGGTGAAGAGTTCTAGACTTTAAGGACCCAGAGGTGGTAGCAGTATGAGTGTGCAGGGTGAAAGACCACTTTAGAGGGGGTGTTTCTTATCACAGGGATCTGTAATATAGAGTCAGAGGCAAGCAGGGTCTGCTGCTTTTATAGCTCAGAGTAATATTTTTGGGACCCCAAAATTTGGGAGACAGGCTATAGAAACTGGAAGTTATGGTAGGGGAGTAAATATGCCACCAAGGGGAAGTGGTAATCTGATGTATGATCGAGTGGTAAGAGTTTGCTTTAGATGTAATCAGACAGTGCATTTGTCTCAGAATTGTCCTACTCTGATGTGCTTTGCATGTGGTCAGGGATGACATATTAGTGTAGATTATCTAGTTGGAAAATCTATTGAAATAGGTGCTGGGGGTGTTAGGAGAAAATAGGTTAAGAGAAGTGGTGGATCAGGGAGTATGCGAGGTAGAAGTAGAAGATCAATAGCTGAGAGAGGATGCGGTGGTCAGTTACAGCCCAGAGATAGCATAGTCTATGAGTTGACCCAACAGGATGCACATGCCACTCCTAATATTGTTATGGGTATGGTATCTATTCTTGATAGACCTGCTAGATTATTGATTGATCCTGGTGCAACCCATTCTTTTGCATCCAATGTGTATATGGAATATATTGATGTTTGTGTTAGTCCTTTGATGCATACTGTTATTGTTGAAGTTCCTATTGGGGATAGGGTTATTATCATGACAATTTATTTGGGTTGTGTAATCCGTATGGATGATAGAGAATTTGAAGTTGATTTGTTTTCTTTGAATATAGTTGATTTTGATTTGATTTTGGAGACGAATTGGTTGTTGGAGTATCATGTTTGGGTTGATTGTTTTAAGAAAAATGTGGTGTTCAAGATACCAGGATAAGAAGACTTTAACATTCAGGGAGAACGTAAGATACTTGCCAAGTGTCTTATTTCTATCATGACTGCAAGTAAATGGTTGAAAAAGGGTTGTGAGGAGTATTAGGCATATATAACGGATTCTAAAAAGAAAAATAGGAAGTTAGAAGAAATTTTAGTAGTGAAAGATTTTCTTGACATGTTTTGTGAAGATTTGTCTAGATTGCCTCTTAGTAAGGAGATTTAGTTTTCTATAGATATGATTTTGGGATCGGCACCTATATCTATAGCACTTTATAGAGTGGCACCAACTGAGTTGAAAGAATTGAAAATTCAACTTCAGGAATTGCTAGATAAACAATTTATTCGACCTAGTATGTCACCTTGGGGAGCCCCTGTGATGTTTGTGAAGAAGAAGGATAGAACGATGAGGTTGTGTATTGATTACAGATAGTTTAATAAGATCACCATCACGAATAAATTTCTTTGCCTAGGATAGATGATTTATTCAAGCAGTTACACGGGGCTAGGGTGTTTTCTATGATAGACTTGAGATTGGGTTATCATCAATTTAGGATAAAGGAGGGGAATGTGCCTAAGACTGCTTTTAGGACACGTTATGGTCATCATGAGTTCCTCTTGATTCCATTTGGGTTAACTAATGCTCCTACAACAATTATGGATCTAATAAATCGGGTGTTTAAACCATTCTTGGATAAATTTGAGATTGTATTTATTGATGACATTCTGGTATATTCCAAGAATGAAGAGGAGCATGGGCAACATTTAGAGATAGTGTTGGAAATTCTTAGGAGATAGAAATTATATACAAAGTTCTCTTAGTGTGAGTTTTTTTCTAGTGAAACATCTTTCTTAGGGCATGTTGTGTTAAGAGATGGTATAGTAGTTGACCTACAGAAAGTAGAGGCAGTGTTGAATTAGGAAAGACCCACTAGTGTGACTCAAATTAGAAACTTTTTGGGGTTGACTGGTTACTATAGGAGGTTTATCCAGGATTTTTTTTTATGATTGTTGGACTATTTACCAGATTGACCAGGAAGGAAGTGAAGTTTATGTGGTCAGAAGAATGTGAGAGTAGTTTCCAATTGTTGAAAGAGAAATTGACTACTGCCCCGATATTACTACTTCCTTCTTGTTATGAAGGATTTGTGATATATAATGATGCGTCACATTAGGGGTTGGGATGTGTGTTGACGAAACATGAGAGAGTTATAGCTTATACTTCTAGGCAATTGAAGAACCATGAGAGAAATTACCCAACCTATGATTTAAAATTAGTTGCTATAGTTTTTGCTTTGAAGATTTGGAGACATCATCTGTATGGAGCCACTTGTGAAATTTTTACTGATCATAAAAGTTTGACGCATTTACCTATCCAGAAATAGTTGAATTTGAAGCAGATGAGGTGGATGGAGTTGATTAATGACTATGACTGTACAATTCACTATCATATAGGGAAGTGTAATGTAGTAGCTGATGCATTGAGTAGAAAGTCTAAAGGGAGATTAACTGCTATTGGGAGTCATAATGTTAGCTTGATGATAGAATTACGAGAAATGAGAATGCAAGTGAGTATCAGTGATAGAGGAGTATTAATGACAAATATGTGGTACAATCTTCTTTTATTGATCACATATTAGAGATGCAGAGTAGAGATGAGGGGATATAGAAGATCAAATAGGAAGTATTAAGTTGAAAGCAGATTGAGTTCAGAATCAGGGATGATGGTATGATAGTATTGGGACATAAAATTTGTGTTCCTAATGATGTTGAGATGAGAAATGAGATACTAAGAGAGGCTCATGATTTTGTGTGTTCTATACACCCGGGTAATAGTATGATGTACAGGGGGTTGAAACAAAATTACTGGTGGTCAGGGATGAAGAAGGATGTAACTGAGTATATTTCTAGATGTTTGATTTATCAACAAGTGAAATATAAGAATAGACATCTAGCAGGTTTATTACAGCCTCTTTCAATACCTAAATGGCCATGGGAAAATGTAAGTTAGGATTTTGTTTTTGGTTTTCTCCGTACCCAAAGAGGTCATGATGCTATGTGGGTTATAGTAGATAGACTTTCTAAGTCTTTGCATTTCCTTCCGATTAAGACTACCTGGAGTCCTGAAAAGTTGGCTGAATTGTATGTAGCAAAAATTGTGAGGTTACATAGAGTATCTTTAAGCATTGTATCAGACAGGGATTCTAGATTAACTTCTAGATTTTGGAGAGGTTTTCAGGAAGCTATGAGTGCATAATTTCAGTTTAGTATAGCTTTTCATCCTCAAACTGATGGGTAGACTGGGAGGATAATTAGAATACTAAAAGATATGATGCGGGTAAGTGTACTAAGTTTCTGAGTGAGTTGGGATGCTTATTTACCTTTGATCGAGTTTGCATGCAATAATCAGTATCAAACTAGTATTGAGATGGCACCATTTGAGGTTTTATATGGTAGAAGCTGCAAAACTCCAGTATGTTGGGACGAAGCTAGAGAAATAAAGGTGATGAGAGTCATAAAATGCATCCTAACAGTACTTAATTGTTATCATTTTAGGGTTGATCTAGGTTTTAATTGCACTTTTATACGTTAACAACTCTAAAGTATCATTCTTGGATCATTGACCTATTTCGATGCATTTTCAGGTACTTTAAGCTCAAAAGAGGAGGAAAGGTTACCATTGCTTGAGGCACAAAGACTCGAGGCATACTGGAGTGAAAGAATGCTTCCGGAAGGACAAGATGGAGGGCTTAAAAGAGCAACAGCTGCTGCCCGCACTAGAAAGGAGTTTCACTAAATTGCTAGAATTGCCCGTACAGATCAATCATCTTTGCAAATTAAATTTTATTGATACAAGAAGAACCAGGAGATGAGCCATATATTCTTAGAAAGATCCGGAAGTCTATTTTCTGGAGAATTTACGATTCGTAAAAATGATTTTTCTAGACAAAGTTATGGCAGTTTAAGTAAACAAAGGTCAGGCTGTGCGGGCTGTGCGGGATTTCAGTGTGAAGGGCATGTGAAGGCTTAAATCCCACATCCCACATCGGTTAGAAACGCATTTTTATATCCCATATCCCACGTCAGATTGGAAACACATTGCACTCGTGATATTTGCCTATATACGACCCACTCTACTTCAGCTTTAAGGAATCGGAGAATCTGAGATCATCAGAAAGTGAATCCAGAGGGCCTTTAGGAGCAATCCAGAGGGCCCTTAGGAGCAATCCGAAGTACTTTTGGAGGGCAAACTGAGGAATCGCCGAAGCTTTCGCTACCAAAGGGGAGATGATCGTTGAGAGGCCGGAGGCAACTCGAGGACGCATGAGCCCCATGGCCGGCTAGTCTCCAAGCAAGGCGAATCCCTAGGTGTAATTGTTCTTATTTTCCTTTATTTGATTCAGTTGTAGTTTGGTATTATTTTCATTAAACATTGTTATGTTTTATTCTTTAATTTAATTAGTAGATTTCTTATTAGTCCGGTGATTGCATGCTTCTTTTCCATATAAGTCTAGTCATGCTCTTCTTATGTGTATTTGTTTTGGTGTGATTGAGTTCGGTAGATCTCTTTTATAGATTTGTCCATTGTTGCGGTATTTTCATTTAGATATATCGTCGTCTTTTGATAATTTATAAGTTAGGTCATGTGTGCTTGAAAGTAAAGAATAATTCATATCAATTACATTAGGGTTTATACACGCGCTTTAATTGAATATTTGCCGATTGCCTGTTTGGGATGTGAAACTTGCAATCGAGATAAAAACAATTGAATCAAGTTAGGATTAGGGCAACGAACCTAGGGAGGATTTTCAGAACCTTGTTGTTTCTTTATTGTATTATCCATCAATTATTTACACAATTTTCACACAATCGACAATTCAGATTTTGTCACTTTAACTTTTATCGTTTGTGTTGAGGTTTACACCTTCTTTTGTAATTAGTTTGTTTCTCTGTGGAATCGACACCCCAAAGTTGTACTACAATACCTCATTATGTTTTGAGCGTAATCAAATTTTGGCGCCGTTGCCGGGGAAATGCACTTAAATACAAAGAGGATTGTCAACTTTTGACATGACGGTAGAAGAACTGTAAATAGTTTTTTTATCAACTGTAAAGGCGGTAACTTCATTCCTTCTTTTAGCTTGCTGAATTAATTTTTTATTTTATTTTATTTGATTCTTTCTTTTTTTTATATCGTATTTTTATTATTTTGTGATCTTCTAGAGTCAGGATTAAACTTTTTAAACCCTTTATTTGATAATCCATCTCCTTCCGAGTCTGATAGTGAAACCTCGCCTAGATCAATTCATAGTGGAAACCCAAGTGAGAATTTAGAGGATTTTGTTAACATGGCCGATAACCTTAATGAGAATGTTGCTAGGACACTTCAGGATTACCTCCACCCTACATGCATAGACACACCATCATGCATCATGTTTCCAGCCAATACTCGCCAATTAGATCTTAAACCAGGGATGATTCAATTACGCTTTACATTTCATGGCTTGGATAATGAAAACCTATATGTGCACATTAGAGAGTTTGAGGAAGTAGTCGTGACTTTTCATAGTCAAGATGAAACCGATGACATTGTGAGGCTTAAGTTCTTTCTTTTCACTTTGAAGGATAAAGCCAAGAGTTGGCTATACTCACTAAGACCACGATCTATTGGGTCGTGGACTGAGATGACTCGGGCTTTCTTTAACAAATACTTTCCCCAACATAAGACCAACGCTTTGAAAAGGCAAATCTCCACCTTTGCACAAAAGGATAGTGAGACCTTATATCAATCTTAGGAGAGATTTAAACAGTTATTGAGTATGTGCCCTCACCATGGGTATGAGAACTGGCGCTTGGTGAGCTATTTTTATGAGGGACTTACATATAGAGAGCGCCAATTCGTAGAGATGATGTGTGATGGTGAATTTTTGGAGAAAGATCCTGATGAGGCCATACAGTACCTTAATGAGCTTGCTGAAAAAGCTCACACTTGGACTGGACCTATTGCTACTGAAAGCACAAATAGGTCACGACCTATAGGGAACCCAAATGGTGGTGGAATTTACCATCTTAGGGAAGAAGATAACCTTAAGGCCAAGGTCGAGATGCTCACTAGGGAACTAGAGGTGTTAAAGACTAAGAGCTTAAAGCCAACACACGTAGCTAATCATACAAAATCTTTTGAACCATGTTTTGTGTGTGGCGGGGTAGATCATCTCCCCCAAGAGTGGCCCACATTTGCTGAGATGAGAGGGATGTATAAGAAACAATGTAATACCTTAGGCATGTACAAGAAGCCTTTGGTACCCTTCTCTGATAACTATAGTCCGGGATGGCGAAATCACCCCAATTTCAGCTGGAAGTCTGAAAACCAGCAGCTTGCACAACCCCCTGGACTATATCTTGAACCATATCATGCACTTGTATCTTCTAGAAGTTCTTTAGAAGACACTTTACATGCTTTTATTGAGGCACATGGTAAGACTAATCAAAGACTTGAATCTTTAATTACGCAGGCTGTTGAAGAAAATAAAGAGATAAAGAGCCAAGTGTCCAAGTTGATGAGCTACTTGAGTGTGACTGAGCGAAGTAAGTTCCCTTCTCAAGCTTAATCCACACCCCATAGTCAACACCTAGCGGAACAGAATATCAATGAGGTGAATGCCATTGAGACACTAAGTGGTAAGTTATTACACATCCCAACAATGAAAAAATCAGACGATGTGGATGAAACCCACCAAGCATACATGATTGACTCATTCATGGAAAAGGTCCAGCACCTTAATCCATTAGAGTCCACCCTCACCCATGGCTTCACAAGAGCATATATCAAGCCAGAATTTGCAGATGTTACTGATGACATCCTTGAGGCCTCTTCAAAGCATACAAGCACCCAATTTGACAGTGAAGTAGTTGCTGGTGCATTCAGTTCATGTTTGTCTAGGAGGGAATAAGAGCATCTGGCTGAAGACATAAAACTTAGCCCTCATAGGAGGCACCCTACAGCATACCCTTTTACTTTTATTGTTTTCATATTTCTTTTTCTTGTTTATTGTTCGTATTTTTTTTTGTTTTCCAGTATTAACTTAGTATTTCTTTTTCAGGGACAAATATACGAAGTAGTTCGAATGGTGGAGCACAATTTTCAGCTTCTGTGCACCTTTGGCTACAAAGAGAGTTTTCTTTATTCTTTCTTTTACATTGAGGTCAATGCAATTTTTAAGTTGGGGGTGGAGGAAACGCATCTCTTTGTTTCCATATTCTTTATTTCCATACATTTTTTTTCCATTGAACTGCTTAGAGTTGTTCTCCCTTTTTGTTTGCTTTTAGCATGCTTTGTGTTAAGCCTTAGAGTTTATTCACATGTTAATGATATGAGCCTAAATTGAGATAACATATAGCATTTAGAAGAAGTTAAATCTTACTTCAGTTTGAAATTAATTTAAGCATCAATCTTCATTTGGTTAGAGACTCTAGTTTGTGGTAAGATAGTATGATTAGTCTTAAACATTTAGAAAAGTTTTATGTGTGATTGCTTTGTGAATACTTTTGCGGTCTCGACAAGCTCTAGAACTTATTTGATAGTCACTTGAGGAAAATTCCTAGAATGCACATTGCTTAGGATATGATATAGGCCATTTTTGAACCGTTTGAGCCTCTCAAACTTACCATTGCTATATTTATCGTTAGTCATCTGTTTGAGCTTTTAAAGAATTTGAGCCTTGTTTCTTTCGATAACCCATTTACTTACCCTTATGAGCCTAAAAATATTTTATCCTTACTCTTCTTTTAAAAAGAACTCAATTGTACACATTTGTTGAGAAGCACTTAAGAGGAGTAAGGATGGAAATATGAAAAACCATAACCCAAGTATATTAAAAAAGATAAGTTGGGGGTTGTGGAAAAGAAAAGAAAATGAAAATGAAAAAGGAGGTGAATGGGTATTTGCCAAAAATAGAAAAAAAAGTGAAGTATGGCAAAGAAAGAAGAAAAAGAAAAGAAAAGTGGTGAATTATCAAGAGATACGCTCTTATAAAAAATGGTTGAAAGAGTTGGGTGTTGAAGTAAGGTTATCCAATGCTTAAAGTGGTTGTGTTTAAAACTAAGAGATTGAGTTCTTTTACTTGTGAATCCTTCCCGTTCTTTCTTAAACTTTACCTTAGCCTAACACTACAAGCTTATTAAAGACCTATTGATCCAATGTAGTGTGATTTTTCTACAATAGTGGAGAGTGATTTGAAAAGTGAGCATATGGAGCTTGTTTTTGTGATTGATGTAACGCAATTTAATATATTTTAGAGGCCAAGACTTGTATTCATGAATGTTGTGCATAAAATCATCCGGGTGTTCGGATTAATGGTTTGTGGTAAGATGGATGTTAAGAGTCAATAACGATTTTAAGATTGATGTTTGGATTACTTTTGGATTTGGGTGAAATTTAATGATTCTTTGTGCCGTGTGTTATGTGCAATTTTTGAGACAAAATGTGAATTACTCTTGGTTAACACTAATATTGCTTTTCATTTACCTTGATTCCCACCGTAGAATTCATCTCTTGTTTTCGCTTGAATTGCTAGGGACTAGCAATAAGCTAATTGGGGGTTGTGATGAGAGTCGTAAAATGAATCTTAACAGTACTTAATTGTTATCATTTTAGAGTTGATCTAGGTTTTAATTGCACTTTTATGCGTTAACAACTCTAAAGTATCATTCTTGGATCATTGATCTATTTTGGTGCATTTTCAGGTACTTTAAGCTCAAAAGAGGAGGAAAAGTTATCATTGCTTGAGGTACAAAGACTCGAGGCATACTGGAGTGAAGAAATGCTTTCGGAAGGACAAGATGGAGGGCTTAAAAGAGCAACAGCTGCTGCCCGAACTGGAAAGGAGTTTCATTAAATTGCCAGAATTACCCGTACAGATCAATCATCTTTGCAAATTAAACTGTATTGATACAAGAAGAACAAGGAGATGAGCCATACATGCTTAGAAAGATCCGGAAGTATATTTTGTGGAGAATTTTACGGTTCGTAAAAATGATTTTTCTAGAGAAAGTTATGGCAGTTTAAGTAGACAAAGGTCAGGCTGTGCGGGCTATGCGGGATTTCAGCGTGAAGGGCATGTGAAGGATTAAATCCCACATCCCACATTGGATAGAAACACATTTCTATATTCCACATCCCATATCGGATTGGAAACACATTGCACTCATGGTATTTTCCTATATAAGACCTATTCCACTTCAGCTTTAAGGAATCAGAGAATCTGAGATCATCAAAAAGTGAATCCAGAGGGCCTTTAGGAGCAATCCAGAGGGCCCTTAGGAGGAATCCGAAGTACTTTTGGAGGAAAAGCTAAGGAATCGCCGAAGCTTTCACTACCAAGGGGGAGATGATCGTTGAGAGGCTGGAGGCAACTCGAGGACGCATGAGCCCCATGGCCGGCTAGTCTTCAAGCAAGGCGAATCCCCAGGTGTAATTGTTCTTATTTTCCTTTATTTGATTCAGTTGTAGTTTGGTATTATTTTCATTAAACATTGTTGTGTTTTATTCTTTAATTTAATTACTAGATTTCTTATTAGTCCGGTGATTGCAGGCTTCTTTTCCATATAAGTCTAGTCATGCTCTTCTTATGTGTATTTGTTTGGGTGTGATTGAGTCCGATAGATCTCTTTTATAGATTTGTCCATTGCTGCGGTATTTTCATTTAGATATATCGTCGTCTTTTGATAATTTATAAGTCAGGTCATGTGTGCTTGAAAGTAAAGAATAATTCATATCAATTACATTAGGGTTTATACATGCGCTTTAATTGAATATTTGCCGATTGCCTGTTTGGGATGTGAAACTTGCAATCGAGATAAAAACAACTAAATCAAGTTAGGATTAGGGCAATGAACCTAGGGAGGATTTCTGGAACCTTGTTGTTTCTTTATTATATTATTCATCAATTATTTACACAATTTTCACACAATCAACAATTCAGATTTTGTCACTTTAACTTTTATCGTTTGTGTTGAGGTTTACACCTTCTTTTGTAATTAGTTTGTTTCCCTGTGGAATCAACACCCCAAAGCTGTACTACAATACCGCGTTTTGTTTTGGGTGTAATCAAAAGATATTTGGTCCAGAAATGATAAATTTGACTACTAAGAAGATCAAACTGGTTAGAAAGAACCTTAGAGCAACACATAACAGACAGAAGGAATATGTTTATAATAGAAGACGACCTCTTGAGTTTCAGGTTGGTGACTGGGTATTTTTTAAGATATCTCTGTGGAAGGGTGTATTGAGATTTAAAAAGAAAGGAAAGTTAATTTCAAGATTTGTGGGGCCATATGAGGTAATTGAAAGAGTTGGACCAGTAGCATATAGATTGGATTTGCTTCCAAAGTTGAAGCAATTACACAATGTGTTTCATGTTTCACTCTTGAGAAAGTATTTACATAAGGAATCCCATAATTTTCCAAATCAGGCTGTAGAACTTCAGGAAGATTTGACCTTTATGCAAGTACTAGTCAGAATTCTAGACAAAAAAGAACCAGTCTTGCGTAATAAAGTTATTCCTTTTATTCAAGTATTATGGTAGAACAAAAATGTTGAAGAGATTACTTGGGAGCATGAGGCAAGAATGAGGAAAGAGTATTCCCAGTTTTTTATGAGTTAGGTAAGGAAATTTCGAGGATGAAATTTTTATAAGGTGGGTAGAATTGTAATACCTGTGTTATTAAAGTAAGAGTAAAGAAGTAATTTAATAGTTATTACATGGAATTAAATAATATATAGACGAAAAATTTTCTATTGAATAAAATAATTCTTTTGGAAAAAAAAAAGACACTTGGATGTTGTTGTCACAAGGAAAAAAAAAGAGAGGTGTAAACACTTGGATGCCAAGGTGTAAACTACCTAACATGTAACTATGCATGTTGGACAACAATGAAACAAAAGTGCAGACGTTTTTCAATAAAAAGTTAATTTTGGTTTTGTTTTATTATTTTCTTACCAAATCATGTTTGGTTTTCTTCTTTCTTCAATTTAAATTTCTTAGCAAAATTTTTTTTTAAAAATTTCTCCAGTATTAGAGATAGTACAATCATTTAATTATAATAGCAATACTATATCATATTTGAGGTGTTGGTGATCAACAATCTCAAGGAATTGTTGAAAGGAACAGGAAAGGCAAGAAGGTGATCCATGGGTAGCTTTAACTACTACGTGGTGAGTTAGATTTACTATAAGTAATCGAGACTAATAAAAATATGAATTTATGATATTTGAATTATAATGATATAACGATGTACATTTTGATAAGTATGCTAATTTATTTGGTTTATTGATTAGAAATTTAATAATATGTTGAATATTAATTATACGAATACCTGAAAAATGTGTTGAAAAGTTATATAAAATTTCTAAAAATATGTTAGTGTATATCATGAGGGAGGACATATTAGTGTAGATTGACCAGTGGGAAAATCTGTTGAGATAGGTGCTAAAACAGGTGGAGAGAGGTGGTGGATCAGGGAGTATGTGGGGTAGAGGCAGAGGATCAGTAGCTGAGAGAGGATGTGGTGGTCAGTTACAGCCCAGAGACAACAAAGTTTATGCGTTGACCCAACAGGATGCACAGGCCACTCCTGATATTGTGATGGGTATGGTATCTATTCTTATAGACCTGCTAGATTATTGATTGATCCTAGTGCAACCCATTCTTTTGCATGCAGCGTGTATATGAAATCTATTAATGCTTGTGTTAGTACTTTGATGCATGCTGTTATTGTTGAGGTTCCTACTGGGGATAAGGTTATTACCAAGACAATTTATCGGGGTTATGTGATTAGTATGGCTGGTAGAGAATTTGAAGTTGATTTTTTCCCTTTGGAAATGACAGATTTTAATTTAATTATGGGGATGAATTGGTTATTTGCATACCATGCTTGGGTAGATTATTTTAGGAAGAATGTGGTGTTCAAGATACCAGGATAAAAGGAGTTTAACTTTTAGGGAGAACGTAAAATACTTGCCAACTGTCTTATTTCTGCCCTGACTGCTAGTAAATGGTTGAAGAAGGTTTGTGAGGCGTCTTTGGCATATGTAGTGGATTCTAGAAAGGAGATTAGGAAGTTAGAAGAAATCTTAGTAGTGAAAGATTTTTCTGATGTGTTCCCTGATGAGTTGTCTGGTTTGCCTCCCAATAAGGAGATTGCATTTTCTATTGAGGTGATTCCAGGATCAACACCCATATCTATAGCACCTTATAGAATGGAACAAACTGAGTTGAGAGAATTGAAATTTCAGTTTCAGGAATTGCTAGATAAACAATTTATTTAATGTAATATGTCATCTTGGGGAACCCCTATGTTGTTTGTGAAGAAGAATGACAGGACGATGAGGTTTTGTATTGATTATAGACAGTTGAATAAGATCACCATTAAGAATAAATATATTTTGCCCAGGATAGATGATTTATTCGAGCAGTTATAGGGGGCTAAGATGTTTTCTCTGATAGACCTGAGATCGGGTTATCATCAGTTGAGGATAAAGGAGGGTGACTTGCCTAAGACTACTATTAGGACACGTTATGGCTATCATGAGTTCCTTGTGATGCCATTTAGGTTAACTAATGTTTCTGTAGCATTTATAGATCTAATGAATTGAGTGTTTAAACCATTCTTAGATAGATTTATGATTGTATTTATTGATGATATTATGGTATATTCCAAGAATAAAGATGAGCGTGAACAACATTTAGAAATAGTGTTGGAAATTCCAAGGAAAGAAAAATTGTATGCAAAGTTCTCTAAGTGTGAGTTTTGATTGAGTGAAATATCTTTCTTAAGGCATATTGTATCAGGAGAAAGAATAGCAGTTGATCCACAGAAAGTAGAAGCAGTGTTGAATTAGGAAAGACCCACTAGCGTGACTGAAATTAAAAGCTTTTTGGGGTTGGCTGGTTATTATAGGATGCTTATCATTGTTGGATCATTGACCAGATTGACTAGGAAGGATGTGAAGTTATTGTGGTCAGAAGAATGTGAGAAGAGTTTCCAGCTGCTGAAAGAGAAATTGACTATTGCTCTAGTATTAGTGCTTCCTTCTGGTGATGAAGGATTTGTGGTATATAGTGATTCGTCACATTAGGGGTTAGGATGTGTGTTGATACAATATGGGAGAATTGTAGCCTATGCTTCTAGGAAATTAAAGAAGCATGAGTGAAATTATCCTACCCGTGATTAAGAATTGTTTGCCATATTCTTTGCTTTGAAGATTTGGAGACACCATCTGTATGGAGCCACTTATGAAATTTTTACTGATCATAAAAGTTTGACGCATTTACCTACCCAGAAATAGTTGAATTTGAGGTAAAGGAGGTGGATGGAGTTGATTAGTGATTATGACTATACAATTCATTATCATCTAGGGAAGGCTAATGTAGTAGCTGATGCATTGAGTAGAAAGTCTACAAGGAGATTAACTGCTATTTGGAGTCATGATTTTAGCTTGATGATAGAACTAAGAGAAATGAGAATGCAGTTGAGTATCAGTGATAGAGAAATATTGATGGCAAATATGGTGGTAAATCTTCTATTATTGATCGCTTGTTACAGATGCAGAGTAGAGATGAAGGGATAGAGAAGATCAAATAAGAAGTATTGAGTGGGAAGTCGATTGAGTTTAGAGTTAGAGAAGATGGTATGGTGGTATTGGGATATAAAGTTTGTGTTCCCAATGATGTTGAGGTGAGAAATGAGATACTAAAAGAGGCTCACGATTCTGTGTATTCTATGCACCCCTGTAATAATAAGATGTACAGGGGATTAAGGCAAAATTATCGGTGGTCAGGGACGAAGAAGTATGTAGCTGAGTATATTTCTAGATGTTTGATTTGTCAACAAGTGAAATATGAGAATAGACATCTAGCAGGTTTATTATAGCCTCTTCCAGTACCTGAATGGTCATAAGAGAATGTAAGTATGCATTGTGTTATAGTGGATAGACTTTCTAAGTCTTTGCATTCCCTTCCTATTAAAACTACCTAGAATCCTGAAAAATTGGCTGAATTGTATGTAGCATAAATTGTGAGATTACATGGAGTACCTTTAAGCATTGTATCTGACAAGGATTCTAGATTCACTTCTAGATTTTAGAGGGGTTTTCAGGAAACTATGGGTTTGCAATTACAGTTTAGTACAACATTTCGTCCTCAAACTGATGGGCAGACAGAGGGAATCATTAGAATACTAGAAGATATGTTGAGGGCAAGTGTATTGAGTTTCTTAGTGAGCTGGGATGCTTATTTACATTTGATCGAGTTTGCATATAATAATCAGTATAAAACTAGTATTAGGATGGCACCATTTGAGGCTTTATATGGTAAAAGGTACAGAACTCTAGTATATTGGGAAGAACTTGGAGAAAGAAAAGGTATTTGGTCCAAAAATAATAGATTTGACTACTGAGAGGATCAAACTGGTTAGAAAGAACCTTAGAACAAAATAGAACAGACCGAAGGGATATGCTGATAATAGAAGATGACCTCTTGAGTTTCAGGTTGGTGACTAGATGTTTTTGAAGATGTCTCCGTGGAAGGACGCATTGAGATTTAAGAAGAAAGGAAAGTTAAGTCCAAGATTTGTGGGGCCATATGAGGTAATTGAAAGAGTTGGATCGGTAGCATACATATTAGATTTGCCTCTAGAGTTAAAGCAATTACACAATGTGTTTCATGTTTCAATTTTGAGAAAGTGTTTACATGATGACTTCCATAGTATTTCGAATCAGGCTGTAGAACTTCAAGAAGATTTGACCTTTATACAAGTACGAATTAGAATTCTAGACAGAAATGAACAAGTCTTACGTAATAAAGTTATTCCTTTGATTCAAGTATTGTGGCAGAACAAAGATGTTGAAGAAATTACTTGGGAGCATGAGGCAAGAATGAGGAAAAAGTACCCCTAGCTTTTTCATGAGTTAGGTAAGGAAATTTCTGGGATGAAATTTTTATAAGGAGGGTAGAATTGTAATACCTGTTTTCTTAAAGTAAATGTTAAGAAGTAATTTGATAGATATTAAATGGAATTAAAATAATATATACATGAAAGATTTACTATTGAATAAAATATATATATTTTTTAAAAAGACCCATGGACGCTAGCGCCTAGGTGTAGTGTGCGTGGTTAAAATGAAGAAGGAAAGGGGGGGGGGGGGGACAACACCTGGACATCTAGGTGTTGTCCACCCAACATGCAAAGTATGCATGTTTTGGGACACTAAGCAACCAAATTGAAGAACGGTGCAGGAGACGGTTTAGTATAAAATTTTAGTTTTTTTGTTTAAGTTTCATTAAAAATCTGTTTACACTCTCTCAAATTGCTCTCTTTCTTGAAACACTCGGGGATTGAAAGAAAAGTTGAAAGATTGAAATTTTGAAGAAGTTTATGGGAGAATTTTAAAGAGATTTGAGGGAAGCTTTAAGAAAAAACAAAAGGTAATAATGCAAATTTTATTTTTAAAAAAAATGCATACATAAAATTACCTGGAATTTGATTTAGAAATTTAGAGGTATGAATTACGGAGGAATTGAAGAATAAATTAGAAATTTTAATATAAATATTATGTCAAGTGTTGACGATTAGCAATAATGTGAAATTGCTGAAAGGAGCAAGAAAGGCAAGTAGGTGATCCCTATGTAGCTTTAAGTGCTACATGGTAGTTAGATTTACTTTTAGTAAACAAAATGAATAAAAATATGAATTTATGATATTTGAATAAATGAGTGAAATATTATGATTTAATGATGTATTTTCTGTAATATATGAAAATTGATTGATTGATTGATTAGGAATTTAATAGTATGTTGAATATTAATTATATAAGAATTTATATTTTAAAAATGATGGATTAATGAAAAATATGCTGAGAAGTCATATGAAATTTCTGAAAGATATGATTGAAAAGTTGATATGATATATGATCAAACAATTTAACAAATATGATAAAAAAATAATTTTAAGAAAGATATAGATAGTTGAATTGAATGTTTTGATGTATGCTTGCTTGCATATTATTTCTCATATGCAAAAAAGAAAAGACCAGAAAGGCAGCTGGTCTAGCTGAAAAGATGTTGACATGTGGGAAGACGTTCCTAGATGATAATATGAAATGATCTGATGAGAAAGAACTGAAGATAATTTAAATTCATGCATTACATTTGTTTTCAATATTGATTATTATTGATTAAGAAGCTAAAGTATCAGTCTTGATTGTGAAATGATTGATAGACAAATGAGTCTCACAGATATATATATATATATATATATATATATATATATATATATATATATATATATATATGATGATAAAGAAATGTGAAAGTATGATATGATAAAAATTATTTGATTGATTGATTATACGCTGCGAACCTCATAATGAGGTAAATAATGATGTTGAATTGATAATATCGAGATGATTAAATAAACAATTGAAAAATTGATATGTTTGATGATTAATTTAAGAAGGGATTGATAAATAGTTGGAATTATGATATGAGTAGTGATAATAAAATGTTATTATTGAATTATATGAGATAATAGATGAATGAATATTGGAAGATTATGTGAAGGATTGAATTATTATATGTAAAAAAATAGAGGATTGACATTGATGAATTAGAAACGATTGAATTATAAGACATTATTTGAATCGAGTACTTCCAGTAAATTTAATTCACTGAGCTTGTAAAGCTCACCTCTCGTTTTTGAAAATTTTCAAGTAGAGGGTAGGGCAGATAGAGTTTAAAGCTGATATCAGAAGTAATTACTTTAAGTAAGTCCCGTGGTCAAGTCCTCAAACATTATACGAAAGAAGAAAGAAAATTTGTAATAAAATCTTTTCATGCATTTTGTTATATTTATATATTGTTTATAATAGGAGAATAATGATGTATCTCCTCTAAAAAGGGTTGAGGATTTATGTATGTATATATTTTAAGTCGATATAGGTTTTATATTGTTGCATATATGTGTCGTGTTGGGATTTCAAAATGTGACGACACCGTCTAGGGGGTGGCCAACCCGGGATTGGACGTTACACTAGGCTCTTTATACTAATTAGTAATTTTTTTTATAAAAAAAATTGAGCCTGAGCTTAATCTCGGACCTGCCCAGAGTGTAGCTTTGCCACTGCCTAGAAGTCCTCTCGATCCATCTTAAGGGACATGCCACGTGCCAGCTGAGAAAGGATGGACAATGTTGAACAAGTTATCACTTGGTAAGTTCATGGTAGGAATCCGTTGTCTCCCAAAGACACCCGTCAGGCCTATTGTCATATCCTTCGAAACCATCTCCATCTATTTGGATTATTTGAAGATCTAGGATTGGTAGATAGAAACGAGGTGTAGCTGGGGGTGCATTGCTCGAACCTCGAACTTTCCTAGAGAACTAGATCAGTTTTATTAGGAGTAAGGAGCTTACCTAATGCAAAATTTACTAGTCAGACTTAGCCACGTAAGATCATTATGTTATGAAATTATGACATCAAAATGTGGGGTAGACCGTGTAACTGATACTTGAGTAATAAGGTCATGACACATGGCTAAAAATATTTCCTATAATTACCTTACTCGTATCATTTGGAAGAAGTTTGAAAATATACACACATAATGTTGGCACATTCTAATTGGTGGTCACACCATGACATTATAGGTATGCCACACTGAATCATAACTCATAGGTGGAATCTTCTCATATAAGAGTTATAATCCTTTAGAAACTACACAACTCTAGCAAGAGTTGTGTCCTTATGTAGAGTCACCTATGTATGTTTTGGTACTCTATAAATACGACTCAAATCATTTAGAATCTTCACGTCATTCTCTACAATATTAACATACAGAGAGTAACAGATTCTATAGGATCACAAGACACTTATTTGTGAGATAAACAGTCTCATAACAACACCGATTATTTTTATGGATATTCAATGATATCAAAGTCTTGTTACTAATGTATGTTAATCCAATCATTCTAAGAACTCCTCTCTTACCCCCTCTCTATATATATTTATAATTATCCAAATGATGTCCAACCTCAACCAACAAAAGAATTCAAAAATTGGAGAATCGAGTTTCAACATCGTAGATTAAACGAAGAACAATAACAATAAATTGTTGAAATCTCCAATGACCAATAGGATCTAAATGAAAACCTTTTGTCATCACCGACACTCATTGAGGAATCAATATTTTTTCTCTACAACTATTTGATTATTCTGACCAGTGGCTGTACAAGATCAGAAAACAAAAAGTAAGGAAAACTACTCCATGCAATTCAATACATTTAACCCCATCCATTCTTAGGGGCGTGTGCTGTTCATCAACAATTAAGAAGATGTTTTCATTCGAAAATAGGGGAAGATCCATTTAAACCCAACCATCATCGGACTCATCTTGACTAGAAAACAAACCATCATGGTCGTACTTCCTCTGCCATCAAAACCTAGAGATTTTTTGGCAAAATCAAACAGTGACGGTGACGGTGAAGGTGACGGAAAAGGGGCAAAAAGTCCCTTGGCTTTCATGGATTTCGTAGCTGAGCATGGTGCACCACTATTCTAGCCAACATCATCAACAAGAAATGATGCACAAGTGGTCTTACCCCATAACTCAAGCAACCCCTGGTTCGCACCAGAATTAATGAACCAAACTGGTGCCATTTCAAGGCCCCAATTCAACGAGGAAGAAAAAGAAATTTATGGGTCATTTTTTGACCCGCGACCTAGTTTCGCCCATTTGGGTAGGATTTGGTTTTATCCAACCCAAGCTAAGCTTAGTTCTAAAAATTTGGACTCCTAGTCCCAAAAACTTAAAATTCAAATTTCTCTTATATAAGTGCACTAGCAAGCTGATAAAAGAATTCTAAGATACCTGAAAGGAACCATCAAATTGAAATTGTATTTTGGTTTAAGTGATATTGATAATATTATATACTCCAATGCTAACTTCGCCAAAGATCAGGATGATAGAAATTCAATTGGTGGAACAACAATTTCTTAGGGAAGTAAGAAACAAGAGTGTGCTATGAAAAACACTATGGACGTTGAATATGTTGAATGCAGTGCTGCTACTAGTGCAATAGTATGGATAAAGAGATTTATGAAAATTCTCAAGATTGATATACCATGTAAGGTAATCAATGTGTTATGTGATAATATATATGGCATATAATTAATAAAAGTGGAGCAAACAACTTTAAAGGAAAGCACATTGTCGTGCATTATCACTATATACAAATTATAATGGATAGATGTGAGTTAAAGTCGACTACTTCTCATCTAAGTAGATGGTAGCACACCCGATGACAAAATAGTTGTCTATGGATAGATTCAAAGAACTTGTGGTGGCTATGGGATTAAGATAGATCCGATGGTAATGATGCCACCAGAAAAGTTTGTTACTATGACATCAAGGAAGAATCCATAATGGCTATAAAATCGAGGAAGAATTCATACTAAGAAAGGACAACAAGAACTGTATCAGTTGAGATGATGATCCCAAATTATGGAATCGATACAACTCTCACTCTCAAATGGGATCACTGATGTATAGTAGTGAGAGGCCACTAGGGAGATAATGAGGTTGGATCATAATCTATCCATTCTAAAGCTCGGATGAAAGAGGTATAGAAAGATTGACCATTCAATTATGACCTATAGTGAGAACATAGTCACCAACCAAGATGACATAGTGGTGAAAAATCAGTCTTTTAGAGCAGGGGGTTGGTATAGGTTGTAGAATGCCACAAGAAGAACATAAAATACGATAGAAATTTCCATGGATACCGTTGTGAGGGCTAGGTAATTCCAATGTATTTGGGAACTTGGTGTCGTCTGAAATATGGCAAGTCGATATGTAATACTGTGATGCTTGGACAAGGTGAGTAATAGAAATAGGTAGGGTGTGACAGAATTTGTGCAAATAATATGCATACATAACAATGTATCTAATGGTTAAACCCTTTAAGAGTGAGATAGTTATTATTCTTCTAATGAGTCGCAACATTAGAAAAATTACTTGTATCAACCCATTGTCTATAGGTTTAGAATTGAGAATGTGTTGGTCCTCCTCTGACTAACTAGATCATTGCCTGAATTATGCCCAAACAGTACTATATGGCAGCAGCAGTATAGAATGGGGTGTCGATTCCATGAAAAGAACGTTCTAGAAGTCTCAGGCAAAAAATAATGGAAACAAAATTAAAAATTAATATTAAGAAAATGTTGAGAATTAAATGAGGCAATTGAATTAAGTGAAAGGAAATCAATAATGAGAAATACATAAGTCCAAGAATCCGTCCTAGATTTCATAGCTTCAGCTTGTATCAATTTAGTAATTATAACTCCACCATGCATTTCACATCCTAAATGTGTAACCAAAAAATAATAGTGAAAGCATCAAAAATATTCTTTTGTAAATTATTATGAGAAATCCCCTCTTTGTTTTTAAAAGTAATGCAACGGTCGATCATATATGATATCCTAAATCGTCGATATATCTGGAGAAAATAACGCAGTAAAGGACAATCATATATAATTAATCTACCGAAATCAATTGTATCCTAAATTCCACACATAAGAGAAACATGATTGAACTTATATGGAGAAAAAGAACAACAATCACCAGAGTTAAATAAAATCTATGGAAGAAGAAAATACAATTGTCTGTCACACAAAAACATCAACTTCAATATTAAATAAAGGAAAAATCTCAAAATAATTATTAAACGTAGAAACACAAATAACTAAATTAAATACAAGCCAAACCCACTATGTCTAGGAGTTCATCTCTTCGCCTTAGTTGGAACTTAGCCTAGCCAATAATACATAATCACCAACGCTCTCCGAAAAATTCAATGTGTATCTCTCCAGCCCCCCCTTTTCTGAGTCAAAGTCCTATTTATATCTGTATGGAGATGACTTTGTAGACATTAAAAAATCGCATTAGGGTTTCAGTTTGGAAGCTCAGGTCACGACCTCTTTCTATCCAAGTGTAACGACCTATCCCGAGTTAGCCACCTCCAAGACAGTGTCATCACATTTTGAAAATCCTAGCATGACACAAATATGCAACGATAAAAAAATAACACTAATAGAAATCTTTACATCAATCCTCAACCCTCAACCATCAACCGGAGAGATACATCAATATAATATTGACTTAAACATTTTATACAACATAATATGCATGAATATTTATAAATAAGTATTTTATTTTATTTTATCATTAGTTTGAGGATGTTGACACGTACATGGCTTACAGAAAATGATTTTGTCTGAACCTCAACTCACCAAACTATTTGTCATGCCTGCTACCTAAAATCAATGTACAATGAAGGGTGAGCTTCACAAGCTCAATGAATTAAATTTACTAGAAGTACTCAATCTGTATAAATAGTCTTTCAATATTTAATCATTTATATCTCATACAACTTGATACTAGCATTTCACTATCACTACACATATCATGAGTCATATTCTCTATCAATCTCTTCTTCTTATTTATTGGTTCACCTCAAGACCATCAATTATCTCAAAATTACCTCTTAATGAGGTTCACATCATAAAATCTACCATTTAGATGGTTCTTATCACCATAACTATCTCTCTATGAGACTCATCCATCTATAAATAAATTCGCAATAACACACCACACATCAGCATTTCAATACTGTAAGCAATAATTAAAACAGATGCAATGCATGAATTATTATTATGGGAACGTCTTCCCATATGTCGACATGTTTTTATTATCTTAGATTAGTTGCCTTCCTGGTTCTTTCATTTTCATTAGACCGGCTACCTTCCAAGTTCTTTTATTTTATTTAATGCATATGTATATGAACAATGATATGAAATATGCATCTGAACAATAACATTAAAAAAACCAAACATAAATTCAAATATTTAAATTTTGCTATCCTGTCTTTCCTCAAATTATTATAAAAAATTTTACTAAATTTCTCTCATAAAAAATTACATCAAATCATCCATCTTAGCTTGTCAAGATCCACTAATTTTCATCTCCTCATAATTCGTATCAAAACATCAACCATAGCTCATCAAGAATTTCACTTATCGCTTTCATTATTAAATCAACTTATTATTCCAAAAATATTATCTCCCCTAATAATTTTCTACATGACCAAAATTCATATCATACCTATCAATCAAACTTTTATCTACCACCAAAGCATAAGCTAATAATTTATTTAATATTATCACTACATAATTTTATTTTTTATTTAGATTACTTAAAGTAAATCTAACTCACCACGTAGCACTTAAAGCTACCCGTGGATCACCTCCTTGCCTTTCCCATTCCTCTCAGAAATTTTCCTCAGTTGCTGATCATCAACACCTAACATAATATTTGTATTATATTTCTAATTATTTTTTTTAATTCTTTATAAACCGCACCCTTTGAAAATTCCCACTTTGAATTCCAGGAAATTTCATGAATGCTAAAAATTCCAAAATCAACATTACATTATTACCTTCTGTTTTTCTGATAGCTTTTCGTGTTTCTCTATGAAATTTCGTAGTAAATCCCTTCAAAATTTTGCCATTTCAATCTTTTTTTGAGTCCCTAAGTATTTTGAGAAATAGAGTAGTTTGAATTGTAAAAGGAAGAAACAAAACAGAATTTGGTAACAAAATCAATTTATATCCCACTTTTAAGCGGCAATTGCCGCACTTCTCACTATTCACAAATGCCCAGCTGCTTAACATGCAGCAAAATGAAATCACAGTTACAACACCTAGACTTTCAGGTGTTGCACGAAAATTGTGTTCTTTTTCTTTTTCTTTTTTCCTTTTACTGTTACCGAATTTTTTTTTTCGTTTTCATTTTATTTGTAAATATGTCTCCATGCGTCAATTTTTTTTTCTTTTTTTCAAAAGAATTATATTATTCAATTCTACATCCTTTGCGAAAATATATTGTTTTAATTTCATGTTATATTTATTAAATTACTTCTTTACCCTTACTTTACGAATACGGGTATTACAAATCTACCCACCTGATAAAAATTTCGTCCCCGAAATTTCCTTACTTTACTCCAGAAACAAATTTGAATAATATTTCTTCATAATTGTTTCACGTTTTCACGTAATCTCTTCAACATCCTTATTCCGCCACAGAACTTGAACTAATGCAATTATTTTATTATACAAGATCTGTTCTTTTGTCTAAAATTCTCACTGGTACTTGTATATAAGCCCAAACTTTTTGAATTTCTATAACTTTGCTCGAAATATTTTAATATTCATCATGTAAACACTTTCATAAAGTGAAAAACGAAATACATTATATAAATGTTTTAATTCTGGAGGCAACTCCAGGCTACTCACAACTAGTCCAACTTTCTCAACAACCTCATAGGGTCCTACTTACCTCAGACTCAACTTTTCTTTCTTTTTGATCCTCAACACACTTTTTCATGGAGATATTTTTAATTACACCCAATCACTTACTTGAAACTCGAAAGGTCTTTTTTTATTATCAGCATAGCTATTCGGTCTATTCTGTATTGCTTTACAGTTCTCTCTAACCAATTTGATCATCTCAGTTGTTAAATCAAGAATTGATGGACTAAGTATATTTCTCTCTCCCACTTCTTCCCAACATATAAGAGTTCTACACCTCCTACCATACAAGGCCTCAATGGGTGCCATCCCAATACTAGTTTTGATACTGATTATTATTAGCAATTTCAATTGATGGCATGTAATCATCCCAACTTACTAAGAAATTTATCACATTTGCTCTTAACATATCTTCTAGTACTCTAATAATCCTTTCTAGTACTGATTATTATAAGCAATTTCAATTGATCGCATGAAAAATTATATTAAATTGTAACTATGTACCTGTGGCTTTTTGAAAGTCTCTCCAAAACCAAGATGTAAATCTAGTATCTCTAAATGACACTATTCTCAATAGTACTCCATACAACCTCACAATCTCAGCTACATCCTTCTTCAATCTTGACCACAAAAAATTCTATCTCAATCCTCTATACATCTTGTTGTTACTTGGTTGCATCAAATCTACGTCATCATGTGCCTCTCTCATTATCTTTTTTCTCAACTTCGCATTATTGGGAACACAATTTCCATGTTCCAATACCAAAATACCCTTATTTCAATTTTTGAACTCAAAATGCTTTATAGTAAGCACTCAATGCTTAATCTTTTCTATCTCTTCATCTCTACCATGAATCTCTAAAACATTTTACTATGGATGATTGTCCAACCATATTCGTTAACCATGATCCTCTATCACTGATATTCAACTCCATTCTTCTCTCTTTTAAATTTATCATCAATTTCACATCAGGACTCCCAATAGCAGTTAACCTTTTTGTAGACTTTCTACTCAATGCATCGGCTATCACCTTCGCAGTTTCTAGATGATAATGAATTATACAATCATAGTTACTAATCAACTCCATCCACCATCTTTGCCTTAAATTTCTCTCTCTCTGGGCAGGTAAGTATGCCAAACTCTTATAACCCATAAATATCTCACAAGTTGCTCTATACAGATGATGTCTCTAATCTTTAAAGTAAGCACGATAGTAGCCAACTCTAAGTCATGAGTAAGGTAATTTCTATCATGAATCTTTAATTGCCTAGAAGTATGGGCCACAGCTTTCCTATGTTACATATATCCCAATTATTGATGTGACGCATTACTATACACCACAAATACTTCATCACCAGAAGAAAGCACCAATACTGGAGCTGTAGTCAATTTTTCTTATTGTAATTGGAAATTGTTTCTCACACTTTCCTCACCATATAAATCTCATATCTTTCCTGGTCAGTCTATTCAATAGTATTTTAATAATAGAAAAATTCTGAAAGAATCATCTATAATAACCAGCTAACTCCAAGAAGATTCTAATCTCAATCAGATTAGTTAGTCTCTCCCAAATTAACATTGTCTCTACCTTTTGTGGATCAACTGTTATGCCATTTCCCGATATTACATGTTCCAAGAAAGTTATTTCATTCAGCCAACACTCATACTTATAGAACTTTGCATATAATTTTTCTCTCCGCAGAATCTCCAATACACTGTCTAATGTTTCACATGTTGTTCTTCTCTCTTAGATTATATCGGAAAGTCAAATACAACCATAAACTTGTTAAGATATAGTTTAAACACTCTATTCATCAAGTCCATGATTGTTTCTGGAACATTAGTTAATCCAAATGACATCACAAAAAGCTTATGACTATAATGTGTCCTAAAAGCAGTCTTAGGCACGTCTCCTTTCTCTATCCTCAATTGGTGATAACCTGATCTCAGGTTTATCTTAGAAAACACTCTCACTCCTTCCACTGCTCAAACAATTTATTTATCCTGGGGAAAAATGTATTTATTCTGATTCAACTATTTGTAGTCTATATACAATCTCATCGTTCCATCTTCCTTTTTCATGAACAACCCAAGGGCTCCCCAAATACATTAGGTCCGATAAATTGTTTATCCAAAAATTCTTAAAATGGTACGTTCAACTCTCTCAATTCAGCTGGTATCATTCTATAGGGTGTTATTAAATATATGTGATGATCTTGGTATCAATTTAGTCTTCCTACTTTATCAAGAATTACAATAGAATAATCTTTCACTACTAAGATTTATTCTAACTTCCTATTTCTTTTTTAGAACCCATTATGTATGCCAAATACTCCTCACATCCTTTTCTTTAACCATCTACTAGTAGTCAGAGTAAAATAAGATAGTTCGAGAGTATCTTATGTTCTCCCTGAAAGTTAAACTCCTCATATCCATATCTTGAACACTACATTCTTTCTAGAATAATCAACCATATTCAAAGATAATAAATCAGCTTTGGATTTTCTATCACTGATACGAATCGCACAATCTTTGTAAACATTTATGATTATTACTCTATCTCTAGTGGGAACTTCAACAAAAATATTTTGCATCAAAGGACTAATACATACTTCAATAGGCTTCATATGAATACTGGATGCAAAAGAATGGGTTGCACCAAGATCAATCAACATTGATATGTCCACCTTCTCTACACATAAAGTACTTCAAATTTTGACAATTATTGGATAAATATCTTATCAGATTACATCTATAAAACGTTCTAATATTTTTATCACATTATCACATCCTCTAAGTAGTACACTGCCACATTTACCATAACTTCTAGTTCCCATAACCTATCTCTCAAATCTAGGGGTCCCACCGATATTACTCTGAGCTACAGAAGCAACAGATTCTGGTTGCCTCTGACTCTATACTAAATTTCTCTGTGACAAGGAACGCCTCATCTGGGGTGGTCTCTCACCCTGTACACTCATACTACCACTACCTCTATAACCTTCATGTCTAAACCTCTTTAACCACTCTTTCTATTTCCCTTAAACTCCATCACATCTCTCTCAATCTAAAATGTTATATCCAGCAACTTGACATAATTCATATGCCTCATGTAAGATAGTTTTGACTAAATCTTTAAACATAGTTCATCTATGATCCTCTTACACTTCTTCTCCTCTAGGTCTACCATTTTCGATACCACCCTTGTCAAAGCCACAAATCTGCTATCATACTGAGTCATAGTCGACATATTTTACCTCAAATAAATGAAATCTCTATTTTGTTAGGCTCTAGAGATATAAGAAAAGTATTTATCAAGAAAATATTCCTTAAACTTATTCCAGGTTAAGGGTCTATCAACATATGCACTTACTTTGGGAAGAATATCCTATCATCATTCTAAAGCTTCTCCTTCTAACTCAAACGAAGCAAAGGCAACCCTCTGTCTATCAGTTACTGGTAAAATACCAAATAATCTTTCTACATGTTTCTCCCAAAACTCAAGCTTAAAAGGATTCATAGATCCTTTAAACAACAAAGCATTCAACTTAACAATCTCCCTGCATCTCATGCCTAAACTCACTTTTCCACTTTTGAACATTTATCATTGTTAGATTAATAGCCTCAAGCACTGCTCTAGCTTATACATTAAGTCTATGTTATAAGCTATCAACTTTATCATTTGTTACATTCATTTTCTCAAGAGCATGTGTAAGAGCTTATCTTAGCTCATCTCTTTCAATTTCAGATTCTCTCACACATTTACTAATATCAATTATACTGTCAACACATTCCCTTTTAGGAACCATAGATTCAGGCTCAACCTCAACTTATCAAAAAATATTGAGGGCCTATCACGCCCTCTCAAATCAACAACTCTAACTCTAGCTCTAGCACATCCGTATATCATCTTTAGACTATTTAAAATATAATTTATTTTAATCTTCCACTTTCTTACTTTTTATGTAGTCTACAGAATCATAAAACCTAATGCTTTGATACCAAAATTATAACAACCCATCCCAAGATGGCCACCCCCAAGACAGTGTCATCACATTTTGAAAATCTCAGCACGACACATATATGCAACAATAAAAAAGTAACACTGATTACGCCCAAAGTATAACACGGTTATTGTAGTATAACTTTGGGGTGTCGATTCCATAGGGAAACAAGTTAATTACGAAAGAAGGTATAAACTTTAACACTAACGATAATGATTAGGTGAGAGAATATGAGTTTTGATAATGCAATATTGTGTAAAAGAGTTGTGCGAATATAACGAAGAATATAAATAAGAAATAACAAGGTTCCGGGAATCCTCCTTAGGTTTGTTCCCTATTTCCACTCTTGATTCAAATTTTTATCTCGATTGCAAGTTTCACATCCTAAACAGGCAATCGGAAAGTATTCAATCAAGCACATTTATATCTCTAATTTAATTTCTACAAATTACTCTTTGATTTCAATTCAAGCAAACATGATTTATCTTATAGATTAGCAAGAAACGACAATATATTGCAATAATGATATCACAGTAATGGCCGATCTATAAGATAAATATACCGAAATCAATTACATCCAAACAACTTGACATAAAAAAAGCTTGACTAGACTTATGTGGAGTAGAAGGATGCAATCACCAGATTGAGAGAAACTAAAAGAAGAAGAATATAGAATACAGCTATCACATGAACTCAAATCCTTCTTAATTAATCAAAGAGTAAATCATAGACAATGTTTTAACACTAAGTCCATACAAATGAATCAAGAACAGGAAATAAGGAACAATAAAACCCTAAGGATTCATCCCTTTCCCTTGTTTGATGATTAGTTAGCCATGAAACTCAAGGTGGAAAAACAATATAGATGTTCTCCCCTTGATTTCTTGGCCATGGAGCTCAAGGTGGAAGAACAATGTGGATGTTCCTTCCTTGATTTCCAACTCACGAAAACTTAAACAGAATGCTAAAAACTTCTCTAATTTGTATCTATCAAAAACTGTCTTTGTTTTTCTCCTCGAGCTCGCCCCCTGGCTGCAAACCTTAAGCATATATTTATAGCCCACGAGGGAGAGCTGTCTTTGCACAGCCTTAATTTGAGTCTGAATTGGAGTCCAGAAGCATCTGCGCACTGCTGGCTTTGTCTGAGCGTGCGCCTGAGCGCTGGAAAGTGAAGCCTGGAACGTGAAGGTGGGTCCAGCACCATGTGCGCGCTGCTGGCTTTGTCTGAGCGTGCGCCTGGGCGCTGGAAAGTGACGGCTGGAATGTGAAGGTGGGTCTAGCAGCGTGTGCGCATGTCCAAGTGTGCGCCTGGGCATTGGAAAGTAAAGGTGCAGCGTTAGTTGGCGAGGGGCGCGGCGCTGATGGCCGAGGGGCGCAGTGCTGGTTCATGGGCACCTAGGCGCTCACTCTTGTTTGCCTGGGCGCTGGGGCGCTGGTTCATGGGCGCCTAGGCGCTCTCTTGTTTGCCTGGGCGCTGGTTCATGGGTGCCTAGGCGCTCACTCTTGTTTTCCTGGGCGCTGGGGCGCTGGACAGTGAGAGGTGAGGCGCTGAGCTTTGTTCTGGAGGCCTGAACTATTTCCGCTAAAACTGACATAACTTTCACTAGAAAAATCCTTTTTCCGAACCGTAAAATTCTCAAAAAAATAGACTTCCGGATCTTTCTAAACATGTATGGCTCATCTCCTGGTTCTTCCTACATCAATATAGTTTAATCTGCAAAGATGATTGATCTGTACGGGAAATTCTGGCAATTTAGTGAAACTCCTTCAGCTTGTATGCAGAAGTGCACACACTAGTGTGCCTACCCTTAACTTGTTCCAAAGTGATGCACACACTTGTGTGCAGTCTTTCAACTCAATGTACTTTATTGCTCCAACCTTGGTTTAGACTTTTAATCATCTTTATATCATTTTTGGAAATGTCTAAACCTTGGACAAAAACGAGCACCGACACCCAAGATCTTTTGGCGCTTTAAACATGGATCGCTTTATCATCTCTTTTGTACTCAACGCACCTAAAAATGCATCGAATTAAGTCAATGATTTATGAATAACACTTTAGAGTTATCAACATGTAAAAGTGCGATTACGACCGAGATTAACCCTAAAGTGTTAACAATTAAGTATTGTTTAGATGCATTTTATGACTCTCATCACAACCCCCAACTAGCTTATTGCTAGTCCCTAGCAATTCAAGCGAAAGACATGAAATGAGTTCTTTATTTAGAAATTAATGCAAAATACAACAATGCTAGTGTTAACCAAGAGTGATTCAAAAATCTTTGTCTCAAAAATCATGCGTAACATATAGCATATAGAATCATTAAATTTCACTCAAATCCAAAAATAATTCAAACATCAATCTTAAAATCGTTAGTGACTCTTAACATTCGTCTTACCACAATCCATTAATCTGAACATCCGGATGATTTTATGCACAATATTCATGAATACAAGGCTTGGCCTCTAAAAAAAAAATAAATCGCGTGACATCAATCATAAAAACAAGCTCCATAAGCTTACATTTCAAACCACTCTCCACTATTGTAGAAAAATCACATTACATTGGATCAATAGGTCTTTAATAAGCTTGTAACGTTTGATTAAGGTAAAGGCTAAGAAAGAATGGGAAGAATTCACAAGTAAAATAACTTAATCTCTTAGTTTTGAACATAGCTCTTTAAGAACTGGATAACCTTACTTCAGTACCCAACTTTTCCAACCATTTTTATTATTTTTTTTTTCTTTTCGAGGATTGTTTTCTCAACAAATCACCATTTGTTTTTATTTTCTTTTGTATTTTGGCATAAAAGACCATTCACCTCCTTTTTCATTTCTTTCTTTTCCACAACCCCCAACTTATCTCCTTTAATGTACTTGGGTTGTGGTAGTGATATTTTTTCATATTTCCACCCTTACTCATTTTAAGTGCTTCTCACAACATATGTATAGTTAAGTTCTTCTTAAGAGAGAGGTAAGGATAAAATATTCTCTTTAGGCTTATAAGGGTAAGTGAATGGGTTTTTGAAAGAAACCAGGCTCAACTTCGTTTCCAAGAAAAAGGCTCAAATAGGTGACTAGTGATATATATCGCAAGGGTAGGTTTGAAAGGCTCAAATGGTTCAAAAATGGCCTATATCATATCCTAAGTAATGTGCATTCTAGGAATTCGCCTCAAGTGGTTATCAAGTAAGTTCTAGAGCTTGCCGAGACCGCAAAAATATTTACAAAATAATCACACATAAAACTTTTCTAAATGCTTACGATTAATCATACAATCTTACCATAAGCTAGAGTCTCTAACCAAATCAAGATTGATACTTAAATTAATTTCAAACCGAAGCAAGATTTGATTTCTTCTAAGTGCTATATGCTATCTCAATTAAGGTCATATCATTGACATGTGAATAACTCCAAGGCTAACACAAAGCATGCTAAAAACAAACTTTTTTTTTTTTAATTATCCTAACAAACAAAACGTAGGAAAGTGACACCAAGCAGTTCAATGGAAAAAGGAAAGAAATGTGTTTCCTCCACCCCCAACCTAAACATTGTATTGACCTCAATGTGAAAGAAAAAGGAAAAGAAACTCCCTTTGTTAGCCAAAAGTGCACAGAAGTTGAAAATTGCACACCACCATTTGAACTGCATACCCTTCTTCTCGCTGAAAATTTTGATCTACAATATAGAACAGAACAAGCAAAAAGGAAGCAACTGCGGTGTAACATCAAGATCCCCACCGTATGTTAGGTTAGCACACGAAATGGAAATAACTAACAACTAAGATAAAAGACGAAAAATAAATAAAATAAAAACACAAGAAATGTTAGTACAATAAATAAAATAAAAGTGGACAAACAAGAGATATCCCTACTAATCCTCGAAATTATCATCATCTACTTCAATCTCTTCAGTCCCTTCACCTTCCTCGGGAGGCGGGTCAAAAAATGAACCTGGATAGGGTGGCATAGTAGGAAAAAGACCCATATTACAACCAGTAGTGGAGGCAAGGTGTTGGTACATCTGACCAAAAGCAGAGTTGACCTCTGCTTAGTAATCGGCTTGCCGAGCCAGGAACCGGTCTTGCCTAGCTAACATTTGGTCTTGACGATCTAGCCTATCAAACAACAATTTATGATGCTCGTCAAAACGACTCTCTAAGCGCTCAAGGCGCTCAGCAACCGTGATATTCTTAGAGGGGGGAGGGCTGCTAGCAGCTATGGCTCCCTCGCTCGAAGTTGGCGACCTGGAGGCTTTAATCTGAGCGAGCATGCCATCATCAATGGGTTTATTTGGTGGTTGGGTTTCCTCATCAGTACTGTGTGGGACTCCAGCTCGGATACACAATTGAGTAATTAAAGAAGGAAAGTATAATCCGAGCTTTAGTCTAACAGTGTGTAAGATGGATTTACAGATGACTTGGCCCACATCGACAGTCATTCCCATCAAAATTGCATAAATCAGAATAGCTCGCTCAACAGTGAGATCACTATAGTGCAAGGCAGACATCAACCTGTGACACACAAAATATTGCCAAACCCCGAGCATTGACATTTAGAGAAGCAGCGGGCAAGGTGATCGGGGAATCACTCGACATTTTCCATGTAGTGTCCGGAATACAGAGAGTATGGCGAATCTCTTCATAATTAAATGTAGACACATATGCTCTATACTCACTGTGTGGGATGTCAGGTAACCCATAGAAGGTATTTATTGATGAGATGCTAAAAGAGACTATTTTTCCTCTCACCCACACTTTACCATTGCTATGTTCGTCGGCATTAGCGTAAAATTCTCGGACCAAATTTGGTAGGGAATGAAAGGGTGATTTTGTAAATGCACTCCAATTCCTATAGAGAATCATTCTAAAAAGAGTCGGGTTCGCACTCTCGGTAATGTTAAATCCTCTCTCGGGAATGAGTTTTCTATTTTGCATTTTTTTAACATAGCTCTCACTCGCTTCAAAACTAACAAACTTAGTCTCATCAAACTCTTGTGGTTCTTTTCCCTTAGCTCTCTTCATCCTTGGTGCCATGGAAATTAAATAAATGAAACAATGAACTTAAGAGCAAAATTTAACCACCAAAAAGCACAATTGAACAATGAAGAAGATAAATTGGTCTTACTTGCCCACAATTGGAGAGAGGAAAAGCTACCCACCAATTTGATATCTTTGTGAAAAAAACAAGTTCCTCTTAGAACCAAATCTCTTGGAGAAATTTTCTGCAAAAAATGGGAGACATTAGTGTGCAATTCTTCAAGAATTGAAGTTTAGATCAAGAAAGGAAGAGGGAAAGAGTTGGTATAGGTTGATATGGAGGGACAATGAGAGAGAGAGAGGAGTGTGCAGCTGTTGGTGTGAGAGGAGAAATGAAGAAGAGGCTGGAAAAAGTGTTTAAATAGGGCAGATTTTAGGGTTTTGGTGCTGATGGGCTCGGCCAAGCGATGAGGCGCGGGCCTGGTGTGCGCCTGGGCCTGTGCACCTGGGCCTGGTATGCACCTGGCCTGTGCGCCCGGGCCTGATCCAGTGTCCTAAAACAGAAAATTCCTTGCTTGTACAAAAACAACACACAAAGAAAAAAAATAAAATAGGCTTAACAACACAAAAAAATTCTAAATTAACAAAGACTTAAATTAACCAAAAAAAATTTAATAAAAAAAAAATTCTAAATTAGTCAAAAATTCAATAAAACAAAAATTCTAAATTAATCAAAAATTTAATAAAACAAAATGAAAACTAGTATACAGTGGAACGAAAGTACCCGATTACCAAACATAAATCGGGGCCACCAAAGAAATTTCTTCGGTGCTGTCTTTAACATGTTCGTGTTCCAAGTACAGCTTCAACCTTTGGCCATTGACTCGAAATGCTCGACCATCGGAAGGATCTTCAATCTCAACCACTCCATTGGGAAAAACACTCTTTACCACATAAGGTCCCTTCCATCGCGATCTCAATTTTCCCGGATGAAGATGTAATCGCGAGTCATACAGAAAGACTTTATTACCTTGTTCAAAATGTTTCCGGAGAATTTTCTGATCATGTACCATCTTCATCCTTGATTTCAAATCCTTAGCATTGTCATATAAATCATCCCTCAACTCCGCAAGTTCGCAAAGTTGCAATTTCCTTTCTTCACCGGACAACTTAAGGTCATAGTTAAAATTTTGGATAGCCCAGTATGCTCTGTGCTCAAGTTCTACTGGCAAATGACATGCTTTGCCAAACACTAAACGATAGGGAGATGCTTCAAGAACCGTCTTGTATGCTGTCCGATACGCCCAAAGTGCATCCGACAGGCGCAAGGACCAATCTTTTCGGTTCGGATTCACCGTTTTCTCAAGTATCTGCTTGATCTCCCTATTTGCTAATTCAGCTTGACCATTAGTTTGTGGATGATATGCTGTAGAAACCTTATGGGTGACTCCATACCTACGCATTAAAGCCTCAAAAGAACGGTTACAAAAATGTGACCCTTGATCACTAATGATAACACGTGGAGTACCATACCTAGATAAGATATGGTCTTTTAGAAATTTAACAACAACTGTATTATCATTAATGCGGCTAGGTATTGCTTCAACCCATTTAGAAACATAATCAACAACAAGCAAAATATAAAGATACCCAAAGGAAGGTGGGAATGGTCCCATAAAATCGATCCCCCAACAATCAAAGATTTCTATCACTAGGATTGGGTTGAGAGGCATCATATGACGGCGGGACAACGAACCTAACCTTTGGCATCTGTCACATGATCTACAAAACTCATTAGTATCTTTGAATAAAGTGGGCCAATAAAAACCACATTGCAAAATTTTTACGGCTGTCTTTTTGATAGAAAAATGGCCACCACAAGCATATGTATGACAAAAGGTTAACACACTGTTAACTTCCATATCTAGAATACATCTCCTTATTATTTGATCAGGGAAATATTTAAACAAATAAGGATCATTACAGTAGAAATTTTTCACCTCAGCCAAAAACTTATGCTTGTCTTGTGCACTCCATGTAGATGGAACTTGGCGGGAAACTAAGTAGTTGGCAATGTCGGCATACCATGGTGTGTGACCAAGAACAGCAAATAGGTTTTCATCCGGAAAGACCTCCCCAATGGGCACGAGGTCAGTTTCACTTTTGAATTCCAAGCGAGATAACTGGTCCGCCACAACATTCTCCACCCCCTTCTTGTCTTTGATGGTTAAGTCAAATTCCTGCAAAAGCAGAATCCAACATACCAAACGAGCCTTAGCATCCGTTTTTGAAAAAAGAAATTTAAGGGCGGAGTGATCTGTGAATATCGTGATAGGTGAACCAATCAAATAAGATCGAAATTTATCCAATGCGAATACTACAGCTAGTAATTCTTTCTCGGTTGTGGTATACATCATTTGAGAATGATTCAATGTTCTACTAGCATAATAGATAGCAAATGGTTTTTCCTCCTTTCGTTGTCCTAAAATAGCCCCTACAGCATAGTCACTAGCATCACACATAATTTCAAAAGGCAAAGTAAAATCTGGTGATTGCATAATAGGGGCGGTTGTAAGCTTAGAAATCAATGTCCTAAAGGCTTATTCACATTCAAGGCTCCATTTAAACTCGGTATCCTTCGTCAAAAGGCTACATAGAGGTCTAAAGATGGCACTAAAATTTTGAATAAGCCTTCTATAGAACCCAGCATGACCTAAGAGAGACCTCACATCTTTAATATTCTTAGGAGTGGGGAGTTTAGAGATCAATTCAATTTTTGCTTTATCTACTTCTATCCCCTTTTTAGAAACTATATGGCCCAAGACTATTCCAGAAGATACCATAAAATGGCACTTCTCCCAATTAAGCAAGAGTCCTTTTTCTTCACACCTGCACAAAACATTTTTCAAATTAGATAAACATGAATCAAAAGAAGTTCCAAACACAGTTAAATAATCCATATACACTTCCACACATTTTTCAACTATGTCACTGAAAATACTCATCATGCATCTTTGAAAAGTAGCTGGTGCATTACATAACCCAAAGGGCATCCTTCGAAAAGCAAAAGTACCAAAAGGACAAGTAAAAGTGGTATTCTCTTGATCCTCTAGGGCAATCCCTATTTGGTAGTATCTTGAATACCCATCCAAAAAACAGTAGAAAGGATGGTCAGCCACCTGTTCCAAAATTTGATCTATGAATGGAAGAGGAAAATGATCTTTCCGAGTGGCTGAATTAAGTTTCCTATAGTCTATGCACATTCGCCACCCGGTCACTACCTTAGTTGGTATTAGTACTCCCTTCTCATTTTCTACCACAGTAACCCCAGCTTTCTTAGGAACTACTTGGGTTGGACTAACCCACTTACTATCCGATATCGGATACATAATTCCTGCATCTAACAACTTTAAGACTTCTTTCTTAACTACCTCTTTCATAGTTGGGTTTAATCTTCTTTGTGGATCTCTACGGGGGTTAGATCCTTCTTCTAAGTAAATCCTATGGGAACAAATTAAGGGGCTTACACCCTTAATGTCAGCCATGGTCCAACCTAATAGAGATTTATGTTCTCTCAACAACTTCAGCAGTTGATCACATTGCATATCACTAAGTTCAGAGGAAATAATGGCCGGAAAGGTATCACCTGGGCCTAAGAAAACATGCTTGAGTCCTTTGGGAAGCGGGGCTAAATTGGGCGTTGGTGTCTCCTCAGAAGAGGGTTTGGGTGCCTCCCTTTCTCTAGGCAACTCCTCAAAGCATGGCTGCCATGATTTCTTCATAAATCCCTGCGGCTTATCAGAAATATCAACAACATTAACGGCATGGGGATATATAGAAGAATCATTAAAATCAAAATTATTAAGAAGGAATTCCAAAGAGTTAGAATTGTCCTTAATGTATTCATCCTCCAAAATAAGCTCTTCAATCATGTAAGTGTCAAAACACTCATCCTCCTCATGTGGTTGCCTTGACATTCGAAAAACATTTACCTCCAGAGTCATATTTCCAAATGATAATGTCATTAAGCCATTCCTACAATTAATGAGGGCATTGGCGGTGGCAAGGAATGGTCTTCCAAGTATCAAAGGAATTTTTGACTCCGTATTCACAATAAAGATGGTATCTAAAACCAAGAAGTCAACAGGATAATAGAATTTGTCAATTTGCAATAAAACATCTTCTACTATACCTCTTGGTTTTCTTACCGATCGATCCACTAATTGGAGTACCACAGAGGTTAGTTTGATCTAACCTAGACCGAGCTGCAAGTAGATGGAGTATGTAATGAGGTTCACACTAGCCCCTAAATCTAACAATGCTTGCCCACAAGATTTGTTTCCAATTTGGCAAGCCACCGTTGGACAGCCCGGATCTTTATATTTGGGCAGTGTTGTGCTATCAATTACCGCACTTGCTTGCTCCGTTAAGAATGCGGTCTTCTTCACATGGTGTCTTATTTTCAGTGTGCACAGATCCTTGATGACTTTAGCATAGTTGGGAACCTGTTTTATGACATGAAGAAGAGGGAGATTAATTTTAACATGCTGAAGTTGTTCAAGGATCTCACCTTTTAATGCTGAATTCCTCTCCTTAGGCTTAAGGAGTGCCTGAGGGAAAGGCACTGGTGAAGGGTCGATATGAGCATTTTGTTCCTTGGGAGCTTCATCCTTGTTGCTCACAGCGTTGGGACTCAGATTTGGTGATAGAGTGGGTCCATCTAGTTTCTTACCACTGCGGGTGATCATGGCATTAACCTCTTTAACATTATGATTTTCAGGATCGGAGGTTTGTGCCATATGTTGTCCCCGTGGATTTTGTTGTGGTTGCGAAGGGAACCGACCTTGCTCTTGAATTGTCAAGAAACTAGTCAACTTGGTGAGTTGACTTTTTATCTCCTTTTGCTCATCTTTGATCCCCTTTTGCTCCTCTAGAAACAATTGATTTATCTTGACTTGTTCTTCTGCACTCTTGGCATGTACCTGCAAAAATGACTTAAAAGCATCTTCCAAAGGTAAAGATTGTTGTGGTGCACTAGATGAAGTCCCTTTCGGTCTCCAATGGGTACTAGAGTGGGATGAGGTTGTATATCAAATCTCCAATGGGGGCTAGATTGGGTAGGAGGTTACACATCAGATTTCCAACTGAAATTAGGGTGATTTTTCCAACCGGGATTGTAAGTGTTAGAGTAGGGTGAGTAAGGTTTCCTAAAGGGGATACCCAAGGAGTTACACTCTCCCTTTATCTCCAAATAAGATGGACAATCCTTTGGTACATGATCTACCCCATTACACATAAAACAGGGTTCATGGGACTCTACCCTAGCAACCGGTTCGGGGGCTCTAACATCCTTGGTTTTTAAGGCTTCAATTTCCTTAGTTAGAGCCTCTAAACGGGCTTTAACACTATCCTCTTCCTTAAGTTGGTAGATTCCAGTGGGTTGATTTCTCCTAGTACTTTCCATGGCACTCGGTCCTGTCCAAGTGTGGGCTTTTTCTGATAGGTCATCTAGGAAATCTATGGCTTAATCGGGATCTTTTTGAAGAAAATCCCCATTACACATCATTTCTATGAATTGCTTCTCCCTACTTAGGAGCCCATCATAGAAATAGCTGACTACCCGCCAACTTTCATACCCATGGTGTGGACAAGAATTTAAAAGGTCCTTAAAACGTTCCCAAACTTGATATAAGGTTTCACTCTCCTTTTGTGCAAAGTTTGAGATTTGTCTCTTAAGGTTGTTGGTCTTATGGGTTGGGAAGTGTTTTTGGAAGAAAACTCGGGTCATCTCATCCCAACTACCAATAGACCTAGGCCTTAATGAGTACAACCAAGTCTTGGCTTTTTCCTTAAGTGAAAAAGGGAAAAACTGGAGTCTGACAGTGTCCACCATATCAGCCCTATTTTGGAAGGTTGCTACTACTTCCTCGAATTCCCTAATGTGGATGTAGGGGCTTTCATTCTCAAACCCATGGAAAGTTGGTAGCAATTGTATCATACCTGGCTTAAACTCAGCTTGTGGGGCATTAGGGGGGAACATGATACAAGAGGGTGTGGCCGTTCGGCTAGGGTGCAAATAGTCTTTAAGTGTCCTAGCAACATTTTCATTGTGATTGTTGGCCATGTTATCAAAATCCTCTAAATTCTCGGATGGGGGTGCACTATGGTATGATCTAGGCGAGGTTTCACTAACGGACGTGGAAGGAGAGAGTGACTCTAATTCGGGTCCTCTAATGAATCTGCCTCGCAAATCTCTCGGTTTAAGCATGCACCAATTAATTTAGAGGGGAAATAAAATATGTAAAACAAAATAATAAATAATTAAAATAAATAAATAAACAAATAAATAAAACAGATAAATAAAACATAATAATAAAAGAAAATTAAAAAAATAAAAGTAAAGGAACAATATTACGGTATTTACAAAGTGCTGAAAAGAAAATATTTACGATTTTTTTTAATATATATATTTTTTTTATTTAAAGTTGACAAGCTTCCTTGTACTTAAGCTTGTTTCCCTAGCAACGGCACCAAAATTTGATTACGCCCAAAGTATAACACGGTTATTGTAGTATAACTTTGGGGTGTCGATTCCACAGGGAAACAAGTTAATTACGAAAGAAGGTATAAACTTTAACACTAACGATAATGATTAGGTGAGAGAATATGAGTTTTGATAATGCAATATTGTGTAAAAGAGTTGTGCGAATATAACGAAGAATATAAATAAGAAATAACAAGGTTCTGGGAATCCTCCTTAGGTTCGTTCCCTATTTCCACTCTTGATTCAAATTTTTATCTCGATTGCAAGTTTCACATCCTAAACAGGCAATCGGAAAGTATTCAATCAAGCACATTTATATCTCTAATATAATTGCTACAAATTACTCTTTGATTTCAATTCAAGCAAACATGATTTATCTTATAGATTAGCAAGAAACGACAATATATTGCAATAATGATATCATAGTAATGGCCGATCTATAAGATAAATATAACGAAATCAATTACATCCAAACAACTTGACATAAGAAAAGCTTGACTAGACTTATGTGGAGTAGAAGGATGCAATCACCGGATTGAGAGAAACTAAAAGAAGAAGAATATAGAATACAGCTATCACATGAACTCAAATCCTTCTTAATTAATCAAAGAGTAAATCATAGACAATGTTTTAACAATAAGTCCATACAAATGAATCAAGAACAGGAAATAAGGAACAATAAAACCCTAAGGATTCATCCCTTTCCCTTGTTTGATGATTAGTTAGCCATGAAACTCAAGGTGGAAAAAAAATATAGATGTTCTCCCCTTGATTTCTTGGCCATGGAGCTCAAGGTGGAAGAACAATGTGGATGTTCTCTCCTTGATTTCCAACTCACGAAAACTTAAACAGAATGCTAAAAACTTCTCTAATTTGTATCTATCAAAAACTGTCTGTGTTTTTCTCCTCGAGCTCGCCCCCCGGCTGCAAACCTTAAGCATATATTTATAGCCCATGAGGGAGAGCTGTCTTTGCACAGCCTTAATTTGAGTCTGAATTGGAGTCCAGAAGCATGTGCACACTGCTGGCTTTGTCTGAGCGTGCGCCTGAGCGCTGGAAAGTGAAGGCTGGAACGTGAAGGTGGGTCTAGCACCATGTGCGCGCTGCTGGCTTTGTCTGAGCGTGCGCCTGGGCGCTGGAATGTGAAGGTGGATCCAGCAGCGTGCGCGCGTGTCCAAGTGTGCACCTGGGCGCTGGAAAGTAAAGGTGCAGCGTTAGTTGGCGAGGGGTGCGGCGCTGATGGCCGAGGGGTGCAACGCTGGTTCATGGGCGCCTAGGCGCTCACTCTTGTTTGCCTGGGCGCTGGGGCGCTGGTTCATGGGCGCCTAGGCGCTCTCTTGTTTGCCTGGGCGCTGGGGCGCTGGTTCATGGGTGCCTAGGCGCTCACTCTTGTTTTCCTGGGCGCTGGGGCGCTGGACAGTGAGAGGTGAGGCGCTGAGCTTTGTTCTGGAGGCCTGAACTGTTTCCGCTAAAACTGACATAACTTTCACTAGAAAAATCCTTTTTCCAAACCGTAAAATTCTCCAGAAAATAGACTTCCGGATATTTCTAAGCATATATGACTCATCTCCTGGTTATTCCTACATCAATACAGTTTAATCTGCAAAGATGAATGATCTGTACGGGAAATTCTGGCAATTTAGTGAAACTCCTTCAGCTTGTATGCAGAAGTGCACACACTAGTGTGCTTGCCCTTAACTTGTTCCAAAGTGATGCACACACTTGTGTGCAGTCTTTCAACTCAATGTAATTTATTGCTCCAACCTTGGTTTAGACTTTTAATCATCTTTAAATCATTTTTGGAAATGTCTAAACCTTGGACAAAAACGAGCACCGACACCCAAGATCTTTTGGCGCTTTAAACATGGATCGCTTTATCATCTCTTTTGTACTCAACACACCTGAAAATGCATCGAATTAAGTCAATGATTTATGAATAACACTTTAGAGTTATCAACATGTAAAAGTGCGATTACGACCGAGATTAACCCTAAAGTGTTAACAATTAAGTATTGTTTAGATGCATTTTATGACTCTCATCAAACACCAATAGAAATTTTTGCATCAATCCTCAACCCTCAACATGGGAGATACATCAATATGATATTGACTTAAACATTTTATACAACATAATATGCATGAATATTTACAAATAAATTTTTGATTTTATTTTCTCATTAGTCTAAGGATGTTGACATGTACGTGGCTTACAGAAAATGATTTCGTCTGAACCTCAAATCACCAAACTATTTGTCTTGCCTGCTACCTGAAATCATTGTACAATGAGGGGTGAGCTTCACAAGCTTAGTGAATCAAATTTACTAGAAGTACTAAATCTGTATAAATAATCTTTCAATATTTAATCATTTATATATCATACAACTTGATACTAGCATTCCACTATCACTACACATATCATAAGTCTCATTCTCTATCAATCTCTTCTTCTTATTTATTGGTTCACCTAAAGACCATCATTTATCTCAAAATTACCTCTTAATGAGGTTCACATCATAAAATCTACCATTTAAATGGTTCTTATCACCATAACTGTCTCTCTGTGAGACTCATCCATCTATAAATAAATTCACAATAACACATCACACATCAACATTTCAATAATGCAAGTAATAATTAAAATAGATGCAACGCATGAATTATTATTATGGGAACGTCTTCCCACATGTTGACATGTTTTTATTATATTAGACTGGCTGCCTTCCCGGTTCTTTTATTCTCATTTAGACCGACTGTCTTCTCGGTTCTTTCATTTTCATTAGAACAACTACCTTCCTGGTTTTTTCATTTTCATTAGACCGGCTGCCTTCCCAATTCTTTCATTTTCATTAGACCGACTGCCTTCCCAGTTCTTTTCTTTTATTTAATGCATATGCATATGAACAATTATACGAAATATGCATTTGAACAATAACATTAAAAAAAAAAACATGAATTCAAATTTTTAAATTTTGCTATCTTGTCTTTCCTCAAATTATTATAAAAATTTTCACTAAAGTCCTCTCATCATAAATCACATCAAATCATCCATCTTAGCTTGTCAAGATCCATTAATTTTCATCTCCTCATAATTCGTATCAAAACATCAACCATAACTCATCAAGAATTTCACTTATCTCTTTTATTATTAAATCAACTTATTATTCCAAAAATATTATTTCTCCCCTAATAATTTTCTACATGACCAAACTTCATATCATACATATCAATCAAATTTTTATCTACCACCAAAGCATAAGCTAATAATTTATTCAATATTATCACTAGATAATTTCATTTTTTATTTAGATTACATAAAGTAAATCTAACTCACCACGTAGCATTTAAAACTACATGTGGATCACCTCCTTGCCTTTCTTGTTCCTCTCAGAAATTTCCCACAGTTGTTGATCATCAACACCTGACATAATATTTGTATTATATTTCTAATTATTTCTTCAATTCTTTATAAACCACACCCTTTGAAAATTCCCACTTTGAATTCTGGGAAATTTCATGAATGTTAAAAATTTCAAAATCAACATTACATTATTACCTTATGTTTTTTTGATAGCTTCCCATGATTCTCTATGAAATTCCATAGCAAACCCCTTCAAAATTTTGCCCTTTCAACCTTTCTTTGGGTCCCCAAGTGTTTTGAGAAATAGAGTAGTTTGAATTGTAAAAAGAAGAAACCAAACGAAATTTGGTAACAAAATCAATTTATAACCCACTTTTAAGCGGTAATTGTCACACTTCTCACTATTCAAAAATGCCTAGCTGCTTAACATGTAGCAAAATGAAATCACAGTTGCAACACCTGGACTTCCAGGTGTCGCATGACAATTGTTTTTTTTTTTCTTTTTACTGTTCACAATTTTTTCTTTTTTCATTTTCATTTTCGTTGTAACTATGTCTTCACGCGTCCATTTTTTTTTCAAAAGAATTATTTTATTCAATTCTACATCCTTCGCGAAAATATATTATTTTAATTTCATGTCATATTTATTAAATTACTTCTTTACCCTTACTTTACGACTATGAGCATTACACCAGGCCCGATTTCGTTCTATCCAGGCCGCAGCTCCTTTCTGTTCAGGTCGTGTTCCCCTATGTCCAGGCCACAGTTCTGTTCTTTCCAGGCCTGTGTTCCCTTCTGTCCAATCTGCGGTTCTGTTCTATCCAGGGCCGTGTTCCCTCTGTCCAGGCTGCGGTTCTATTTTGTCAAGGCTGCAGTTCTGTTCTATCTAGGCCCGTGGCTTTTCTTGTTCTGAATATGTGTGTAGGCTTGCCTTGGACTAATTTGAACTGGTCCAGATGTTATGGATTCTTTCGAATATATTTTATATATTTTTTTGTTTAAGACTTCTTTGTTTTTTTAATTTGCAAAACACACTAAACACAAAATTCTCCAAAGGACCACACTTGTCAAGAAATTCAATGAATAATAAAAAATAATCTCAACAAATGCATATAATTAACTCTATCTGAAGTGCATTTTCATGCCCTAATCACAACCCCCAACCAGCTCATTGCTAGTAACTAGTGATGCAAGCAAAACAGCAATGCATGAAAAGTAACATAAGATGAATGTTGTTTATCCGAGAATTTTGCAGAACTGTCTAGCATTCAAACAAATGTTGGCTAAAGCTCACAGACACCAACAAGATTTTCAAATCATGTCTTCTGAGAAACTGTGAGTGTGTGCACTAAGCCTAAACCTTCTTACCATAAACCAATGATGCATAAAACTTTGAATTCAACCAAGAAATAAGCCTCAGCTCCATTATCCTCACAGGTAAAGTGTTTATCAATTGAAATAGGTAAGGTATTTAATCATGGAGTTCGATAGATAAAAGCACTCAGTGAAAGGGTCAAGAAATTTAGGACAATCAAGTGAACAAGAATCGACCACAAGATAGGCTAATCACACAATTCAGAACACTTTATCCGACTTACCAATATAATGCCTCCAAATTTCAATGGTTAATCAATAAGCCTTGGTGTTGAAGCTCTTTTCTTCTGAGTGTGGCGCGACAACTTATCTTCCTTAAACTTCCTTAAACTATTGAATCTTCCTTCTTTCGAATAAAAACTGAAAACTAAAGTAAACAAAAACTGATATTTTTTTCTTTTTTTTCTTTTTCTTTTAGAGAATTACAATATAAATAAATAAGCTGATAGAAGAAGAATGATTCCCAAGATATTATCGACGATCAAAACTCTACGCAAATGTCAATGATGGAATCGAAGGCTTCGATGACTAACCAAATCATTTCTTCACATGTAAGGTAAACCAAACAAAGCATCTCAAATAGTGATAAAACAAATTCAAGTAGGCAATAAAAGTTCACAATGCTAGTTTTCTTAGACTCTCCACTCAATAAAAACAAATGTGCTTTAAACATGGTTAAAAACCAAAGATCATATGCATCACTCTCTAAAGCTTAGTATGTGCACATAAATGAGTTTCCAGAAGACAATCAGTGTTAATCAAGATAGTGTCATTGGACCTTAACGAAAATAGAGTTGTAATCATGCATCAATAGTTCACAAAATCGCGAAATCTCACAAACATGCCATGATAGTTTCACACAAAATAATATATAACAAGCATACATATGCTACCACCCCTAACCAGAATGTGACAGTGTCCTCACAGTCACCAAAAGATAAGAAAATCACACTGATGGGAGAGAGGAACTCCAACAACGTAGCGTAGGTAAACCTGCATCACACAAAACAAAGCATAAAAGCAAAACAAAAGAAACTAAACTAGAAAGCAGTAAAATATAATATAGATAGAAGTACCGAACATCAATCAAAGTAGACAGGGGCAACCAGAGCAATCTTCTTTGGTTTCTCTATTTTCTCCACATAGTGCTTTAGACATTGCCCATTCACTCGAAATACTCTCCCAACTGTTGGATCTTCTATCTCAACTAAACCATTAGGAAAAACTTTCTTAACCACGAACGAGCTGGTCCATCTCAATTTTAGCATGCCGAGATGAAGGTGAAGCCTCAAGTCATAAAGGTGGACTCGTTGATTAGACTCGAAATACTTCCTCAGAATTTGCTTGTCATGAGCTGCCTTCATCTTTGCCTTATAGATTCTTAAGTTATCATAGGCATCATTTTGCAACTCTTCAATCTCAGCCAACTGAAGATTCCTATGAATTCCTGCATCATTAAGATCAAAGTTAATGCTCTTTACAGCCCAATAAGCACGATATTCTAACTCAACTGATAGATGGCAAGCTTTTTCATAGACAAGCCGGTACAGGGACATCCCTAGGTTGGTCTTATAAGTAGTATAGTCAGCCCAAAGAGCATCGGGAAGGCGCAAAGACCAATCTTTTCTCTTCGGGTTCACCGTCTTCTCCAATATTTGCTTCACTTCTCAGTTAGCCAATTTAGCCTGGCCATTCGTCTGTGGGTGGTAGGCATTAGCGACCTTGTGGTGCACTCCATACCTGCGCATCAAAGCCTCAAAAGAACGGTTACAAAAATGAGTGCCTTGATCACTAATCATAGCCCGAGGCGTGTCGAGTTTGGAGAAAATGTTTTCCTTAAGAAATTTGACAACAATGTTGTTGTCATTGTTTCAGCATGCCACAGCCTCTACCTATTTGGACACATAGTCCACTACAAGCAAGATATATAGATACCTAAAGGAAGGTGGAAAGGGTCCCATAAAATCGATCCCCCAATAAACAAATATTTCAATGACAAGAATCGGCTTAAGGGGCATCATATGCCTTCAGGACAAAGCACTAGGATTTTGGCATATATCACAACAACGACAAAAATTATCTGTGTTTAAACAGAGAAGGCCAATATAATTTAGACTGTAGAATTTTGGCGGCAGTCTTTTTCATAGAGAAGTGACCGCGACAAGCTGAACTATGACAAAAATATAAGACACTATAAATCTCAATTGTAGGGATGCACTGCCTCATAATTTGGTCAGGGCAATACTTATAAAGATAAAGGTCATCCCAATAGAAATTTCTTACCTCGACTAAAAAATTGAACTTATCTTACGCGCTCCATATGGATGGCATTTCGCCGGAAACCAAGTAATTTACAATGTGTGTATACCATGGTATTTGTCTTACGATGAACAAATGTTCGTTGGGAAATTCGACTCGGATAGGTGGGCCATCGGTAAACTCATTGAACTCCAGGCGAGACAAGTGGTCTGCCACCACATTCTCTACCCCTTTCTTATCCTTAATTGTTAAATCAAATTCCTGTAAGAGTAAAATCTACCTAATCAATCTTTCCTTAGCATCCTTCTTTGAAAGAAGGTACTTAAGGGTTGCATAGTCAGTAAAAACAATGATAGGTGTACCAATCAAATAAGCACAAAATTTATCTAAGGTAAAGACTACCACTAGCAATTCTTTTTTAGTAGTGGAATAATTCATTTGTCCATTATTAAGAGTTCTACTAGCGTAGTATACAACAAAGGGCTTTCCCTCCCTTCGCTGTCCCAAAACTGCCCCCACTGCATAATTACTCGCATCACACATAATCTCAAACGGTAAATTCCAATCCGGCGACTACATGATGAGAGCGGACGTAAGACTATCAATGAGTGTTCAGAAAGTGTCCTCACACTCTTGTGTCCAATCAAACATGGCTTCCTTATCTAGAAGGTTACACAATGGTCTAGATATAGCAAAGAAACTATGTATAAACCACCTATAAAAACTGACATGCCCAAGAAAGGATCTAACATCCTTAATAGTTTTGGTGTGGAAAATTTAGAGATCAATTCTATTTTTGGTTTATCTACTTCGATCCCTTTTTCAAAAATTACGTGCCCCAAAACTAGTCCAGAGGAAACCATGAAATGACATTTTTCTCAATTAAGCACAAAACACTTTTCTTCACATCTACTCAAAACAGCCTGTAAATGGAGTAGGCATGATCAAAAGAATCGCCAAACACAATCAAATCATCCATAAAGACTTCCATAAATTTTTCGACAATATCACTAAATATACTCATCATGCATCTTTGAAATGTAGCAGGCGCATTACACAGTCCAAAAGGTATACATCAGAATACATAAGTACCAAACGGGCATGTGAGCATAGCCTTATCCTGATCTTTTAATGCAATCTCTATATGATAATATCTCGAATACCCATCTAGAAAGTAATAGAAGGGATGGCCAGCTATACGTTCTAAGATTTGGTCTAAAAATGGATGTGGGAAGTGATCTTTCCAGGTGGAGGAATTAAGTTTTCTATAGTCTATGCACGTGCGCCACCCTATCACTACCTTAGTAGGAACAGACATCCTCTCCATGTTGGTTACCACATTTACCCCTGAATTTTTAGGTACTACCTGAGTCAGACTAACCCATTTACTATCAGATATGGGATAAATGATACCCGCATCTAACAACTTTAAAATTTCATTTTTCACAACTTCTTTCATAGTGGGGTTAAGTCGTCTCTGAGGGTCTCTACGAGGGTTAGTTCCTTCCTCTAAATGGATCCTATGGGAACATATCAAGGGGCTAATACCTTTAATGTTAGCAATTTTCCATTCTAATACAGCTTTATGCTCACTTAACATGTCAATCAAATTTTTTTTTTCTTGTGAATCACTATGTACATAGTAAATAATAACAAAGAAAGTATCACCTGGTCCCAAGAATGCATGTTTGAGTCCCTCAGGTAGCATTGCTAAGTTGACCTTTGGGGTCTCCTCAGTGGATGGCTTCAATCTCTCTCCATCTCTTGGTAACTCCTCGAAGCTTGGTTTCTATTTTCGTTCTCTTTTATCCTTTGACCCTGAAATAGCAAAAACATCAAAAATATCGTTAGGATAAAGTGAACTCTCATAATCAGAAATACAAAGGAGATACTCTAAAGATTCTGAAATTTTACTCAAGTGAGCCTTCTCTAGGATCAATGTGTCCATTATATAAGTATGATAGCAATTATCATCTTCATATGGCTGTCTTTCGATGTTAAAAATGTTGACCTCTAGAGTCATGTTCCCAAAAGACAGCTTCATTAGACCGTTCCTGCAATTAATAAAAGCATTAGAGGTGGCCAGGAAGGGTCTTCCTATAATGATTGGAACTTTAGACTCCATATCAACCACAAAATGAGTATCCATAATGAGAAAATCAATAGGATAGTAGAACTTATTTATTTGTATCAGTAAATCTTCGACTATCCCTATTGGTTGCTTAATCGACCGATCAGCCAACTGTAGTACCACATATATGGTTTAATCTCTCCTTGACCTAGTTGGAAGTAGACATTGTAAGGCATTAGGTTCACACTAGGTCTTAAATCCATCAAAGCTTGGCCGATCTCATGAGTCCCAATTTGACAGGTGATCGTGGGACACCCTGGGTCTTTATATTTGGGCGGTGTGTTTTGCTCAATCACCACACTCACTTACTCAGTCAAGAATGCAGTCTTCTTGACTTGATGCTTCCTTTTTATGGTGCACAGATCCTTGATTGCCTTTGCATAAGTTGGTATCTGTTTAATCACATGAAGTGAAGGTAAGTTAATCTTAACTTGTTTCAAATGTTCTAGGATCTCACCTTGTATTTTTGGATTTTTCTCTTTTAGTCAGAACGCTTGGGGAAAAGAGACTTGAATAAGAAAATTTTCTTTTGGCTCATTCTTGGGTGCTCAGAGAGGTGCTCGTGGTCATCATCTGACTTGGTCTATCTAATACCTTACCACTCCGAGTAGTTATGGCATTGACCTCTGTGATGTTTTATGAAGCTGAAGTAGAGGTTTGTGCTATATGTTACCCCTTTAGATTTGATTGAGGCTGAGATGGGAATTTGCCTCGTTCTTGCACTGCGAGAGAATTGTTAGCTTAGTTATTTGACTTTTAATTTCCTTGTTCTCTTCTATCACATATGTCACAGCAGTTTCTAATCTCTAAATAATTTTACCTTGTGACTCATAAATGCATTTAATTTTTCCTTTAAAGGGATTCTATTAGGTTGTTCATTGTATGAGGTTACAGGGTATGACACAGATGGTTGTGCATGTGCATGTGTGGGTTGGTTTGAGTCAAACCTCCAGCTAAGGTCTGGGTGGTTACTCCAACCAGGATTATATGAATTGGAAAAAGGATTATGAGGCTTCCTATAAATCCCTAAGGCATTAAATAGTTCATCAACAACCCCTCTCATCTCTGCAAAAGTCGGGCAATCCTTAGCTAAGTATTCTACTCCCCCATAGACGAAACAAGCACCATGTGACTCGACTCTTGCAACAATATGTGTGAGTCTACCATTTTGGGTCTTAAGTGCCTCTAACTCTCGAGTTACTCGCTCTAATTTGGCTTTCATCTTATCCTCTTCCCTAAGTTGGTAGATCCCAGCCAGTCTTGCTCTATTTATGCTTTCAACAGCACTGGGCCCTATCCAGGTGTGGGCCTTCTTAGTCAAGTCATTTAGATACTCAATTGCGTCATCAGGATCCTTTTACATAAAGTCCCCATTGAACATCATCTCTATGAATTGACGCTCTCTACTCGTAAGTCCCTCATAAAAATAACTAACTACGCACCAACTCTCATACCTATGGTGTGGACACTTATTTAACAAATTCTTATACTTCTCCCATACACGATATAATGTCTTGCCATCCTTTTAGGTAAAGGTTGAAATTTGTCTTTTCAAACCATTGGTTTTGTGAAGTGGGATGTATTTATTGAAAAATGTTTGCGTCATTTCTTCTCATGAACCTATGGACCTCAACCACAAAGAGTATAGCCAACTCTTTGCTTTGTCCTTCAAAGAAAAAAGAAAGAACCACAGTTTAACCAAGTTAATAGCCTCGGGTCTGCCATGAAACGTGGCCACCACTTCCTCAAATTCCCTAATGTAAACATAAGGGTTTTCGCTTTCTAAACCGTGAAAGGTGGGTATCAATGCTATCATGCCCGACTTGAAATCTATATGTGGTGTGTTTGGCGGAAACATGATGCATGATGGTGTATATGTGCGTGTGGGATGAAAGTAATCATTTAAGGTCCTAACAAGGTCGTCTCCATGATTCTTTTGGTGTCAGAGCTTGTGATTGAACCCGTTTCACTCTTAACGTAATTTGGTGGGTATTCTAACTAAAGGATTCTAACCAATAGCCTGTGTTTGTCTCTAACCCAATGTATATACCACTAACACTTTCTCTTTTTTTTTTTGAATAAAAGAAAACTGAAAAAATAAACTAAAGCTAGAATTAAAAAGATACTAAAAGAAAGAGTTCAGAAAGTTAGCACCCAGAAACCTCTCTGTATTCTGACACTCTCCCCAACAACGACGCTAAAATTTGAATTACGCCCAAATAATACTATACGATAGCAGCAGTATAGAATGGGGTGTCGATCCCACGAAAAGAACGTTCTACAGTCGAAGTCTCAGGCAAAAAATAATGGAAACAAAATTAAAAATTAATATTAAAAAAATGTTGATAATTAAATGAAGCAATTAAATTAAGTGAAAGAAAATCAATAATGAGAAACACAAGGGTCCAAGAATCTCTCCTAGATTTCAAAACTTCAGCTTGTATCAATTCAGTAATTATAACTCAACTACACATTTCACATCCCAAATGTGTAATCAGAAAATAATAGTGAAAGCACCAAAAATATTCTTTTGTAAATTATTATGAGAAATCCTCTATTTGTTTTTAAAAGTAATGCAACGGTCGATCATATATGATATCCTAAATCGACGATATATCCGGAGACAACAATGCAGTAAAGGAAAATCATATATAATTAATCTACCGAAATCAATTGCATCCTAAATTCCACACATAAGAGAAGCATGACTGAAATTATATGGAGAAAAAGAACAACAATCATCAGAGTTAAATAAAATCCATGGAAGAAGAAAATACAATTATCTGTCACACAAAAACATCAATTTCAATTTTAAATAAAAGAAACATCTCAAAAAAATTATTCAATGTTAAAAACACAAATAACTGAATTAAATACAAGCCAAACCCGTTATGTCTAGGAGTTCATCTCTTCGCCTTGGTTGGAACTTAGCTTAGCTGACAATACATAATCACCAAAGCTCTCCAAAAAATTCAATGTGTATCTCTCCATTTCCTCCTTTTATGAGTCTAAAGTCCTATATATATCTGTATGGAGACGAATTTATAGACAGAAAAAAATCGCACTAGGGTTTCTGTTTGGAAGCTCGGGTCGTGACCTCCTTTTGTCCAGGTTCGGTTTTGTTCTGTCCAGGCTGCAACTCCCTTCTGTTTAGGTCGTGTTCCCCTCTGTCCAGGCCATAGTTTCGTTCTGTCCAGGCCCATGTTCCCTTCTGTCCAGTCTGCGGTTCTGTTCTGTCCAGGCCCGTGTTCCTCTCTGTCTAACCAGCGGTTCTGTTCTGTCCAGGCCACGGTTCTGTTCTATCTAGGCCCGTGGATTTTCTTGTGTCAAATACGTATGTAGGATTACCTTCGACTACTCTAAACTGGTTCAGATGTTATGGATTCTTTAGAACATATTTTATATACTTTTTTGTTTAAGGATTCTTTGTTTTTTTAATCTGCAAAACACACTAAAACACAGAATTCTCTAAAGGACCGCATTTGTCAAGAAATTCAATGAATAATAAAAAAATAATCTCAACAAATGAATATAATTAACTCTATTTAAAGTGCATTTTCATACCTTAATCATTGCCACATAAGATAACTCACCTCAGAATACTTTGATTATTTGACCTTGAAACATTTTGGCAAATCAATTGGAGAAGTATACCTATGACTATAATTGTGATGATGCGAAGTGGAAATGCAAATCTATTTGCCTTGACCACAAGAGCATAAACAAGAAAGACATTTTGAAAGGGAAGGATCTCAAACAAACCTACCAACACACCGGGACCATGAGCCAATTGCTTTGATTGTAAGCCTTATCCACAAATAACCACCCAAATTATATAAGTAAATATAAATATATATTATATTGTTATGATAGATGTGGTCAAAGATAAATATTGACAACTAAATCACATAATATCCTAAAAGAAATCAAATTTTAGTAAATTTTATATCTACAACCTTACATATAATGGATTTAAACTATACCATCATTTGTTTATTTAGTACTAAATTTTCCTTGTTTCTTTAAAGTTACTATTGATAACCATTGTGTTAGAACAATGATTTAGGGAAAAAATTAGGCTATGAGGCATGTAGGACATTATTTTAAAGGTGATATTGCCTCACAACAGCAAATTAAAATTGTGGGCAAGTCACCTCTAGGATACAACAAAGCCACAAAAACTCTCCTTTGGGATCTTTGCATTTTGACAGAGAAAGGGAAAATTACAAACTTTTTGTTAGTTATACTCTAATAATTTACACTTTAATTTATAATAGCTGAACAATCACCATTCAAATGGTGCAACTCTTCTTCTAACATGATTATCATATAACTATAAACTAAAAAACAAATTTTAAATAAAATTAAATCTGATTTATAGTTAATTAACCATAACTGCAACTGCTACATGTCACATGTCCAAGTGCTAAGTGTGCCTGGAAAAGTGCCTAAATTACGCCATATATGTCGCGTATGTGCGAGTCAGTTGAAGCATAGCACCAATTAAAGTTAACACCCTACAATGAGTACTTACTTATATACCCTTTCTCAACTTCATTTCTCCATGTGGGATTGAGTTCCCACACTATATTATAATCTACACTAACAATCCCTTATTAGATTTTAATAGCTGCGTTATCTCCAAAATACCCAATAATATCATGTATACAAAATTTGTCATTCGATTTAAACCTTAATTAGTGTAAATATCTCAAAATCCTAACAAAGTTATTGGTGTCCTTGGATTAAACCAGAAACTCCTTTTATTAGAATTGGAGATACTACACATATAATATTATGCAATTTCCTTAAGAGCTTTTTTATAAATGTTTACCATTATTATTGCTATGTGCTCATCCTGTTTTCCTTGAATATTTATAAAATTAAACCCATAAACTCTTGTTAGAAGCAACACCACTTCTATATTCATGTAGGTGGAATTTCCTTTATGCCCCTCTTACTATGGACATTTAATATCAATCAACTCCATTGAGAGCTTTTACTCATCCTTCTGTATCCGTAATAGCCACATTGGTAATTTCTTTAATTTGGCTCTTCTCTATAAGTTCCAACAGACACAAGTCAGTAACTTGCTATTACCCATTCAACTTTGTAGTTAGTTTTACTAATTTTGAGTTGGGTTACCACTACTAGTGTCTTTAGTAGGGCTTCGGCCCCATTCCATTGCATGTTTCCTTATTATAACACTTGACAATCCTATGGTTAGAGGATCTGCCAAGTTGTTACAAAATCTTACATACATGATTGTAATTACTCCTTTAGAGATCAACTCTCAAACATATTCATGTATTAAACTTATATGTCTAGATTTACCGTTATAGATATTAGTATACTCTCTAAACAAAGTAGCCTCTCTATCATAATGTAAGAAAATATCTGGCATCGATTATTGCCACAGCTTTCTATGCCATTTTAATTCTTTCTATATAGCAACCAAAGCTATAAATTATGATCCATAGTTGAATGTTTAATGCAAGTTCGCTTCTTAAAGGCCCAACAAATCACACCACCTCCAAGTGTAAAAATCCAACTTGATGTGGATTTATTATAGTTGAACCATATTTATTTTGAGAATGACAAAACATAATTATTTAGCTAATATTCTTCCATCTAAGTTAGTTCTAAGTCAAGGTGCAAGGCGCGCACGGAAAATGCAAGGCACGCACATGGAAATCCATGAAGCCTTTAAGAACATTCAAAGAATGTGTTTAAGAAGTTAAGAGATTGTAGAGGATGTTTATTTAGTTAGGTATTCTTAAACTTTCTCTCTCAATTATTAGCTCTAGTATGACTCAAAATATTTTCTCTAAAATGTCTTACTTAAAAAATCGATCCAATGATTCAAAATTATTATAAGTTTTTAAGTTAAATTAATATTTTGGGTAGCCACAGTTGAATGGGTTGGTACTACAGTCGACTAGAGGCTTAAGATTTTTTAGCTCCTACTTTTAGAGCCAAAAGGCAATCGACTAAAGATTCTACAATCGACTATAAAAGACTAAACTTTTCGCAGTCGATTGGAAGAATCTACAGTCAATTGAAACCTCGACTTTTGCCTCACTAATTCAAAGATTAAAAAATACAATCATCTGGGTAAAAGTCACAATCGATTGCACTTTCATAAATAATACTATTTTTCAAAAATAAAGGTGAGGAGCAGATCATTTAATGCTCCAAATAAACATTTACTGTCTTTAGTGGCTAGTAGGAGTTAAAACTATAAATATCCACCATCAATGAGAAATTAAAACTAACTAGAACAATCAAACGCTCGTTAATTGCTTAATTGAATTTTCAAAATCTAAAAGTGAGTCATTCTTAAGCCAAAATCTAGTGAGAGAGAAAATTCTTAGTTGTAATCATTTATTGATATCTCTCTTATTGTACCAAAGGCAATTTTTCATTCTCTAAATTGTAAAAGAGTTGGTGTAACTCTTGGAAAGATATTTCTTGTGAGAGTAATTTTCTTGTAAAGGTTTTGAAAACAGCTTGAAGTTGATTGTTGTGTTATTTGCTTGGATTAGTGAAGAAAACTCTTAAGAAGATCTTTTTAGGAGTGGACTAGGCATAAGTAGTGACCAAACTACTATAAATCAAGTTTGCAAGCTCTTCTCATTTACTCTATTTAATTTTTAAAAAGTTCATATTCATTGCTCTTAGTTAACTTGATTTCTTGGTTAATTGGTGTTTAATTTTTCAATTAATAGAAAAAAAAAATTTAAACCTAATTCACCCCATTCTTGGGTTGCCTTAATCATCAATTGGTATTAAAGTTAAGTACTCTTGTTTAGACTTAATAACTTAGAGTGGATCCTATGAAAACTGCTATAGGAAATATGCTTCATGAAGGTCATTCATTCACTAGATCTCCTTCGTTCACTAGAACTAATTATAGCTATTGGAAAAATATGATAAGAATATTTCTAGAAGGTCAAGACTTTGCTTTATGGGAAATCATTATGGATGGAACTAGAAATCATATTAAAAATACAAAAGACAAAGAGGTAGAAGTTGAAGTCCCTAAAATTAGACAAGAGTTTAATGATGAATATCGAAAAATGGTTTCTCTCAATAGTAAAGCAACAAGTATGCTTTATTATGCCTTCGACATTAATGAATACAATAAAATTTTGGCTTGTTAATTGGCTAAAGAAATTTGGTATAAAGTCTAAGTCATTTATGAAGGTACTAGTCAAGTCAAGAAGTCCAAAAACTATATATTAGTGTCTGCCTATGAGGATTTCAAAATTTCATCAACTGAGTCCATATCCGACATGTATTCTCATTTTACTGACATTATCAATGATATGAAATTTCATAGATCTTATTATAATGGTGAGAAAAAATCTTAGGTCTTTGCCTAAAGCATGGGAATCAAAGATGACAGCCATTAAGGAAGCGAAAAACCTTGATGATCTTGAAATCGATACACTTCTTGGATCATTGTTAACCCATGATATGATTATCATCTATAAGGTAGATGATGATGAGGCTAAGAAGAAGAAGAAGACTATTGCTCTCAAGACCACCACAAGAAAACAAGTGAAAGATGATGATGAAAGCATTGAAAAAGATGGAGATATTTCTCTCATCACCAAGAGATTCCAAAAGTACTTGATACTCAAAAGAACTCAAGTAAAAAGGCTTGTGCTAGAGATGACTCGATCAAGAAAGATCAAATCATTTGCTTTGGATACAAAAAGCCCAGACATATCGAGGTAGATTGCCCTTTATCAAAGAAGCCTCTAAAAAATTTCAAGAAAAAAGCAATGGCAGCTACTACTTGGAGTGATGATGAGGAAGTAGATTCGTAGGATGATGATATGTATCAAGAGATTGTCAATCTTTATTTGATGGAAATTGATGATGAATATTAGGTAACTAATTATTTATATATTGCTATTGATAGTGAAATTGTGCATGAAGATTTACTAAAAGCTTTCAATGAATTGCATGATGAACTTAAAAAATTTGACATGGAGAATGTTTCTCTCAAAAAGAAGATTTCATCTTCCTTTAAAGAAATGGAGATTTAAAAGAACAAAATGAAAAGCTTTCTTTAGAAGTTGGCAACTCAATATAATATAATTTGAAAAATGAAAATGAGACTTTGAAGAAGAAAGTAATTGAGTTAGACAACACTATGTCTAGAATTGTTAAAGGAAAAAAAAAGCTAGATGAAGCGTTATCATGGTAAAGAATGAGTGGAGAAAAATATGGATTTGGATACTTTCTTATGGATAAATAAAAATCAAATGGAATCATCTTTATGAAAGCAACAAATTTAAATGAGGCTTCTAGCTCTCTATCTTCTAGCAAAGCTCATAACACACCATCTAAGAATGCAAGAAAATCTAACGATAATTCTCATAATAGGAATGCTCACAATGCTGATGCATATCCTAAACATTTTTATTCTAAAGATCATCAAAATAGAAATGCTCATTCTAGGAATTATCATGTTCAATATACTCATTCTAGAAACTCTTATGCTAAGAATGCATACACTAGAAATGCTCATTCATATTCAAGGAATTCTAATTCTAGATATGCAAAGAATTACTATGCTCATCATTCTTATTTTAGAAATGATAAATATGTTTATAATGATCACGGGTCTGATGTTAGGAATGTGCACATTAGAAATGTGAGTTGTGATCAATTCTCTCATTCTATGAATGATAGATATACCTTATCCAAGTCATTCTAGAAACAAATATGGTTATTATTCTAGAAATATGCATCATGCATATCAATATAGGAGAAAATCTAGCTATGTTGTGAATGTTTAATCAAAGAAGGAAGGTGATCATTGGTACCTTGATAGTGGATGTTCAAAGCACATGACTAGTGTTAAAGAAATCGTTGTGGATTTAATCCCAAAAGATGAGGATCAGGTTACCATTTGAGATGACACTAAAATGAAGATCATTGGACATGTAAAGTGGGTAAAGATTACTCAACCATTGATCATGTCTTATTTGTTCAAGGTCTAAAGCATAACTTACTTAGCATAAGTTAATTATATAATAAAGGTAATGGACATAAAGAGTAATAAGATCAAATTTGTTGGCCAAAGACATTAAAATGTTTATGTTGTAGACCTTAAATGTTTACCTTTGAAAAATGAAAAATGTTTTGCTGCTTTTGGTGAAAACTCATGGTTATGGCATAGAAGGGTTAACTATGTTAACATGAATTTAATTCAAAGGCTTTCAAGAAAAGATTTTGTAGTTGGTTTTCCTAAAATTATGTTTGAAAAGGATAAAGTTTGTGATGCTTGTAAAAGGGGAAAACAAACTAGAATTTCTTTTAAATCCAAAATTGTTGTTTTAACCTCTAGACAATTACAGATTTTGCATATGGATTTGTTTAGACCAATTAGAACTATTAATCTTGGCTGCCATCAATATGTTCTTGTTATTGTGGTTGACTATTCTAGGTATACCTTGGTTATCTTTATTTCTTATAAGGAAAAAAGCATACTAAGCCTTTATAAACTTTTGAAAAATGTTCAAAATGAAAAAAGGTTTTGCAATCACTAGTATAAGAAGTGATCTTGAAAAAGAATTTAAAAATCAAAGATTTGCAAATTTTTGATATGATCATGGAATTGATCATAATTTTTCGGCTCTTAGAACTCCTTAACAAAATGGTGTTGTTTAAAGGAATAATAGAGTTTTAGAAGAAATTGGTAGAATTTTTCTTTGTGAAAATAGTTCGTTGAAATACTTTTGGTGGAAGCTAGAAACACCACTTGTGTGTTTTAAATAGAGTTTTGATTAGGCCTATACTCAAGAAAACTCCATATGAACTATGGAATGGTAAAAAGCCAAAGATTTCATATTTTCATTCTTTTAGGTGCAAATGTTTCATCTTAAATAACAACAAAAATAATTTAGGTAAATTTGATCTAAGACGAATAAAGGTATTTTCTTGGGTTATTCAACCTCTAGTAAGGCTTATAGAGCCTTTGACAAAAGAACTCAAGTGGTTGAAGAATCTATGCATATTGTATTTGATGAGTCTAATCCCCTTTGTGCAAGAATAATATCTATTGATGATGATGTAGGTATTATGCAAAGAGTAGATAATTTTACTATGATTGTTAACCCCAATGAAAATGAACCTCAAGTTTCTCAAGAAGAATATGTATCAAGAGTTGATCAACCTTTCACTAGTTAACAAGGAGAGAAGATTGATGATCTTCTTAAGGATTAGAGCTATGTGAACTATCACCCAATTGATCAAGTAATTGGTGATCCTTCACAACCGTTAAGGACTCGATCTTTTATTAGAAATCTTTGTAGCTATTTTTCTTTTCTTTCTCAAATTCAACCTAAGTCAATTGAAGAGGATGAAAAGGATGAAAATTGGCTTCTTCCTACACAAGAGCAACAAAATCAGTTTGAAAGGAACAAGGTTTGAACCTTAGCTCTTAGACCAATAGACCACTCCATTATTGGAACTAAATGGGTGTTAGGAATAAAATAATTGAATTCGTAATAGTAACTAGAAATAAAGCTAGACTTGTAGCTAAAGGATATAATCAAGAAGAAGGTATTGATTTTGCTTAAATGTTTTCTCTAGTAGCTAGATTTTAAGCTACTAGAATTTTACTTGCATTTGCATGTTTTAAAGGCTTTAAATTATTTCTAATGGACATCAAAATTCTTTTCTAAATGGTGTTATTGAAGAACAAGTTTATATTGAACAACCTCTCTGTTTTGAAAATCCAAAACTTCCAAACCATGTTTATAAGCTTTCTTATGCTCTTTATGGGTTAAAACAATCTCCTAGAGAATGGTATGAAAGATTGAGCAAGTTTATAATTGAAATGGATTTTCTAGAGGAAAAATTGGCACTACTATTTTCACAAAAAAACAAAAAAAAAACTCAAGAATGATATTCTCTTAGTGCAATTTTATGTTGATGACATTATATTTGGTGCTACTGATGAGAAAATTTATGAAGAGTTTTCTAAGTGTATGCAAGGTGAGTTTGAGATATGATGGAAGAACTCAACTATTTTCTTGGACTTCAAATAAAGTAAACTAAGGAAGTCATCTTCATCAATCAATCTAAATACACAAAGGACTTGATCAAGCGTTTTGAATTAGAAGGTGTAAAGCGATATAGAACTCTTATGGGCACATCAACTAAGCTTGAGAAGGATGAAAGAAGTAAAAGTGTTGATATTAAGAAATATAGAAGCAGGTGCATTGTTATATTTAACCATTAGTAGACCAGATATCATGTTTAGTATTTGCTTGTGTGCATGTTTTCAATTTTGTCCAAAAGAATCTCATTTGATTGTCATTAAAATAATTTTAAGATATTTCATAGGCGCTCAAAATTTAGGTATATGGTATTCTAAAGAGTCTTATTTTGATTTGATTGGGTACTAGGATGCTGATTTTGCCGAATGTAAGCTTTATAGTAAAGTACTAGTAGTATTTTTCAATTTTTTGGTTGTATGTTAGCATCATAGTTTTCAAAGAAAAAAAATTAGTTGCATTATCAATGGTCGAAGCGGAATATGTTGTCACCGGTAGTTGTTGTGTACAAATTTTATGGATTAAAATACAACTTGAAGATTTTAGCATACATTTTGATCATGTATCCATTATGTGTGATAATACAAGTGTGCAATTAATCTCACTAAGAACCCAATTCAACATTAACAAACTAACATATTGAGATTAGGTGTTATTTTATTCATGATCATGCTAAAAAGTGAGACATTAAGCTTAAATTTGTAAGTACCAATAAGCAATTAGTTGATATATTTACTAAACCTCTAAATAAAGATAGATTTTGAATGGTTAGAATGGAATTAGGGATATGAAATAGTGTTTGATTGATTATTTCCATGATTTTCAGTCATTACTTGCTTGTATTTCCATTGAGTGAATGAAGATTAATTTTTAATTTAATATTCTCACTTAAAAATGGCATAAAAAAAATTTAATTTGCAAGAGAAAGTTCAAAATTTGTGTTCAGCTTGCTTCATAGTTGACTGATATAAAGCCACAATTGACTAGGAAAACTTTCTACCAAAACTCATTTTGGACGGAAACTTTTCACAACCGATTGGAGTTTATCATAGTCGATTATGTCTTTGATACCTGGTGTAATTTCATTTTTTGGAACTACCTCAGTCAATTGTGCCTCGCATCCAGTCGACTGGAAGCAAGATAATATAATCAGTAAAGCACAAAAACTATCATTTTCACTTTCATTTTTCCTCTCTTTTCAAAATCCTAACTCGCTCCCCCAATCTCTCTCTCTTCAAAATCGAACCAAAATCCCTCAAATTTCTCTCAAATACTTACTTACCTAACCTAAAAAAATCACATAGCTTCCATTTTCTTTCAAGATTAACGCCAAAATAGGAAAGAAATCAGTGTATCGAGGATCTAAGGGTAAAGAATGTGTGTCTAGCAAACGGCTCACTAAGGGTGATTATAGGGAGAGGAAAGGCAAAGGCGTGGTTGGAGAGTCGAGAAAAAAGGAAAAAATAGACTTTGATACCAAAAACTTTTTGGATTTAGATGCAAATGCAAGGTATGAACAATTTATTGGTTATAAGAAAATTATTAGTGGTAGATTTATGGATTTCATTGATCTTAGGCATAAGAATCTAGATGTAGCGCATTATTTCAATAATATTGATTAGATACTTCTTGTTTCTATGAAGGAGAAAACCTACCATAGGCACATTAAGCAATTTTATGCCAATTTGATGAGAGTCTCAAGATCCATAAATTTTCAAACTATGGTGTTGGTTGGGCAAAGAGTTTTGGGTACCTCTTTATATACTTTTTAAGATTCTAAAAATTCTTGAGTAAGAGCTTAGGTTGATGTAAGGAAGAGCTTAGGTTGATGTCTTTAGTTGTCTAGGTGAATTTGAAAAGGAGAAAGTAGTATGGTTGTTGAGAGGAGAACCTAAGGAAGTTTTTAATCAAAAGACCTACAATAGCTGCTCTTACTTGACCATTGTTTCTAGAGTTCTCCACCTGATTAATGGGTATTATATCAATCCTAGGAATGAGATTTATACTTATATTTCTAGACTTGATATTGTGTTGCTTTTGAGTATACTATCTAGAACCAAATACAATATTTATTGTCTAATTCTTGCTAAGATGATTGAGGGGGTGAGAATGTTAAAGGGGGGGTTACCTTTTGGGATGTTAATCACCAAGATTCTTGAGTGCTTTGAGATACCCTAGGATAATTTAGATGTTTTTGAGATGGCATATGCTAACACCTTTGACACCCACACCCTTAATAGAATGAAGTTGGTCAAGCTCGATGATGGGTCTTAAGAAAGGGTGGAAAGAAGAGATACCTGTTCCTCTCTTTTGGATGATGTAGAAGATAAGGGTCATGGTAAAGAGGAGGAAGACTAAGCTCCTTCGGGTCCCAATGTTGACATCTTAAAGGCTTTAGCAGGTATTCAAACTGGAACGCAATATCTAAGGACTGACCTTGGGTTTTCAAGAAAAGTGTAAAACCTTGGGTTTTTAAGATGTAGAGAGTCTCTGTTCGGAGTGCCATGGGATGTTCAAGGAGATACATGAGTTAATGAGCCCGGATGATTGAGGTGCTTGATGATTTCCTTTCTCTTCTCCTTCCCTTTTCCCTTCCATGGCTTAAACTTTCTAACTCTTTCAAGTACATTTTAATTTAGTTTCTTTTCTCATGCATTAACACTCATTTTTGGATATTATTTTTGAGTTTTTGCTTTAGCTCAAGGGGAGCCTTTTTAATGTTATGTAATTCTTATCTTTATTTATTTTGATTGTTTTCTCCCTTATCTCATATGAATAGTTCTTATAGATGCATGTGTTTAGGGGGAGCTTATCTCTCTTTTCCATTTTGTGATGTTGACAAAAAGGAGAAAAAGTATCTAAGTTACGTATCTAAGTTAGTATCTATTATCTAAAGCTGTTATCTAAGTTTTTATGTACTTGATAAGTAGATGTTGGATTGTGGAATGATTGGTAGATATTAAATGGATTGATTATGATAATTACTTCTTTGAATGCTTGATTTGGTTTGGAATATAAATTATCTTGATTTGCAGGAGGTTTTTATTCAAAATATAGTGGAGACTGCCAATTTTTTTCAAAAAATCCAACTTAGTTTTTGCAAATCAATTTTGAAAACTGATTTTATCACCATAAAAAGGGGGAGATTGCTGACCCCAAACTGATTTTGATAATGACAAAACATAATTATTGAGCTAATAATCTTATATCAAAGTTAGCTCTAAGTCAAGGTGCAAAGCACGCACATAAAATCCAAGGCACACATGCAAAATACAAAGCACACACAAGGAAATCCATGAAGCCTTAAAGATCATTCAAAGAAGATGTTGAGATATTCTAGAATGTTTTTTCTTAGTTAAGTATTCTTGATCTTTATCTCTCAACTCTTACCTATAGTATGACTCAAAAATATTTTCTCTAAAATGTATACTTAAAAATCTAATTTAATGATTCAAAACTATTATAAGTTTTTACGTAAAATTAAGATTTTGAGTAACCACAATCGACTAGGTTGGTACTTCAGTCGAGTAGAGGCTTAAGCCTTTTTAACTCTTACTTCCAGAGCCAAAAAGTAGTCAACTATAAGATTCAAGAATCGACTATAGAAGAGTTAAAGACTTTTCAAAATCGACTGAAAGAATCTCACAGATGATTGAAACCTCGACTTTTGCTTCATTGATTTAAAGATTCAAAAATACAGTCGACTAAGTAAAAGTCACAATCGACTACACTATCGTAAATAATAGTTAGTTTTCAAAAATAGAGGCGCAAGACATAGAATTTAATGTACCAAACAATAATTTAATTGGTGTTTAATATATACCGAAATTCATATTCATTACTCTGCAGTAACTTGCTTTAAATTTGCTTGCTTACTTAATTTGTGTTTAATTAAGAGAAAAAGTTTTTAAAACTGATTTCACCCTCTCTCTTGGGTTGCCTTAATCAACAATCATCACTAGCACTAGTTATCCAACTAGCATAAGAATAACTTTCTAGTATAATTGGGTAATCATGGTAGAACAACCCTAATCCAATTGTTCTTTTGAGATAACCCAAAATTCGGCTAATAGTTTTCCAGTGATTTATACTAGGCTTACTAGTACATATTGAAAGTTTTCATACTGCAAATGTAATAATGCATAGCATTCATTAAGCTACCTATAGCACTAGTATACTCAAGTTGAGCTGTTGCTCGATTAGAATTTTCAATTAATTTAACATTTGGATCATAGGGAGTATTTTCTTCTTTTATTCTAGTATGTTTAAATTTCTGGAGCATTTTCTCAACGTAATGAGGTTAATTTAAAGCATAACTCGCACTATGTTTGTTAAATTTGATACTCAAGATAGTATCTACTTCATTCAGATCTTTTATTTTAAATTTTAATATAAAATACTTTTTAGTTTTATTTACTCCAAACATATTAGTATCAAAGATTAACATATTGTCTACCAAAAAAATAAAAACGGAAGATAATTACACCATAATCTTAGTTAACTTAGAATGTATACACCTGTCTACAGGGGCGGATCATCATATTGATAATTAGGGGCCATGGCCCACAAAGTTTTGAATTTTCATGTTTGGAGCTAACACTTTAAGCAGGGTTGCTTAAATTAGGGTGAAGCGAAGTAATTTACCAAATTAACCTTGTCTGATCTTAAAATTACAAAGGCCAATATCTCCAAAACCTCATCATATCCAAACAAAATATTCAGAAAATTTCACTACTACCAGTAGCTTCTCTCTACCTCCCCATCTCGACAGCCGGCCGCTCAGACCACAGTCGCTTGTCGTCTTCTTCGTCTCGCGAGGAACTACTACAGGTAAGTCCTGTGTTCATCTCTGAACTTCCTCTCTCTCTCTCTCTCTCTCTCTCTCTCTCTCTCTCTTCTAGCATGCTTTGTGAAAATTTCACATTTTGGACAGAGATTTGAGAGAGGTTGGTAAATATGAAATTATCTCAAGTCTCTCTGCTCTTGTTTCTCCCAAGAGACCAATTCACCAGATGGGTATCAAGCATCAAATGGGTATAAAGCATAAATGAATCCTAAGAGACCAATTTACCACCACGCAGCCATCCTTTATTTATCAATTCTTGTGTTTTACATGCATTTCTCTTAATGCTTAATAACTAATTTTGATGTAGGAAAAAAAGAAAAGGCGAGTAAAGACGGCCGCACATGAATCCAAGCAGTGGTAGCTCTCCTACTGAAGATAAGCTTGAATTTGCACTCATTTTTAGCATTGTAGCTTTATAAAAGAAAAAAAAGACGGAAAAGACTTGGTAGTGAGGGAGGAAGGTTAGTTTTGGAAAATCACCAAAGATAGTAACAATCTGGCATCAATGGCGTGCAACTTCCAAGACAGAATTTAAGTAAATATGGCTTAAATCAGGTACCAAACCTGGCCATTAAACATATTTGGTCTCTCAATTGGCCTTAAATTTCAATATTTTTTTGTTTAATTTTCACCCAGCAACGATGTTTACTCGCTGCTTGCCAAAATCATTTTCTCCAACTCTCCGTTAAGCTATGATTATTTGGTTAATTATAATATATATTTTAAACTTAAAAATCAATATTTTGTTATATATAATAAAAAATACTTATATGCAAATATATGTACTTTAAGTTCTACACCTTAAAAAAAAAAAAAAATTTCTCTAAATCTATCAATTCTTGTTTACCCCGTCATGTCTAAAAATTATCTCTCGCTATTAATTGATGCGAGAAGAGATAAAAAAAATCATCTAATGTTGAAGTTGCTTTTGTCAATGTATCTGTTACGAATCTTGGTTTTTGAAAATTTCCCACACCATCACACCTATAAAAAAGAAAGCCAAAATATAATTTTTTTGTTAATAGCTTTATTTATTTATCACAGTAACCTCCATTTAGTAGTGATTATGTCTTCCTTTCCAACAAAGTACAACGCAAAGTATGAGTTTAGAACGGACGGCTTAAGACAAGTTAGACTCAATTATAGGGCTAGTGGGACATGTGGCGCTTTGCAAGTTAACTAAAGCAACTTGATGCTGACGGCAATCTTCAGGTACTTCGACTTACGACGACGACGTGCCGTCCGTCACTTTCACACCACAATAAAAAAAATTTAAAAATTTATTTTTCTCTTCTTAAAAAATGTACAACTAAACATAAAAATAGATAAACGGTTCCCATTACCTGTATTACCGGTAAAGAAGGACAAAGTTTGTGTCAACATCACTAGACCTACAAGAAATTGTAAAGTAACGTTAATCCAAGGGGCGCTAATACGACACCCGTGGTTTGGTACATCAAAATTAGAGGTGACAATTGGTCGGGTCGGATTAATTGGATTTGGATTGTGTTGGTTCGAGTTTAACTCATATTGATTTGTAGGTCGTTCGGATTGTGGATCAATTCAAGTTGATTCGGTTTGAGTTTAAATCATTTCAATTTTAAGTCGTGTCGAATTTTAAGTCAAGTAGAATTGGGTCAGATTCTTATCATTTCGAACTCGGTTTGTATCGAGTTTTGGATCATGTCGGGTCAGGTTGGATCAAATCGAGTCAATAAAATAGATATTTTTATTTAATTAAATAAATATTTTATTCGTATATAATAGGACTAAACAAGTCATATTGTCAAATTCGTAAAAATTAATTAATAATAAATCAATACTTAATTTTTAAATAATATATTTAATTTTTTAATGCAATATGCAACGTTATGACTCTTAGTCTCAAAATTCGATTTTAAATAATCTCAGACAACTTGTACATACATATATTATCATTAGTAACGTCTTATACCAAATTTTAGATATTAAATTTCAAATAACAACTTCATTTCATTATATTTTTTCAGGATAATTAAAAGTAAAATTTTATTATGACTTGAAGAACAATACAAAATCTATTATTCTTCTCGATTTTTTTATTTAAAATTAATGAGATTACTCACATTAATAGAATGTTGAACCATGCCTATCAACACATGTAAATTCATAATTAATTAATTATGATATAATTTATTTGACAACTAGTAAATTAACTATTATCTTAGTTTTAGAAAACAAATTGTTTCTATTATAAAAAAAATATATTGTCAAATCATTTCAGGTCAGGTCAGGTTTGAGTCATTTTGAATCCGGATCATTCCAGGTTTTTGGTCACTCGGGTTAGGATCGGGTTGGGTTCAAGTCATATTATTTTGATGTATTTTCATGTCGGGTTGGGTTTGAGCCAGGTCAGATTGGGTCGATTTTTCGGGTTGGATCAAATTTTGCCGCCTTTAATCAAATTCATTCTTATGGACTTTTATTAAACTGTATAGATATGCCATCAAAATGATTTATTAATTTTAATATTCGCTTATAAATTTTACTTTTCACTTGCTAAATAATTTTATTGAGGATAAAATTAATAAAATATATAACTTATTGATGATTGTTTTTTGAAAATTACGTAAAATTGATGGTTGAAAGTGATGATATGTATAAAACTGTTCTTTATTAAATTGGAATGCACCACATCTTTAGGAGTTTTAAAGTTTTAAGTTTATATCTTTGCTTATTGTTAGACAAATCTCGTATTTTTTTTATAAAAATTTATCATTCGGATATCAAAATTGTTTGCATGTATGATAATTGTGTTTGTTTTCACAATCCCCCAAAATTTACTCTAAATCCATTTGTCCCCGCCTACCTTTTATTTTAATTCTCAATTTACAATTTTCACATTATCGACACAAGAATTTATTCACAATTGAATATGAGAGATTTTTTATGACAATCGTGTTATCTCTTGCATGATTAGGTCACTTATGAAAACAAGATCATCAAAATCTTTTAGAAACCATTGTATTTCTATGTTACACAACTAGACCTGGATACTCAAACAGTTATTGAAAGATAAAGCAACTACAACTGGACAATGAAATTGCACAACTAGGTTGCACAACTAGGTGAGCAGAGCTGGAAAGAAATGATCAAGAAGATGAAGATGAAGATGAGGAAGAAGTTATGAGACAAGGGCACCAATCTACTAGGAGGAAAACAACCCTTTACTGGTAGAATGATTATATCCTTTAGAAGACTAAATATGTTAGACAATTATAACAAAATTGATATTCAAACAGGTTGTAACAGATTGTATTACAAGTAGTATAAGTAGCAGTAGCCTTGGAGAGAAGGAAGGCAATTATTGTTGAAACTACTTTGTTGTAAGGATTCCTCTAAGCTCGAATCAGAGATATCCGTACAATTTCTCTTCAATCACCACCTTAATTTTCTTGTTCTTTCTCTTTGATCGTAACAGTTGGTGCTTTTATTCACCTCCCAAATTCTCCTATAACCATCAATCTTTTCCTCAATTATTCAATCTATCTTCAACCTTTCAGTATACTAACCAGTACAAATGGAAAACGACACGAGATGGTCTAAAACAAATAACTCCATCAAGCAACATCAACAAGGAAAAACCTAGCAACAACAAGTGATTAATGAACTAAAGCATGATCAAGCTGAGTTTAGGGTAGAAACAACAAAGAACTTTGAGGCACTACACAATTCCATCAAGATGATCATGGCATCTTTAGATCCCAATTCACAAAGAAGCAATGTACTGTCACAAGAATCATAGATTCAAAAAACATAGAAGAACCATCAATAACCCTCAGCATTAAGAAATATGAAACTAGAAGTGCCAAAATTCGATGGCTCGGATCCTATTGGATGGATCTTCAAGATTGAGCAATACTTTGATTTTCAAAACACACCTGGAGATCAAAGATTGATGATTGCCTCCTTTCACTTGGAATGACAAACACTTAGTATCAATGGTGCTATGCCAACGGATTGCTGAAAAATTGGAGACAATTTTTCAAAGTAATTGCACAAAGATTTGGGGCATCAGAATATGTAGATTACAGAGGAGCATTGGCCAAACTTACACAACAAACTAATGTCACTGGATATCAATATGAGTTTGAGAACTTGTCAAGTAAAGTCATAGGATTATTAGAGCCCTTCTTATTAAGTTTATTTATATCTGGTCTAAAACTAGAACTTAGAAAAGAGTCATTAATAGCTAAGTCTGACTTTTTAATCTAGGCTATGGCTATGGTAAGACTACAAGAAGACAAGTATAATGACATTAGACAAATGGTCAAGACTCTATGAAACAAAATAGAAGGAGGACCTCTCTCATTTAGAAACAACCCTCTTTCCCAATTAGGGACTCAAACCAATCAACTGAATTCAAGAACACAGACTGTCAACAAACCAGTACCAACCTTACCAGTAAAAAGACCGACTTCTGAAGAACTATAGGCAAGAAGGGAGAAGAGGTTGTGCTACAATTGTGATGATAAATACAGACCATGCCATAAATGCAAGCCTAAGTTTTATCTAATGACTGTAGAAGAAGAAGTTAGCAGTGATGAAGATGTTCAAGATTCACAAGAACTGCTATACTTAGGCCTTTCCGATTATACTACAATACATGAAGTAAGTTTACATACCGTGTCTAGTAAATTATATCCTAGCACTGTTAGACTCAAAAGCAGAATTTCAAATCACAATGTTCATCTGTTAATTGATAGTGGAAGTACCCATAATTTTGTCCAAGAATCTATAGCTATAAAGATAGAAGTGCTAATTATACCAACTAAATAGTTTAAAGTTTACATTGGGAATGGAGACTACTTGCCATGTGATAATAAGTGTATGCAAGTCTCCCTCATTTCACAATCTAATGAATTCATACTTGATCTGTTCATCTGACCTATACATAGAGCTAAAGTAGTATCAAGTATTCAATGGTTAGCATTACTTGGACCAGTCATTACATACTACAAACACTTAGCAATGAATTTTGCTTGGGAAGGGAAACAAGTGCATTTGATAGGGGATTCATTATTAGAAGATAAACCATTACCAACCCTATTGAGGAAGTTAAGTTGTTATGAAAGGGTGACATGTTATTATCAATTAATTATTGTAAATACCAGTAAGAGTGACCAGTGTGATATAGTACCTTAGTCTATTAAAGAAATTCTGAAACCGTTTAAAGAAATTTTCAAGGTACGAAAGACCTTACCACCTATTAGAGAATATGATCATCAAATTCATCTTCTTCCAAGGGCTGCACCAGTCAATGTTAAGCCCTATAGATATCCTCAATGTCAAAATAATGAGATAGAAGAATTAGTTAAAGAGATGCTACAAAATGGAACGATTAGAATAAGTCATAGTCCTTTCACTTCACTAGTCCTTTTAGTTAAGAAAAATTATGGTTCTTGGCATTTCTGCATTGACTATAGGGCATTAAATGCCATAACAGTAAAGATAAGTTTCTGATCCCAATGATAAATGAATTTCTGGATGAACTACATGGAGCAACCATTTTTTTTAAGTTGGACCTAAAGGTAAGTTATCATCAAATCAGAATGAAGGAAGAAGACATCTACAAGACTGCTTTCAGAACTTATGAAGGCCATTATGAATTCATGGTGATGCATTTTGGCCTGTCAAATGCACTTTTAACATTTCAAGCCCTTATGAATAAGGTTTTTTTTAGCCTTACCTCAAACATTTTGTGGCTTTGTTCTTTGATGATATATTAATATATAGCAAGTCATAACTGGAATATGAAATGCACTTGACTAAGGTTTTGAAATTCCTAGAAGATAATCATTTATTTGCAAAGGAAAGTAAGTGTGTTTTCTATCAAAGATTTATTGCCTAGGCCATATAGTATCATAAGATGAGTGCAACCATATCCTAAAAAAGTTCATATCATGCTGAAATGGCCAGTTCCAAAAACTCATAAGCACCTAAGAGGATTCTTAAGACTCATTGGGTAGTACAAAAAATTTGTCAAGGGATACGCAAACATAGCTCATCCTTTAAAAAATTTAGTCAAGAAGGATTCTTTCCGTTGGGACACAACAACCACAACTGCATTTGACAACCTCAAACAAACAATGACTACAATGCTAGTTCTGCAACTACCTGATTTTTCTAAAATGTTTGAAATTGAAACAAATGCCTCTACAATAGGTATTGGGGCTGTATTGGCACAAGAGGGACATCCAATTGCTTACTTCAGTAAAAATCTAAATTCAACTATGCTCAGAGCTTCTACTTATGCAAGAGAATTGTTTGCCATAACTCAAGCAGTCCAAAAGTGGAGACAATACTTGGTAAAAAATTTGTGATAATCACATATCATAAGAGTCTGAAGAACTTAATAAATCAGGTCATCTAAACACCCGAATAGCATAAATACTTGAAAAAATTACTAGGTTTTGATTATAACATTTTCTACAGACCTGGTAACAATAATGTTGTTGTTGCCCTTTTTAGACTGCCGATCACTACAAAAACAGAAGTAGAAGAGCCTACTGGAGATACTAAAGGTCTATTACTAAATCTCTTGACTCATTCTTTTAATATTATGAATATAATAAAATAAAAAAACAAGACCAATCAAGAGTTTTTGGACTTACACAACAAATTGCAAGAAGTTTTCTTAAGCACAATAGTTTATGAAGTCAAAGAAGGAAATCTATTTTTCAAAGGAAGGATCAAGTTGCCTACTACATTTTCACTCAAAGAAATATTGCCATAAGAGTTTCATAACTTTCCTACAAGAGGAACTTAAGACATTCACTAAACATTTATCATATTATCTACTAATTTCCATTGGCCCTAGATAAAAGTCGATGTTCAGAAGTATGTCAATCTATGTTTGATCTGTCAGTAGGTCAAGTATGTCACAACTAATTATGTAGGTATACTTTAACCCTTACCTATTCTAATAAGTCTAGGAAGATGTTACAATGGATTTATTACTGCTTTACCACCAGCAAATAGATCTACAGTTATCCTAGTAGTTGTGGACAAATTAACTAAATTTGCTTATTTTGGAGCACTGCCTTCAAATTTCATTGCTGTCAAAGTGACCAGAGTGTTTGTCAACATAGTTGTCAAACTATATGGTTTTCCTAAATCCATCATTTTATACAGAGACAAAATCTTCTTGAGTCTTTTCTAGTAGACTTTATTCAAATTAAGTGGCACTAACCTCAAAATGAGGTCAGCATATCATCTACAAACTGATGGCCAATCAGAAGTTCTTAACAGATGCCTAAAGCAATATCTGATATGCTTTGTGCATGAGTACCCTTACAAGTGGTTGCATTTTCTGACCTCGATGGAGTTCTGGTACAATACTTCTCTTCACTTAACAATTGGAATGATACATTTTAAGCTCTTTATAGCAGACTCCCTCCTAATATTCCCCACTATATCAAAGGTTTATCAAACTTATAAGTTTTAGACAAATACTTAACTAACAGATCTCTTCTACTTCATCAATTGAAAGTCCATTTACTGAAGGCACAATAGAGAATGAAAGGGAATGTTAGGGAACACAAACTAGAGAGAGTTTACAGTGGGAGATTGGGTTTTGGTTAAACTACAACCTTATAGGCAGAATTCATTAGCCCAAAGGACTCACTACAAGCTCAATAAAAAAGGATCTATAGCCCTTATGAAGTCACTAAAAGAATTGGCACAGTTGCCTACAGATTGGCCTTGTAATTACATAGTAGGATTCATCTTATCTTTCATGTGTTTCTCTTAAAACTTTTTTAAGGAGATCCCAACATTCATTCTAAGTAGTTACCACCAATAAGTTTTCAAAATCAGCATGTCATTACTCCAACAACAATTGTCAGCCAAAGGTAGGTTTGGAATTAAGGCAAGTTAATCCCTCAAGCCTTGGTCTAATGGCAAGGATTACCAGTGGAAGACTTTTCTTGGGAAAATTTTACTATAATCAACTCCTTGTGTCCTAGTCTGAACCTTTAGGACAAGATTGGTTTTGATGGACAGGGGAATGTTACACAATTGGACCTGGATACTCAAGAAGTTATGAAAGATGTACAAAAGCAGCTCCAACTGGACAATGAAATTGAGCCCCAACTGGAGGAAGAAGTGAGCAAGAACTGAATGAAGAAAGTAATCAAGAAGCTACACAGCTAGGTGAGAAAGAGCTGGAAAGAAATTATCAAGAAGCTGAGGAAGCAGTTATAAGACAAGGGCGTCAATCCACCAGGAGGAAAACAACTCCTTACTAGTAGAAGGATTATATCCTTTAGGAGACTAAATTTGTTAAACAGTTATAACAAAATTGGTAGTCAAATAGGCTGTAACAGATTGTATTACAAGAAGTATAAATAACAGTAGCTTTGGGGAGAATAAAGGCAATTATTGTCGAAACTACTTTATTGTAAGGATCCCTTTGAACTCGAATCAGAGACATCAATACAATTTCTCTTCAATCACCATTTTAATTTTCTTGGTCTTTTTCTTTGATCATAAGAATTCTTCCTCAAAAGAATTATAAACATAAAAAAAATTGTATAAAACAAACACTAATTATAAGGCCCCAAAAACTGTTTAATTTACTATTTATTTCTCCCCTATCAATGGGAAAAAACACATGATTTTGATATTTGCAGCAAATTAATGAGACTTTTTTTTTTTATCGGTAAATTGAACCTTAGTTTTAAAGATTTTTTTATTTGAGAATATATTAAAAAAAAACACTCACATTGCTTTTTGACAAAAATTTAAGTACAAAATTTTTTATGTGGACAAATTCATGAACTTGATTTGGCAACTCGAAGATAATTTTTACATTTAGTTGTAGAATTTTTTTTTTCATTTTTATTTTCGTTAACACTTTCTTCAACAATTTGCACAGTTTTTAACATAATTTAAAAAAAATACTTTTATTTTCAACATAATATTGAAAAGTTTTGAAAGCAATTTTATTTTTATTTTTTCATATATTCTAATATTATATGTGAAAATAGAAGTGTTACTTTTCAAATTATGTTAAGAATGTTCAAATTGTTGAGTAAAGTATTAAAGAAAATAAAGATTGAAAATAAAGATTGAAAATAAAAAATATTTTTTACAACCAAACACACCGATTTCCCCTACTATAGAGTATGAGAATAAATGATTGAATAGACATTTGCAATACCCAATGGCATTGTGGTAGAAATATTTGTTATTGTTGAATAAGTTTTGTTTTTAGCTTGTGCCATAAATACATAGGATTACTTTCAGTAATATTAAATATTTTTTTTACCAAAAATATGCTACTTATATATTTTGATATATGAATTATAAGGGTATTTTAGATATTCCATATCTATTTGGCAAGATGAACATATGTGAAGTGCAACGACAAGACAAAGGATTGTGTTACACGAGATGGGAGATGGATGATGGAGAAGAACGAGTCTACGGGAGACGAAGCACGAGATCTTCAAATTGAACAAGACGACTCGAGAAGAAGATTGTAGCAATAGCAGCAACGTTGTACATGGCTATGATGGCCGCAATTGCAATAGCAAGAGAATGAGGAGGAGGAGAAGAAGAAAAAGAAGAAGAAGAATGAGGAAAATGAGAAGACGAAGAAGAATAAGGAAAAAAAAAAATTATACATATATTTGGTTTGGTATTTTTTTTTTGTTTTTTCTATTAATTTTTTTTCAAATTATTTGCTTTCATCGAATACATGATGAATACATGTCTATCATTTGCTGATGTGTCCGATATGTAAGTAAAATTTAACACCATTAGATTTAATTGGCTAATCCTCGAGGTACTAAAGTTTAGCCGTTCAAACTTCGATGTTGAAGTTAAACATGACTAAATACCACATAATGGAGTACCTTGTTTTTTGTTTGCATTTATCACTATTATACTATTTATGTTGAACAAGAGAGGATGAATAAGTTAATTAAAAATTATTGCAATTTTAATAAATTTAATATTTTTCAAATACAAGATCATGGAAGATCAAGATCCTGTGATTGCAAATGGAACACTTTAAATGTGTTTTGTTATCAAAATTAAGCTAACTAAGCCCATATTGAGACTCAGGTCAACAATTTATTAAAAAATTCTCTCTCTGTGCTATAGACACGAGATAAACCATTAAACCCAAAAAATTATGATGACTGTGAGCTTATCTCAATAGCTACACCTTTCAACATATGAAAGTAATATTGTTTCGATTTTCGATCTGGTTATCATCACTTCACTATGATACTGGGTTTGTCATATGCATAAGAAAACTTTGTATTTCTTTTGGCAGAAATACATGGTATATGTATGAGAAAACTTAAATATATATTTGTTTCTCCCACTGAACAAAACTTTAGTTTTGTAACCATCCATAATAATATTAACATCTTTTAAGTTTGAATGTATTTATAATTTAATTCAAAGTTTTCAAAAAATGATAAACTCATTCCACTATAAAAAACTTTAGTAGAAAAGTGACAAACTTGCTAATGTAATTCAACTAATACCATCACATTTGTGTTACAAACAATTAATATCTCAAGAGTAGTACAAATTTAATATTACATTATTATTATAAATTTTTTTTATTAATTTCTTCTCACGGTTTAGTTATTTTAGATGCAATTTTTATGTCAAATAAAACTATATTATAAAAAAATTGTTTTTCCAAAAACTTGAAACTTAAATGTAATAATTATAATCAAACTTGAAATATATAATTGTATCATAAAAGACCAGCGTATCAAACTGTAAAATTGAACTTCTTTATTGATATTTTACCTATTTCTGCTTGTACCCCAAGTTAATATTCATCTTTCCACCTATTCAAGGTCGTTTTCCCTTTTCTAAGTTCTGGACAAAATCATTGATTGCTCATTGGAAAATTGTAATTAATGCAAGATCCATGACACCAAGAATTCACGACTTCATCATACTACATTTAACACATTTGTAGCAACTTGTTTAACTCCTCAGCAAAAAGTGTGATATACATATGCAGCAAAATTCAGCCACGTACCCCTGCTTTCTGATAAGTAGGGAAGGTAAAATCCAGATGTCAAATAAAGTCATAAAATGAAGAGATCTTCAAGCTCTAAAATGAGCTCTGAATTCAAAACATTGATAGTACTATATTTCTGTTAACAAAAAAGAAAAATTAATTGCCGACAAATGCATACTTAAAAGAAAAATTCTTGACCAATGTTTATAAGTACTGACCACTCAGTACCTACCACATCATGATCATGATGTCTAAATGTGTGAAGTAATAATTGGCATTACCTTACAAGGATGCAAGGATTTCTCGCTTTCGTAGGCAATGTACTAGCAAAAGATCGAACTATGCAAGGATTTCTCACTTTCGAGAGCATTGTACTAGAAAACTTTTTTTAAAAATTTTTTATCTTCATTTTTTAATAATTTACTCAATAATTGATCAATTTTCAATTAAATTAAGAAAATACTTTTTGTATATTTTAATAGAATATTGAAAAATATGTTTTTTTGTTTAAAATTATGTTAAAAAAATTAAAAAAAAATGTTATAAAATTGAATGGTGTTATTGATACTCTAAAAAATTATTATTGTCACTCTTTTGGTTTATTTTATTTAATTTTTTTTATATTTTTAATATAATATTAAAAAATACAATTTTTTTTAAATTATATTAAAAAATAAATAAATATTCTTTTTAAATTAGATGATGTTATTGACACTTTAAAAATTATTACTGTCACTCTTTTTGTTTATTTAACTTAGAATGATATTTTAAATGCTTTTGAAAAATATAATTTAATTAGAAATATTATTATAAGTTTAAATATCAAAATAAAACATGAAGAATGCCAATACAAAATTTTAAAATATCAATAATATCATCTTTTGTGTTAAAAATATACAAATTATTAATCGAAATAAATGTTAAAAAATATAAAAAATATATTTTACATCTCCAAACAATCTTAACTACCACTTAAAAGTTGAAATGTGTACTCACCATTTATATATTCATTTCCACAATACAAATGCTTTTTTTTTTTTAACAAACTACTGCCATATGTACATTTAAACCACACATAATAAACTTTATGATTGAGTATCAAAGGCCTATTACACATAAAATCTATTCTTACTATCGAACACCCATCTTTATCTCGTTACTTTTTTTCCCTTTCTTGCTTCAAACATTTCCATATTTTCATTTTCTTTTCTATATATGTACGCGATATGTAAGGCCTTCTTTAGCTTCCAACACCGGCCTCGCTCCAGGCACAAGGCTCAGATGTTAACCTTCTGTTAACTTAATAATTACTAAAAGACATTAACGTAACAATATTGATCTTAGAATTCTATGATTAGTCCTCCCATTGGAGCTCTATGTGGAACTCCCTTCCTTCTCTTGGAAGTCCTATAATTCACAGCGGTTGGCGGTGGCGTCGATGGTGTAAAGCTTTGTATTTTGGTCTTGGCTCTTCTATTGCTACTAATCCCATTCAGTGATTCACCATCTGAGATCTCCATCTCCTTCGATGTCCCAGCAATCTGAATAATAATAGGACATGTAGTATAAAATAACAATCTTTCATTTAATTAGTTTAAGTTAAAGAAAACATAGAAGAATTTCACAAGAAATGTATACTTGAATATTTTTCAGCAACTTTCACATTGTCTTGTAACTTGCTAGTACCTACTACGTACCTGGTGTTGAAGTTGTTGTAGAATGACATTTTCTCCGAGGAATTCTTGTATACTTCCGGAATTCTTTCATTAGGTCACAATATTCCACTTTACTTTTTAATTCATATTTTTAACTAACACAAAGTGATTGGATAAATTTATAATTTTAGAGAATCCTATAAAACCGATCCTAAATAAGATTTATTTTTTATTTTTTATTTTCTTCTTGATTTTCATGGTAAAATAAGTTTTCTAAGGGCATATACATAGGGTTTTTTTTCTTCTCTTAAACAGTAAAGTACTTAGTATTGTTAATCTAAAGAATTAATTTACTAGCAATGGCTTGTTAGTAGCCACACCTGGTCCAAATTAGAATTCCTATACCCAATTATTAAAAGAGCAGTGCAAGAGAACCTTAAAACTGGTCATTCATTTTTAACATGGATCAATCGATTAGAAAATGTACGATACTTGTAAAATCTATATTTATAAATTACTGTTTTAACCTTCATAAATTCACTCTTTTAATCCCGTAGACAGCAAAATTTTCTCCATTGGTATACCGGTGGTTTCAAAATGTGTGCGCTGTTTGAATTCTCAAATGATAACTTTAGATAATTTAATGGTTCATAGTGAACTAGCAAAAGAAGTTGTGGAGTTTTTTCGATCGCGTTTGGAACTATATTCTTATTTTCGGGTTGTGGGTCATCTGATGGGCTAGGAACAAAGCCATTTTGAAGGAATTCCGGTGAACACTGATGTGGTTAGGAACAAGGCCATTTTGAAGGAATTCCGGTGAACATTGATGTGGTTATCCATCGTGTCTTTGTTAGGCTTTTGGATTTTACTAATATTTATACACCGAAGCATAATATTTCGGCTACAGGCTTGCAAAGTATTTTATAGTTGGGCTTAAAAATTAACTGTGTCATTAAAACAAGAGAAATGGATTGGCTGGACTGGGCTCCGGGATGAGGTACTTAAACTCAACTGTGATGGCTCGGTTTCAAGTGCTGGTTGTGGTGGCAGAGGTATAGTGCGAGCAGGTATGTCCTTTGTGTTTGCTTTTTCTTATGCCTTTGCAGATTGTACTAATATGCAGGCAGAGACCGAAGCGCTCCTTGTGGGCCTACGTTTAGCCTATGAACATAATATTTCACTAACTACAATAGAGTGTGACTCTAAGGCCCTAGTTCAAATAATTATGCAAGAGTGTGCCTACCCTTTGAAGCTTAGCTATCAAGTCCGGGACATTCACTTGCTTATGCCCTCAGGGACGACCATTAGTTATGTGTACCGTGAAGCTAACAGTGTAGCGGATAGTTTAGCCAAGCTGGGTCCGTCTATTGGTGGATCTTCTACTTTTTGGACAATGAACTCTTTGCCTAGTATGTGTAAACAAGCCTTGGAAAATGATAACTTAGGTTTGAAATTTTATAAGAAAATGTAGTTTTCTATAGGGCCTAGGGCCCGCTAAGTTATGTTTTCTCAGGTGTGGATCAATTTATTCTCTCATTTGTTTGAATTCTTTTTTTATATTAATAAGAGGGTAAACGTACCCTCCACCTCAAAGAAGTTTTCTTAAAATATAAATTTACTCTCTTAACACTGTAATGAGCAAAAGAGATTATTCGCCATGGCTACTGGTCGGTGACCAAAATAGGTGACAAGACCAGAGATCGGTCTCTTTATCTTTGCCCTTATAATTTTTTTTTTACATGCAGTATAAATCTGAAATCAAATCAATTAAGAAATTAATAAAAAGCCCATTTTGATCTTCATCAAAATAAAGAAATACATTGGCTCAAATCTTAAGGAAAAGAAAACACTGGAGCTTAAATCGATAGAATTTGAACAATAAAATTATAATTACCTTGCAACCAAGGGAGCAGAAGCTGAAGGAGTCAAGGAGACTACGGTCACAGACTTGGCAGGTATTGGTGACACCTTTACCAGGCCTAGGCTGAGGCCTCTCATTCAAGAACACAATCTTTGCACTGTTGATAATGTAAGTCTGAACTCCTGTTATGTCCAAGTATTTCTGTACTTCAGATACCCTTATAACGTCATGGTATGATGACCTCCTTATCTACATGTATAAAATTAATCACATATTTAATTTCTTCAGAAATAATCACAAATATTATGGACTATATATATAAGAATGAGAAAATATTTTTTTCTAAGAAAAAATTACCCACAAGTTAAAAAGTTGGTACCTTGTAGTATTAGATTGAAATTGAAAAAAAAAAAAAAACTTATGAGAAATTCATGTGCTTGAGATGTACCCATTTTGTCAGTTAAACCATATTCGCAGGCTCTTGTCCCCAAGAAAAAGACATTTGATAAAACCAATGTGAATTCATGTGATTTTGTGCCTCTGACAATAATATTCTTGGGTTTTAATATTAGGGTACTTCCCCAATCCCCAGTTGTAGATTTATAGGTAAGGTGCTAACTAAAATGTTGATTTTTTTTTTATTTTATCAAAATCCTTAACAAAATACTATAATTAATTTAAAAGAAAATATAAAGACCTGAATAGCTCTGTGTTCTTTGTGAGATGCAAGACAAAGAGAACAAAAGGCACCATTCATGCAATCCAAACAATACATATTGGATTCACTCTTGTGAGCATCAGCATGGAGCTTGCATTGAACAAAAAAGCTTGTTTGTAGAAGTGGACGCAACCATGGCGGCCACTTGTTTTCTTCTCCTTCTTTTTCATCATCATCGTCATCTGGACCTCCTCCTCCCTATATGATATCAGAATTTCAATAAATTAAATTAAAACATCTCAATATAATCATAATTACCAAAGAAAAAGGAAAACAAATGTATTGATAATTATTAACCATGATTCTTCTGCTTTTGGGTTTGGTTTCTCTCACTATGGGTTCTTGATCATTGATCATCATGTATTGCTATTTTGGAGAAAGAGGAGGGGAACTTTAATTTCTTGCAGAAAGAACTTTTTTCTCCCCACTTTTGGAGAGAGAGATGAACCAAAGGAGTGGGGTATTCTGTAGTAGTGGGTGGTAGATGAAGGTGTGGGAAGGTGCTTATCTTGGGCTTGAAAGTCCACAACCGAACCTACATCCGAACCAAAACCTAAGGAAAAGAGAATAGATGCGTTTATTTCAAGGAACTGACCATTTCTTATAAAATAATTGTTTTAGTCTCCATTTATTTTTTGATTTATTAATTATTCAAAAAATTGTTATTAATTTATTGTGTACGGTTTTTGCTTGGACACTGTAGGTTTAGGTTGCCAATTTGACAATTGGGGAGGTAAAGATATTGACGTGTGGGAAAAGTGGGTGAATCAGCTAAGAGTTGGGGTATGACTAAAATGCCATGTGTCTGGACAGTTTTATTGAAGTGTTTTTTACTTTGCATGCTATGGGGCTCTGGTTTTGCCACCTCAAATGCCAAACTTACAAAGGACAAAGATTACGGTTATTAAGGAAAATAAGTTGGTGAGTTGATTCACCGGCTAAGCATGACTTGTTTAATAGGAGTAAATCATTTTTTTTTATTAAAGTAATGATATATCCAGTAATATAATAATTGATTTGGTTATAATATAAATTTATATTATTTTATTATCTATATTATTTATAACAAAAATAATTTGATGCTGTAGCATATTTTCATGGGGCCATATGTAAAGGTTTTAGCAAGTAAGAGAGAAGACGGCTAGAAAAGGAAAAGGCGTGATAGAGCATTAAACGAGATAGACAATTAGCCGTAAAAAAACCCATGAAACAAGAACTTTTAAAATGAGAAGTTCGAGGGGTGATATGAGACAGGCATAGTAACTCGAAGGCTCAAGATTGTGAGCTTAAAGGAACTTTTGATACCTCAACCTCAAGCATAACGATGAGTCATAACTGCAAATTCGATTATTCAGGGATCAAGGACAATCCAAAAGTCTTGCATTTAACTAGCTAAGGTAAAAGTGGTCACGATTAAATATGACTCATGTAGTGGAGTTAAAAGTTCTGATATGTGACATGTTCAATGCATTTAATCAAGAATACGTGAGAAAGTGAAAACGTGGGAGACTCTTGGGAATTATCAACACAACTGTCTAAGCCTGAAGTAGTATAAATAGCAGCAAAATCAATCATAAGACACATTGACAATCATCTAATAATCATTATCTTTTTGCATTTACTTTCTAGTTCCAATAGGAGTAGTTGTATTGTAATAGTAGTTGTAATTCTCCTTCCTCATCCCCTTTCTCTGTCTGTCTCGAAGTTGATCCAAGCCAGGGCTGTATTGAAGGCTTGGGCTGCATTGCAACGAGCTTGAAGAGTCTGTACTTAGTACTTTGAGGTTTTAACCCTATAAACCCTTTATATCAGAGTTGCTTTAAATATCAATACATAGAGTTTGTTGTTATTGCACAATTGTTATTTATTTCGTTCAATAATTACTAGATTAAATTCGTTTTCTTGAATTTATAATGGCATATTGTAAAGTCCTCTTAATTGAGGCAATACCAGACCCATCTAGAGGAGTACTCTTTCAATCGAGTCCACTTCAACCTCGATTGATGCATAAATTAATTCTTGCACCAACTAGATTTCTGGAAACCACAGTGGGTTACATCTAGTATATGCTAGTTACTAGATCAATGACGGAGACTCTAGCAAATCCGGAAAAAACTCTAGCTTTTGATTTCTCTACAAATCGCTTAGACAAACTGGAACAAGACATAGGGAAATTACACACCCAAATGGATATGTTGGTGGCTAACCAACGTCAAACTAGGGAGAAAATAGCCCAAAAAACTAGACAAGTGACTGAGTTGCAAAGCCAATATCAACAGCATTTGGCTCAGCAACAAACTCAAAGCCAATAGAAAATGGCTCAGATTTTGGAGAAACTCAACATTTTGATGGATCAAAGACCACATCATGAGGATACTCTCCCTAGAAACAACAATGATATAAGAGGTTTTGTGCAACATGAAGTAGAATCCTCAAGGGCATTCCCTAGAGGAAATGATTCTGATATGCCGATAGCTTACCCTCTTACTTTACCTAATAGTAATATAGAAACTCTTACCAAAGATTTGAATGTTATACAAGTAACTAACGCAGAGACTATTGAACCAACGAAACCGGTCATGCATGCTCCACCTACTAGGGGACAACCATCCTTTGGAGTCTAGTAACTTGTTGGAGTAAACATGCCACTTATAGGCCCATGATCTAAGCACCAGGCTATACTCCTATCATGTTAAATCATATGGGATTTCCTAATAATCCAACCATTCAGTAGATCCTCCAAAGAAAACCAAGCATCCAGCAAAGGAAGGATCTAGCCAATGTTGTAGTGGTCCAACCTAATGTACAATTGGTGTTGCCAATCCAAGCCAATGTACCATTAGTGTTGCCAATCCAAGCCAATGTACCATTAGTGTTGCTAATCCAAGCCAATGTACCATTGACGCAACCCATCCAACCTAATATACCATGGCCACAATCTAATATACTGGGACAAGTTGGAGTTCGACCTCAATAATTACTACTTAAAACACATGAGGCTTATCAAGTTCCCCTAGTTCCACCATCTCCAAACCTCAAGGACCTCACGTGCGGTAATCAACATCATATCCCAGATCAAATATCGCATAGATAACTTGAATAGTTCAAGCATCTATATAGATATAGGATCCACAGGGTACAAAGACCCATTTATAGGAAGCCTTACCCTGATTTTGTAGACTAATAATTCAAGTTTTCTCGAAATAACAAAATTCCTAACTTCACGACCTTTTCTGGACTTTAGAACACATTAGACGTTTCACCATCCAGTGTGGAGAGTATTTTAACCATGATTTTATAAAGCTTCATTTATTTCCTAACTCTTTTGTAAGACATGCATTAACATGGTACATTAATCCCAGAACTCGATCTTGAATTGGGCAAACAAGTAGGAAAGGTTCTTGATGAGACTGCTGAAGATAACCTGAATCGTTTCAAGTAGGCTCGAGCTGGGTGTAATATTAGTTTGCTTGAAATCGAGTACGTGAGGCTAGCCCAAGATGGATTGGGCCTCAAATTCTGTAAGAAGTTCAAGGGAATGGTCTTCTATGATTATGTATTGAAGGAAGAACAATAAAAAGAGGACTTCGTCTTATGGGACATATTATTATCATCACAATGTTGAGATGGATGTAACTAAGTTTGTAGGCTGAGAGCCTTTCATGTGTGAGGCTCTGGAAGAGAAATAAATTCAGATGTAAAAGTCCAATAGACCCACTGCTCTAGTGAGGTTATATTCATTTTACATAAGTAAAGCAAATCAAATTTTTGATCTATTGTTGCAGGCTAAACAACTTAGATTAGTAAGGCCACATAAAATGGCCTCGAGTAAAGAGCTCAAAAAAGAAATTTTTATAAGTGGTATAGCTCTTTTACGCACTCAACCAACAAGTGTATCATAATTAGAAATCTAATTCAAGATAAGATAAATCGAGGGATACTTAAATTCCTCAAGAAAGAAATATAAACAACGCAAGTTGACACTAACCCATTCCTTGATTTGGTTAATGCTAACATGCTTGCTCTAAATGTTTATCAATTATCACAAGACAATAAGGAGTTTAGTAATCCTCGATTTTTACTTTCAGAAGCAAATATGAGTACTTTGCGAAAGAAGACTCAACAATAAATCTAAAGGAATAGTATGTGAATGGAGATCCTGAAGTCAGACTGCTAAGAGAGCCCTCAAGTAAGTTCGAATATTATTTAACACATTCCAAAGTGGTAGATCCTGTGCCATTCGAAGAGATCAAACCCACAAGATGGGGATATGAGGATGATGACCAACCAACAATGGTTGAAGATAAAGAGCTAAAGCCGAAAGTTGGTGAAACCTTAAAACCAGCAACCAGAGCTCTTGGATCTATTTTTCCAGTAACCTTACCCAACATTGAGAACAACTTATGTGCTTCTTGTCAAGAGAAAGGGCCTGAGTTGTTCATGGAACAAGTGATGATAAACGACTAGGCAAAAGCAAAGGGAAATATGGTAGCTCGAGCGGAAGGACCACCAGTTACCTTTTGACCAACCTCAGGTTTGCAAATGACCAATGCTCGAGGAAGAAGGGGCGGATATTCGTAAACGAGAGGCCAAATTGCTTCCAGGACTAGGCCTTATACATGACAAGTATTTGACAAATGAAAGGAAGAAGCAATAAGGTTGTGTTGAGAAAACTAAGAACCTCAAAAGTGGTGCCATCTTCATACCAATATGAAGGAATATCTGAAGCCGAAATATAAGTATGACTACAGCTCAAATTTCCCCAACATGACTCGAACCGAGCAAAAAATATGGCTATGCCATCAGGCTTCCAAACAAAGTTAAGATATAGGAGAAAAACAACTAGGAGCATCCCAAAGAGTTAGAGAACACACAAAGCTCAAAAGGGGAGTTGAGACTCCTAGCTCAGAGGAAGAAGATGAAATCTCTTGAGCTCAAGAGGAACAAGGAAAGAAAAGAGTCACTAGCTCCGCAAACTAAAAGTAGATAATAGTGATCTTTTTAGATGGAAGTGATGATGGGGAAGAAGTGTACTAGAAAAAACCCTGACTCACGGTGGGGAATTCATCCCAGTTCTAGAAGGAGAGTTTCATATTGACTCTGTCACTGGGGAGGTCAGGGATGAATGGTTGAAGTCCATGAGCCTTGAAGGGCCCATACACATTATGATTATGGGGACAACAAACCAACAAGGATAGCTATCAGGGAACCTAGAGAGTTCAGAAGAACTAAAAAGCCTTGAGGAAGATTCCGACCATGATAGCACTAAGGATGATCCCTTCGAGAACAAAGAGGACCAAGATAAAGAAGTCCAAGGTAATGACCCCGAGAATAGAAACTCAATAGAACAAGTTATGGCTGTACACTGCAACATGGATATTCTCTCACCTTCTTCCTTCCGAGTAGTGCACAGATAGCCACTTGAGGTTGAAAAGGTTGACATAGAGGACGTGGGAACAATTAAAGAACAACAACAAGAGGCAGTGTGCACATAGAGCAAAGAAGAAGGGATATAACAGACGAAGATGGGAAAAGTGATTCCTATGATCTTTGAAAAGCCTCATTGAGTTATGGCCCAACATCTTAAACCTTTATATGTTAAAGTTCACATAGAAGGTAAACCTGTAAATTGCGTATTAGTTGGAAATGGTGCAACAATCAACATACTACCACATACCATACTCCGTAAACTGAAGAAAATAGAAGATGATTTAATCTCTTCTAAGGTCTCTGTTTATAGTTTTTCAAGGAACATAATCAAAACATGAGGAGTGAACCCCCTCGAATTAAAAGTTGGAAGTCAAGTACAATAGCTGCAATTTTTGTGATTGACTCAACTTCAAGTTACACCGCCTTACTAGGACGAGATTGGATTCATTCCAATTATTGTGTACCATCATCGTTACATCAATCACTTTTTTTCTTTTCTAGAATGATAATAACCAGGTTGAAACTATGTATGCAGATGATAAACCAACTTTGCAAAGACAAGAGAGAGGCCACAACATTGGCTCAATCAAGGTTGGCCATACATGTGGTTGAATAAAAATTAATAAACCAGCACAACATCAAGAGTCTAGAGAACCTTGACAAAATTGAACTAAAAGATCCTAAACCTGCCTTAGAAAAGCATGAAGACTTGAAGGTAGAAACACAAGATTCTATGGAGTAAGTTGATCTAGTTAATGGAGAAGAAGTAAAGCCAACTTTCATTAACAAACTACTACCCAAAGCTCGAAAGAGCAACCCACGTCTCTTTTAAGGCAATACAAGGATTGCCTTGCTTGGGACTATGACAAGATACCAGAATTGAGTCAAAGTGTGGTAAAACATCGACTACTCATCAAGAAAGGCTAAAAACTATTCCAACAAGCACCTAGAAGATTGTCCACAGAATTTAACCTTAAAGTTAAGAAAGAGATCAAACGATTACTGAAAGTTGGGTTTATTTGAATAGCCAGGTATGTAGAATAGCTTTCTATCATAGTTCTAGTAATAAAGAATAATGGCCAACTTAGTGTATGTACGAATTTTAGGAATTTAAACAATGCTACTTCTAAAGATGAATACCCTATGCCAGTAACTGATCTATTAGTAGACAATGCAACTTGTAACCAAATGCTCTTCTTGATGAATGGGTAATCTAGATATAATCAATTTTTTATATCTCCAGAGGATATACATAAGACTGCCTTTAGTTGTCCTGGTAATCTAGGGACATTCGAGTGGGTAGTGATACCATTTGGATTGAAAAATGTTGGGGCAACTTACCAGCATGATATGAATTTGATTTTCCATGATATGATCGGGAAATTTATAGAATTCTACATTGATGACATAGTGGTGAAATCATAAGATTTTGTCTCACATCTCGAAGCTCTCTTAGGAGGATTTAAAAGAATGAGGATTCACCATTTAAACTAAATCCTTTAAAGTGTGTATTTCGCATGAATGCAGTGAACTTCTTAGGATTTCTTGTTTGTGGTCAAACAATTGAAGTCGACCAAAACAAAACTAAAGAAATAATTTAAGCGAAACCCTCTTCTAATAAGAAAGAACTTTGAAGGTTATTGGGACAAGTAAATTTTCTACGACATAATTTTGCTAATGTTGCAGGTAAAACCAAAATGTTTTCTTCATTTTTGAAGCTCAAATAAGAAGAAGCTTCCATATGGAAAGAACACCACTAAAAGGCTTTTGACGTGATAAAGAAATGTCTCTCGAACCTTTAGTCTTGGTACCTTCTCAACAAGGAAAATCGTTAAAGCTCTACATATCAGTTGTAATAGATTCAATAGAATTAGAAATCACGGAGGAAAACCTGTTTGTAAGTTTAGCCCTATGGAAACTAAACTTTAATGGATCTAAAATAGCAAAAGAAAATGGGGTTGGTATCTTAATTCAGTCCCGTGTTGGAATACAAACAAATTTAGCTTTTAACCTCAAGGGGAAATATTCCCACAATCAGGCTGAGTATGAATACTTGATTATTGGACTCGAAGTACGCACAGAAATGGGAGTTACTTCAACAGAAATTGAAGAAGACTTATTCTAATACCCATATTGTGAAAGTAAGGGTAAAGAAGTAATTTGACATTTATATTGAATTAAATATGCATACATGAAAGATTGACTGTCAACTTTGAAATAATTTTGAAGAATAATATTGAGAATTTTATTGGAAAGAGTTAGAAGTTTTTTTTTTGAAGAAGAAAAGTAATTAAATTTTATGAAATTGGAAGTTGAATTGAAATAATTTTGAAGAAAATTGTGAATAAAAGTAAGAACAATATTTGGAAACTATGGAGGAAGAAAATATAATTTTTTTAATTTTTTTGAAGGAAGAAAAGGGTTGAAAAATTGAAATTTTTAGAAGAAAGCAAAAATTGTAATTTCTTATTAAAGGGTAGTTGACATGAATATATATATATATATATACACACACACACACACACACATATATAAGGGATTTGAAATTTGAAATCCATTTGCAAAATATGTTTATAGTTGTAAGACTACTCTCTCTCTCTCTATCTAGAAAAAGAACTGATAAACATTTGGGATTGAAAGATTTGATAATTAAAGATTGAAAGATTGAGATTTGTTAAAGTTTAAGGAAGAATTTTCAAGAAATTAGAGGCAAGCTTTGAAAAAGGTAACAATATGGTTTTTATTGTGAAAGATTGAAATTTTATAGATTTTTCTTCTACTACTCTTAAAAAGAGGTTTTGAATTTGAAATTGAACATAAAGAAAATACTCTCCGTTGATAGTATTGAATTTTAACGACAGTTGAATTTATGCATACATGAAATTACCCAGAATTTGGTATAGAAATTTATAGAGTATGAAATACAGAAAAATCGAAGAATAAGATAGAAATTTAATGAGATGTTATGATAGGTGTTGGTGATCAACAATCTGGTGGAATTGCTAAAGGGAGTAGGAAATGAAATGAGGTTGTCAAAGAGTAGCTTTAAATACTACTAGGTGAGTTGGACTTACTTTTAGTAAACAAGACCAACATGAAAAATGTATGAAAATTGATACGATAAATAATACCAAAAGATTATTGGAAAATATATGATAAATATGATTATATTCAGAATATGATGATATATGATTTTTGAATGAAATGGAAAGATAGTATGATGAAATGGAAATTGTTGAATTAATGTTGTATGTATGAAAGATTAATTGAAAGAAATATATGTTGAACAGAGAAATGGATATCTTAAGGTTGTGATCAATAAGTTAACATTATATGAAGAGATGGTTGATATACATGTGATATTATGAAAGAGATAGTTTGATTTGTATGTTATGATATGTCTACTTGCATGTTGTTGATCATATGCATAGAAGAAAGGTCAGGAAGGTAACTGGTCTGGATGAAACATACTAACATGTGGGAGTGATGATGAAATGATGAGAAAGAAATGACAATAATTTAATTGCATGCATTTTATGTGAATATTTTATCACAGATGATTGAGATGCTAAAGCATCAAAGTTTCTTATGAAATGATGATAGAAAGATGAGCCACATAATGAGACAATTATGATGAGGAATTGATTGAATATAATATGATAGACAATGATTGATTGTATATTATGAACCTCATAATGAGGTAAATTATGATAGTAAGATGATGATATTGACATGAAATGATAAACTTAAGCTAATTAAATATATGAGAAGATAATTGAAATGATATGAATATGAGATAAAATTTTGAAAGAATATAGTATGATGATTGATTGGAATTATGATGTATGAAGAGATAAAAGAATATTTATGTTGAAGTATATATGAGATGTACTATTATTATTGAATATTGAATTATGACTAGAAGTATACAAATCGAGTACCACTAGTAAATTTAATTCACTGAGCTTGTGAAGCTAACTCCTCATTATAGAATAAATTTCATGCAGCAGGCAGGACTGGTACATTATTAAGATGAGATTCAGGTTAAATAATTTAAGTAAGTCCCATGGTTAACATCTTCAAACATTATAGAAAAGAGAAGGAACAAATTTTTTTAAGAAAGATTGTTCATGTATTTTATTATATTTGTTTATGATAGAAGAAAGATGATGTATCTTCTCTGAAAAGAGTTGAGGAGATGGATGTAATTATTATTTTATGTTGATGTATGTTTTTAAAGTTTTGCGTATATGTATCGTGCTGGAATCGCAAAATGTGACGATTCATTCTCGGAGTGGCTAACCCGGGATGGGTCGTTACAATTTTGGTATCAAAGCATTAGGTTTTATGATTTTGTAGACTGCATAAAATGTAAGAAAGTGGAAGATTAAAATAATTTATATCTTAATACAGAGTCTGAGGATGCCACATGGATGTACTAGACTTAGAGGTAGAGTTATGAATCAAAGAGGGTGTGGTAGGCCCCCAGTGTTTAGAAGGGCATAGGTAGAGTTGAATGTTGAGTTTATAGTTCTTGAAAGGGAATATGTGGGTAGTATTGTTGGTACTAGTAGGGGTGTGAAAGAATATGGTATTGGCAGAGATGAGCTAAGAGAAGTTATTAGTCATACTTTAGAGAGAATAAATGCAGCAGAGGATAGATCTGATAGTCTACAACATTGACTAGATGAGAGGATTAGAGTAAAACCTAATGTGGTTGTAAATCCAGTGAGGTAGGATGTTCAGAAGGGAGAGGGTGAGTTTGTATATAAGATGCACAAATATTTATTTGTTAGATTCAATAAGTTGAATCGTTCGTCGTTTAGAGGATCTGTTAATCCTTTCAGGTTAAGTTGTGGGTGAAACACGTTGAAAGATTACCTGGTATGCTTCCAGTGACTAATAAGAAAATGGTTTCCTTTGCTTAATTTAAATTAGAGGGTGGGGTTTCTGAATGGTGCAAAGATACTTTTCTTAGGCTGAGTGCAGATGTTGATAGACCCTTAACCTGGAGTAGGTTTAAGGAGACTTTCTTTGATAAATATTTTTCCTACACTTATGGAGCACAGCAGGAGAGAGACTTTATCTATTTGAGAGAGAATATGTTGATTGTGGCTCAGTATGATAGCAAATTTGTAGCCTTATCGAGGTTTGTGTGGAGTTGGTGCATATAAAGGAGAAGAAGTGTAAGAGATTCCTAGATTGGTTACATTTTAAGATGAAATCTAAAATTTCTTACATGAGACATGTGAACTATGCTATATTGGTGGATAGAAAACTTCAAATTGAGAAAGATGTGATAGAGTCTAGTGAAGGGAGATAGTGATTGAAGAGATCTAGAATTGAAGGTTTTTGAGGTGGTGGGGGTATGAGTGTTCAGGGTGGAAGATCTCCCTAATGAGGCATTCTTTATCATAAGGACCTATGATGCAAAGTCAGAGACAGACTGGATCTATAGCTTTTGTAGCTCAGAGTTTTGTTAATAGGACCCTTAGATTTGGGCGACAACCTATGAGAGTAGAATGATACGGTAGAGGTGGGAGTGTGCCACCTTAGGGAGGTGGTAGTATGATATTTAATTGGGAGACTAGAGCTTATTGTAGATGTAATCAGATAAGATATCTATCTCAGAATTGTCTTACTTTGATGTGCTTTGAATGTGGAGAAGATGGACATATCAGTGTTTATTATCCATTGGGGAGATCTATTGAGGTACGTACTAGAGCTATTGGGATGAGACAGTTAAAGAGAGAAGGGGGATCTATTAGAGTTCGACGTAGAGCTATGGGCAGATGAGTAGTTACTGAGAGGGAATGAATTGGTTCAAAGCAGCCTAGAGATGGCAGAGTTTATATTTTGACCCAGTAGGATGCTCAGGCTACTCTTGATGTTGTTATTAGTGTGATATCTATTCCTGATAGACCTGCTAGATTGTTGATTGATCCTAGTGTAACCCATTCTTTTACATATAATGTTTTTATGAAGTTTATTGATGCTTATGTTAGTCCTTTGATGCATACTGTTATTATTGAGGTTCCTACTGGGGAGAGAACTATAATCATGACTATTTATTGGGGTTGTATGATCCGTATAACTGAGAGAGAATTTGAAGTTGAATTGTTACCTTTAAATATAAATGATTTTGGGAATAGTTTGTCAGTGTATCACGCTTAAGTTGATTGTTTCAAGAAAAATGTAGTTTTCAGGATACCTGGACAGAAAGAGTTTAGATATTAGGGAAAATGTAAGATATTAGCAAACTATCTTATTTCTGCCCTAACTGCTAGAAAATAGTTGAGGAAGAGTTGTGAGGGATATTTGGCTTATGTGGTGGATTCTAGAAAAGGGGTAGAAAGTTAGAAGAAATCTTAGTGGTGAAAGATTTTACCAATATATTCCTTGAAGAGTTGTCTGGTTTGCCTCCCAATAGGGAGATTGAGCTTACTCTTGATATGATTTTGATTTCAGCACCCATATCTATAGCACCCTACAGAATGACACCCGTTGAACTGAGAGAGTTGAAAGTTCAAATTCAAAAGTTGTTAGATAAGAAATTCACTCGACCTCGTGTGTCACCTTGGGGAGCCCCTGTGTTGTTTGTAAAGGATAAGAATGGAACAGTGAGGTTATGCATTGATTGTAGACAGTTGAATTAGATCACCATCAAGAACAAATATCTTTTGCTCATGATAGATGATTTATTTGAGCAGTTACAGGGAGCGAGGGTATTTTCTAAGATAGACCTTAGATCAGGTTATCACCAGTTAAGGATAAAAGAGTGGGACACACCTAAGACTGCTTTTAGGACACGTTATGTCCATTAGAATGTGATGCCATTTAGGTTGACTAATGCTCTAGCAACATTTATGGACTTAATGAATAAGTGGTTAAATCACTTTTGAATAAATTTGTGGTTGTGTTTATTGATGATATTTTGGTGTATTCCAAGAATGAGGAAGAACATATGAAACATTTTAGAGATTGTGTTGGAAATTACAAGGAGAGAGAGAAAAATTAAATGTTAAGTTTTCTAAGTGTGAATTTTGGCTGAATGAAGTATCTTTCTTGGGGCATGTTGTGTTTGGTGATGGTATAGCAGTTGATCCACAGAAGTTAGAAGTGGTTTTTAGTTGGGAGAGAGCGACTAGTGTGACTGAGATTAGAGGCTTCTTAGAGTTAGCAAGTTATTACAGAAGATTCATCAATAATTTTCTATTATTGTAGTACCATTGACTATATTGACCAGGAAAAAGGTGAAGTTTGTGTGGTCAGAGGAGTGTGAGAAAAGTTTCCAATTGTTGAAAGAGAAGTTGACTACTGCTCTGGTGTTGGTGCTTCTTTCTAATGATGAAGGGTTTGTGGTACATAGTGATGCATCACATAAGGGGTTAGGATGTGTATTGATGCAACATAGAAAGTTTGTGGCCTATGCTTATAGGAGATTGAAGAACCATGAGATAAAGTACCCAACCCATGATTTAGAATTGGCTTCCATTGTTTTTTCTCTGAGGATTTGGAGACATCATCTGTATGGAGTCACTTGTGAGATTTTCACTAATCACAAGAGTTTGACGTATTTACCTACTAGTGGGAGTTGAATTTAAGGTAGAGGAGGTGGATGAAGTTGATTAGTGACTATGATTGTACAATTCACTATCATCTAGTGAAGGCGAATGTGGTGGCTGATGCATTGAGTAAGAAGTCTACAGGGAGATTACTCGCTTTATAGAGTCATGATGTGAATCTGATGGTGGAGTTGAGAGAGATGAGAATGCAGTTGAGTATCAGTGATAGAGGTGTATTGATGAAAAATATAGTAGTACAGTATTCTATTGTAGAACATCTGTTGGAGATAAAGAGTAGAGATAAGGAGATAAAAAAAGATCAAACAGGAAGTATTGAGTGGGAAATAGACTGAATTCATAATCAGGGATGATGGCATGTTAGTATTGGGACACAAGACTTGTGTTCCCAATGATGTTGAGATGAGAAAAGGAAAATTTCAAGAGAGGCTCATGATTCAGTTTATTTAATGCACCCAGGAAACAATAAGATGTATAGGGGGTTGAGACATAATTATTGGTGGTCAGGGATGAATAGAGACGTAGTCGAGTACATTTCTAGATGTTCGATTTGTCAACAATTGAAATATGAGAATAAACATCTAGTAGATTTACTCCAGCCTCTTATAGTGCTTGAGTGGTCATGGTAGAATGTTAGTATGGATTTTGTTTCAAGATTTTCCTGTACCCAGAGAGGTCATGATGCTGTGTTGGTAATTATAGATAAATTTTCTAAGTCGTCTCATTTCCTTCCAATTAAAACTACATGAATTCTTGAAAAGTTGGTTGAGTTATATGTACTTGAGATGGTGAGATTGCATGGAGTACCATTAAGCATAGTGTTAGAAAAAATTTGAGATTTACATATAGATTTTGGAGAGGCTTTCAGAAAGCCATGGGTACATAATTGTAGTTTAGTACAAATTTTTATCCTAAAAAAGATGGACATATAAAGAGGATCATTCAGTACTAGAAGATATGTTGAGGGCAAGTGTATTGAGTTCAGTGAGCTGTGAAGCTTATTTACCTTTGATTGAATTTGCATAAATAATTAGTATCAAGCTAGTATTCGGATGGCACCATTCAACGCAGTGTATAGTAGACGATGTAGAACTCCTGTATGTAGGGAAGAGGTGGGAGAAAGAAAGATATTTAGTCCATAAAAGATAGACTTAACTATAGAGAGGATCAAACTGGTTTGAGAGAACCTTAGAGTAGCACATAACAAACATAAAGGGTATGCTGATAATAGAAGAAGACCTCTTGTGTTTCGAGTAGGTGATTAGGTGTACTTGAAGTTATCACCGTGAAAAGATGTGTTGAGGTTTAGAAAGAAAAGAAAGCTGAATCTCAAGTATATATGGCCCTATAAGGTGATGAGAGAGTTGGGCCAGTGGCATACAAATTAGATTTGTCTCTAGAGTTTTAGCAGTTACTTAACGAATTTTATGTTTCACTTTTGCAAAAGTGTTTACATGATGAATGCTATAGTATTTTGAGTCAAGTTATTGAACTTCAGGAAGACTTGACTTTTATGCAAGTACCAATCGTAATTCTAGATAGAAAGGAACAAGTCTTGCATAATAAAGTGATTCCATTAGTCCAAGCTTTGTGGCAAAATAAAGACTTTGAAGAAATAACATGGGAGCGTGAGGCAAATATGAGGAAAGATTATCCCCACCTTTTTCACGAGTTAGGTAAGGGATGAAATTTTTATGAGGAAGGTAGAATTGTAATACTTGTATCCAGAAAGTAAGGAAAAAGAAGCAATTTGACATTTATATTGAATTAAATATACATACATGAAAGATTGGCTATCAAATTTGAAATAATTTTAGAGAATAATATTGAGAATTTTATTGGAAAGAGTTAGAAATTTTTTTTGAAGAAGAAAAGTACTTAAATTTTATGAAATCGGAAGTTCAATTGAAAGAATTTTGAAGAGAAATGTGGAATAAAGTTAAGAAAAATACTTGGAAACTATGGAGGAAGAAAATATATATATATTTTTATAATTTTTTTGAAGGAAGAAAAGGCTTGAAAAATTAATTTTTTTTAAGAATGTCAAAATTGTAATTTCTGATTGAGGGGTAGTTGACCGGAAAAAATCCATATATATATATATATATATATATATTTGAAATCCATTTACAAAATCTGTTTCTCTCTCTAAGACTACTTTCTTTCTAGAAAAAGAATTGGTAAACACTTAGGATTGAAAGATTTGATAATTAAAGATTGAAAGATTGAAATTTGTTAAGGTTTACAGAAGCATTTCAAGAAATTCGAGGTAAGCTTTGAAAAAGGTAAATAATATAAATTTTATTGTGAAAGATTTAAATTTTATAGATTATTCTTCTACTATTCTTAAAAAGAGGTTTTGAATTTGGATATGAACAGAAAAAAATAATTTCGGTTGATAGTATTGAATTTTAAAGACAGTTGAATTTATGCATATATGAAATTACCCATATTTAGGTATAGAAATTTATAGAGTAAGAAATATAGAAGAATTGAAGAATAAGATAGAAATTTAATGAGATGTTATGATAGGTGTTAATGATTAGCAATCAGGTGGAATTGCTTAAAAGAGCAAGAAAAGAAAGGATGTTAGGATGTCCAAAAGTAGCTTTAAGTACTACTAGGTGAGTTGGATTTACTTTTAGTAGACGAGACCAACATGAAAAATGTATGAAACTTGATATGATAAATAATGTGAAAGGTTATTGGAAAATATATGATAAATATTATTATATTCAAAATATGATGATATATGATTTTTGGATGAAATGGAAAGATAATATGATGAAATGGAAATTGTTGAATTAATGATGTATGTATGAAAGATTAATTGAAAGAAATATATGTTGAACAGAGATGTTGGGATTTGTCTAAGAATTAAAGGATGGAAATTACAGCATCAAGTGCTGGTTGGCGCTGCAGCACAGGTGGTGTGCGCCGCAACCTCTAGCAAGTGGAGGTGGTCCTCCACCAGGTGTGCGCTGCGGCCTTCAGCATGGGAGGTTTTTCTACCCTGTTGTGCGCCACAACATGCCCTGTTCTGAGCCGCGACGCAAGGCACACCTAACACTTGATATTCAGCACTTTGGAATGGTGTGTGCGACTTGGTTAAAATGCACAGGATCACTTGAAAGGCCATGGGTGTTTGGTCCTCAAGATCTAAGGGTTGAGATTGACTTCAAGATTGGTTTAAGAAGTTGGTGCTCTATATAAAGGGTCATCAACAACAACCATCAAAACAAGTAACATAAGTGCAAGTGTGAGAGTACAAAGACACAAAACACAAGAGAGGCACAAGAAGAAGTCTTATTCCAAGAGTGCCTGGTGTTGAGAGAGAAAGACTCTCAAATCTTCAGAGGTGTTACAAGTGAGAGAGAGTATTCAAGAAGTGGGGTTCAAGGGCTTTGTAATTGGAATTTTCTTGGCGAAAATTCCAGGGAAACACTTAGTTCTTATCCCTTTCTTTTCTCTTCTCTCATGTATCAAGAACAAGAGGGTTCTTGAGAAGGTGTTGCTGTAATTGTAAGAACTCCATTGATTTAGTGCAGAGAGCTCGAAGGAGCTCACGGGGATTTAGGCAAATTACTGAACCTCGATTACAATTGCTTGTGTTTTTTCTTTGATTGTTTGATTCCTGTTTTATTACAAGTCATTCTAGACTTGGGTGTTTGAAGGTCACCACCTGGGATTCTTGAGATGATTTTCAACAGTGGTATCAGAACTAGACAACAGTGGTATCAGAGCAAGAACAGGGGGTATCAAAGCAAAGCTCCAAGAATTAAAGGAAACTTTTTGGGTGATTCAAGAATGGTGTTGGGATCAAGATCTGATCGGGTTCTTGAGGTTCAAGAATGGTGATGGGATCAAGATTTGATCTTGTTCTTGAGGTTTAGAAGTTGCAGAGAAGACGGTTGGAAAAAAATTGTGGGTGCTACATAAATCTTGGGATTTTCTCTGCAAGATGGGTTCAAACTTCATTGTTGAGAAGTTTGATGGAAAGGGAGACTTTGCCCTTTGGAAGCGGAAAATCAAGGTGGTTCTTATGCAACAAAAGGTGGACTTGGCTATTGGAGAAGATGATGATTTTCCAGCAAGTTTCACGGAGGTCCAGCGAAATGAGATGAAGAAGATGGCTAAATCACCATCTTTCTACACATGTCGGATAGTGTCACAAGGGAGTGTGGAGACTCGGAAGATCCAACCATCATTTGGAAGAAACTAGATGAGTTATTTCTTACCAAGACTCTCTCTAATAAGATTTATCTTCTAAAACGAATTTTTGCTTTTAAAATGGATCCTAATAAAGAGTTGCAAGATAATCTTGATGTGTTTAATAAACTAGTTCAGGATTTGACTAGTTGTAGTATAACATTCTCGGATGAACAATTGGCTGTTATTTTGTTGAATTCTTTTCCTGATTATTTTGAAAGCTTGATTAATGCTATTGAATATGGAAGAGATACACTAACCAAAGAAATTGTGATCAATGCTATAAGGGCTCATGATTTCAAAGCCAAGATGAGGGAAGGATTAAGTGGAGAAGATATGTTTGTTAGAGGAAGGCCTGCAACTCGGTATGGCAGCAACATAAATGGCTACTACCGAGACAAACCAAAAAGGTAGAGGGAAAAACCATGGGAGAGCGCACTCTAAACCGAGATTTGGAGGAAAGAGATGCTACTAATGCCATAAGAAGGGTCATTTCAAGAAAGATTGCAAGAAGATGATGAGGGTTGAGAAGGGAAGAAGCCATACCAATAATGGAGAGGCTTTGGTTGCCAAGGGAGAACAACAAGATGATGACGTTCTTGTTATGTGCTCAAATGTGAGCAGGAGGCAAGACAGCGAGAAATGGATCTTGGATTCCGGGTGCACTTATTACATGTGCCTTCACCGGGATTGGTTCAAGAATTTCAAGGAAACCAATGATGGAAAGGTTTCCTTGGGGAATGATACTTCTTGCTAAGTGAGGGGGATAGGAGACATCCAATTGAGGATGTTTAATGGAATTACAAGGCTGCTGAGGAATGTGAGATATCTTCCGGAGTTGAGAAGAAATTTGATCTCATTGGGGCAGCTAGATTCCATGGGGTACACATATAAAGCAGAGGGAGGAAAGATCATGGTAACCAAGGGAACTTTGGTAGTGATCAAAGCAGCAATAAAGGATGGTCTCTATGAGATGATTGGAGACACGGACATCAAGGATGGTCTCTATGAGAAAGATCAAGAATAGTTTACTTGATGGTGACAAGGTAGAGAAACTTGATTTTTGCGAATGTTGTGTTCTTGGGAAGCAACATCGGGTCAGCTTCAACACCAGAATGCACAAGTCTAAGGGTATTCTTGACTACATTTAAGCGAATATTTAGGGGCCAGCAAGAACACCAACACAAGGAGGTAATCTTTACTTTCTTTCTTTAATTGATGATTATTCTAGAAAGATTTGGGTTTATTTGCTTAAAAATAAATCAGATGCTTTGAATAAGTTTGTGGTATGGAAAAAGTTGCTGGAAACTCAAACGGGTAGGGTAGTTAAGGTTTTAAGAACTGATAATGGCTTAGAATTTTTTAATAAGGATTTTGATAAATTCTGTGAGTTAAACGGGATTCTAAGACATAGAACGGTTGTGAAAACCCCTCAGCAAAATGGAGTTGCTGAGAGGATGAATAGGACTCTTATAGAAAAGTTTAGGTGCATATTAATTGGTTCTGGATTACCCAAATGTTTTTGGGGGAATCTGTGTCTACTGCTACGTATTTGGTTAATAGATCACCCTCTAGAGCTTTAGATCTCAAGACTCCCAAGGAGATGTGGAGTGGTAAACTCCCTGAGTTGAATAACCTTAGGACTTTTGGATGTGCTGTATTTGCACATCAAAAGGATGATAAACTTAGCCCAAGGTCTAGAAAATGTGTTTCTAGGGTATGGTGAAGGGGTTAAGGGCTATAGGTTGTGGTCCTTAGAGCAAAAAGTAACTAAACTCATAATAAGTAGGGATTTCATTTTTAATGAGCATTTATTTCCCTATTTGGAGAAAACTAACCCTGCAGGGGATTATGGGCAAACCAGCCCGGTTTATGTGGAGCATAGCATCAAGGAAAATTTAGTTCAGGTACAGCAAGGAAGGCAAGAGGGTTCGGACCAGGTAGAGCCCATTGATGAAGGCCAAGCTCAGGACACTCAAGAGGAAGCTGAACTAGAGGGGGATGATGCAGCAAATCAGAATAATTATTAGCTCACAAGGGATAGGGAGGAAAGAAGGCTGGTCAGACCACCTTTGAGATATGGTTTTGCGGATGCTAATGTAGCAGCTCCTTATTCAGAAGGAGGGAGTGAATCAGAAACTTACATTGATGCCATGGGATGTAAGGATTCATTAAGATGGAAGCTAGCTATGGAGGAGGAAATGCATTCTTTGAGGAAGAACAACTCTTTGGAATTGGTGCCGAAACCAGAAAAACAGAGAGTTGTGGAATGTAAGTAGATTTACAAGATCAAAGAAGGGAACACTCCAGGGGATAAATTATGGTATAAGGCTAGGCTGGTGGCGAAGGGGTTCACACAAAGAGAAGGCATAGATTTCATCGAAATATTCTCACCGGTTGTGAAATACAAGACGATAAGGATAATTTTAGCTATGGTGGTCCAATTTAATTGGGAGATCGAGCAAATGAATGTGAAGACAGTGTTCTTACATGGAGATCTTGATGAGACCATCTATATGAGGCAACCTGAAGGCTATAAGGAAAGAAGGCAGGGAGATTTGGTGTGCCAATTTAAGAAATCTCTCTATGGTCTGAACCAATCACCTCGGCAATGGAACAAGTGGTTCGATTCCTTTGTAACTAGCTTGGGTTTCATAAGAAGCTACTATGATTCGTGCTTGTACTTCAAAGGTCACAAGGTGGAGGTAATGGTGATTATCCTTATCTATGTCGATGACATGCTGTTGGTTGGGAGCAGCAGGGAGAGGATAGAAAGGTTGAAGTCTCAACTCAGTTCAGAGTTTGAGATGAAGGATCTTGGCCATGCACAGAAGATCCTTGGGATGAGTATAATCCTGGAAAGGGAGAGAAATAGATTGAAGGTTTCTCAGTCTTTCTACATAGAAAAGATGCTATCTAAGTTTTCTATGGAAGATAGTAAACCAGTAAAAATTTTCCTTGCTGGTCATTTCAAGTTCTCTAGCAATCAATGTCCTAGAATGGATGAGGAGAAGAAGGAAATAGAAAAGGTCCCTTACTCTAGTGCGGTTGGATCTGTAATGTTCACCATGGTAAGCACTAGACCCGACATTGCTCATTCAATTAGTGTTCTCAGCAGGTTTATGAGTAATCCCGGAAATGAGCATTGGGTTGGGATAAAGTGGTTGCTGAGGTACTTGAAGGGAAGCCCAGATATGGAGCTTGTTTATGAGAATAGGGGTAAGTCCATCTGTTTGGAAGGATATGCTGATTCGGACTATGGAGTAGACTGGGATAAGAGAAGATCGATTACCTCCTACTTCTTCAACTTCAATGAATGTTGTATAAGTTGGAAGGCTCAGTTGTAGCCGGTGGTAGCACTCTCAACAACTGAGGCTGAGTACATAGTGGCAACGGAAGCTATTAAGGAGGCTATGTGGTGCAAAGGGTTGTTAGATGAGTTGAAGGTCCTAAAAGAGTAGGTGGTGGTGTATTCGGATAGCTAAAGTGCATTGTATTTGTGCAAGAATCCGATGTTCCATGAGAGGACAAAGCATATGGATGTTCGGTATCATTTCATTCGAGAAAATTTTACGGAAGGATGCATTCATGTGGATAAGGTAGCCACGGAAAAAAATCCTGTAGATTTAGGCACCAAAGTTCTACCTCTAAGCAAGTTCAATGATTGCCTTGGACTTCTTAAGATTGGAGTCGGATGATACGTTGACTCATGTTGTGTTTGGATCCTGAGTTCTCTGCACAATGGGTTCAAGTTTAATTGCTTAGCAAAGGTAGAGATTATTGGAATTTGTCTAAGAATTAAAAGATGGAAATTTCAGCATGAAGTGCTGGTTGGCGCCGCAGCACAAGTGGTGTGCACTGCGGCCTCCAGCAAGTGGAGGTGGTCCTCCACCAGGTGTGCGCCGCGGCCTCTAGCATGGGAGGTTTTCCTGTCCTGTTGTGCACCGTGGCCTGCCCTGTTATGAGCCACGGCGCAAGGCACACCTGACACTTGATATTCAACACTTTGGAATGGTGCGTGCGACTTGGTTAAAATGCACAGGTTCACTTGAAAGGCCATGATTCTTTGGTCCTCAAGATCTAAGGGTTGAGATTGACTTCAAGATTGTTTCAAGAAGTTGGTGCTCTATATAAAGGGTCATCAACAACAACCATCAAAACAAGTAACATAAGTGCAAGTGTGAGAGTGCAAAGACACAAAACACAAGAGAGGCACAAGAAGAAGTCTTATTCCAAGAGTGCTTGGTGTTGAGAGAGAAAGACTCTCAAATCTTCAGAGATGTTACAAGTGAGAGAGAGTATTCAAGAAGTGGGGTTCAAGGGCTTTGTAATTGGAATTTTCTTGGGGAAAATTCCAGGGAAACACTAAGTTCTTATCTCTTTCTTTTCTCTTCTTTCATGTATCAAGAACAAGAGGGTTCTTGAGGAGGTGTTGCTGTAATTGTAAGAACTCCATTGATTTAGTGTAGAGAGCTTGGAGGAGCTCATGGGGACGTAGGAAAATTGTCGAACCTCGATAATAATTGCTTGTGTTCTTTCTTTGATTGTTTGACTCCTATTTTATTACAAGTCATTCTGGACTTGGGTGTTTGAAGGTCACCACCTGGAATTCTTGAGGTGATTTTCAACAAGAGAAATGGATCTCTTAAGGCTGTGATCAATAAGTTGATATTATATGAAGAGATTGTTGATATACATATGATATAATGAAAATATAGTTTGATTTGTATGTTATGATATGCTTGCTTGCATGTTGTTGATCATATGCATAGAGAAAAGACCAAGAAGGTAGCTGGTCTAGATGAAACATGTCGACATGTGGAAAGACATTCCCAGATGATATACCGAAATTGATATTTCCCATACGTTGATAGTATGGAGTGATGATGAAATGATTAGAAAGAAAGAAAGAAATGACGATGATATAATTATATATATTTTTATTTGAATATTTTATTACAGATGATTGTGATGCTAAAGGATTAGAGTTGCTTATGAAATGATGATAGAAAGATGAGCCTTCAAATAAGACAATTATGATGCTAAATTGATTGAATAGAATATGATAGACAATGATTGATTGTATTTTGTTAACCTCATGATGAGGTAAATTATGATAGAAAGATGATGATCTTGACATTGAAATTATAAATTTAAGCCGATTAAATATATGATAAGATAATTGAAATGATATGAATATGAGATAGAATTTTGCAAGAATATAGTATGATGATTAATTGGAATTTTGATATATGAAGAGATAAAAGAATATTTATGTTGAAGTATATATGAGATGATAGATGAAAGAATATCAAAATAATACTGTTATGATTGAATATTGAATTGTGACTAAAAGTATACAAATCGAGTACTTTCAGTAAATTTAATTCATTGAGATTGTGAAGCTCACTTCTCATTGTAGAATAAATTTCAGGCAGTGACCAAGACTGGTAGATTATTGAGTTGAGTTTCAAGTTGAGTAATTTAAGTAAGTCCCGTGGTCAACATCCTTAGACATTGTAAGAAAGAGAAGGAAATAAAATTTTAAGTAAGACTGTTCATGCATTTTATTATATTTGTTCCTAATAGGAGAAAGATGATTAATCTCCTGTGAAAATAGTTGAGGAAATGGATGTAATTATTATTTTATGTTGATGTATGTTTTTTAAATTATTTCATATATGTGTTGTGTTGGGATCGCAAAATGTGATGATTCTGTTTCGGGATGGCCAGCCCAGGATGGATCGTTACACTTATTGCTTGTTATCATGCAATTAATAGGAAAATGAAAATGTATGAGTGCCATGTTGGCTCCATAATTAGTAGCAGCACAACAATTGCTCAAAGAATTTGATGATGTAACTTTACATCTTGTCCCTCGAGAGCAAACATGCTAGCTCAAATGGCCATAGGGCATCGAGTCCTATGAAATTGGAGAAATAAATTAGCTAGGCTGAATCGAAGAACGATCCCTCCTGTCTCTTATAGAAAAATTGCAACAAATGTTTTTCTCATCCAAGTTTATCAGCACAACAAATGGAGAAAACGAATTATAGAATTCCTAAGGAATTCGAATACAAAAGCAAAGAACTCTTTAAAGTTAAAAGCTTGACATCATGTTCTTTGGGGGAGAAAATGAAGAGCTGTAGAAATGAGATGCTGAAGGATTACTTTTGAAGTGTCTAAGAATAGAGGAATCACCACAAGTCATGATCGCAGTGCACGAAGGAATTTGTGTCACCCATTAGTCAGGACTAAACATGTGCTAGTTAATACGAAGGTATGGGTAATACTATCCTTCCATCTTAAAAGATTTCCTCGAATACTCTAAGGGCTGTCAAGCATGTTAACGGCATGGAAACATACCTCGAGTTCATGCTAGTACCTTGCATTCAGTTGTCAAACTACGACCAGTCAAAGAATAAGCCATTGATATAATTGGAAAGATCTACCCTGATTCAAATGAAGGACAAGCATTTGTGTTAATGGCCACTAATTATATTACTAAATGGGCATAAACTAAATCCTACAAAGAAATTGATAAAGTTAAGTTCATAAAATTTTTCCAAGAGATGATTATTCATCGATTTGGAATCCTAGAATCTTTAATTGCGGATAATGTGTTAGTCTTTAACGAGAAATGAGTTTAAGCATTCTTATAGGATTATGAGATTAATTTAATTAATTCTTGTCCATATTATGGTCAAGCTAATGATAAAGCTGAAATGACGGATAAGATTATAAAAAATAATCTAAAAAAGGCAATCGACCAGAATTCCAGAAAATGCAATGATTTGTTATTTGCAGCTTTATGGGCCTATCGAACATAAAAAAGATCAAGTACTAGGATGTAATAACCCATCCCAGTTTGGCCTACCCGAGATAGTGTTGTCACATTTAAGATTTCAAGAACAACATATACATGCAACAATTAAAAACATCATCAACATGAAATAATATTTACAACTTCAGCCTAAACTCTTTACAGAGAAGATACATCTTTCTCATAAAAATTTTGAATATATAAAAATATAACAAAATGCATGATCGTACAACTTTTCCTTCCTCTTTCTCAATAAAATCCAAGGATGCTGACTATGAGACTTATTTAAACCACTCACTCTGAGTCTCTGTTCAATAGTCTACCAATCCTGTCTGCTGCCTGAAATTATTTAACAATGAGGAGTGAGCTTCACAAGCTCAGTAAATTTAATTTACTAGAAGTACTTGATTTGTATACTTAAAGTCATAATTCATATTTCAATCATAATCATAATATGAGATATCGTTTTCATCTATCAATTATCATATATATTGTTAGGAATTTGTCTAAGAATAAAATGGTTAAAGATTGAAGCTTCAGCAGTCTTTGAGCCGCGGCACAGGCTTGGTGCGCCGCAGCCTCCAACAAAGTCAGAAAGTTCCTCCACTAGGTGTGCGCCACGACACAGGCTGGTGTGCGCCACAGTACAGGGCTGTGCGTCGCAGCCTAGGCCTTGTGTGCTGCGGCCACCAGCATGGGAGGCTTTCTGCCCTAGTGTGCGCCACGACCTGCCCTGTTCTGGGCTACGATACTAGGCACACCAGACACCTTATGTTCTCTTTTTCAGTTGCTACGTTAGGACTTGGTTAAAATGCACAGGATCACTTAGACTTTTAGAGATCCACGAGTCTTTGGTTCTTGAGATCTAAGAGTTGAGATTGACTCCAAGATTGGTTAAAGAAGTTATTGCTCTATATAAAAGATCATCTAGGAGCAATAACATATATCAACTGTGAGGGTGCAAAGACATAAAACACAAGAGGAGGTCTCATTTCAAGAGTGGTTGGTGTTGAGAGAGATAGGCTCTCAAGTCTTCAGTGGTGTTTCAAGTGAGAGAGAGTATACAAGATTAGGGGTTCAAGGGCTTTGTAATTGAAATTTTCTTGGGGAAAATTCCAGGGAAACACTTAGTTCTTATCTCTTTATTTTCTCTTCTTTCATTCATCAAGAACAAGAGGGTTCTTAAGGAGGTGTTGCTGTAATTGTAAGAACTCCATTGATTTAGTGCAGAGAGATCGGAGGAGCTCACGGGGACGTAGGCAAAATGCCAAACCTCGATAACAATTGCTTGTGTTTTCTCTTTTTATGGTTTGATTCTTGTTTTAGTACAAACTATTTTGGATTTGGGGGTTTGGAAAGATCACAACCTGGGATTCTTGCAAAGGTGATTTTCCAACAGTGGTATCAGAGCTAGAACAGCGGGTATCAGAGCAAGGCAGCAAGAATCAAGGGAAACTTCTTTGGTGATTCAAGAACGGTGTTGGGATCAAGATTTGATTGGGTTCTTGAGGTTCAAGAACGGTGTTGGGATCAAGATTTGATCAGATTCTTGAGGTTTAGAAGTTGAAGAGAAGAGGTTTGGAAAGCAATTGTGGGTGCTGCATAAATCTTGGGATTTTTTCTCCGCAAAATGGGTTCAAATTTCATTGTTGAGAAGTTTGATGGAAATGGAGACTTTACACTTTGGAAGCGGAAAATCAAAGCGGTTTTTATACAACAAAAGGTGGACTTGGCTATTGGACAAGATGACAATTTTCCAACAAGTATCACGGAGCTCCAGCAGAATGAGATGAAGAAGATAGCATACATCACCATCTTTCTGCACATGTCGGATAGTGTGACCACGGAATGCGGCGATACGGAAGATCCAGCTGTCATTTGGAAAAAACTAGATGAGTTGTTTCTTACCAAGACTTTCCCTAATAAAATCTATCTTCTAAAATGAATCTTTGCTTTTAAAATGGATCCTAATAAAGAGTTGCAAGATAATCTTGATGTGTTTAATAAACTAGTTCAAGATTTAACTAGTTGTAGTATAACATTCCCGGATGAAAAATTGGCTGTTATTTTGTTAAATTCTCTTCTCGATTGTTTTGAAAGCTTGATTAATGCTATTGAATATAGAAGAGATACACTAACCAAAAAAATTGTGATTAATGCTATAAGAGCTCATGATTTCAAAGCCAAGATGAGGGAAGGATCAAGTGGATAAGGGCTGTTCATTAGAGGAAGGCCATCAACTTAGAATGGCAGTAACATCCATGGAAACTACCGGGACAAATCAAAGGGTAGAGGTCAAGGCCATGAAAGATCGCATTCCAAACCGAAGTTTGGAGGAAAGCAATGCTACTACTGTAATAAGGAGGGTCATTTTAAGAGAGACTGTAAGAAGATGATGAGGGATGAGAAAGGAATAGGCCATGCCAACAATTGAGAGGCTTCGACTGCCAAGGGATAACAGCAAGATGATGATGTTTTTGTTGTGTGCTCAAATGTGAGCAAGTGGCAGGGTAGCGAGAAATGGATCTTGGATTCCAGGTGCACTTATCACATGTGCCCTCATTAGGATTGGTTCAAGAATTTCAAGGAAACCAATGATGGAAAGGTTTTCTTGGGGAACGATACTTCTTGCCAAGTGAGGGGTATAGGAGACATCCAATTGAGGATGTTTGATGGAATTACAAGGCTACTACAGAATGTGAGATATCTTCCAGATTTGAGAAGAAATTTGATCTCTTTGGGGCAGCTAGTTTCCATGGGGTACACATACAAAGCAGAGGGAGGAAAGATCAAGGTAACCAAGGGATCTTTGGTAGTGATCAAAGCAGCAATACAGGATGGTCTCTATGAGATGATTAGAGAGACGGACATCAAGGATCAAGCAGCAAGCTTGATGGCTCAGATGGATAAGGCAGTTCTTTGTCACAATCGTTTAGGACACATAAGCGAAAAGGGGTTGCAAGTTCTCAGCAAGGATGGTTTACTTGATGGTGACAAGGTAGAGAAACTTGATTTCTGTGAATGTTGTGTTCTTCGGAAGCAACATCGGGTCAGCTTCAACACCGGAGTGCATAAGTCTAAGGGCATTCTTGACTACATTCATACCAATCTTTGGGGACCAGCAAGAACAGCAACACAAGGAGGTAAGCGATACTTTTTTTCTTTAATTGATGATTATTCTAAAAAGGTTTGGGCTTATTTGTTTAAAAATAAATCAGATGCTTCGAATAAATTTGTGGTGTGGAAAAAGTTGATGGAAACTCAAATGGGTAACGTAGTTAAGGTTTTATGAATCGATAATGACTTAGAATTTTGCAATCAGGAATTTGACAAATTCTGTGTGTTAAATGGGATTCTAAGATATAGAACGGTTGTGAAACCCTTCAGCAAAATAGAGTTGCTGAGAGGATGAATAGGACCTTTATGGAAAAGGTTAGGTGCATGTTAATTGGTTCCGGGTTACCAAAATGTTTTTGGTGGGAAGCTGTGTCTACTGCTGTGTATTTGGTTAATAGATCACCTTCTAGAGTTTTTGATCTTAAGGCTCTCGAGAAGATGTGGAGTGGTAAACCCCTTGAGTTAAGCAACCTTAGGACTTTTGGATGTGCTGTGTATGCACATAAAAAGGATGATAAACTTAGTCCAAGATCTAAAAAAAGTGTGTTTCTAGGATATGGGGAAGGGGTTAAGAGGTATAGGTTATGGTCTTTGGAGCCAAAAGGAACTAAACTCCTAATAAGTAGGGATGTCATTTTTAATGAGCATTTATTTCCCTATTTGGAGAAAACTAACCCTGCAGGGGAAAGTGAGCAAACCAGCCCAGATCATGTGGAGTATAGCATCAAAGAAAATTCAGTTCAGGTAGAGCAAGGAAAACAAGAGGGTTTGGACCAGGTAGAGCCCATTAATGAAGGCCAAGCTCAAGACACTCAAGAGGAGGCTGAACTAGAAGGGGATGATGCAGCAAATTAGAATGATTATCAGCTCACAAGGGACCAGGAAAGGAGGCAGATCAGACCACCTTTGAGATATGATTTTGCGGATGCTAATGTAGCAGCTCCTTATTTAGAAGGAGGGAGTGAACCAGAAACTTACATTGATGCCATGGGATGTAAGGATTTGTCAAGATGGAAGCTAGCTATGGAGGAGGAAATGCATTCTTTAAGGAAGAACAACTCTTAGGAATTGGTGCCCAAACCAGAAAACAGAGGGTTGTGGATTGTAAGTGGATTTACAAGATCTAAGAAATGAAAACTCTAAGGGATAAAGTCTGGTATAAGGCTAGGCTGGTGGGAAAGGGGTTCACACAAAGAGAAGGCATAGATTTCACAGAAATTTTCTCACCGGTTGTGCACAAGGTGGAAGAAATGGTGATTATCCTCATCTATGTTGATGATATACTGTTGGTTGGTAACAGCACGGAGAGGATAGAAAGGTTGAAGTCTCAACTCAGTTCAGAGTTTGAGATAAAGGATCTTGGTCATGCACAAAAGATCCTTAGGATGAGTATAATCCGGGAAAGGGAGAGAAACAGGTTGGAGGTTTCTTAGTCTTCCTACATAGAAAAGATGATATCTAAGTTTTCTATGGAAGATAGCAAACCAGTAAAGCTTCCTCTTACTGGTCATTTCAAGTTCTCCAACGATTAATGTCTGAGATCGGATGAGGAGAAAAAGGAAATGGAAAAGGTCCTTTACTCTAGTGCGGTTGGATCAATCATGTTCACCATGGTAAGCACTAGACCCAACATTTCTTATGCCATGAGTGTTCAGCAGGTTTATGAATAATCCCAAAAAGGAGAATTGGCTTGGGATGAAGTGGTTGCTAAGGTATTTGAAAGGAAGCTCATATGTGGGGCTTGTTTACAAGAAGAGGGGTAAGTCCATATGGTTAGAAGGTTATGCTGATTCGGACTATGGAGCAGACCGGGACAAGAGAAGATCGATTACCTCATACTTCTTCAACTTAAATGGATGTTGTATAAGTTGGAAGGCTCAGTTGCAGCCATTGGTAGCACTCTCAACAACCGAGGCAGAGTACATAACGGAAGCGATTAAGGAGGCTATGTGGTGCAAATGGTTGTTGGAAGAGTTGAAGGTCCTAAAAGAGCAAGTGGTGGTGCATTCGGATAGCCAAAGTGCGTTGCATTTGTGTAAGAATCCGGTGTTCCATGAGAGGACAAAGCATATGGATGTTTGGTATCATTTAATTCGGAAAAATGTTACAGAAGGATGCATTCATGTGGACAAAGTGGCCACGGAAGAAAATCCTACCGAGTTAGGCACTAAAGTTTTACCTCTAAGCAAGTTCAATCATTGCCTTAGATGTTTTAGGATTGGAGTCAGATGATTTGGTGTCTCATGTTGAATTTGGATCCTGAGTTCTCTGCACAATAGGTTTGGGTTTAATTGCTTAGACAAATGTAGAGTTTGTTGGGAATTTGTCTAAGAATTTAATGGTTAATGATTGAAGCTTCAGTAGTCTTTGAGCCGCGGCATAGGCTTGGTGCGCCGCAGCCTCTAGCAAAGTCAGAAAGTTCCTCCAGCAGGTGTGCGCCACGGCCCAAGCCTTGTGCACCGCGGCCACCAGCATGAAAAGCTTTCTGCCCTAGTGTGCGCTGCGGCCTGCCTTGTTCTGGGCCGTGGCTCCAGGCACACCTGACACCTTATGTTTTGTTTTTAGCTGGTGCGTTGGGACTTAGTTAAAACGCACAGGATCACTTAGACTCTTAGAGAGCCATAAGTCTTTGGTTCTTGAGATCTAAAGGTTGAGATTGACTCTAAGATTGGTTAAAGAAGTTATTGCTCTATATAAAGGGTCATCTAGGAGCAATAACATATATCAAGTGTGATAGTGCAAAGACACAAAACATAAGAAGAGGTCTTATTTCAAGAGTGGCTGGTGTTGAGAGAGATAGGCTCTCAAATCTTTAGAGGTGTTTCAAGTGAGAAAGAGTATACAAGATTAGGGGTTCAAGGGCTTTATAATTGGAATTTTCCCAGCACTTAGTTCTTATCTCTTTCTTTTCTCGTCTTTCGTTCATGAAGAACAAGAGGGTTCTTGAGGAGGTGTTGCTGTAATTGTAAGAACTCCATTGATTTAGTGCAGAGAGTTCGGAGGAGTTCACAGGGATGTAGGCAAATTGCAGAACCTCAATAACAATTGTTTGTGTTTTCTCTTTTCGGTTTGATTCTTGTTTTAGTACAAATCATTTTGGATTTGGGGGTTTGGAAAGATCACAACCTGGGATTCTTGCAAAGGTGATTTTCCAACATATATAATTCGAATCATTTATCAATCATTCATATCATCATATATCTATCATTTAAAATTTCATCATATGTCTTTATTCAATTTCCAAACTATCATCTTTATATTACTTTCATCATAATTACCTCATAATCCGGTTCACATCATCAAACAATCATTTACTATATATCTAAAAGTATTTCTTTTCAATAATTTCTTTATCATAATTGTCTCATTATGAGACTCATCTTTCTATCATCACTTCACAACCATTTTGGTGCTTTAGCATCTCAATAATTAAATAATGCATTCATCCACATCCCCATTTCATCATCATTTCATATATCATTCCATACTATCAACGTATAGGAAATACCAATCTCTGGTATATCATCTATGAATGTCTTCCCACATATCAACATCTTTCGTTTAGACTAGCCATGGTTATGGTCTTCCCGCCATACATATGATCAATCACATATAAGTAAACATATCATAACATCATCCAATTCAGAAATCATTTTCTTTCTTAAAATCTTTTTGTCATCATATAATTCAAATTATATTTTTCATATATAATGTCATCTCAATTATCATAATTTCAAGAGATTTCTTTCCCTTTTCATTAACATATATTTTATCTATTTCACATCAATTTTATCCTCTTAAAGATATCAATCCATCACTTATCATATATATTCATCATTCTTAATCTTTAAAGGATACTATTTCATTAATTCTTCATATATTCATGTCATTTATATTATCAATCACACTTCTAACTCATCAAATTTACACATATCACATATATCATATTTACATATATAAAATAATTATTTCATTTTATCATTTATTTCAAAATTTATATAATTTTAATGTTTGTCTCGCTTACTAATAGTAAATTTCAGTAGCACTTAAAGCTATTCGTGGGCTACCTCTTTTCCTTTCCTACTCATTTAGCAATTACACCAGATTGATGATCACCCTCACCTAATCATAATATCATATTCATTATTTTTTCTATATCTCATACTGTAAATTTCTATACCCTATTCTAGGTTAATTTCTCATGTATGCATGTTCACATTATTTAATTTCAAATATTTCAACGAAATCTTTTTTCTTTTAAATTTAAATTTAAATTTAAATTTAAATTCAAATCCAAATTCAAATTCAAATCCAAATCTTATTTTTAATAAAAATAGAAAAATATATCTTTTAGAATGAAATTCTCATAATCAAATTCATAACTGTACATTTTCAAAGCTTTTCCTCAGATTTCTTGAAAATCCTTTTGTAAATTACTCGATTTCAAGACGCGATTATCAAATTCTTCAATTGTAAGTGTTTGAATGTCTTTATAAGCTTTTCTAGAGAGAGAATATGTTTTAGGGAGAGAAAATAGAGTTTGAATGAAGAAGAAATAAATTTTGGCCGTGCAAAACCATTATATACTAAAATTTTTGCTTACCGGTCGACTTACCAATCGACCACCTAGAAATTGCCAATCAACCTCCTTAAATTTACCAATGGACTGCCCAATAATTACCATTCGACTTACCAATTGATCGCCCCAACTTTACCAGTTGATCGTTCCAAATTTTCCAACCTATCGCCTAGCTCATTAAGAAACTTAAGACACTAGCTCTCAACATATCTTCTAGTATTTGAATAACCCTCCCTGTTTGCCCATCTGTTTGAGGATGAAAAGCAGTACTAAACTGCAACTGCATTTTCATGGCTTTCTGAAACCCTCCCTAGAATCTAGATGTAAATCTAGATTCTCTATATGATATTATGCTTATTGGTACCCCTTGCAACCTCACAATCTTACCTATATATAGTCCAGCCAAATTTTCAAGACTCTAAGTAGTTTTAATTAGAAGAAATGAGATGACTTAGAAAATCTATCTACCATCAGCCACATAGCATCATAACCTCTCTAGGTACAAGGAAATCCAAAAATAAAATCCATACTCACATTCTTTAATGGCCATTCAGGCACTGGAAGAGGCTGTAGTAAGTCTGGTGGATGTTTATTCTCTAACTTCACTTGCTGACAAACCAAACATTTAGAAATGTATTCAGCTACATCCCTTGGGTGTATCGAATATACTGAATCACGAGCCTCTCTTAATATCTTCTTTCTCATCTCAACATCATTGGGAACACAAATTCTATGTCCTAATACTAACATACCATCATCTTTGATTCTGAACTCAGTTTGTTTTCCACTCAGCACTTTCTGCTTGATCTTCTCTATCTCCACATCTCTACTTTGCATATCTAACAGACGTTCTACTATAGATGACTGTATAACCATATTTTCTAATAGTACTCCTCAATCATTGTTATTCATCTTCATTATCATGTCTCTCAGCCCTACTATCATATCCACATCATGACTCTCCATAGCAACTAAAGTTCTTGTGGACTTTCTATTCAATGCATCAGCTACCACATTCACTTTTACTGTATGATAGTGAATTATACAATCATAGTCACTAATAAGCTCCATCCACCACCTTTACCTTAAATTCAACTCTCTCTACATAGGTAAGTATGTCAAAGTCTTATGATTAGTGAATATCTTACGAGTGGCTCCATGCAAATGATATCTCCAGATCTTCAAAGAAAACACTATGGTAGCCAACTATAAGTCATGGGTTGGGTAATTTCTCTCATGATTCTTCAATTGGCTAGAAGCATAGGTCACTACCTTCCCATGTAGCATCAACACACATCCTAACCCTTGATGCAGTGCATCATTATACACCACAAATCCTTCATCATCAAAAGGAAGAACCAATACTGAAGTTATAGTTAATTTCTCCTTCAGCAACTGGAAACTCTTCTCACACTCCTTAGACCATACAAACCTCATCTTTTTCCTGGTCAATCTAGTCAAATGTACAACAATTATAGAAAAAATATAAATAAATCTTCTATAATAACAAACCAACCCCAAGAAGGTTTCGATCTCAGTCACATTTGTTGGTATCTCCCAACTCAACACTGCCTCTACCTTCTGTGGATTAATAGCTATACCATCTTCGGATACTATATGCCCCAAGAAAGATACTTCATTTAGCCAAAACTCATATTTATAAAATTTTGCACATAATTTTTCTTTCCTTAAATCTCCAACACTATCTCTAAATGTTTCACATGTTCTTCCTCATTCTTAGAATACACTAGGATGTCATCAATAAACACAACCCCAAACTTATCAAGAAATGGTTTAAACACTCTATTCATCAAGTCTATGAATGTCGCTAGAGTATTAGTCAACCCAAATGGCATCACAAGAAACTCATGGTGACCATAACGTGTCTTAAAAGCAGTCTTAGGCACGTCCCTCTCTTTTATCCTCAATTGGTGATAACCTTATCTCAAGTCTATCTTAGAAAATACTTTTGCTCCCTGCAACTGCTCAACAAATCATCTATCGTTGTCTATAATCTATGCACAACCTCACTGTTTCATCTTTCTTCTTCACAAACAATACAGGGCTCCCATGGTGACATACTAGGTCGAATAAATTGTTTATCCAACAACTCTTGAAGCTAAACTTTCAACTCTCTCAATTCAGTGGGTGCCATTCTATAAGTGTTATAGATATAGGTGCAACATCTAAAATTACATCAATGGAAAACTCAATCTCCTTATTGGGAGGTAAACCAGACAACTCATCAGGAAATACATCAGCATAAATTTTCACCAATAATATTTTTTTCCAACTTTCTACCTTCCTTTCTAGAATCCATCACATATGTTAAATATCACTCACAACCTTTTTTCAACCATTTACTAGCAGTCAAGGCAAAAATAACACAATTAGAAAGTATCTTACATTCTCTTTTAAAGCTAAACTCCTACGTTCTCTCTAAAAGCTAAACCCCTCATGCCCAGGTATTTTGAATACAACATTCTTCTTGAAACAATCAACCTAGGCATGACATGCCAACAACTAATCCATCCCTAGTACCAAATCAAAATCAATCATATTCAGGGATAATAAATCTACTTCAAATTCTCTATCACCCATATGAATCATACATCCTCGATAAACATTTCTGATTATAACTCTATCCCTAGTGGGAACTTTAACAATAATATTGTTAATCAAAGGATTATCACATGCATAAATAGATCTCATAAAAACACTGGATTAAAAAGAATGAGTTTCACCAGGATCAATTAATAATCTAGTAGGTTTATCAAGAATAGATACTATACCCATCATGGCATCAAGAGTTTCTTGAGCATCCTACTAGGTCAGTGCATATACTCTACTCTCTTTAGGTTGCGTCTGACTACCACGTCCTCTCTCAATAGCTGCTCCTCTATGTGGAGCTCTACCTTGAAGATTCTCTGATCCACCACCTCTCTCCGAGTGTCCTCTCCCAACACCTCAAACTGTCTCAACTGATCTCCTCAATGAATAATCCACACTGATATGTCCACTCTCTCCACAAACAAAACACATCAAAGTAGGACAGTTCTCGGATAAATGTCCTATTTGATTACATCTATAACAAGCTCTGGTCTCTCTATCAAACATAATACTACCACTTCCCCTGTGTGGTACACTCCCAGCTCTACCAAATCCTTCAACTCCTATAGGTTGTTTCCTAAACCTAGAGGTCCTACTAATAGAACTCTGGACTACTAAAGCTAAGAATCTAACCCGCCTCTGCTGACTCTGGATAATAAGTTCCTGTGAAAAGGAACACCCCCTCTAGGGTGGTTGCCCACCCTGAACACTTATACCACTACCTCTAGAACCTTCATGTCTAGTTCTCTTTAACTACTCTCTTTGTCCTCTAGATTCCATCATATCTTTCTTAATCTGAAGTGATCTATCCACCAAAATTGCATAATTCAAATGTCTCACATATGACAATTTAGATCGTATCTTAAGAGGTAAACCATCAAGGAATCTCTTACACTTCTTATCCTCAATATTTACCAACTTAGGAACAAACATTGTTAAGGCCATAAATCTATTATCATATTGTTCCATAGTCATCATGTTCTGCCTTAAATGAATAAAATCTCTCTCCTACCGGGCTCTAAAAGTATATGGAAAATACTTGGCAAAAAATGCTTCCTTAAACTTATTCCAAGTTAAGGGTCGATCGACATCTACACTCAGCCTAGGGAGAGTAATCTCACCATTCATAGGCCTCACCCTCTAACTTAAATGAAGCAAAAGTAACCCTCTACCTATCAATCATTGGCAACATACCAAATAAATGCTCAACACTTTTCGCCCACAACTCAGCCTTAGAAGGATTAATAGATCCGCAAAAAGATGGGGGCTTCAGTTTAATGAATCTAACAAAGCAATCTCCCTGTATTTTATGTGCAAACTCACTCAAACAATCATTTATTATATATCTTAATATATTTCTTTTCAATCACTTCCTCATCATAATAGTCTCATTATGAGACTCATCTTTCTATCATCACATCACAACCATTTTGATGATTTAACATCTCAATAATAATAAAATAATTAAATAAATGCATACATCCACATCCTCATTTCATCTCTTTCTTTCTTTCTGTTCACATCATTTCATCATCGTTTCATATATTATTGCATACTATCAATGTATAGGAAATACCAATCTCTGATATATCATTTGGGAACATCTTCCCATATGTCTACATGTTTCATTCAGACCAATCATGGTTCTGGTCTTCCCTATAGATATATGATCAATCACATATAAGCAAGCATATCATAACATCATATAATTTAGAAATCATTTTCTTTCATAAAATCTTTCTGTCATCATATAATTCAAATTATATTTTTAGAAATAATGTCATCTCAATTATCATAATTTCAAGAGATTTATTTCTCTTTTCATCAACTTATATTTCATCAATTTCTAATCAATTTATTCTCTCAAGGATATGAATCCATCACTTATAATATATATTCATCATTGTTATTCTTTTAAGGATATTATTTCATTAATTCTTCATATATTCATTTCATTCATATTATAATTATATTTCTAACTCATCAAATTTACATATATCACACACACACACACACATATTATTTCATTTCATCATTTATTTCAAATTTTATATAATTTTCATGTTTATCTCCCTTACTCATCACGTATTTTAAGTCATCACGTAGCACTGAATGCTACTCGTGGGCCACCTCTTTTCCTTTCGTGTTCCTTTCAACAGTTATTCCAGATTATTGATCACCACCACCTAATCATAATATCATATTCATTAATTTTTCTATATCTTATACTTTAAATTTCTATACCCTATTCCGAGTTAATTTCTCATGTATGCATGTTCACATTCTTTAATTTCAAAGATTTCAAAGAAATTCTTTTTCCTTTCAATTTAAACTAAAATCAAAATCTTTCTTTTAAGAAAAAGTAGAAAAATATCTTTTCAAGAATGAAATTCTTATAATCAAATTCAATTTTCTTTTTACCTTTTCAGAGTTTTTTCTCAGATTTCTTGAAAATCCTTCCGTAAATTACTCGATTTCAAGATGAGATTATCAAATTCTACAATTGTAAAGTGTTTGAATGTGTTTATAAGCTTTTCCAGAGAGATAAAATTAAGTTTGAATGAGAAAAAAATGAATTTTGGTCTTGAAAAACCTTTATATACACACATCGAATCTCTCTCAAGAGGATTTAAAAGAATGAGGATTCACCTTTTAAAACAAAATCCTTTAAAGTGTGCATTTTGCATGAATGTAGGGAGCTTATTAGGATTTCTTGTTCATAGTCGAGGAATTGAATTCAATAAAAACAAAGCCAAAACAATAATTCAAGCTTAACTCCCTTCTAATAAGAATGAACTTAAAAGGTTCTTGGGTAAGTGAACTTTCTAAAGCATTTTATTGCTAATGTTGTTGGTAAAACTAAAGTGTTCTCTCCATTATTGAAGCTCAAAGGAGAAGAAGGTTTCATATAGGAAGAGCACTGCCAAAAGGCTTTCGAGGAGATAAAGAAATGTTTCTCGAACCCTCCAGTCTTGATACCTCATCAACAAGGAAATCATTTGAAGCTCTATATATTGGCTACAATAGATTAAATAGGAATTTTGTTAGCTCACGATAATGAATGTAACTTTAGGCAAGCTATTTTCTATTTAAGCCATATATTAAATTCAATGGAATCCAAATATTCTTTAATTGAAAAATTAAGTTTAGTATTATATTTTGTTGTGACTAAATTATGCCATTAGCTTTTAAGTTTTGTGGTTCATGTGATTGTTCAAATTGATCTGGTTAAGTATATGCTATCAGGACCCACTCGTAGTGGTAGAATAGCTAAATGGAGTCTAGTCATTATTGAATTCGACTTAATTTATATTCCTCAAAAGTTGGTTAAGAGACAAGCCTTAGCAAATTTCTTGGCTTACCATCCCATCATAAAATTAGAAATCACAGAGGAAAACCTTTTTATAAGTTTAGCCCCATGGAAACTAAACTTTGATGGATCTAAAACAAAAAAAGAAAATGGGATTTGTATCGAAATTCAACCCCTTGATGGAATACAAACAAATGTAGCTTTTAACCTCGAGGGTAATTATTCCTAAAATCAAGCTTAGTATAAAGACTTAATTATTAGACTCGATTTACTCAAGGAAATGGGAGTTACTTAAATAGAAATGGAAGGAGACTCATAACTTGTATTCAAGCAATTAACAGGAGAATACAAATGTGTGAGTGCCATGTCGGCACCATACTTAGTTGCAGCACAATAATTGCTCAAAGAATTTAACGATGTAACTTTATGCTATGTCCTTCAAGAGGAAGACTCGAGAGAAAATTTTATGGTTCAAATAGCTATAAGGCATCGAGTCCTAAGTAATTGGAAAAATAAATTAGTTAGGTTAATTTGAAGAATGCTCCCTCCTGTCTCTGATAGAAAATATACAACAGTTGTTTTTACCGTCCAAGTTTATCAGGACAATGATTAGAGAAAACCAATTTTAGAATTCTTAAGGAATCTGAATACAAATATAAATAACTTTTTGAAGTTAAAAGCTTGACATTATGTTCTATGGGTGGGAAAATGAAGAGATGTACAAATAAAATGCTCAAAGATTACTTCTGCAGTGTCTAGGAGCAGAGGAATCGCTTAAGTTATGTTAAAGTTGCACGAAGGAATTTGCGGTGCCAAATAGTCAGGATGAAAAATGCACTGATTAATACAGAGGTATAGATATTACTAACATTCGGTCTTAAAGGATTGCCTTGAATACTCTAAGGGCAGTCAGGCATGTCAATGGGATGGGAACATACCTCGAGTTCCAGATAGCCTCTTGTTTTCAATAGTCAAACCATGGCAATTTAGAGGATGGGCCATTGACATAATTGGAAATACATACCCAACTTCAAGTAAAGGATACACGTTTATGTTAGTGGCCACTGATTATTTCACTAAATGGGGAGAAGTTAAGTCCTATAAAGAAGTTGATAAAGTTAAATTTATTAAATTTGTCTAAGAGATGATAATTCGTCGATTTAGAATCCTAGAATCTTTAACTGCGAATAACGCGTTAGTCTTTAACGGGCAATGTGTTCGAGCATTTTTTATAGGATTATGAGATTAAGTTAATTAATTCTAATCCATATTATGCTCAAGCTAATGGTCAGGCTGAATTGACTAATAAGATTATAAAAAATAATTTGAAAAAAGATAATAGACCAGAATCCTAGAAAATGGGATGATTTTTTATCTTAAGTTTTATGGGCCTATCGAACCTTGAAGAGATGAAGTCCTGAAACTACCCCATTTGCCTTAGTATTTAGTCATGGTGTAGTTTTGCCTATGGAAATTACTGTTAAGTCATTACATGTCATAGGCAAAATGAGTTAAGTTATATAGATTATCATGATGATATGTTGGCTGAGCTCGATCACCTCAAGGAAGTCCAAGCCAAAACACTATATAATATAATACAACAAAAGTTAAATGTTGCTAAGGCTTATAACCGAAGGCTTTAAAGTAAAAGTCTTTACAGAAGAAGACATTGTTTGGAAATTAATTTTGCCACCTAAATTAAAATATCGAGAGTTAGACAAATTGCTTATTAATTTGGAAGGACAATTTTTAGTGGTTAAGGTTTTTAGTGGGAATGCATACAAGCTCTTGTCCATTGATGGAAATGAGTACAAACAATCTATCAAAGAAAAATACTCAAAACCATACATGGAGCCAAAAATGGAAACAAACTTCTATCATATTAAATATTAAGTCCAGTATAGGGAGAAATTCGAAATAAAATCGAAATCACAAAAACAATAATAATTTTAATTAGACTTGGAGGTGGAAAAAGTAAATTATGACTACCCATTTCGAGCCGATATAATCCCTTGAATCAGCCACATCATTGTGAATTTCCATGATGCTATAATGAATGGAGCTAACTTCTCCTTGATGAGTAACAGGGCATAATAGTTTTGCTTGAGAGCCTTTGCTTTTCTTGATAGGCTTTCCAGATGGGCATTGACTTACTTGAGCTCCTGTTCGAGCTTGCTTCTTCGTGCCTTAGCCTATCTAACTTATGTATAAGTGCTCTCGAGCTCCATTTAAAGGTTCTTCAACTGACCCTATGACTGCTTGAACTCCTGATAGTTCTATTGCAATTTTTGTTGCTTAGCTTGACTCTTGTTTGTTAACAACAACAACCTATCAAAATCCTAGTGTAAAAGGTGGATTAAACAGAGTTGATGCTGTGAAAGTTGAGTTTTCCTTTCCGACAGCCAAGACACAAGCTGGCATAACTATGCTTGTGCTCTGGTGTCTCCACAAAAGGATTTCCAGCCCTGATTCACCAGCTTCTCGAGTAGAAGCAAGTGTCTTGCAACCTCAGGAGAAGCATCCTGGATTCACACACCAGCCATAGGAAGGTTGAGAAATCTATCAAGCATTGCCTTGAGCTTAGCCTCTAGTGGAGAGGCTTTCTCCCCTTCATCTTCTTTTGAGTCCTCCTCAAAAGTTGAAGGGAGAAACATGGTTCCTTTACCACCAGGGTGGATGACAGCTTGTACCTCTATAGTGAGACTAGTGAGAGTACCTTCAGTCTCTTCAGGATCAACCTTTTCCTTAATAGGAGCCTTTATAAAAATAATCCATAAGGTTATGAAAATAAATAATTATACTAAAATTGAAAAGAGTCAAGATCAATGATCATACCTCGAGTGCTGGAAGCTCAACAATCAATGATGTGCTACCAGGCTCTATGGCTTGAACCACCACTTTATTAGAAGCATAGCCCTTAGTAGCTATCTCCATAGCCTCACCCTCTAAGTCTACATCCATTAATTCATCACCACCACATGCCTCAACCACAACTAAGGTCACATCTCTATGGTTGGAGAGCTCTTCCATGAGCTCAAGAGCTTTTCTTTCTTTTTTCTTCTACCTCTCTTATTCTCTCTTCTTCTTCCTCTTTCAATTTTCTTTTCTCTTCAACTTTCTCCATTTTTTCTTCACTCTTCTTTTTTACTTTCTCTCTATTGTCTCAGCATCCTCTTAGACTCTTTCATCATCTTTTTCATTTCCTATGCAAGCCCCCTCTTTTCGTTTTCTCTTCTCCTCTGTCTCTCTCTCTTCTCATTCTTTTCTTTTCTTGGCCAAGTCTATTTCTGCCTGGGCTGTAGGTGATCATTGATGCTTTAGAGGTTGATCTCTCTCTTCAGACTTAAAATTTTTAGAGTTAGAGATAGTTTTTGACTTGAGAGGCGAACCATATAGACGATTTGCTTTTTTGTCCAGAAAAAGGTTAAACAAAAGATCTTTTAGCATAAGCTCTGTAAATGTCAAAATGAAATAAGTTAAGAGATAACAAATTCATTAAAATAAGAGTTTTAGTATCTTCTTATGTAGAGACACAAAAATGGTTGAAGAGATTAACCATTCTCAACTGAATCAATCCAGACATGCATAGCGGGACATAAACTTCCCATCACTAAGAGTAAAAAGTGGTTTGAGCTCCATTCTGAATGAAGTGAGAGCACTTGAAGGAGCGTTCAGCCCAACTGTTGGAACATACAATGTCTCTTAGGTTAGTATAAGCAATCCTCCTACTCCAAGAAGAAAATTTTACATAATAGGGTGGCATAAGAATAATTTAAACCATACTAAACTGCTTGGCTACCTGAGCAGAGGATTAAGTTTCTAAGACTCTCTTTTGCGGGACGAAGAAGAAAGTAACCATATCCTTAGAGAGATAGAAGCCGGCCAAAACAAAATGGGACCAATTACCATTGTATTCATTTAAGGGGTCTAGAGTCTTGAAGAGCCTCGAACCATATAACTTATTCCTAAAAGGCATGAACTCGATGTCTGCGAAGGAAAACTTGAGCAAGTCCTTGAGGCAATCCACGAATTATAGTTGGGGATGTTGAGAATCATAAGTTTCCCTACAAAAGAATTCTGAATTACAGCATAGTAGGAGAATTGATTAGCATCCCCGCTGGCTTGAGTGATTAAAGCTAATGCTGGAAAGTAATCATAAGCCCAAACCTAAAGAAGCCACAACGGGCCATCCAAAGAAGAAGGAAATCCCCTCATGTATATATCCTATAAACATTTATAAAAATTAGCAACTACAAACATTACCAAACCAACTATCTTGCCATAAGCTAGTGTATTTGCAATCACTAAAAATTGCTTAGTGACCTATTTAGCGGAAATGCACAAAGTATTTGCAAATAATATATAAGAAAAAAACAGTCAACTCTACTTTAGAAACAAGATCACCTACACAACCCATATAGTTATTAAGGAAAACACTGAATCTACCTCACCTATTGACATTTGAGGATGTACAACAGAATCTATTGATGAGATATTTAGAAGCTCAAATACATCCTCGATGGTGAAAGTAAGTTTCCATATGTCCTTGATTGTGTCAGTAAGTTTACTTGTTAAAAAGTGGAAAGTATTCGATACTGATGACCAAAAGAGCAGTAGAGCGCTCAACAGAGGATGGTTCAAAGATATATTATGTGTCAATGATTGAACCACCTCGAACATACACACATCTCCTAGTTCTTGAGTACAATGATCAATAACTCTTTCTACCTAAGCATGCCATCTATCGTTAACATAGTACCAAGAGATGTTTGGAGTTTCAATGCACCAGGATGTCCATGACAAAGCATGGGGTCCTTTCTGAAATAGAGGGCAATCAAAGAGATTTTATGGATACAAAATCCTCAAAGCTATTGGTGCTTCACCAAATAAAAAAAGTTCAGCCACAATAAAACCCATAGAGGAAGGAAGACTCTTAGTGGGAATGAACCATCCAATAATAGGAAAGTCCATAGAGATAGGATTATCTGGACCTTTAGACAACTGACCTAGGTTTTAAGAAGATTGAAAGAGGTCTTTTGCATGAGTGGGAAACCCAGCATTAAACTCTTTCTTAGGAGCTTCATCAGTTACAACCCCCTTCCCCTTACCAGGCGAAAGGACAACAACACAACAAGGGGATTGTTGAATTCAGACATCATCATTATGAATAATATTTCTTTTTAAAACCATTAAAAGATTAAAGTAATTTGGGAAAAGAGAGATAAAATAAAAGATTTAAGGTGTTAAATGAATTCAAGAACGTTAAGGATTGCAAAAAGAATGTTTGAAGGAAATAAGAAGAGGGAATAAGGTATTTTATAGGTACGGAAGTAAAATCAATTTGAATCTCTATGTGATAAGGGATCTAGTGTAATCATGCTTAGTGGTTCTTATCTTCAAACTAATCGCATGTGATGAATGAATATTTGTCCCAGTATTTTGTATATTTTTTAAGTATTTATTTATATGTTTAGCTTAGGAATTTGTTAGTTTGAATTGTTTTACAGTTTCACAAGCACTTGAAAAGGAGTTTCACTAAATTGTCATAATTGCCCGTATAGATGAGTCATTTTTGTGAATTAAACTATATTGAGTCAGGAAGAACCAGGAGATGAGCAATATATGTTTAGAAAGATCCGGATGACTGTTTTCTGAAGAGTTTTATGACTCATAAATATGATTTTTCTAGATAAAGTTATGGCAGTTTTAGGAAACAAATGTCAGGTTGTGCGTGATTTCAGCGTGGTAGAAGTGAAGGAGCTATTAAATTCTGATTTTTTTAGGATTTGCATGGGCTGGAAAATAGAAAAACCAGACCAGTTCTGGACAGCAAAAACTTGGCCTGGACAATAGTAAACACACGGCCTGGATAGCAGCAGAATCGGGCCTAGACAGCAGTAGAAGCACACGGCCTGAATAGAAACCCTAAGGCGACTTTTTTGTCTACAAAGTTGTCTCCATACATCTATATATAGGAATTTTAAAGATAGAGAAGGGGAGATGATGGTAGTTCATAGAGAGATATTATCAAGAGGAGTTTTGGGAGATTGAAGAAGGAGAAGGTTTCTTTCATCAAGATGTCTCATCAAGAGATTGAAGACGACGATCAATCTTCAAGACTTTGAGGATTCATCTTGTAATTCAGGAAGAAATTCTATCTTTACTCCTTTTATCCTTCAATATGCTTGTAACCCTAGTATTTGAATTCTGTGATTAGGATTTAAACATGAGCGGTTGAACGCATTGTTGGGCGTTTGGCTTAGCTACCTTTATTGTTTTGGATATTTTGGTGGATTTAGTTTTATGAAATTTTTCAGATTATTTCTTATTCAATATCCTTCATACCTTTAATTATTGCTTGTGGATTGGCCATCTATTATTGATAGTCAAGGTTAATATTCGTGATTAGGTTGAGGATAAATCATCTAGACCTAATTAAGCTTTCTTGAATAGGAATTTAAATCAGGATTCAAATCAAATTGTGATTTAGGTGGTTGCGTTTTTCTTATACTTAATTTAACTAATTAATTGATGAAGATGATCCATGGGATTTAATTAATTAGTTATAAATTGAGAATAAACATGGTAAATGGCATTCTCTAGTCTTAGCGAAAATATCAATAATCTTGGATGTTGATTAATTCTTTATATTCACCAAATGTTCCAATTCATGATTGGATAATAAGCTAAACTCCCAATAGTTCTCATTGATTATACTCATCTCTTCATAATTTCTTTTGTTTAATTATTTTTATTTCAATTTTCTCTTCACCAATCTTTTAATTAGAGTGTTTAGGATTTAATTTCAGAGTTTGTTTTAGTAATTTTAAGAAAGCAATTTAGGATTTAAACCACTGCAATTCCTTGCAAGATCGACCTCGAGAGTAAACTCATCGCAATACTATTTATGATTTGTGCACTTGCGAGCATTTAAAATTTGCACACCAAGTTTTTAGCGCCATTTCCGAGGAATTGGCATTTAATTCTTTAGTTATTTTCTTTGTTTTTATTTTTATTTTTTTTATTTCTCTCTTTTAGGTGTAATTTTTATTTCTTTTATTTCGTCAAATTTTCTTTATTTGCTTGTTGATTTTCGCTCTCTTGATTCCTTGTAGCTTAATTTTTCTTTTGTTTTCTTCAAGTACACGCACGGTAGAAGATCCCAAGGGAGAAACCTAGTGCCAGCAATAGACAACATCCATAGGCTAAAGGAGACGTTACAGCCTATTGAAGAAGAAGAAAAGGTTGAGAGAATAGAAAAAGAGGAGCCTGAAAGAACGGAAGGAGCTGAAAGACAAATTATAATGAAGGAGTATACAAGGCCGATCATTGGCACTTCGACATGTTGCATCCAATTGGGGGAAGCTGCACGGAATTATGAGATAAAAAATATCCACTTTAGCATGCTCCCTTCATTCTATGGAATCCCAAATGAAGACCCATTAACCTTTATAAGGGATTTCTATGCAACAGTGCAGACTTTTCCTCTACAGAGGCTGAATGAGGATCAACTCAGGATGAACTGCTTCCTCTACACATTAAAAGATAGAGCAAAAGTGTGGTTGATGACTCTTCCAATCGGTTCTTTGACTACATTGGAAGCGGTCTACAATCGGTTCATGAACAAATTCTACTCCCATCAGAAGACCACTGAGTTAAGAATCAAGATTGCCACGTTCTCACAAATGGAGGGAGAACCCTACCATGAAGCATGGGATAGGTTCAAGATGCTTCTAATCTAGTGTCCCCACCATCATTACCCATTGCAACTATGATGAGAGTCATAAAATGCATCTTAATAGTATTTATTTGCTAGCATTTTAGGGTTGATTTAGGACTAAATTACACATTTATGCCTTAATAATTCTAAAGTGTCATTCTTGGTTCATTGATTTATTTCGATATTTTTTCAGGTATTTTGGGTTTAAAAGAGATAGAAAAGCTAATGTTACTTAAAGCACGAAGATTCTATGCATATCGTAGTGAAGGAATGGTTTTGGAAGGACAAAATGAAGAGAAACCCATTTCTAAGGTTCTATGTTGCGGCGAGCCAAGGTTTGAGCCACGACCATCAGAACCATTAGCTTCTAAGCTAGAGGTTGGAATCAAGCAATGTGCCATGGCCCAGACCAGTGTGTGCCTCGGCCTCCAAAACCTTTAGAAAGCCAGGATCCAGGGCCATGCTGCAGTAAGGAAAGGCTGAGCCGCGGCGTGAGCACGATCCCCTGTTTCTATTTCACGACTTTATTAGGGCTTTATTGACATTTCTTGACCCAAAAATAACCTTGAACCTTTTGGGGTATTAATAGAACACTTAGGTTTTGCTGAAAAGGAGGCTGGAATTAGGAGAGCTACCATATTCTTCTCCATTTTAGGTGATCAAGCATGAGCCTAATGTCCAACTAATCTCAAAGCAAGGCAAAAGGATGAATTCCTCGGTGTAGTTGTTCTTATTTCTATTCTTGATTCAGTTGTATGGATTCATTGTTAAACATTGTTTATGATTTAATCTTTGATTAAGTAAGAATGAGAGGATTAGTCTTAATTCGGTGATTGTATCCTTCTCCTCCATATAAGTCTAGTCAAGCTGTTCTTATGTCAAGTTGTTAGATGTGATTGATTTCGGTAGATTCATCTTATAGGTTTGTCCATTACTGCGGTATTGTTATTAAAATATATTGTCATTTCTTGATAATCTATAAGATAGGTCATGTGTGCTTGAATCGAAATTAAAGAGTAATTTGTAGCAATTACATTAGAGTGTTTATGTGCTTTGATTGAATATTTACCAATTGCTTGTTTGGGTTGTGAAACTAGCAATTGAGATAAAACAATTGAATCTAGATAAGAATAAGGCAACGAACTTAGGAAGGATTCCTGGAACCTTGTTATTTCTTCATCATATTTTCACAACTCTCTCATAAAGTTTCATTCGTAAAACAAAGATTCACTCATTTGAATTTCATCGTTTCGTGTTAAAGTTTACACTTCCTCTTGTAGTTCGCTTTAACTTATGGGATCAACACCTTAGCTATATATAATAATCGGGTGTTAGTTTGAGCGTAATCAACTTTTGGTGCTGTTGCCAGGGAGACACGCTTAAGTACAAGGAAGATTGTTAACTTTGAGACAAGACAGTAATATTGTTCTTTGCTCTTTGTTTTGATTTTCTATTTTTTTTTTCTGTTTTATTCATTTGCCCTCTAATTCCTTTGGTGTATTCGTAGACTGAGAGATGCACGAGGTAGATTCATTAAAAGACCCAAAATAGAGTTACCCTCTCCTTCCACGTCCGTTAGTGAAACCTCGCCTAGATCAAACCATAGTGCACACCCAAAAGAGAATTTAGAGGATTTTGTTAACATGGCCGACAATCACAATGAGAATGTTGCTAGGACACTTAAGGACTACTTACATCCTAGCCGAACGACCACACCATCTTGTATAATGTTCCCCCCTAATGACCAACAACCTGAGTTTAAGTTGGGCATGATTTGATTGCTACCAACCTTCCATGGGTTTGAGAATGAGAGCCCCTATGTCCATATTAGGGAATTTGAGGAAGTAGTAGCAACCTTTCAAAGTAGGGCTAATATGGTAGACACCGTCAAACTTAGGTTTTTCCCTTTTTCACTTAAGGAAAAGGCCAAGGTTTGGCTGTACTCGTTAAGGCTTAGGTCTATAGGTAGTTCGGATGAGATGACTCTAGGCTTCTTCCAAAAGCATTTCCCAACCCATAAGACCAATAACCTCAAGAGACAATCTCAAACTTTGTACAAAAGGAGAGTGAAACCTTATATCAAGTTTGAGAATGTTTCAAAGACCTTTTGAATTCTTGTCCACACCATGGATATGAGAGTTGGCGGGTAGTTAGCTATTTCTATGATGGACTTCTAAGTAGGGAAAGGCAATTCATAGAAATGATGTGTAATGAAGATTTTCTTCAGAAAGATCGTGACCAAGCAATAGATTTTCTAGATGACCTATCGAAAAAAACCCACACTTGGATAAGACCGAATGCCATGGAAAGTACTAGGAGAAATCAAACCGCTGGAATTTATCAACTTAAGAAAGATGATAGCCTTAAAGCCCATTTAGAGATCCTAACTAAGGAAATTGAAGTTTTAAAAACCAAGGATGCTAGAGCCCCCAAACTGGTTGCTAAAGTAAAGTCCCATGAACATTGTTTTATGTGTAATGGTGTAGATCATGTACCTAAGGATTGTCCAGCCTATTTTAAGATGAAGGGAAAGTGTAATGCTTTAGGTATACCCTTTAGGAAACCATACTCACCTGGCTCTAACACTTACAATCCTGGTTGGAAGAATCACCCTAATTTTAGTTGGAGATCCGATTTACAACCTCCTGCCCACTCTAGTACCCAATGGAAACCGGAAGCAACTTTATCTAATGCACCACAACAATCTTTACCTTTGGAAGATGTTTTTAAGTCATTTATGCAGGTACATGCCAAGAGTGTGGAAGAGCAAGGCAAGATAAATCAACGGTTGCTAGAGAAGCAACATGGGATCAAAGAAGAACAAAAGGTGATAAAGAGCCAACTCACCAAGTTGACTAGTTTCTTGACGATTTAAGAGCAAGGTCATTTTCCTTCGTAGCCACAACCTAATCCAAGGGGACAACATATGGCATAAACCTCCAATCCTAACAATCAAATGTTAAAGAGGTTAATGCCATGATTACTCGCAACAGTAAGAAAATTGATGGACCCACTCTACCATCAAACTTGATTCCTAACACTGTGAGCAACAAGGATGAAGCCCTCAAGGAACAAGATGCCAATAGTGATTTTTAACTGGTGTTGTTCCCTTAAGCACTTCTTAAACCTAAGGAGAGAAATTTAGCATTAAAAGGTGAGATTCTTGAACAACTTCAGCATGTTAAAATTAACCTTCCTCTTCTTCATGTCATAAAACAGGTTCCCAACTATACTAAAGTCATTAAGGATCTATGCACACTCAAGAGAAGGCATAATGTGAAGAAGACGACATTCTTAACGGAGCAAGCAGGTGCAGTAATTGATAGCAAGACACTACCTAAGTATAAAGATTTGGGCTGTCCAACGGTGGCTTGCCAAATTGGAAACAAATCTTGTGGTCAAGCATTGCTAGATTTGGGGGCTAGTGTGAACCTCATGCCATACTCCATTTACTTGCAACTCCATTTAGGTGAGATCAAACTGACCTCCATGGTACTTCAACTAGCGGATCGATCGGTAAGAAAACCAAGAGGTATTGTGGAAGATGTTTTATTGCAAATTGATAAATTCTTTTATCCCGTTGACTTTTTGGTGTTAGATACCATTTCTATTGTGAATACGGAGTCAAAATTTCCTTTAATACTTGGAAGACCATTCCTTGCCACTGCTAATGCCCTCATTAATTGTAGGAATGGCCTAATGGGATTATCATTTGGAAATATGACTCTAGAGGTGAATGTTTTTCGAGTCTCAAGGTATCCACATGAAGAGGATGAGTGTTTCGACACTTACATGATTGATGAGCTTATTTTAGAGGATGAGTACATTAAAGATAATTCTAACTCTTTGGAATTCCTTCTTAATAATTTCGATTTTGATGATTCTTCCATTTATCCCCATGTTAATGATGTTGTTGATGTTTTTGATAAGTCACAGAGATTTATTAAGAAATCATGGCAACCATACTTTGAGGAGTTGCCTAAAGAAAGGGAGACACCCAAACCCTCTTCCAAGGAAACACCAACACTTAATTTAGCTCAGCTGCCCAAAGGACTCAAACATATTTTTTTAGGCCCGGGTGATACATTTTCGATTATTATTTCCTCCGAACTTAGTGCTGTGCAATGTGATCAATTGTTGAATTTGTTAAGAGAACATAAATCTACACTAGGTTGGGCCATGGCCGACATAAAAGGTGTTAGCCCCTTAATTTGTTCCCATAGGATTTATCTAGAAGAAGGAGCTAACCCTCGTAGAGACCCACAAAGAAGGCTAAATCTAACTATGAAAGAGGTAGTTAAGAAAGAAGTCTTAAAACTGTTGGATGCAGGAATTACATATCCAATATTGGATAGTAAGTGGATTAGTCCAACCCAAGTAGTTCTTAAGAAAGCCTGGGTAACCGGGGTAGAAAATGAAAAGGGGGTGTTAGTACCAACTAAGGTAGTGACTGGGTGGTGTATGTGCATAGATTATAGGAAACTTAATTTGTCTACTCGGAAAGACCATTTTCCTGTTCCATTCATAGACCAAATTTTAGAACAGGTGGCTAGTCATCCTTTCTATTGTTTTTTAGATGGGTATTCGGGATACAACCAAATAGGAATTTCCTTAGAGGATCAAGAGAAGACCACCTTTACTTGTCCTTTTGGTCCTTTTGCTTTTCGAAGAATACCCTTTGGTTTGTGTAATGCACCAGCTACTTTTCAAAGATGCATGATGAGTATTTTTAGTGACATGGTTGAAAAATGTGCGGAAGTGTATATGGATGATTTAACCGTGTTTGGAACTTATTTTTATTCATGTTTATCTAATTTGAAATTTTTTTTGTGCAGGTGTGAATAGAAGGGACTTGTGCTTAATTGGGAGAAGTGTCATTTTATGGTGTTTTCTGGAATAGTCTTGGGCCATATCGTGTCTGGAAAAGGGATAAAAGTGGATAAATCAAAAATCGAATTAATCTCTAAACTGCCCACTCCTAAGAATATTAAAGATGTTAGGTCTCTCTTAGGGCATGCTGGGTTTTATAGAAGGTTTATTCAAAATTTAAGTGCTATCTTTAGACCCTTATGTAACCTTTTAACGAAGGATACTGAGTTTAAGAGGAGCCTCGAATGTGAGCAAGCCTTTAGGACACTTATCTCTAAGCTTACAACCGCCCCTATTGTGCAATCACCAGATTTTACCTTGCCTTTTGAGATTATGTGTGATGCTAGTGACTATGCTGTAGGGGCTGTTTTAGGACAAAGAAGGGAGGGAAAACCATTTGTTGTTTATTATGCTAGTAGAACCTTGAATCATTCTCAAAAGATGTCCACCACAACCGAGAAAGAATTACTAGCAGTAGTATTTGCATTGGATAAATTTCACTCTTACTTAATTGGTTCACCTATCACTATATTCACAGATCATTTCGTTCTTAAATTTATTTTTTCAAAAACGGATGCTAAGGCCCGTTTGATACGTTGGATTTTGCTTTTGCAGGAATTTGACTTGACTATCAAAGACAAGAAGGGTGTAGAAAATATTGTAGTGGACCATCTATCTCGCTTAAAATTTAATAATGATGCTGACATTTTGCCCATTCGGGAAGCTTTTCTGGATGAAAACTTATTTTTTGTCCTTGGTCACACACCATGGTATGCTGACATTGCAAACTACTTGGTTTCCCGTCAACTTCCATCTACGTGGAGTGCACAAGATAAGCGTAAGTTTTTGGTTGAGGTAAAGAATTTTTATTAGAATGATCTGTATCTTTTTAAATATTGCCCCAATCAAATAATAAGAAGATACATTCTAGATATAGAAGTTGATAGTGTGTTAACCTTTTGTCATACATATACTTGTGGTGGCCACTTTTCTATTAAAAAGACAGCTGCAAAAATTTTGTAATGTGGTTTTTATTGGCCTACTTTATTCAAGGATGCTAATGAGTTTTATTGATCATGTGAAAGATGTCAAAGGTTAGGTTCATTGTGCCGCTGTCATATGATGCCACTCAACTCGATCTTAGTGGTGGAAATCTTTGATTGTTGGGGGATCGATTTTATGAGACCATTCCCACCTTCTTTTGGGTATCTTTACATTTTGCTTTCCATTGATTATGTTTCTAAATGGGTTGAAGCAATACATTGCCACACTAATGATAATACAGTTGTTGTTAAATTTCTAAAAGATCATATTTTATCTAGGTACGGTACTCCACGTGTTATAATTAGTGATCAAGGGTCACATTTTTGTAACCGTTCTTTTGAGGCTTTAATGCGCAGGTATGGAGTCACCCATAAGGTTTCTACAGCTTATTATCCACAAACCAATGGCCAAGCGAAACTAGCAAATAGGGAAATTAAGCGAATACGTGAGAAAACGGTAAATCCCAATCACAAAGATTGGTCTTTGCACCTATCGGATGCACTTTGGGCGTACTAGACAGCATACAAGACTGTTCTTGGAGCATCTCCTTATCAATTGGTATTCGGCAAAGCATGTCACTTGCCGGTAGAACTTGAGCACAGAGCATATTGGGCTATTCAGAATTTTAACTATGACTTGAAGATGTCCGGTGAGGAGAGGAAAATGCAACTTTGTGAACTTGCGGAGTTGAGGGATGATGCATATGATAATGCTAAGGACTTATGTATGACTCATGGTTACATTTCCATCCGGAAAATTTGTGATCACGATGGAAGGGACCTTACGTAGTGAAGAATGTTTTTCCTAATGGAGTAGTTGAGGTTGAAGATCCTTTCGACGGTCGTGCATTTCGAGTTAATGGTTGGAACATGAACGTGTTAAAGATAGGCCCGAAGAGATCACTTTGGTGGCCCCAGTTTGTCCTTGTTAATCGGGTACTTTCGTTCCATTGTATATTAGTTTAATTTTGTTAAGTCTTTGTTAATTTTAGAATTTTTGTTTTTAGTTAAGTCTATCTTAATTTTAATTTTAATTTTCATTTTGATTTAATTTAATTTTTAGTTTTAGGTTTATTTTTAATAATTTTAGTTTACATTTTTATACCCTTTTATTTGTACTTCCTAGCAAATTTAAAAAGGCCCAGTGGGCACTGCGGCCCAAGCTCATGCGCCGCACCCACCAGCAGCCCACCAGAAGTCCACTTTCCAGGTCGCGCCGTAGCGAAAAGTCGCGATCTGCAACTTTAAAACCCTATTTTCCCTCTTGTTTTTCATTTCCCTTTGAAAAAAACCATCCCTTCTTCTACAAATTCAATTCTTCTATGATGGATTGACACAACAGTGTCAATATACGGTTGATAACGCTACCGGTGGAGCCATGGGAGAAAAGACCGCTGAGGAGATATGCGAGCTATATGAGATGTTGGGTGCTAATTCCCAACAAAAGAGTGTAAGAAGAAGGAGAGTTGGGGTTAATGAATTGAGTTCCAACAACGATATGGCAATAGAACTTGCAGAGTTGACCAAACAAGTCAAACTTCTCACTACCACAAACACGCCCAATCATGAGGTATGTTGAGTTTGTGGGGTTTTTGGTCACGGTGCTAACACTTGTTCTTTATCTTATGAACCTTATGCTGGAAATGAACAATAACAAGTTAATGCAATGGAGTCTTACCAACCTAGGCCAAGGAATGATCCATATTCTAACACCTACAACCCTGGGTGAAGAAATTATCCCAATTTCTCCCGGAAGACTAACAAAGCTTCGGCATATGCTCAAAGTTCAAGATCGGTTCAATATCAAAACCAAGTTGCACCACCAAATCAGCCTAGAAATCCAACTTTTGAGGAGAACTTGAGTGATTTTATTCAAGTTAGCAAAGAGAACCATGAGAGACATAGTCGAAGGTTGGATTCTTTAGAGGCACCAATGAAGAGGGTGGAAGTACAAGTTGGGCAACTTGCGAAACATTTGCAAATACATCAAAAAGGGAAGTTGCCTAGCCAACCTGAGCAAGTAAAGGGTATCACAGTGCTGCAAAGTGGCAAAATTTTTAACAACAATTTTGATGATAAAATTTCTTATGACTTGCCACGTGATGTAAGAAAATCAATTGAGAAGCAAAAGGAGCATGACACTCCTTAAGGAAATCCAGTTGAAGATCCACAATCTTTTTAAACATTTGAGGCAAGCAAGGAGAAGGATCCATCTTCCTTCACGACATTGCACTAGGTGATCGAGCCTTACAGGCCTCCTATTCCTTATCCAAGCTGTCTGAAGGATGTTAAACAGGATAAGCAATTTTCTGATATTTTTGACATGCTTTCTAAAGTAAATATTAATTTGCCTCTTTTAGATGTTATCAGGAATGTGCCATCATATGCGAAATTCTTTATGGAACTTAACACCAAAAAGAGGAAATATGAGAAGAACAAGAAAGTGATGGTGTCAGAAGTTGCTAGTGCGGTGCTCCAACAAAGCTTGCCACTTAAGCTAAAAGATCTCGAAAGTTTCATCATCATCATCACCATAGGAAACAAGAAAGTGTCTGATAAGTGCTTAAATATTCGTATTTAAACCCCTTAAGTTAAGTTCCTAATTGTGTTATTTCATGCTATTTTATTTCTTTTCGGTGTTTTCTTAGGTTATTGAAGAAAATGGAGCATAATCTGGATTAGAGAACAAATCTGGAAGAACTAAAAGCTGCTTAGTGCAATCGAGCACAGAAGTTTGCGATCGAGCACAACAGTGCTCAAGCGCCCAAGCTAAGGATCGAGTGCACCTGCGCTCGAGTGCACTAGTATGTGATCGAGTGCACACGTGCAGTAAAACGGCAGAACCTATTTTGGAAAGTATGGGTAGGGTTTTGTTTTATGAGTTAGGGTTTCCAAATGTCCCAAAACCTTATAAATAGGCTTGTAAACACAGAAAAAGGGAGATCCCCAGAGAGAGATTTTGGAGACGAATTGACGACTCGTCTAAGAAGTATTTTTGGGTTTCTTCTTTCCTTTATTTTATTTTATGAAGATGTTTAACATCAAAATCATGTGTAACTAATTTGCTTGTAGGGCTCGATTGAAGCCCTGATTATGTTTTTCCATATATGAAGATTGTTGCCTTTGCGATAGCTCTGTTATGATGCTTAACTTGACTAATACCTGTTTTATTGAATTCCTCATATGTGTTTGTGTGATCAACATATGCATATGGTATGGACTAGTTAGTTAGATCAATTTGGATGATCGAGTTCTGGGTTTAACAATAGTAACAAAAGAAATCCACGCCGGATTCTTAGGTTAATCAACATGGGAAACTAGGAGTATATAATATGCCCTATGTCTCATGTGTTTGTCGATTTCCACAAATATTAAGCTCTCTTAAAGAACAACTTAGTATGCACCATGCTAAATCCTTTAAGAAAGAAAAGAGTTAGAGTATACACCATGCCTAACTCGTTGCTTAGGGAAATCAATAGCTTAAGGAGTATACACCATGCTCTTAGGTTGACAACTTTAGGTATTCATTATGTGACTAAAACATTGACACACTGGTTTATTGGGAAAATATGATCAATGGTGGATGTCAAAGCCCTACGCTTTTATCATTATCAATTCAAACTCAATTATTATTTCTATCGTGTTATATTGCGAAACTAATTCTAAAGCAAAATTTACCAATCCCTATGGAGATGATCTCGCATTTGCACACTATACTACTATGTTAACCTTGTGCACTTGCAAGTAAAACCGTTCAATTGTTTACTTATTAATTTAGGTAGATTTTTGCACAACAATCTCCAAAGCAATGCTAGACTTAGGAGCAAGTATAAATCTCATGCCATATTCGATATACTTGCAACTAGGTTTGAGGGAGCTTAAGTCAACAACTATGTCCCTTCAACTCGCTGATAGGTCAGTTAAATATCCTAAGGGAATAGTTGAGGATATATTGGTGCAGGTAGACAAAGTGTTTGTGCCTGTGGATTTCGTAGTATTAGAGATGGAAGGAACCCAATCTAAGGACAAGGAGCACACAATTCTTCTTGGTAGACCATTTATGGCCACAACCAAGGCTATTATTGATGTCCATAATGGGAGATTAACGATGACAGTCTTGGGAAAGACTGTACAATTTAAAGCATTTGATTCTCTAACCACTCCTTCTTCTATTTCTACTAACGATGAGTGTTCTTTTATTGATGGTGTGGACTCACTTGTTTATGACACTTATTTGCAGATAGAAATAGAGGATAAGCTTGAAGTTGCTCTTACAACTGAGAGAGTAGAGGAAACATTAGAAGAGGAGACTAAAGGGTATCATGAGATGTTAGATAGTGTAATACCAGTGTCACCCCAAGAAGAGTCTAGCAAACCTTTAGAATTGCCAAGTTCCCTACCTAGGGAAGATACTACTCCACCTAAGCTTGAACTTAAAGAGTTTCCTAAGCACCTTAAGTACATATTTCTGGGAGAGGGAGACACATATCCTATGATTATTTCCTCTACTTTAACCCAAACCCAAGAGGAGAGAGTTGTGAAGGAGCTTAGCAGACTTAGGAGAGCCACAAGATGGGGTATAAGTGGCATCAGAGGTATTAGTCCTGCTACATGTATGCATAAGATCATTTTAGAGAACGATGCCAAACCTGTGAGAGATGCTCAAAGGAGACTAAATCCTAACCTACAAGTGGTAGTGAAAAAAGAAATTTTAAAACTCCTAGATGTAGGAGTTATCTACCCTATTTTAGATAGTAGATGGGTTAGTCCAGTTCATGTTGTGCCTAAGAAGTTTGGGATTACAGTAGTGAGAAACGAGAAGAATGAGCTAGTGCCCACTAGGATGACTACAGGATGGAGAATGTGCATTGATTAGGAAAGTGAACTCAGCTACTAGAAAGGATCATTTTCCACTTCCTTTTATTGATCAGATGTTGGAAAGACTAATAGGGCATGATTTTTATTGTTTTCTTGATGGTCTTTCAGGTTATTATCAAGTGCTGATTACGCCGGAGGATCAAGACAAGACAACATTCACCTGTCCATTTAGGATATTTGCCTTTAGGTGGATGCCGTTTGGCCTATGTAATGCTCCAGCCACATTCCAAAGATGCATGATGTCAATCTTCTTGGATATGGTGGAGAAATTCATTGAGGTATTTATAGATGATTTTTTAGTTTTTGGAACCTCATTTGATAACTGTTTACATAATTTGACTTTGGTACTTAAAAGATGCATTGAGTGTAATTTAACACTCAGTTGGGAGAAGATTCATTTTATGGTATAACAGGGCATTGTATTAGGGCATGTGAATTTTAGTAAAGGTATTGAAGTAGATAAAGCTAAAATTGACTTGATTGCTAAATTGCCACCCTCGATTTCGGTTAAGGGGATTAGGAGTTTCTTAGGACATGCAGGCTTCTATAGGAGATTTATCAAAGATTTTTCTAAGATAAGTCACCCATTATGTAATTTGTTGTTTAAAGATGTTCCTTTTACTTTTGATGATGATTGCCTTATTGCCTTTAATGCTTTGAAAGAAAAGTTGACATCGATGCCTATTATCATGGCACCTAACTGGTCAGTTCTTTTTGAGATTATGTGTGATGCATCTAATTATGCTATAGGGGCTATTTTGAGGTGTTGGAAAACCACCTTAGATGATGCCCATGAAGTGATCTTCCAAACACCCAAGTCTAAAGTGACTTGTATAAAGAAAAGAGACAGGAAGAAAGAAAATAACATAAGAAATTTGTTGACGAGGTTCGGTAATGTGCCTACGTCCCCGTGAGCTCCTCCGAGCTCTCTGCACTATCTTATCAATAGAGTTCTTTACAATCAGCAACGCCCTTCCAAGAACTCATAGGTTCTTGAAGAACAAAAGAAGAAGAAGAAGAAGAAAGTGATAAGAACTAACCCTGGAATTTTCCCAAGAAAATTCCCCTTACAAGCCCTTGAACCCCTTTCTATTCTACTCTCTCTCTTTCTAAACAACTAGACTCTCTACAGAATCACTCTTGAGTTTAGTGTCTTTTCACTCTTACAATTGATCTCACTTTCAATCACAAGTTTTTCTTGTTTCACTTGTTGTTTTTTGAGATTGAAGCTAGGTGACCCATTATATAGTGCACCAACTTCTTGTCTAATCTTGAGTGTCATTCTCCACCCTTAGATCAATCCTTAGTGATCCTATGCATTTTGAGTATGTCTCATGAACCACTTAAAAGGCTGAAACATGTGTGCATCGATGTGCCTGGCGCCGCGGCCTAGAACAGGGGGTGCTGCGGCCTAGAGCAGGGCACACTTGCTGCCCTTCTAGGCACTGCGGCCTGGGGGAAGCAGTGTTGTGGCTTGCCCCTCCCTCCAACACTCCTCCTTGCTAGGTGCCGTGGACTGGACAAGGCTGGGCCATAGTGCACACTGGTGTGCACTCCTTGCTGAATTTATTCTTCCACCTTCTTATTTAAACCTCGGACAAAATACCAACAATCTCTACCTTTGTCCAAGCGTTTAAACCCGAACCCATTGTGCAGAGAACTCAGTATCAAAACTCATCTCGATTCATCATATCAATTGACTCCAATCCTAAGTAGTCCAAGGCAATGATTGAACTTACTTAGAGGTAGAACTTTAGTACCTAAATTCGCAGGGTTTTCTTCTGTGGCCACCTTGTCCACATGGATGCATCCTTTCGTAATTTTTTCCCGAATGAAATGGTACCGAACATCCATGTGCTTTATCTTCTCATGGAACATTGGATTCTTACATAAATGCAATGCACTTTGGCTATCTGAACACACCACAACCTGCTCCTCTAGTACCTTCAACTCTTCCAGTAACCCTTTGTACCACATAGCCTCCTTGATGGCTTCCGTAGCCGCTATGTACTCAGCCTCAGTTGTTGAGAGTGCTACCACTAGCTGAAACTGAGCCTTCCAACTTACACAACATCCATTTAAGTTGAAGAAGTAGGAAGCAATCGATCTCCTGTTATCCTGGTCTGCTCCATAGTCCGAATCAGCATAACCCTCAAGGCAAATGAACTTACCCCTCTTCTCATAAACCAACCCTATTTCTGGGCTTCCCTTCAAGTACCTGAGCAGCCACTTCATTCCAAGCCAATGCTCCTTTCCAGGATTACTTATAAACCTACTGAGGATACTTATTGCATGAGCAATATTAGGTCTAGTGCTTACCATGGTGAACATTACAGAACCCACCGCACTAGAGTAGGGGACCTTTGCCATTTCCTTCTTCTCCTCATTCGATCTTGGACATTGATCACTGGAGAACTTGAAATGACCAGCAAGGGGAACCTTCACTGGTTTGCTATTTTCCATAGAGAACTTAGATATCATCTTCTCTATGCAGGAAGTTTAAGAGATCTTCATTTTGTTTCTCTCCTTTTCCCGGATGATACACATCCCAAGGATCTTCTGTGCATGGCCAAGATCCTTCATCTCAAACTCTTCACTGAGTTGTGCCTTCAATTTTCTTATTCTTTCCATGCTGCTCCCAACTAGCAACATGTCATCAACATAGATCAGAATGAACACCACTTGCTTAACCTTGTGCCCCTTGTAATTCAAGCACGAATCATAGTAGCTCCTCATGAAACCCAGGCTGGTTACAAAGGAATAAAACATCTTATTCCATTGCCAAGGTGATTGTTTCAGGCCATATAGAGATTTCTTCAGTTGGCACACCAAATCTCCCTGCCTTCCTTCCTCATAGCCTTTGGGTTGCCTCATGTAAATGGTCTCATCAAGCTCTCCATGTAAGAACGTTGTCTTCACATCCATTTGCTTGATTTCCCAATTGAATTGGACCACCAATGCTAACACTATCCTGATCATCTTGTGTTTCACAACCCATGAGAATATTTCGGTGAAGTCTATGCCTTCTCTTTGTGTGAAGCCCTTCGCCACCAGCCTAGCTTTATATCGGACTTCATCCCCTGGAGTGTTCCCTTATTTGATCTTGTAGATCCATCTACAATCCATAACTCTCTGTTTTTCTGGTGTAGGCACCAATACCAAAGAGTTATTCTTCCTCAAAGAATCCATTTCTTCCTCCATAGCTAGCTGCCATTTTGACGAATCCTTACACTCTCTGGCATCCATGTAAGTTTTTGGTTCAACCATCCCTCCTTCTGTCCAAAGAGCTTCCATTAGCATCCATAAACCCATATCTCAAAGGTGGTCTAACCACCCTCCTTTCTCGGTCCCTTGTGAGTTAGTAGTCATTCTGACTTGCTGCATCAACCCCTTCTAGTTTAGCCTCCTCTTGAGTTTCTTGAGCTGGGCCTTCATCAATGGGCTCTACCTGGTCCGAACCCTCTAACTTTCTTTGCTCTACCTGAACCGAATTCTCCTTGATGCGATGCTCCACAAATTCCGGACTGGTTTGCTCACTAGCCCCTGCAGGGTTAGTTTTCTTCAAGTAGGGAAATAACAATTCATTAAAAATAACATCCCTGCTTATTATAAGTTTCATTCCTTTTGGTTCTAAGGAACACAACTTATACCCCTTAACCCCATCACCACACATTTTCTAAACGTTGGGTTAAGTTTATCATCCTTTTGATGTGCATATACAGCACATCCAAAAGTCTTAAGGTTGTTCAACTCAGGGGGTTTTCCACTCCACATCTCCATGGGAGTCTTAAGGTCTAAATCCCTAGAGGGTGATCTATTTACCAAGTATGCAGCAGTAGACACAACTTCCCCCCAAAAACATTTTGGAAAACCAGACCCAATTAACATGCACCTAACCTTTTCCATAAGGGTTCTATTCATCCTCTCAGCAACTCCATTTTGCTGAGGCGTTTTCACAATAGTTCTATGTCTTAGAATGCCATTTAATTTATAGAATTTATCAAAATCCTTATTAAAAAATTCTAAGCCATTATCAGTTCTTAACACCTTAACTACCCTGCCCATTTGAGTCTCCAACAACTTTTTCCACACCACAAATTTAGTCAAAGCATCTGATTTATTTTTAAGCAAATAAACCAAAACCTTTCTTTAATAATCATCAATTAAAGACAGAAAGTAATGATTACCTCCCTATATTGGTGTCCTTGCTGGTCCCCAAAGATCCGCATGGATATAGTCAAGAATCCCTTTAGACTTGTGCACTCTGGTGTTGAAGTTGACCTGATGTTGCTTCCCAAGAATGCAACTCTCATAGAAATCTAGTTTCTCTACTTTGTCTCCACCAAGTAGACCATCGTTGCTGAGAACTTGCAGTCCCCTTTCGCTCATATGTCCTAAGCGATTGTGCCAAAGTGCTGCCTTATCCATCTCAGCCATCAAGCTTCCTGCTTGATCCTTGATTTTTGTCTCACCGATCATCTCATAAAGTCCATCTTTGATTACTGCTTTGATCACTATCAAAGAACCCTTGGTCACCTTGATCTTTCCTCCCTCAGCTTTGTATGTATACCCCATAGAATCTAGCTACCCCAATGAGATCAAATTCCTCCTTAAATCTGGGAGATACCTTATATTTCGCAACAGCCTTGTGACTCCATCAAACATCCTCAACTAGATATCTCTTATCCCCCTCACTTGGCAAGAATTATCATTCCCTAAGAAAACCCTTCCATCATTGATCTCCTTGAAATTCTTGAAAAATTCCTTGTGAGGGCATATGTGATAAGTGCACCCGAAATCCAGAATCCATTTCTCGCTGCCTTGCCTCCTACTCACATTTGAGCACACAACAAAAACCTCATCTTGTTGTTCTCTTTTGGAAACTGAAGCCTCTCCATTGTTGGTATGGCTTCTCTCTCTCTCATCCCACAACCTCTTCTTACAATCTTTCTTGAAGTGACCCTCCTTGTTGCAGTAGAAGCACCTCTTTCCTCCAAATCTTGGATTGGAATGTGCTCTCCTATGGCTCTGCCCTCTACCTCTTGATTTCTCTCGATAGTTGTCATGAATGCTACTACCATTCTGAGTTGCTGGCCTTCTTCTTACGAACAGCCCTTCCCTACTTGATGCCTCCCTACTATTGGCTTTGAAATCATGAGCCCTTATAGCATTGACCACAATTTTCTTTGGTTAATGTATCTCTTCCATATTCAATTGCATTAATTAAATTATCAAAACAATCAGGAAGAGAATTTAATAACATAATAGCCAATTGTTCATTCGGGAATTTAATACTACATCTAGCCAAATCTTGAACTAGCTTATTAAAGACATCAAGATTAACTTGCAACTCTTTATTATGATCCATTTTAAAAGCAAAGATTATTTTAAGAAGATAAATCTTGTTAGGGAGAGTTTTGGTAAGAAACAACTCATCTAGTTTCTTCCATATGACAGCAGGATCTTCCGAGTCTTCGCACTCCCTTGTGACACTATCCGACATATGTAGGAAGATGGTGCTGTATGCCATCTTCTTCATCTCAAGAAAGGAAAGAACATAAGAAATTTGTTGATGAGGTTCTGCAATGTGCCTACGTCCCCGTGAGCTCCTCTGAGCTCTCTGCACTATCTTATCAATTGAGTTCTTTACAATCAACAACACCCTTCCAAGAACTCACAGGTTCTTGAAGAACAAAAGAAGAAGAAGAAGAAGAAAGTGATAAGAACTAACCCTGGAATTTTCCCAAGAGAATTCCTCTTACAAGCCCTTAAATCCCTTTTTCTTCGACTCTCTCTCTTTCTAAACAACCAGCCTCTCTACAGAATCACTCTTGATTTTAGTGTCTTTGCACTCTTACAATTGATCTCACTTTCAATCATAAGTTTTTCTTGTTTCACTTGTTGTTTTTTGAGATTGAAGCTAGGTGACCCTTTATATAGTGCACCAACTTCTTATCCAATCTTGAGTGTCATTCTCCACCCTTAGATCTTGATAACTAATCAACCATGGCCCTTAATCAATCCTTAATGATCCTATGCATTTTGAGCATGTCTCACGAACCACTTAAAAGGCTGAAACATGTGTGCATCAATGTGCCTGGTTCTGCGGCCTAGAACAGGGTGCGCTGTGGCCTGGAGCATAGCACACTTATTGCCCCTCTGGGCACCACGGCCTGGACAAGGCTGGGCCATAACGCACACTGGTGTGCACTCCTTACTGAATTTATTCTTCCACCTTCTTGTTTAAACCTCGGACAAAATACCAACATGGGGCAACGAGTGGATAAGCGTTCACATGTGATCTACTATGCTAGTAGAACACTTAATGATGCCCAACTCAACTATTCCACCACGGAAAAAGAGATTTTGGCTATCGTGTTTGCATTAGACAAGTTTAGGCCTTACTTGGTAGGGTCTAAGGTCATTGTGCATTCGGATCATGCGACATTGAGACACTTATTAACTAAGCCGAATGCTAAACCAAGACTAATTTGGTGGGTCTTGCTTTTGCAAGAATTTGACCTAGAAATAAAGGATAAGTAGGGTAGTGAGAACGTTGTTGCAGATCACATTTCTAGGTTAATTTTGGACTTTGATTCACATAAGCAAGAAGAAGATAAGGAAATTGTTGACACTTTTCCCAATGAACAATTATTTGCTATAAGTCAATAGCCATAGTATGCTGATATTGTAAATTATCTTGCTTATGGTGTCTTGCAACATAACCTCTCTTTTCAAGAAAAGAAGAGATTTTTGTCTTCTTACAGGAGTTACTTTTGGGATGAGCCTTATTTGTTCAAATTTGGTCAAGATCAAATCATTCAGAGATGTGTACCTGAGGCTAAGCATGAGAGCATTCTTCATTTTTGCCACAAACTTTATTGTGGGGGTCATTTTGGAGGTAAGAAAACGGTCCTCAAGGTATTGTAATATGGATTTTATTAGCCAACTCTCTTTAAAGATGCTCATAAGTTTTACATGTGTTGTGATAAATGTTAGAGGACTGGTAATATTGGAAAGAGAAATGAGATGCCTCTGACTAACAATCTGGGGAATTTATTTCATGGGTCCTTTTCCGCCTTCACTTGGATATGAATATATATTAGTTGCGGTTGATTATGTGACCAAATAGATTGTGGCTATACCAACCCGAACCAATGATGTTAACTGTGTTGTGAAATTTTTCAAGGATGTAATATTTAGCAGGTTGGGGACATCGAAGGCCATAATCAGTGATAGAGGAACCCATTTTTGCAACAAACTCTGTGATGGGTTGTTGAAGAAGTATAGCATCAGACACAAGGTGGGGACTTCGTATCACCCATAAACTTCGGGTCAAGTTGAGGTAAGCAATCGACAAATCAAGGGCATTCTAGAAAAGATGGTGCGACCATCACGGAAGGACTAGGAAACCAAGCTTAATGACACATTGTGGGCATACCGCATGGCATACAAGACACCCATTGGGATGAGCCCCTATCGGTTGGTTTTTGGAAAGGCATGCCATTTACTGGTTGAGCTTGAGTATTGGGTGTATTGGGCAATCAAGGAGTTGAACATGTACATGGCAATGGCAGGAGAGAAGCGGTTACTACAACTCAGTGAGTTAGAAGAGATTCGTGATGAAGCCTATGAGAATGCAAAGATCTACAAAGAATGCACTAAGCATTACTATGACCAAGGTCTTATCTGTAAGTCTCTTTATCCTATAATGAAAGTTCTTTTGTTTAACACTCATTTCAAATTATTTCCAGGAAAATTGAAGTCAAGATGGTGCGAACCGTTTTCAGAAATCAACGTTTTTTCTCATGGAGCAGTAGAGTTGCTAAACCCAAAGACTCAAGTGACATTCAAGGTCAACGGGCATCGTGTGAAGCCTTACTTGGAAGGAGTCCACGAGAAGGGGGCTATTGAGTGCATTGAGGTGCACGACCCTGAATAAGTTCAACCAATGTCTTGCTATGACATTAAAGAAAGCGCTTGGTGGGAGGCAACCCACCCATTTGATAGAGTATGTTTTCTGTTCTTTCATTTTCATTGTTCCCTTCTAAAAGTTTTTCTAAACGTGTGTTTGATTTCATAAATTGAGGACAATGTTTAGTTTAGGTTTGGGGGTGCAATTAGAACTTATTACTTGTTGAGAAAAAATTTTCATGCTATAATTTGTTTTATGGTTAGTAATCAAGTTTTTAATGCACGTTGAGTTTAGTTTCTTTAACACTGACAAGTTGTTGTGAGGATTGAAGCATATTCATATTCCATAGACCGTGCTCTTGATGTTGATACTGAGACGAACCTAGATCTAATGATTGAGAATCAAATAGTGGAAACTACCTAGTGAGTTATTTGAGCCATAAGCGTTTTATTCTGAGAGTTAGTTTCTTGGTACTCTTAAACACTCTTCGTTATGACCTTAATTGTTAGATGATCTCTATAAGTTTTGCATTATGCTAGGATTATCTAACTCTCTTGAAGTATCATGTTGTGTATTCTCATTATTTTAGTTGAATGACTTGAGTAAGAAGTTTGAGTATATGCCTATCGTTATACGCCCTAGTTGCCACTGTCTCTGGAGAAAGATCCAAATTACTATTAAAAAAAAGTAAGAAAAAGAAAGAAAAGAAAAGAAAAGAAAAGAATATATATGTGTGTGTGTGTGTGATAAATGTCAAAAATGGATTTGGTTAGACAAGAAAGCGGACTTGAGATACTTCAAGGGTATTGAAGTCGCTCATATAAAGAGTTGAAAAGAAAGAGCTTTGGTGTAAATCAGGTTCGATCGACCATGCCCATCTATGCATAGGTTCATACTCCAAATGTTTTGCTTGAGATGTTTGACTAGTATATGATATAGGCGATGTCACAGCTTTGCAATCCTAACACTTGATTCATTTCATGAGATATATTTTGCGAACATATGAGCGTTCTTTGATGATATCCATATTCATATGTGAATTTATATTTGAAATTTCTTATTTACATAACTTCTGTTCACATATGCTTGATGAATGTTTGAAACCTAGGTTCGTTGTGCATAATGAGTGAATCCTGTGAGTCCTAGAGTCGAAGCGAATTCGGATTCTTGACGTTAGGTTTGGGGGTAACTGATGTGAGGTGTTTTGAGCATTGGAATATGGATGTCCGATGTGTACTTGATTTGAGCATTGAATTGTGAAGTGTGGAGACTGTGAACATAGTGGTGCATAAGATATCTAGATATGAGTCATAATAAGAATTAAGGCATGAGAGTTTTGTTGATTTAAGTTTTTAGGTTTGTTTTGTTTATGTTTTCTTTTAGTTTTGCTTGAGGACTAGCAAAATCTAGGTTTGGAGGTATTTGAGAATGAATATTTGTCCTAGTATTTTGTATGTTTTTCAAGTATTTATTTATGTTGGGATTTGTCTAAGAACTAAAGAGAGAAGTTCAGCATCAGGCTTAGAGGTGTGCACCGCGGCCAGCAGTAAGTCCAGAAGTTGAGGATGGTGGTGTGCGCCGCGGTTCAAGGTGTGTGCGCCGTGGCCTCCAGCATGGCAGCCTGTTCTCCCCTCCTCTGAGCCGCAGCCTGCCCTGTTCTGGGCTGCAGCTCCAAGCACACATGATGCCAATTTTCAGCACTCCTCTCCTGGTGCGTGGGGCTTGATTAAAACGCATAGGATCACTTAGTCTTGGTGGAGGGCTATGATTGATTGGTTCTCAAGATCTAAGGGTTGAGATTGACTTCAAGATTGGTTCAAGAAGTTGGTGCACTATATAAAGGGTCATCTAGCTTCAATCAATATATTCATTATCATCATCATACAATACAATTCAAGTGCAAGTGTGAGAGTGCAAAGATACAAAACACAAGAGAGGCACTTGAAGAGATCTCATATCAAGAGTGGCTGGTGTTGAGAAAGAGCATACAAGAAGTGGGGTTCAAGAGCTTTGTAATTGGAATTTTCTTAGAGAAAATTCCAAGGAAACACTTAGTTCTTATCTCTTTTTTTTCTCTTCTTTCATGTATCAAGAACAAGAGGGTTCTTGATGAGGAGTTGTTGTAATTGTAAGAACTCATTGATTTAGAGCAGAGAGCTTGGAGTAGCTCACGGGGACGTAGGCATTTGCCAAACCCCGATAACAATTGCTTGTGTTCTTTCTTTGATTGGTTTGTTTCTGTTTATTACAAGTCATTCTAGACTTGGGTGTTTGGAAGATCACCACCTGGGCATCTTGAGGTGATTTCCAACAGTGGTATCAAAGCTTTGGTGAGTGGGTATCAGAGCTGGAACAGAAGGTATTAGAGCAAGACTCCAAGAATCAAAGAAGACTTCTTGGGTGATTCAAGAACGGAGTAGAGATCAAGATGTGATTGGGTTCTTGAGGGTGATTCAAGAATGGTGTTGGGATCAAGATTTGATCGAGTTCTTGAGATTTAGAAGTTGGAAAGCAATTGTGGGTGTTGCATATCTCTTGGGATTTTCTTTGTAAAATGGGTTCAAATTTCATTGTTGAGAAGTTTGATGGAAAGGGAGACTTTGCCCTTTGGAAGCGAAAAATCAAGGTTGTTCTTATGCAACAAAAGGTGGACTTAGCTATTGGAGAAGATAACGCTTTTCCAACAAGTATCACGGAGGTCCAGCGGAATGAGATGAAGAAGATAGCGTACAACACCATCTTTCTGCACATGTCGGATAGTGTCACAAGGGAGTGCAGAGACTTGGAAGATCCAGCTGTCATTTGGAAGAAACTAGATGAGTTATTTCTTACCAAGACTCTCCCTAATAAGATTTATTTTCTTAAAAGAATCTTTGCTTTTAAAATAGATTCTAATAAAGAGTTGCAAGATAATCTTGATGTGTTTAATAAACTACTTCAAGATTTGGCTAGTTATAGTATAACATTCCTGGATGAACAATTGGCTGTTATGTTATTGAATTCTCTTCCTGATTATTTTGAAAGTTTGATTAATGCTATTGAATATGGAAGAGATACACTAACCAAGGAAATTGTGATCAATGCCATAAGGGCTCATAATTTCAAAGCCAAGATGAGGGAAGCATCAAGTGAAGAAGAGTTGTTCATTAGAGAAAGGCTAGCAATTCGGAATGGCAGTAGCATCCATGGCAACTACCGGGAGAAATCAAAGGGTAGAGGGCAGAGCCATGGGAGAGCGCGCTCCAAACCAAGATTTGGAGGAAAGAGATGCTACTACTGCAATAAGGAGGGTCATTTCATGAAAGATTACAAGAAGAAGTTATGGGATGAGAGAGGAAGAATTCATACCAACAATGGAGAGGCTTCGGTTGGCAAAGGAGAGCAGCAAGATGATGTTCTTGTTGTATACTCAAATGTGGGTAGGAAGCAAGGCAGCGAGAAATGGATCTTGGATTCCGAGTGCACTTATCACATGTGCCCTCACAAGGATTGGTTCAACAATTTCAAGGAAACCAATGATGGAAAGGTTTTCTTGGGGAATGATACTTCTTGCCAAGTGAGGGGGATAGGAGACATCCAATTGAGGATGTTTGATGGAGTCACAAGGCTGCTGCGAAATGTGAGGTATCTTTTGGATTTGAGAAGAAATTTGATCTCATTGGGGTAGCTAGATTCCATGGGGTACACATACAAAGCTGATGGAGGAAAGATCATGGTAACCAAGGGATCTTTGATAATGATCAAAGCAGCAATAAAGGATGGTCTCAATGAGACGATCGGAGAGACAGAAATCAAGGATCAAGGATCAAGCAGCAAGCTTGATGATTGAGATGGATAAGGCGGTTCTTTGGTATAATCACTTGGGATATATGAGTGAAAAGGGCCTGCAAGTTCTCAGCAAGGATGGTCTACTTGGTGGTGACAAGGTAGAGAAACTTGATTTCTGCGAATGTTGTGTTCTTGGGAAGTAACATCGGGCCAGCTTAAACATCAGAGTGCACAAGTCTAAGGGTATTCTTGACTACATCCATGCGAATCTTTAGGGACCAGCAAGAACACCAACATAGGGAGGTAATGTTTACTTTCTATCTTTAATTGATGATTATTCTAGAAATGTTTGGGTTTATTTACTTAAAAATAAATCAGATGCTTTGAATAAATTTGTAGTGTGGAAAAAGTTGCTCGAGACTCAAACAGGCAGAGTAGTTAAAGTGTTAAGAACCGATAATGGCCTAGAATTTTTTAATAAGGATTTTGATAAATTCTGTGAGTTAAATGGGATTCTAAGACATAGAACGGTTGTGAAAACCCCTCAGCAAAATGGGGTTGCTGAGAGGATGAAGAGGACCCTTATGGAAAAGGTTAGGTGCATGTTAATTGGGTCCGGTTTACCAAAATGTTTTTTGGGGGGAGCTGTGTCTACTGCTGCATATTTGGTTAATATATCACCTTCTATGGCTTTAGACCTTAAGACTCCCGAGAAGATGTGGAGTGAGAAACCCGCTGAGTTAAGCAACCTTAGGACTTTTGGATGTACTGCGTTTGCACATCAAAAGGATGATAAACTTAGCCCAAGGTCTAGAAAATGTGTGTTTCTAGGGTATGGTGATGGGGTTAAGGGGTATAGATTATGTTCCTTAGAGCTAAAAGGGACTAAACTCATAATAAGTAGGGATGTCATTTTTAATGAATTATTATTTCCCTATTTGGAGAAAACTAACCCTACAGGGGATAGTGGGTAAACCAGCCCGGTATTTGTGGAGCATAGCATCAAGGAAAATTCAGTTTAGGTAGAGCAAGGAAGGCAAGAGGGTTCGAACCAGGTAGATCCCATTTATGAAGGCCAAGCTCAGGACACTCAAGAGGAGGCTGAACTAGAAAGGGATGATGCAGAAAATCAGAATGATTATCAACTCACAAGGGACCGGGAAAGGAGGGTGGTCAGAACATCTACATGAGGCAACCCGAAGGCTATGAGGAAGGAAGGCAGGGAGAATTGGTGTGCCAATTGAAGAAATCTCTCTATGGCCTGAAGCATCACCTTGGCAATGGAATAAAAGGTTCGATTCCTTTGTAACTAGCTTAGGCTTCACGAGGAGCTACTATGATTCATGCTTGTACTACATGGGGTACATGGTGGAGGAAATGGTGATTATCCTCATCTATGTTGATGATACGCTATTGGTTGGGAACAATAGGGAGAGGATAGAAAAGTTTAAGTCTCAACTCAGTTTGGAGTTTGAGATAAAGGATCTTGGCCATGCACAGAAGATCCATGGGATGAGCATAATCCGGGAAAAGGAGAGAAACAGATTGAAGATTTCTTAGACTTCCTACATAAAAAATATGATATCTAAGTTTTCTATGGAAGATAGTACACCAGTAAAGGTTCCCTTTGCTAGTCATTTCAAGTTCGGAAAATCAAGGTTGTTCTTATGCAACAAAAGGTGGACTTGGCTATTGGAGAAAATGACGCTTTTCCAGCAAGTATCATGGAGGTCCAGCGGAATGAGATGAAGAAGATGGCGTACAGAACCATCTTTCTGCATATGTCAGATAATGTCACAAGGGCGTGTGGAGACTCGAAAGATCCAGCTATCATTTGGAAGAAACTAGATGAGTTTTTTCTTACCAGGACTCTCCCTATATGATTATCTTCTTAAAAGAATCTTTGCTTTTAAAATGGATTCTAATAAAGAACTGCAAGATAATCTCTATGTGTTTAATAAACTAGGTCAAGATTTGGCTAGTTATAGTATAACATTCTCGATCAACAGTTGGCTGTTACGTTATTAAATTCTCTTCCTGATTATTTTGAATGTTTGATTAATGCTATTGAATATGGAAGAGATACACTAACCAAGGACATTGTGATCAATGCCATAAGGGCTCATGATTTCAAAGCTAAGATGAGGGAAGTATAAAGTGGAGAAGGGTTGTTCGTTAGAGGAAGGCCAACAATTCGAAATGGCAGTAGCATCCCTAGCAACTACCGGGAGAAATCAAAGGGTAGAATGCAGAGTCATGGGAGAGCGCACGCCAAACCAAGATTTGGAGAAAGAGATGCTACTACTACAATAAGGAGGGTCATTTCAAGAAAGATTGCAAGAAAAAGTTGTGGGATGTGAGAGGAAGAAGCTATACCAACAATGGAGAGGCTTCGGTTGCCAAAGGAGAACAGCAAGATGTTCTTGTTGTGAGCTCAAATCTGAGCAGGAGGCAAGGCAGCGAGAAATAGATCTTGGATTTCGAGTGCACTTTATCACATGTGCCCTCACAGGGATTGGTTCAAGAATTTCAAGGAAACCAATGATGGAAAGGTTTTCTTGGGGAATGATACTTCTTGCCAAGTGAGGGGGATAGGAGACATCCAATTTGAGGATGTTTGATGGAGTCATAAGGCTGCTGTGGAATGTGAGGTATCTTCCAGATTTGAGAAGAAATTTGATCTCATTGGGGTAGCTAGATTCCATAGGGTACATGTACAAAGTAGAGGGAGGAAAGATCAAGGTACCCAAGGGATCTTTGAGAGTGATTAAAGCAGCAATAAAGGATGGTCTCTATGAGATGATCGGAGAGACAGAAATCAAGGATCAAGGATCAAGCAGCAGGCTTAATAATTGAGATGGATAAGTCTAAGGGTATTCTTGACTACATCTATGCGGATCTTGGGGACCAGCAAGAACACCAACACAGGGAGGTAATGTTTACTTTCTGTCTTTAATTGATGACTATTCTAGAAAGGCTTGGGTTTATATGCTTAAAAATAAATCAGATGCTTTGAATAAATTTGTAGTGTGGAAAAAGTTGCTGGAGACTCAAACAGGCATAGTAGTTAAAGTGTTAAGAACCGATAATGGCCTAGAATTTTTTAATAAGGATTTTGATAAATTCTATGAGTTAAATGAGATTCTAAGACATAAAACGGTTGTGAAAACCCCTTAGCAAAATTGAGTTGCTTAGAGGATGAATAGGACCCTTATGGAAAAGGTTAGGTGCATGTTAATTGGGTCCGGTTTACCAAAATGTTTTGGAGGGAAGCTGTGTCTACTGCTGCATATTTGGTTAATAGATCACCCTCTAGGACTTTAGACCTTAAGACTCCCGAAGAGATGTGGAGTAGGAAACCCCCTGAGTTAAGCAACCTTAGGACTTTTGGATGTGCTGCGTTTGCACATCAAAATGATGATAAATTTAGCCCAAGGTCTAGAAAATGTGTGTTTCTAGGGTATGGTGATGGGGTTAAGGGGTATAGGTTGTGGCCCTTAGAGCCAAAAGGGACTTAACTCATAATAAGTAAGGATGTCATTTTTAATGAATTGTTATTTCCCTATTTTGAGAAAACTAGCCCTGCAGAGGATAGTGGGCAAACTAGCCCGGTATTTGTGGAACATAGCATCAAAGAAAATTCAGTTAAGGTAGAACAAGGAAGGTAAGAGGGTTCAGACCAGGTAGAGCCCATTGATGAAGGCCAAGCTCAGGACACTCAAGAAGAGGCTGAACTAGAAGAGGATGATAAATCAAATCAGAATGATTATCGACTCACAAAGGATCGGGAAAGGAGGGTGGTCATACCACCTTTAAGATATGGTTTTGCGGATGCTAATGTAGCAGCTCCTTATTCAGAAGGAGGGGTTGAACCACAAACTTACATGGATGCCATGGAATGTAAGGATTCGTCAAAGTGGCAGCTAGTTATGTAGGAAAAAACAGATTCTTTGAGGAAGAACAACTCTTGGGAATCGGTGCCCAAACCAGAAAAACAGAGAGTTGTGGATTGTAAATGTATTTACAAGATCAAAGAAGGAAATACTCCAGGGGATGAAGTCCGGTATAAGGTTAGGCTGGTGGCGAAGGGGTTCACTCAAAGAGAAGGTATAGATTTCACTGAAATATTCTCACTGGTTATGAATACAAGACGATAAGGATAGTGTTAGCAATGGTGGTCCAATTTAATTGAGAAATCAAGCAAATGGATGTGAAGACAGCGTTCTTACATGGAGAGCTTGATGAGACTATCTATATGAGGCAAATCGAGGGCTATTAGGAAGGAAGGCAGAGAGATTTGGTGTGCCAATTGAAAAAATATCTCTATGGCCTGAAGCAATCACCTCGACAATGGAATAAGAGGTTCGATTCCTTTGTAACTAGCTTAGGTTTCATGAGAAGCTACTATGATTCGTGCTTGTACTACAAGGGGCACATGGTGAAGGAAATGGTGATTATCCTCATCTATGTCAATGATATGCTATTGGTTGGGAACAATAGGGAGGGGATAGAAAAGTTGAAGTCTTAACTCAGTTTGGAGTTTGAGATGAAGGATCTTGGCCATGCAAAGAAGATCCTTGGGATGAGCATAATCCTGGAAAGGGAGAGAAACAGATTGAAGATTTCTTAGACTTCCTACATAAAAAAGATGATATTTTAGTTTTCTATGGAAGATAGCAAACCAGTGAAGGATCTCTTTGCTAGTCATTTCAAGTGTTCCAACAATCAATGTCCGAGATCAGATGAGGAGAAGAAGGAAATGGAAAAGGTCCCTTACTCTAGTGTGGTTGGATCTGTAATGTTCACCATGGTAAGCACTAGACCCGACATTGCTCTTGCAATAAGTGTTCTCAGCAGGTTTATGAGTAATCCCGGAAAGGAGCATTGGCTTGGGATGAAGTGGTTGCTGAGGTACTTGAAGGGAAGCCCAGATGTGGGGCTAGTTTACAAGAAGAGGGGTAAGTCCATTTGTCTTGAAGGTTATGCGGATTCGGACTATGGAGCAGACCGGGATAAAAGAAGATCGATTACCTCCTACTTCTTCAACTTAAACGGATATTGTATAAGTTGAAAGGCTCAGTTGCAGCCGGTGGTAGCACTCTCAACAATCGAGGCTGAGTACATAGCGGCAACGGAAGCCATCAAGGAGGCTATGTGGTGCATAGGGTTGTTGGAAGAGTTGAAGGTCCTGAAAGAGCAGGTGGTGGTGTATTCGGATAACCAAAGTGCGTTGCACTTGTGTAGGAATCCAATGTTCTATAAGAGGACTAAGCATATGGATGTTCGGTACCATTTCATTTAGGAAAATGTTACGGAAGGATGTATTCATGTGGACAAGGTGGCCATGAAAGAAAATCCTGCAGATTTAGGTACTAAAGTTCTACCTCTAAGCAAGTTCAATCATTGTCTTGCACTTTTTAGGATTGGAGTCGGTTGATATAGTGACTCAAGTTGAGTTTGGATCCTAAGTTCTCTGCACTATGGGTTCGGTTTTAGTTGCTTAGACAAAGGTAGAGATTGTTGGGATTTGTCTAAGAACTAAAGAGAGAAGTTCAGCATCAGGTTTGGAGGTGTGCGCCACCCGCCCAGCCTTATGCGCCGCGGCCAGCAGCAAGTCCAGAAGTTGAGGATGGTGGTGTGCACCATGGCTCAAGGTGTGCGTGTCGAGGCACGGCCCTGTGCGCCATGGCACAACCACCCAAGTCGTGACCTCCACCATGGCAGCCTATTCTCCCTTCCTCTGAGCCGTGACCTGCCCTGTTCTGGGCCACGGCTCTAGGCACACCTGATGCCAATTTTCAGCACTCTTCTCCTGGTGTATGGGACTTGATTAAAACGCACATGATCACTTAGACTTGGTGGAGGGCTATGATTGATTGGTCCTGATTACGCCCAAAACATAACGCGGTAGTTGTAGTATAGTTTTGGGGTTTCGATTCCACAAGGAAACAAGTTAATTACAAAGGAAGGTGTGAACCTTAACACAAACGATAAAAGATCAAATGAATCTGAGTTTGTTTGAGAAAAAGGGTAATTGTGTAAATAAGGTTGGAAATATAATTAAGAATGACAAGGTTTCGGAAATCCTTCCTAGGCTCGTTTCTCTAATCCTAACTTGATTCAGTTGTTTTTATCTCGATTACTAGTTTCACGTCCCAAACAGGCAATTGGCATATATTCAATTAAAGCACAATTATAAATCCTAATGTAATTGTTATGAATTATTCTCTACTTTTAAGCACACATGACCCAACTTATAAATTATCAAAAGATGACGATATATATAACGACAATATCGCAGCAATGGACAAATCTATAAAAGAGATCTACCGAACTCAATCACACCCAAACAGGTACACATAAGAAAAGAATGATTGAACTTATATGGAAAAGAAGCATGCAATCACCGGAGTTATAATAAATCTACTAATTAAATTAAGAATAAAACATAGCAATGTTTAACAAAAATAATATCCAACTACAACTGAACCAAATAAAGGAAAATAAGAACAACTACACCTAGGGATTCATCCCTTCGCCTTGCTTGGAGATTAGCTAGCCATAGAGCTCATGCCTCCTTGAGTTGCCTCCGGCCTCTCAACGATCATCCTCAGCTTGCCCTCCAAATTTTATACTTCGGATTCCTCTTAAAGGCCCTCTGGATTTACTCCTAAAGGCCCTCTAGAGTCACTCTCTAATGATCTCAGAAGATGATCTTAGAAGAGCTCCGATTGATTGATGATTTCAGTTGAGCAGAGTGGGTCGTTATATAGGCAAACTCCTGGAATGCTATGTGTTATCTAGCCAATGTGGGATACTGTCCGGGTGCACTCGATCGCAGCCCGAGAGCTATCGATCGCAAATGCGCTCGATCGCGGCTTGTGCGCTCGATCACTGCTTGTGCGCTCGATCGCAATTCAGGCAGCAGTCCATCTTGTCCTTCTAGAAGCATGGAATCTTAGTCTTTTAAACAACGATCGCTTCTTTTTCTCTTTTAAACTTAAAGTACCTGAAAATTACACTAAAATAAGTCAGTGGTCCAATAATATTACTTTAGAGTTATTAACATATAAAAGCACAATAAAGACCGAGATCAATCCTAAAATGCTAACAATTAACCATTGTTAAGAGGCATTTTATGACTCTCATCAGGTCCTCAAGATCCAAGTGTTGAGATTGACTTCAAGATTGGTTCAAGAAGTTGGTGCACTATATAAAGGGTCATCTAGCTTCAATCAATATATTCATTATCATCATCATACAATACAATTCAAGTGCAAGTGTGAGAGTTCAAAGACACGAAACACAAGAGAGGCACTTGAAGAGATCTCATATCAAGAGTGGCTGATGTTGAGAGAGAGCATACAGGAAGTGGGGTTTAAGGGCTTTGTAATTGGAATTTTCTTAGGGAAAATTCCAGGGAAACACTTAGTTCTTATCTCTTTCTTTTCTCTTCTTTCATGTATCAAGAACAAGAGGGTTCTTGAGGAGGTGTTGCTGTAATTATAAGAACTCATTGATTTAGTGTAGAGAGCTCAGAGTAGCTCACGATGATGTAGGCATTTGCCAAACCTCGATAACAATTGCTTGCGTTCTTTCTATGATTGGTTTGTTTCTGTTCATTACAAGTCATTCTAGACTTGGGTGTTTGGAAGATCACTACCTGGGCATCTCGAGGTGATTTCCAACAATTTATATGTTTACCTTTGGAATTTGTTACTTTGAGTTGTTTTTCTTTGTTTTATAGGTTCACAAGCATTTGGAAAAGAGTTTCACTAAATTGCATAATTGCCCGTACAGATCAATCATTTTTGCGGATTAAGCTGTATTAATTCAGGAAAAACCAGGAGATGAGCCACATATGCTTGGAATGATCTGGATGTCTATTTTCTAGATAATTTAATGGCTCCTAAATATAATTTTTTTAGAGAAAGTTATGGCAATTTTAGTAGACAAAGGTTAGGCTGTACGTGATTTCAACGTGGCAAAAGTGATTTTTGTGGATTAAACTGTATTGATTCAGGAAGAACCAGGAGATACACCATATATGTTTGGAAAGATCTCGATGTCTATTTTCTATAGAAATTTATGGCTCTTAAATATGATTTTTCTAGAGAACGTTATGGCAATTTTAGTAGACAAAGGTCAGGTTGTGTGTGATTTTAGCGTGGCAGAAGTGAAGGAGTTATTAAATTTTGATTTTTTTTGGGATTTGCATGGGCTAGACAGTAGCACAACCGGACCAGTTTTGGACAGCAGCAGACACACAGCTTGGACAGCAGCAGAACCGGGCCTGGACAGCAGTAGAAGCACACGGTCTGAACAGAAACCCAAGGGCGACTTTTCTGTCTATAAAGCCATCTCCATACAGCTATATATAGGAATTTTAGACTCAGAGAAGGGGGAGACGATGGTAGTTCTTGGAGAGATATTATCAAGAGGAGTTTTGGGAGATTGAAGGAGGAGACGGTTTCTTTCATCAAGATAGCTTATCAAGAGATTGAAGAAGATGATCAATCACTTCAAGACTTTGAGGATTCATCTTGTAATTCAGGAAGAAATTCTATCTTTCCTCATTTTGTCCTTCAATATGCTTGTAACCCTAGTATTTGAATTCTGTGATTAGGATTTAAACATGAGCGGCTGAACGCATTGTTAGGCGTGCGATGGGCAATTGTTTCTAAAAGAAATAATTTGATACTGTGGCATACCTTGATTGGGCCGCATGTAATGGTCCTAGTAAGAAAGAGAGAAGAAGATTAGAAAAAGAAGAGGCTTTCTAAAGCATTAATTTAGATAAGACAATTAGCCGTCGAAAAGCCAATGAAACAAGGACTTTTAAAAGGAGAAGTTCAAGGGGTGACATTGAGATAAGCAGGGTAACTCGATGGCTCGGGAATGTAAGCTCTAGAGAACCTTCGATACCTCAAACTCAAGCATAATGGATGAGTAATATCTACCAATCCGGTTATTCAAGGATTGAGGACAATCTAAGAGCCATGCATTTAACTAGCTTAGGTAAAAGTGGCCCAAATTAAATACGATACATGTAATGGAGTTAAAGATTCTAACATATGGCATGTTCAACGCATTTAATCGAGAATATTTAAGGAAGTTAAAACATGGGAGACTCTTCAGAATTATCAACAAGATTGTCTATGCCTATCGTAGTATAAATAGCAGTAGAATCAATCATAAGAGACGCACAGACAATCATCCAACAATCATTATCTTTTTGCATTTACTTTCCTTTACTTTCTAGTTCTAATAGGAGTAGTTGTACTATAATTATAGGTATAATTCTCCTTCTTCATCCCCATTCTCTGTCTATCTTGATGTTGATCCAAATCAACACTGCATTGAAGGCTTGACCTACATTACATCATGCTCGAAGAGTATGTACTTGGTACTTTGTGGTTTTAACCCTGTAAACCCTTTGTATCAGAGCTGCTTTATATATCAATACAATGAGTTTGTTGTTACTGGACACTTGTTATTTATTTTGTTCATTAACTGCTAGATTAAATTTATCTTCTTGAATTTATAACGACATATCATAAAGTCGTCTTAATTGAGGCAGTACAAGACCTATTTAGAGAAGTAGTATTAAAATAAGTCCACTTCAACGTCGATTGACACATAAATTAAATCTTGAACCAACAGCTTACTTTGGAAAGGCATGAACTTGATGTCTATAAAGGAAAACTTGAGCAAGGCCTCGAGACAATCCTTGAATGAAGGTTGGGGATAATGAGAGTTATAAGTCCCAAACCTGATGGAGCCACAAAGGGCCATCTAAAGAAGAAAGAAATCCTCTCCTGTATATATCGTATAAACATCTATACAAATTGGCAACTATAAACTTTGCCAAACCAACTGTTTTGTAATAAGCTAGTGAGCTTGCAGTTTCCAAAAATTGTTTGGTGACCCGTTTAGTAGAAACACACACAAGATATTTGCAAATAAAATATAAATAAAAAGCAGTCAAATCTGCTCTAGAAATAGGATCACCTGCATGACACATGTGGTCAGTAAGACAAACTCTACCTCACACATTCACATTGATGTACAGCAAAACTTGTTGGTGAGATTTTCAAAAGAGCAAATACGTCCATTATCATGATAGTAAGTTTCCTAGCTGGAAGGTAAAAAGTGTTCAATACCAGTGACCAAAAGAGTAGTAGAATGCTCAGTAGAGGATGGTTCAAAGACATATTATGTGTCAAGGATTGAAGGATTGAACCACCTCGAACATGTACACATCTTATAGCTCCTTTAATAGGAAAGTCCCTATAGGTAGGATTAACTCGAACCTTATACAGCTGACCTAGCTCTTGAGAAGTGTGAAAGAGGTCTCTTGAATAAGCAAGAAACCTAACATTAGAGAAAGGTATAACGACATGGCGAGGGAACTGTTCAAGGGAGATAATTAACTGTGACTAAGGAGAGATAGGAAAATAATTCCAACGATGAATATTCAAAGTGTGAATTGACATATACTTGCATCGATGATCAGTTGTAAAATTTCGATGGTGGATGTTGACTTAGACTAAGGTTTGTTCTTTTGATTGATTTCAATACTTCAATTTGAATTGTTCATTAGTTGTTTTTCTTAAAATTGTTTTCGTTATACTCAAATTCCCCCCTCCGTCCTTGTTCACGTAGCATAAAACTAGGCTAGATACTCCCCTGGGAATGATCCTTACTCACACTACTACATGTATTTTTAGGAGTATAGGTTTTATTTTTGGTTGCCTGTGATAGCACACCAAATTTTGGCGCCGTTGCCGGGGAACCAAAATTTAATTTTTCACAACAGTCATTCCAGTCTTTTTAGGAACCACTTGAACCGAGCTAACCCAATTGCTATCCGAAATAGGATAAATCACTCCAACTTCAAGAAATTTGAGGATCTCCTTCTTCACTATATTCATCATAGGCGGGTTCAATCTTCTTAGTGGTTGACAGGAGGGTTTTTCTTCCTCTTCAAGTAAGATACAATGCATGCATGTAGACAGGCTAATTCCTTTAATATCCACAGTTGTCCAACCAATAGCCGTCTTATGCTCCTAAAGGACATGCACAAGCTTTTCTTCTTGCGATGCACTAAGTTTACTAGAGATGATCATTGGTAACGTTCCTCCATCTCTAAGGAACACGTACTTGAGGTGATCGGGGAGAGGCTTCAAATCTGGAATAGGGGCCTGCAAAACAAAGGGTAAAGGTCTCTAATTAGAAATTGGTAACGTAATACAAGGGACGTTACCTGACTGCAGTAACTTTGCAAAATCATGCAACGCTGCAACAGTTTCCTGCAAATCAGTACTCAAGGCTAACTCCTCATTCTCTTTCTCAAGATGCTTACTAATGGCAACTTCCAATCCATTGTTTTCGTCAAGTTCAAAAAATTCTTGTGCTAAAGAATCAATCACATCAATAGAATAAACAGGATTATCATCACCTGGATATTTCATGGCTTCATAAATATTAAACTTAATAATTTCACCATCAAATTCCATGATAAGTGTGCCACTATGAACATCTAATTTAGTCTTAGATGTCTTTAAGAATGGTCTTCCTAACAAAATAGGAGTAGTTTGATCACCATCCTCCATATCAAGCACATAGAAATCAGCAGGAAAAACCAAATCATTAACTTGCACAAGAATATCCTCAACTACATCCTTAGGATAGGCATTAGATCTATCAGCCAATTGAATCACAACACCAGTTTTATTCAAAGGTCCAAGTTTCAAAGAAGCATATATAGAATATGGCATGACATTGATAGAAGCTTCTAAATCTAGCATAGCCTTCTCAAATCTAGTGTTACCTATCGTACAAGGGATAGTAAACATACTTGGATCTTTGTACTTTGCAGGGAGTTTTCTTCGAATAACTACAGAAATATTCTCCCCTACTCTCACCTTCTCACATCCTTTAAGTTTATGTTTCCTCTTAATTGTACATAGTTCTTTCAGGAATTTAGCATAACGAGTACTTGTTTAATAGCATCTAAAAGTGGAATATTTACCTCGCATCTACGAAAAGTCTTATATAAATCTTTATTTTGCTCCTCTTTTCTAGATTCTGCTAAAGCTTGAGGAAAAGAAGGTACTGGTTTTATAATCAGAAAGAGGCAGAAACTTACGCTTAGGTACGTCATCGTCATTGGGAACGTCCCTGTCTGCAACGACGTTTTTCTCCTTCTCTTACTTTGACGATGCAGGGCCTACCTTTATTGGAATCTAAACCTCTTTACCACTTCTCAAAACGATCACACTTATATTTTCTCATGAATTTACTACCGTTTGAGAGGGTAATTTCCTCAAACTTTGTGCCTCTAGCCGATTAATTGCATTGCCATCTGGCTCATATGATTGTCCAAAACTTTGAATACTGGCCCTCGCTTCTTGTTGAAATTGTTTCATCTCCTATTGAAATTACGAAGTATTAGTGGCAAGAGACTTAACAATATCTTCTAAAGACATACCAGAATTACAAGTTTGGCTAGGTTGTTGTCTAGGGGTATGGTTGCTTATATTGCGGGCAACTTGAGCGGTTTTGAGTCGCATATTGATTTACTTTTGGATGCCCATAGCTAAGATTGGGGTGATCCCTCCATCCTAGGTTATACATGCTCGAATAGGGACCACACTTCCTTTGTGGTTGTCTAGGAAAACCACCCGTCGCATTCACTTACTCAATGGGCTCCTCTTGAAGAGTTGGGCACATATCAATTGGATGCCCTACTACCGAAAAAATCCCACAAGCCTTCACCATTTTCATATTACCTACAGCCATTTAACGTATAAGAGAAGTTAGACTCGCAAGTTTTTGTTCAAGGGAGGAAATATTTACTTCATTAACATGCTTTTATGGAGGGTCAAACCTAATGCCAAATTGTTGAGAATTGGCTGCCATATTTGCAATCAAGTTTCTCGCGGCCTCGGGAGTTTTATCTACCAAAGTTCCTCCGCTAGTAGCATCAATCATGCACCTATCAGTGGGTAGAAGGCCCTCATAGAAATACTGAATAAGTAGCTGCTCACTAATTTGATGATGGGGACAGCTTGCACATAATTTCTTGAAACGCTCCCAATATTCGTGTAGGGACTCTCCGTTGTGCTGCCTTACACCACAAATTTCTTTTCGAATGTTGGCCACCCTTGAAGCTGGGAAATATTTCTCCAAAAACAACCTCTTCATCTCGTTCCATGTGGTAATACTCCCGGAGGGTAGATAAAAGAGCCAATCCCTAGCCGAATCCTTCAAAGAAAACGGAAAGACTCTTAATTTAATTTTCTCTTCAGTCACCCCCGTAGGTTTCATGCTCATGCATACCACATGAATCTCTTTTAGATGCTTGAGAGGATCTACACCTGCAAGGCTATGAAAAGTGGGCAAAAGATGTATTAGTCCATATTTTAATTCAAAAGTAGTGGTAGTATCTAAAGTAGGGAACGTTATGCATAAGGGTTGTTGATTTAAATCAAAGGCAGCAAGCTCTTTCAAAGTTCGATTTCCTGGCATGACTTCCTCCTCTTCTAAATCAAAATCGCTAGCAAATTGGGGATCAAGAAATAGACTATTCTCTTCAGAATTTCTCCAAGCTTCCCTTCTTAACCTGCACAAAGTTCTCTCTATTTCTGAATTGCACTGCAAATCACCTTGATTAGAAGATTGAGTTATAGTAATAAACAATCAAGGAAACTCTAATAAACCATGAAAAACAAATTAGGAAAAATCTAGAGTAATGAAAATAAATAAAAACACAAACAATCAAAGTGAAATTTATTTATTTATTATTTTTCTCAAAAATTTCAAGAATGAAATAAAAATCACAAGAAGCACAAAAATCAACTAGAATCACTCCCCGGCAACGGTGCCAAAATTTGGTGTGCTGTCGCGGGCAACCAAAAATAAAACCTATACTCCTAAAAATACATGTAGTAGTGTGAGTAAGGATCGTTCCCACAGAGAGTATCTAGCCTAGTTTTATACTATGTGAACAAGGATGGGGGGGATTCCAGTATAACGAGAACAATTTTAAGAAAAACAACTAATGAACAATTCAAATTGAAGTATCGAAATCAATCAAAAGAACAAACCTTCGTCTAAGTCAACATCCACCATCAGAATTTTACAACTGATCATCGATGCAAGTATATGTCAATTCACACTTTGAATATTCACCATTGGAATTATTTTTCTATCTCTCCTTAATCACAATTAATTAGAAAACAGATGATCTAATTAACCCTAACTACTAAACAACCCAAGACAAGCACTAAAGGTTTAATCTAGTAGTAGCCTTAAGAATTAGAGAGATCAATGAAACTAAACAACACAAGCACAAGCGGTTTTATTTAATTTAGTCGAGCATTCTTCCTAAGATCTAATAATTTCTGACACAGCAAATCATTAAATCTTAGTTGCTTCACAAATTAGAGGGATCAAACAATTACGGATTTGATATCTAACCAAGCAATAGATTGCAACAAATAATAAACTAGTAGGCCTACTAGTAATTAAACGATACAATCATGAAAATAGGAGGCACAAAAGAACATCCGATGGTCAAATCATAAATTGAACAATAAAATAATTTAAATCTCACAGTTTTATTGATTTCGAGGCTTTCTTTTCCTTTAACCAATTATAAAAATTTAGCCACGCAGGGCCATGATGAAAACTCGAAAGAGAAGTTAGAGAAGAGGGGAGAGAGAGGCCTCCCTAAAGTTTGATGATTTCTCCCCTCTTATACACATTATTTTCAGTATTGGAAACCTACAAGGTCTCCTAAAAATATTTTAAATATTATCTTAAAATAGCAATATCCAAATCTAACTAATTTTAGGAAAATATTAAAAATAAAATAAAATCTTAATATAACTAAGAAATTGGTGTTTTTAGCATGAATTTTTGTGCACCAAATCTAGAAACTTCCGAAAATAAACCGCGTCAAATCAACATATTAGAATTATAGGTTAAAGGACTTTCCAAAACTGCAATAGTACAGGTGCAGCAACTCCAAACCCAGTTTCCACGTTGATGCAGCCAGTATCTCTCAAAATGCAAAACATAAAAGTTGTAGATATTTTGCTTGGCGTTCCATATCATCATGAATCATCTCAATCGGATCTCAGATGAGAGAGTTATGTCTAGATTACAAAGTGATGTCAAAACTGTCTGAAATTGCCCAATTAGTTTCGTTCTACACTTAACACCTCCATTTGCATCATAAATCAAAATGTAAGAATAATGAGTACATTTAGGCACCAAATAAGTATAAAAAAACATTAAAGGAGAAAAATATGACATTTTTCATTCTCATTAGGAGACATAACCAATACGAATGGTCTTTCCTCCAGGCCTTTGAAAGATTGAATTAATTTAGAAGAAGAGAGATAAAGTAAAAGATTGAAGGTAATGAAGGAGTTTGGGAAGTTTAAGGATTACAAAGAGAATGTTTAAAGAAAATCAGAAAAGGGAATATGGTATTTATTGGGTATAGAAGTATAATCTATTTGAATTTCTAAATGATAAGGGATCTAGGGTAATTACACTAAGTGGTTATCATCTTCGAACCAATCGCATACGGGGGCAATTGTTTTTACCAAAAATTATTTGATTTTGTGGCATATCTTGGTTGGGCCACATTTAAAGGTCTTAGCAAGCAAGAGAGAAGACAACTGGAAAAGGAATAGATGATTTAAAGTAAAAAAAAAAAAAAAAAGCCCACAAAACAAGGACTTTTAAAAGGAGAACTTCGAGGGGCGACATAGAGACAAGTAAGTTAACTCGAGGGCTCGAGGTTGTGAGCTTGAGGGAACCTTTGATACCTCAACTTCAAGCATAATGGATTAATCATAACTACTAATTAAGCTATTCAAGGATCGAGAACAATCCAAGATTCGTGCATTTAACAAGCTAAGGTAAAAGTGGCCATTATTAAATACGACCCATGTAGTGGAATTAAAGATTCTGGCACATGGAATGTGCAACACATTTAATTAAGAATATATGAGGAAGTGAAAACATTGGAGACTCTTGGGAATTATCAACACAAATGTCTAAGCCTAAAGCAGTATAAATTGCAGCAGAATCAATCATAAGACACACAGACAATCATCCAACAATCGTTATCTTTTTGCGTTTACTTTCTACACTTAATTTCTTTTACTTTCCAATTCCAATTGGAGTAGCTATACTATAATCTTAGCTGTAATTCCTCTTTTTCATAACCTTTCTTTGTCTATCTCAAAGTTAATCTAAGCCAGGGCTACATTGAAGGCTTAGCCTACATGACAACGAGCTCGAAGAGTCTATACTTTGTACTTTGAGGTTTTAGCCCTATAAACCCTCTGTATCAGAGTTTCTTTAAAGATAAATACATTAAGTTTGTTATTATTTCTCTATTGTTATTTATTTTGTTTATTAACTGCTAGATTAAATTCGTTTTCTTAAATTTATAATGGCATATCGTAAAGTCCTCTAAATTGGGGCAGTACCAGACCCATCTAGAGAAGTAATGTTCTAATCGAATCCAATTCAACCTTGATTTATGCATATATTAAATCTTGTACCAACATATATAAAAGACAATAATACTATTACAACCCTCCTAAAGTGACAAAAATAACCAATATATATATAAATTAGATAAATAACATATACATCATAAGAACTAAACGTGGGACCTTATAGTCTTGATTACGCCCAAAGTATAACACACTTATTGTAGTACAACTTTGGGGTGTCGATTCCACAGGGAAACAAGTTAATTATAAAGGAAGGTGTGAACCTTAACACAAACGATAAAAGATCAAATGAATCTGAGTTCGTTTGAGAAAAAGGGTAATTGTGTAAATAGGGTTGGAAATATAATTAAGAATGACAAGGTTCCGGAAATCCTCCCTAGGCTCGTTGCTCTAATCCTAACTTGATTCAGTTGTTTTTATCTCGATTGCTAGTTTCACATCCCAAACAGGCAATCGTCATATATTCAATTAAAGCACAATTATAAATCCTAATGTAATCGTTATGAATTATTCTCTACTTTTAAGCACATATGACCCAACTTATAAATTATCAAAAGACGACGATAGGTCTACCGGACACAATCACATCCAAACAGATACACATAAGAAAGGCATGACTGAACTTATATGGAAAGGAAGCATGCAATCACCGGACTAATAAAATAATCTACTAAATTAAATTAAAGAATAAAACATAACAATGTTTGATAAAAATAATACCAACTACAACTGAACCAAATAAAGGAAAATAAGAACAACTACACCTAGAGTTCATCCTTTCGCCTTGGTTGGAGATTAGCTGGCCATAGAGCTCATGCCTCCTTGAGTTGCCTCCGGCCTCTCAACGATCATCCTCAGCTTGCCCTCCAAATTTTATACTTCAGATTCCTCCTAAAAGCCCTATGGATTTACTCCTAAAGGCCTTCTAGAGTCACTCTCTAATGATCTTAGAAGATGATCTTAGAAGAGCTTCGATTGGTTGATCCTTTCAGCTGAGAAGAGTGGGTCTTTATATAGGCAAACTTTCGTAATGCTATGTGTTATCTAGCCGATGTGGGATACTATCTGGGTGCGCTCGATCGCAGCCCGAGTGCGATCGATCGCACATGCGCTCGATCGCGGCTTGTGTGCTCGATCGCATATGCGCTGCAGAGTACCTTGCTCGATGTGGGATGTGCACTCGATCGCACTGCTTGTGCGTTTGATCGCAATACAGGCAGCAATCCCTCTTGTCCTTCCAGAAGCATGGGATTTTGGTGTTTTAAGAAACGATCGCTTCTTTTTCTCTTTTAAACTTAAAGTACCTGAAAATTCACTGAAATAAGTCAGTGGTCCAATAATATCACTTTAGAGTTATAAACACATAAAAGCACAATAAAGACCGAGATCAGTCCTAAAATTCCAATAATTAATCACTGTTGAGATGCATTTTATGACTCTCATCACAACCCCCAACTAGCTTATTGCTAGTCCCTAGCAATTTAAGCAAAATTAAGAGATGAATTCTATGGTGGGAATCAAAGTAAATGAAAAGAAATATTAGTGCTAACCAAGAGTAATTCACATTTTGTCTCAAAATTTGCACATAACACACAACACAAAGAATCATTAAATTTCACCCAAATCCAAAAGTAATTCAAACATAAATCTTAAAATCGTTATTGACTCTTAACATCCATCTTACCACAATCCATTAATCCAAACACCCGGATGATTTTATGCATAACATTTATGAATACAAGTCTTGGCCTCTAAAAATATAATAAATTGCGTGACATCAATCATAAAAACAAGCTCCATATGCTTACATTTCAAACCACTCTCCACTATTGTAGAAAAGTCACACTACATTGGATCAATAGGTCTTTAATAAGCTTGTAACATTAGGCTAAGGTCAAGGTTAAGAAGGAACGGGAAAGATTCGACAAGTAAAAGAACTTAATCTCTTAGTTTTGAACACAACTCTTTAAGCACTGGATAACCTTACTTCAACACCCAACTCTATTTCTCGAGCATTTCTTTCAACAAATCACCATTTTTTTTTCTTTTCTTTCTTTCTTATTTCTTTGCCATAATTCTTTTATTTTTTATTTTATTTATTTTTGGCACATAACCATTCACCTTCTTTTTCATTTTTTTTCTTCTTTTCCACAACCCCCAACTTATCTCCTTTAATGTCCTTGGGTTGCGGTAATGATATTTTTTCATATTTTCACCCTTACTCCTGTTAAGTGCTTTTCACAACATGTGTATAACTAAGTTCTTTAAAAGAAAGGTAAGGATAAAAATATTGTTAGGCTCATAAAGGTAATTAAATGGTTTATCGAAAGAAAAAAGGCTCAATTTTTCTTTTCAAGAAAAAAAAGCTCAAATAGGTGACTAGTGATAAATATAGCAATGGTAGGTTTGAAAGGCTCAAACGGTTCAAAAATGGCCTATATCATATCCTAAGTAGTGTGCATTCTAGGAATTCGCCTCAAGTGGTTATCAGGTAAGTTCTAGAGCTTGTTGGGACCGCAAAAATATTCACAAAATAATCACACATAAAACTTTTCTAGATGTTATAGTCTAATCATACAATCTTACCACAAACTAAAGTCTCTAACCAAATGAAGATTGATGCTTAAATTAATTTCAAACTGAAGCAAGATTTAACTTCTTCTACATGCTATCTGCTATCTCAGTTATGCTCATATCATTGACATGTAAATTGACTCTAAGGTTAACACAAAGCATGCTAAACAAAAACAAAGATGGCACCAAGCAGTTCAATGATATGCAATAAGAAATGTATATCTTCCACCCCCAACTTAAGATAAGCATTGTCCTCAATGAAAAAGCAAAAGTTAAGGAAACTCTCTTTTTAACCATCGGTGCGTGGAGTTGAAAGTTGTGCACAATCATTTGAACTGCTTCGTTTATTTATCCCTGAAAAATAAATACTAAAGTAAAACTAGAAAACAACAAAATAATAATAATAAACAAGATAAAAGAAATACAAAAAACAATAAAAATAAAAGGATACATTGTGGGTTGCCTCCCATGAGCGCTGAGTTTTACATCTTTAGCCAGACGCTCTTATTTTCTCCTAGAAAGACATAGGTTGAATGCACCCGTCACTGCTTCATTACCAAATTCAGTGCTTCTATGCTTGGGAGGGGCCTCAAGGATGTCATCAGTAACATCCGTAAATTTTGGCTCGATATGTGCTATGGTGAAGCCATGAGTGAGGGTGGACTCCAATGGATTGAGGTGCTAGACCTTTTCCATGAATGAATCCATCATGTATGCTTGGTGGTTTTCGTCCACATCCTCTTATTTCTTTGTTGTTGGGATGTGTAAGGACTTACCACTTACTATCTTAATGGCATTCACCTCCTTCAAATTTTGTTGCACCAGGTGCTGACCATGGGATGTGGACTAAGCTTGAGCAGGGAACTTACCTTGCTCAGTCACACTCAAGTAGCTCATTAATTTGGACACTTGGCTCTTAATTTCTTTATGCTCTTCCATCACTTGCGTAAATAATGCCTCAAACCTTTGGTTTGTCTTACCTTGTGCCTCTATAAAGGCCTGTAAGGTGTCTTCTAGCGAGTTCCTAGAGGATGAGGGTGCATGATAAGGTGCAGGGGATGATCTAGGAGGTTGTGCATGCTGGTTTTCAGATTTCCAGCTGAAGTTGGGATGATTTCGCCACCCCGGGTTATAAGTGTTAGAGAAAGGTGCAAGAGGCTTCTTGTACATGCCTAAGGTAGTACATTATTCCTCATACAGCCCTTTTGTATCAACAAATATGGGGCATTCTTGGAGGAGATGATCTACCCCACCACACACAAAACACGGCTCTAAAGACTCGGCATGATTAGCCGCATGTGTTGGCTTTGAGCCATTAGTTTTCAATGCTTCTATCTCCCTAGTGAGCATCTCGACCTTGGCCTTAAGGTTATCCTCTTCCCTAAGATGGTAAATTCCACCACCATTTGGGTTCCCTATAGTTCGTGACCTATTTGTGCTTTCAGTAGCACTAGGTCCAGTCTAAGTGTGAGCTTTTTCAGCAAGCTCATTAAGGTACTCTATGGCCTCATCAAGATCTTTCTCCAAGAACCCACCATTACACATCATCTCTACGAATTGGCGCTCTATATATGTAAGTCCCTCATAAAAATAGCTCACCAAGCGCCAACTCTCATACCCATGGTGAGGGCACATACTCAATAACTCCTTAAATCTCTCTCAAGACTAATATAAGGTCTCACTATCCTTTTGTGCAAAGGTGGAGATCTGCCTTTTTAAAGTGTTGGTCTTATGTTGGGGAAAGTATTTGCTTAAGAAAGCCCCAGTCATCTCAGTCCATGACCTAATAGATCGTAGTCTTAGTGAATATAGCCAACTCTTAGCTCTATCCTTCAAAGCGAAAGGAAAGAACTTAAGCCTCACAATGTCATCGGTTTCATCTTGACTATGAAAAGTCGCGACTACTTCCTCAAACTCTCTAATGTGCACATAAGGGTTTTCATTGTCCAAGCCATGAAATGTAGGGAGTAATTGAATCATCCCTGGTTTAAGATCTAATTGTCGAGTGTTGGCTGGAAACATGATGCATGATGGTGTGGCTGTGCGTGTAGGTGGAGGTAATCCTGAAGTGTCCTAGCAACATTCTCATTATGGTTATCAGCCATGTTAACACAATCCTCTAAATTCTCACTTGGGTTTCCACTATTGGTTGATCTAAGCGAGGTTTCACTATCAAACTCGGAAGGAGAAGGTAATTCTAGTTCAGGTCCTCTAATGAATCAACCTCGTAAATCTCTCAGTCTAAGCATAAACCAAATGAATCAGAGGGGGAAATAAATAAAATAAATCAGAAAATCAAAACTAAGGTAAAGAAACAATATTACCGTATTTACAAACTATTGAAAAGAAAAATATTTACAATTCTTCTATCATCATGTCAAAAGTTGACAATCTTCTTTGTACTTAAGCGCCTTTCCCCGACAACGGCTCCAAAATTTGATTATGCCCAAAGTATAACACGGTTATTGTAGTACAGCTTTGGGGTGTCGATTCCATAGGGAAACAAGTTAATTATAAAGGAAGGTATGAACCTTAACGCAAACGATAAAAGATCAAATGAATCTAAGTTTGTTTGAGAAAAAGAGTAATTGTGTAAATAGGGTTGGAAATATAATTAAGAATGATAAGGTTCCAGAAATCCTCCCTAGGCTCGTTGCTCTAATCCTAACTTAATTCAGTTGTTTTTATCTCGATTGCTAGTTTCACATCCCAAGCAGGCAATCAGCATATACTCAATTAAAGCGCAATTATAAATCCTAATGTAATTGTTATGAATTATTCTCTACTTTTAAGCACACATGACCCAACTTATAAATTATCAAAAGACGACGATATATCTAACGACAATACCGCAATAATGGACAAATCTATAAAAGAGGTCTACCGGACTCAATCACATCCAAACAGATACACATAAGAAAAGCATGACTGAACTTATATAGAAAGGAAGCATGCAATCACTAGACTAATAAAATAATATACTAAATTAAATTAAAGAATAAAACATAACAATGTTTGATAAAAATAATACCAACTACAATTGAACCAAATAAAGGAAAATAAGAACAACTACACCTAGGGATTCATCCCTTTGCCTTGCTTGGAGATTAGCTGGCCATAGAGCTAATGCCTCATTGAGTTGCCTCCGGCCTCTCAACGATCATCCTCAGCTTGTCTTCCAAATTTCATACTTCGGATTCCTCTTAAAGGCCCTCTGGATTTACTCGTAAAGGCCCTCTAGAGTCACTCTCTAATGATCTTAGAAGAGCTCCGACTGGTTGATCCTTTCAGCTGAGCAGAGTGGGTCTTTATATAGGCAAACTCCCAGAATGCTATGTGTTATCTAGCCGATGTGGGATACTGTCTGGGGGTGCTCGATCGCAGCCCGAGTGTGATCGATCGTACTTGTGCTCGATCACGGCTTGTGCACTCGATCGCATATGCGCTGTAGAGTACCTTGCTCGATGTGGGATGTGCGCTCAATCGCACTACTTGTGCGCTCGATCGCAATACAGGCAGCAATCCCTCTTGTCCTTCCAGAAGCATGGGATTTTGGTGTTTTAAGCAATGATCGCTTCTTTTTGTCTTTTAAACTCAAAGTACCTGAAAATTCACTGAAATAAGTCAGTGGTCCAATAATATCACTTTAGAGTTATAAACACATAAAAGCACAATAAAGACCGAGATTAGTCCTAAAATGCCAATAATTAATCACTGTTGAGATGCATTTTATGACTCTCATCAAGTCTTAGGACTTAAACTTTGACCATTAAACTAAGAATTCATTGGCTCTATTATAACTTTTTATATAAGAAAGAACGTTTGTTCAATATGCATTGGATTCACTATAAAAAAATTTCAGTAATCTTATTTTAATTATTGTAGAGATAGAATCTATAATAACTATATGGCAAAGATGATATCTGAGTCCCCAATCAAGAATTAAGAATTTTATTAATGATATACAAATCCAAGTATGAGGGAAGAATTTTATTTATAACTAGTGTGCTTAGTTAGTGAGAAAGTATAAGAATTCTATCTATTCTCTTTCTATTCCTTTAATTCTATGTTCTTGCTTTTTTTTAATCCCTTTAAAATTAGATCTTTGAGCTCTTTTATAGTCCTCGGAGATAAACTGCTTTTGGGTGGGAAATTATTTTTCACTCGCCAGCTTTTGTTACGCTCGTCAACTATGTCTAGATATTTTCTACACTAGGTCAGCATAAATTATTTAGCAGTTGCGCGAGTTAATTGAGAAGAGATTTCTTCTAGGGTTTAAACATTCTATTGAATGATATAAACATGCCATCTCACCGATCAGTGTTATCTATATGGCATCAATACATCTTTGTATCTACATTTTTTGCCCTTTACACATGTATGCATGGTTATAACCCGCAACATGGGCATAATTAATTGATTAGATTTCATTACTTTGAATATTCATTTTTTTCTCTTCCAAACTTTGCCTCTTCTTCTTGGCTATCTAGTTCTTATTCTTTTGAAAATATGGTTGTTCAACTTTCAAATAACTTACTGGTGTGTATTGATTTAAACAATTTATAGTTGTATGCCTTACAAGCCAATAATAGTCGATGTCTAGGCTTATCACTTGTAATTGATCTTATTCCTTTATTGAAAATATTATTAATCATAGCAATAATAATATTTATCTTGTTTTAATTACAACCATTAAATGTGTTTATATGAAAAAGCCTATAAAATAGAAGCAGTGGAAATAAGAACCATGACAAGATTATGCTTATAAGTTAGAAGGCTGCACACATATGTGTGCTTCATTTTGGAGCAAGGGAACGCCATGCGCACTAGTGTGTGCACTTTTGCACACAAGCAGAAGGGTGTTGTGTGAAGGGGACAGCAACTTAAAGCTGTAGCACTATGCTACAGCGCTGGAACCTGGCAGGAATAGCACAAGGGATAGAAACTCAAAGTTGCAGCGCTGGGAAGTCGACGCTGTAGCACTGGCTGACACACATGGACAACATGCTTTAGCCTTCTCTTAGGTGCGTGAATGCAAGGTAAAAACGTTTAGCACCACTTAGGATTGATGGAGGGCCATGGTTAAGTGGTCATCAAGATCTAAGGGTGGAGAATGACACACAAGATTGGACAAGAAGTTGGTGCACTATATAAAGGGTCACCTAGGTTCAATCTCAATAAGAAGACACAAGAATGTGATGATGTAACTTGTGAGACATGTGTGTGAATGAGAGAATTGTGTGAGAGAACAAAGACACAGACATACAAGAGGGACTCATTGTAGAGAGGCTGGTTGTAAAGAAGAGAGGGTAGTATAGAATTGATAGAAAGCTTTGTAATAGGTCTATCACTTTCTAGTTCTCTTCTTGGTTTCTTCAAGAACTTGAGGTTTCTTGGAGAGGGTTTCTGAACTTGTAAGAACCATTTGATTTAGTACAGAGAGTTCGGAGGAACTCACGGGGACATAGGCACATTGCCGAACCTCGATAACAAATTGCTTGTCTTCTTTCATTCTTTGATTTTCTGTTATTGTGTTCGATTGTTGAAATTCTTTCTACAAGTCATTCTAAACTTGGGTGTTTGGAAGATCACCACCTGGGCATCTTGTTAAGGTGATTTTTAACAGTGGTATCAGAGCTTTGGACAGTGGTATCAGAGCAAGCATAGCTGGTTATCGGAGCAAGAAGTAGAAGGTGACGGAGCCAAGACTCCAAGAATCAAATACCAACTTCTTGGGTGATTCAAGAACAGAGTTAAGATCTATATCTGATCATGTTCTTGAGGTAAATCAAGGATGGAGTTAAGATCAATATCTGATCGCGTTCTTGAGGGTGATTCAAGAACGGTATAAAGATCAAGATCTGATCATGTTCTTGAGGTAGATTCAAGAACGGTGTTAAGATCCATCTTTAATGTGTGTTCTTGAGGTCGAAGAAAGCATTTGTGGGTAGTGCATAAATCAGGGATCTTGTCCGCAAAAGATGGCTTCAAATTTCAGTATTGAGAAGTTTGATGGAAAGGGAGATTTTTCCCTGTGGAAACAGAAGTTCAAGGAGGTTCTTGTGCAACAGAAAGTGGACTTGGCTATTAGAGAAGATGATACTTTTCCAACAAGTGTCACGGAGGACTAGCGGATTAAGATGAAGAAGATGGCTTACAACAGAGTGCGGAGACTCGGAGGATCCGGCTATAATATGGAAGAAACTAGATGAGATGTTTCTTGCCAAGACTCTCTCGGATAAGAGGTATCTTCATAAACAAATCTTTGCTTTTAAATTTGATCCTAAGAAAGAGTTGCAAGATAATCTTGATGCCAAGATAAGGAGTGCATCAAGTGGTAAAAGGTTGTTCTTTAAAAGAAGGCCAGCAACTCGGTATGGCAGCAACCATAGCTACTACTGGGATAAAGGTAGAGGAGAGAACCATGGGAGAGTGCATAGTAGCATGCATGGCTACTACCGGGACAGAGGTAGAGGAGAGAGCCATGTTATAGTGCACAGAAGCATGCATGGCTACTACCGGGATAGAGGTAGAGGAGAGAGCTATGGGAGAGTGCACAACAACATGTATGGCTACTACCGGGATAGAGGTAGAGGAGAGAGCCATGGGAGAGTCCACAACAGCATGCATGGCTACTACCAGGATAGAGGTAGATGAAAAATCCATAGGAGAATGCATTCCAAACTGAGATTTGGACGGAAGAGCTGCTACTACTGCCATAAGGAGGGTCATGTCAAGAAAGATTGCAAGAAGATGACAAGGGATAGAGGAGGAAGCCATACCAAGAATGGAGAGGCTTCGGTTGCCAAAACAGAACAGCAAGATGGTGATGTTCTTGTTGTGTGCTCGGGTGTGAGCAAGGGGCAAGAAGGCAGTGGGAAATGGATCTTGGACACCGGGTGCACTCATCATATGTGCCCTCACCGGAGTTAGTTCAAGAATTTCAAGGAAACCAATGATGAAAGGGTTTTCTTGGGGAATGATATTTCTTACCAAGTGAGAGGCATAGGAGACATCCAGGTGAGGATGTTTGATGGAATGACAAGGATGTTGGAAAATGTGAGGTATCTCCTGAATTTGAGAAGGAATTTGATCTCATTGGGGCAGCTAGATTCCATGGGGTACACACGCGAGATAGAGGGAGGAAAGATCAAGGTGGCCAAGGGATCTTTGGTAGTGATCAAGGCAGTAAGAAACGATGGACTCTATGAGATGATCGGAGAGACAGAAATCATTGATCAAGCAGCAAGCTTGATGGCTGAGATGGATAAGGCAGCCCTTTGGCATACTCGCTGGGGACATATGAGCGAAGAGAGCCTACAAGTTCTCAGCAAGGATGACCTACTTAGTGATGACAAAGTAAAGGAACTTGATTTCTGCAAGTGTTGTATTCTTGAGAAGCAACACCGGGTCAGCTTCAACACAAGAGTGCACAAGTCTAAGGGCATTCTTGACTACATTCATGCGGACCTTTGGGGACCAGCAAGGACACCAACACAGGAAGGTGACTTTTACTTTCTGTCTTTAATTGACGATTATTCAAGAAAGTGTGGGTTTATTTGCCTAGAAATAAATCGGATGCCTTGAATAAATTAGTGGTGTGGAAAGAGCTGGTTGAGACTCAAATGGGTAGAGTAGTTAAGGGGATAAGAACCAATAATGGCTTAGAAATTTTTAACTAAGAACTTGATCAATTCTGTAGGTTAAATGGCATTCTAAGACATAGGACGGTTGTGGAAACCCCTCAGCAAAGTGGAGTTGCTGAGTGGATAAATAAGACCCTTATGGAAAAGGTTAAGTGCATGTTAGATGGATCCGGATTACCCAAATGTTTTTTGGGGGAAGCTGTGGCTACAACTGCATACTTGGTAAATAGATCACCTTCTAGGATTATGTACCAAAATATTCCCATGGAGATGTGGAGTGGAAAACCCCCTGAGTTGGACAACCTTAGGACTTTTGGGTGTGCTGCGTATGCACAACAAAAGGATGATAGACGTAGCCCAGGATCTAGAAAGTGTGTGTTTCTAGGATATGGGGAAGGGGCTAAGGGGTATAGGTTGTGGTCCTTAGAGAAAGAAGGATTGAAACTCATAATAAGTAGGGATGTTAATTTTAATGAATTGTTATTTCCCTATTTGGAAGAAATTTACCCTGCAGGGGCTAGTGAGCAAACCAGTTTAGTTCTTGTCGAGCATCGCATCAAGGAGAACTCGGTTCAGGTAAAGCAAAGGAGGCAAGAGGGTTCGGACCAGGTAGAGCCCTTGGATGAAGGCCATGCTAAGAGCACTCAAGAGGAGGCTGAACTAGAAGAGGTTGATGTAGCAAGTCGGAATGACTACCAGCTCATAAGAGACCGGGAAGGAAGGCTGGTCGGACCACCTTCAAGATATGGGTTTGCGAATACTGCGAATTCAGCAACTCCTTGGACAAAAGGAGGGATGAGTGAACAAGGGACTTACATGGGATGTAAGGATTCACCAAGATCGAAGCTAGCTATGGAGGAATAAATGGATTCTTTGAGGAAAAACAACTTCTGGGAATTGGTGCACATTCCAGGAAATCAGAGAGTTGTGGATTGTAAGTGCACTTACAAGATCAAAGAAGGGTACACTCCAGGAGATGATGTCCGGAACAAGGCTAGGCTGATGGTGAATGGGTTCACAAGAAGAGAAGACATAGGTTTCACAGAAACTTTATCACCTGGACACAAGGTGGAGAAGATGGTGAGTATCGTCATCTATGTCATTGATGGGTTGTTGGTTTGGAAAAGCAGGAAGAGGATGAAAAGGATTACATCTCAACTCAGTGAGGAGTTCGAGAGGAAGGATCTCAGCCTTACACAAAAGATCCTTGGGATATGTATAATCCAAGAAAATGAGAGAAACCGGTTGAGGGTTTCTTGGGCAATGGGTGTTCTTAGCAGATTTGTGAGTAGTCCCGGAAAGAAGCATTGGCTTGGGATGAAGTGGTTGTTGAGGTATTTGAAGGCTCAGTGGTAGCCACTGGTAGCACTCATAACAACCAGGGCATAATGCATAGCGGCTATGGAAGCCATAAAGGAGGCTATGGGGTGCAAAGGGTTGTTGGAGGAGTGGGAAGTCCTAAAAGAGTAGGTTGTGGTGTCTTCGGATAATCAAAGTGTGGGGCACTTGTGGAGGAATCCGGTGTTCCATGAGGGGACGAAGCATATTGATGTTCGGTATCATTACATTCCGAAAATGGTACGAAATGATGAATTCATGTTGACAAGAAGACCATGGAGGAAAGTCCTGCAGATTTAGGCACCAAGGTTCTACCTCTAAGAAGGTCCAATCATTACCTTGGACTTCTTAGGATTGGAGTCGGTTGATTGATGACTCAAGATGAGTTTGGATCCCAAAGCTCTCTACAAAAATGGTTCGGGTTTAAATGCTTAGACAAAGGTAGAGATTGTTGGTATATGTCTAAGGTTCAAACATGTCCAAGTATGGTTCAAAGATGGTTAAAGTCTAAACCAAAGGTGGATGATCAAAGTTCAGCAAGTTAGAAGGCTGCACACATGTGTGTGCTTCATTTTAGAGCAAGGGAAAGCCATGTGCACTAGTGTGCACAATTCTGCACACAAGCAGAAAGGTGTTGTGTGAAGGGGACAACAACTCAAAGCTGCAGCGCTGGAACCTGGCAGGAATAGCATAAGGGATAGAAACTCAAAGCTGTAGCGCTGGGAAGTCGACGTTGCAACACTGGCTGGCACACATGGACAGCATGCTTTAGCCTTCTCTTAGGTGCATGAATGCAAGGTTAACAACACCACTTAGGATTGATGGAGGGCCATGGTTAAGTGGTCATCAAGATCTAAGGGTGTAGAATGACACACAAGATTGGACAAGAAGTTGGTGCACTATATAAAGGGTCACCTAGGTTCAATCTTAATAAGAAGACACAAGAATGTGATGATGTAACTTGTGAGACATGTGTGTGAATGAGAGAATTGTGTGAGAGTGCAAAGACACAGACATACAAGAGGGACTCATTGTAGAGAGGCTGGTTGTAAAGAAGAGAGGGTAGTATAGAATTGATGGAAAGCTTTGTAATAGGTCTATCACTTTCTAGTTCTCTTCTTGGTTTCTTCAAGAACTTGAGGTTTCTTGGAGAGGGTTACTGAACTTGTAAGAACTATTTGATTTAGTGTAGAGCGTTCGGAGGAACTCACAGGGGCGTAGGCACATTACCGAATCTCGATAACAAATTGCTTGTCTTCTTTCATTCTTTGATTTTCTGTTCTTGTGTTCGATTGCTGAAATTCTTTCTACAAGTCATTCTAGACTTGGGTGTTTGGAAGATCACCACCTGGGCATCTTGTCAAGGTGATTTCCAATAGATTATTAGAATGAGTTTTAATTATATTGTTATGGCTTTAGAAAATTTGATTTTAGATTATATAGATTGCAAATTGAAGAATCTAAAAGTTAGATTAAGGTTTATAAAATCATAGGTCAAGAAAATTAAAAAAAAAATAGTGTTCTTAAATTAATTATCACATATCATGATGATAAAGTACTTTTAGATTGTTTTTGAATAATATTAAATGAATGGAGATTGATTACAAGTAATTTTGGTGATGAAAATGTGTTTTTGCGTAAAAAAAATCATTTTGGAAGCGAAAAACATGAAAAAAAAAAAACGCGTGAAAATCCTACTACTCATAAGTCTAGTTGACTGTCACAGGGTTAAAGTCGACGAAACCTTTCAGCCTTGATCAAAATTTCAGGTAGACACTTTTTATAATCGATTGGAATTAGGGTCCAGGCGACTGTATCATTATGACTTGATGAAAAACTCGAACAAATTTTCTGGTCCAACTTCAAATGGCTATAATTCACTCATTTTAAATTGGATTGTAACTTTTTTGGAAGTGTTGGGAAGATACAGAAGTCTAGTTTCATATTTAACTAACCATGCTTCAAAATTCTAATTATTTTTCATCACTAATTGAAACACGGGACAGAGTACAAATAAAAAAAAAAGTTTTCTAAAATATAGAGTTTTTGGTCATTCTTGAGACTCCAAATTTGTTTTGATTTGAAAGTTGAAATTTAAATTTTATTAAACTAGATAAATTATTTTTTTATCAGAATTTGTATTTTGTTTAATTAATAATTATCTATAATTTTTTTATTAAAGTTTTAAAATTTTGAGTTTTATTAGGAATTAAAACTCCAAAATCTTTATCACATTAGAATTATAAATTCTAATGAATAAGAAATCTTAATCTTATTTGGAATAAAATTGAGAAAAAAAGTTTCTAAAAACCTTATTGGACTAGGAATGTAATCTAAAAATAAGTTCATAACTATAGTTGAGTTAGTTTTATTTTATCATGCAATTTGTTTGTATGAGTGGATGACTATTGGACCTTGATTTTAGCAATTTGTTAAATTTATTGATATTATTTTGGTTATTCAATTAAATGTAGTTTTCATACCTCGCCTTTTCTTCTTTCTCTCAAAGTGAATTTTCTATCTCCCTCCAATGTAATTCCTTTTTGACTCCTGATAAAGGTTTTTTATATATATATTTGATATGTGTAGTTATTTAGAGTTAGATAATATTTAATTGAGGAGAATTAGAGGTTGTGCAAGGAAGCATGGTGGACCATTTGAAGATTGAAGACACATGAATATATGGAATATATTCATGTAATAATTACCTAGGATTTGACTAAGTGATTTACTCAATTAGCTTAATTAAATCACACTTTGAACATACAAAGTCATCCACTTAGTGTTTAATGCATGTGATGTATGTTTGTTATGCATGAGATGTATGCTTTAAATATGTATTTGATGCATGACATACTTCATGTGTAATATTAAATACTTCATGTGTAATAAAGATGAGGCTTAAACATAAAGATTAACATACTTCATGTGTAATAAGTTAATATTAAATTGCAAAAAAAATTATTAGAAATGATTGTTCGCAGCGTTCCACCATTATAGTTAATATGAGAATTTTTTAGTGGTGTAAATTTGTTACATCACCGTAAGGTTTATACTCATAAGAAATTTATATTTTCCATTAAAACATGTTATGTACACATGGTAAACAAATAAAATAACATTGTTGCGTCACTATAAGGGTTATATCACTAATATATACTTATGAAGAATGGTGGATTTGACTTAACTAAAGTGAATATGATTTGTTGCATCACCGTAAGGTCATATGCATTTAAAAGGATAAATCATGATTGGGAATTGCATGAGATGAAAATAATAACAGTTATCTACCTATCAAGTTCATTATAGTCTGTTACGTCACTGTAAGGCTATAGTGTTCAAGTGATAGGATCCTAATCCCCACTAAAGAGACCTTCCAAAGTGGTCTTTTGCTTTCCACGATGAGGGTTATGGGAATCAAAAAGAATAGTGGGGTTACCATTTAGATTAAATACAAAATCTTTATTGTAGTTAATAAAATGAATATATACTAGTTTTATCTGTTGGTGTATCATAGTTAGTAATGACTAAACTCACTATCATGCATACTTTATGCAAACGGACTGACTAGTCCAATTTCCAAGATTGGCCAAGGAATTTGAGAACCATTCTCAATTCAGAGAAAATTACCTAAGTTCTTGATCAGTTGCTTTTAACAACTATTGTTGAGAATGTTCTGGAAGAGTAGGTTACTATTTTTGAGAAGTGTGAAGAGGTTGACATGAAGGCAAGGTGCTACATGATAGAATCCATGTCTAATGAGCTTCAGAAGAAAAATGACAAAATGGAGAGTATATATGCAATGTTGATTCATCTACAAGAATTGTATAGTGAGCATAGTTGCAATGCAAGGTTCTAGATCTCCAAAGACCTCTTTAGGGCTTGGATTCCCGAAGGATCATTAGTCCATGAGCATGGATTGAAGATGATCAACTATATTGAGCAGTTAGACTATCTTGTGTTAGTATGGATGCAGAGTTAAGTAGTTACTTAATCTTTCAATCCTTTCCAGACTCATTTTCATAGTATGTTATGAACTACAACATGAATGAGATTAAAGTTACGCTTCTAGATCTTATTAATATGTTGAAGATTCCATAAGCACCAAATCATTAAAGTAAAGATAGCAATTATGCTTATCGATGGGGCTTCTTCTTCTAAGCCCAAGGGTAAAAATATCTTAATGAAGCATAAGAAACCATTAAAAGAAAAGGGAGGTGCCAACAAGGCAAGTTCCTCAAAAGCCAAGAAGGATAAGGGACAATGCTTTTATTGTGGCAAAGAGAGACACTGGAAGAGAAACTCTAAGGATCACCTTGCATGACAAGCCTTCAGAAGGCATATCTCAGTTATTCTTCAATGAAATTAACTTATTATTTAATAAGGCTTGTACTTGAGTATTAGATATGGAGTATGGTTCTTGCATTTGCAATAGTTTACATGTGATGAGAAGAAGTAGGAAACTAAGTTAAAGAAAAGTCAACCTTCGCCTTAAAAATGAAACAAGTGTTGCTACATTAGTTATAAAGACTTATTAGTTAGCTTTACCATCTAGAAGTAGATGGTGAAATATTTCGTATTAAACAACAAAGAAAAAAAGATGATGATGTAAATCATTCCTGTATGTGGGACTTAAAACTAGGTCATATAAATGAGCATAGTACAAAAAAGTTGGTAAAAGATGGATTCTTGGATCTATCGGATTTTGAATCCTATCCAAATTGTGAACCCTTTCTCATAAGGAAGATAACTAGATATTCATTTAGAGGACATTGAGAAAGAATTCAGGATGTATTAGGGTTGATACACACTGACATGTGTGGGCCCTTAGTAGCTAATGCTAGAGCAGGTTACTCCTACACCATTATCTTTACCGATGATCATTCTAGGTATGGGTACGTGTACTTAATGAAGTAGAAATATGAATCATTTGAAAATTTCAAAGAATTCACAAGTGAAGTTGAAAAGAAAACTAAGAAATGTATCAAAGCACTTCGATCCGATCGAGGCGTTGAGTACCTATCTGAGAACTTTCTAATCAAATGTAATCGCTGGAATATCTGTTTGGATTTCTGATGAGACATTGACTCTTATGTTTGCACAATAGTGCCATATTTATCATAGTATTAGGATATTGAATTTATAATATCAGAACTATTCAAAGCTCAATGATGAATATTTTTATCCAACAATCTTTCTTTGTAGCCTTAGATGGAACAATGTATTTGGCCTTTATGGTGAAATCCACAGTGGGCACTTGTTTGGAACATTTTCTGCTCACCGATCCACCATTTAAGGTGAACACTTATCTGTATATTGATTTACTGTAATATTTTTTAAATTGAAACTAGATTCTGTGAAGGATTTAAGTTTTAAATCCTCTTCTCCATCTACAAGGAACAAAACTTTAGCTCTTCTTAAAACCTTAAGAATGTTCTTCACAACTATCCAACGACCTTTACCTGGATTAGATTGTTATCTGTTTGTAACACTTAGATAATATGTGACATCAAACTTTGTATATAACATTGAGTAGATGATGAATCCAATATACTTATATGTTCTCTCTCCTCAGATGTCTTTGGGGACATGTATTTTGAGAGAGTAATTCCATGACTCATCTTGGAAATTTTCATGCTAAACCTCTTTAGCATTTTGTCTATATATGCAGATTTGGATGAGCCTAGCATCTTTCAAGATCTTGTTCCCTAAAGTATAAAACGCTTCACCCAAATCCTTTTATAGAAAAGTTCTTTGACAATCAAACCTTGACTAAGTGCAACCTACGTACATCATTCACATTGAGTAGCATGTCTTATGCGTAAAACACTAAGAATGTCATAGTGCTCTCACTGACATTCTTATACACACATGGTTCAATTTTTTTTTTGTTGATAAAATCAAATGATTTGATCGTCTCATCAAAATGGATGTTCCAAATTCTAAAAGCTTGTTTTAATCTATAAATATATTCTAGAATTTTGCATACCTTGTTGTTACTACAACTAGATGTAAAACCCTCAGGCTATGTCATATACACATCTGCCTCTATGTTTCTAGTGAGGAATGTAATCTTTACATCCATCTGCCATATCTCATAGTTATGGTATGTATTTATTTCAAGTAAAATCCTAATGGATATAAGGATGGCTACTTGAGAGAAGATTTTGTCAAAGTAATTCTTAGTCTTTGCTTAATTCCCTTTCGCTACTAACCTTGTCTTATAGGTTTCTACCTATTGACGCACTCCAATCTTTCTTTTAAAGACCAATTTGCAACCTATAGGTACTATACCTTTAGGTGCATCGAGCAAAATTCATACCTTGTTAGAGTACATGAAATTCATTTCGGATTTCGTTGCTTTTAAACACTTCTCTGAATCAATATCTAACATTGTTCGTTCATAGTTAACAGGTTCCTTATCATCTATAAGGTGTACCTCTAGGTCACTATCTATGAGAAATCCATATCTATCTATAGCCTTGGGTATTCTACTAGATCTACGAATTGGTTATATAAGAAGGGGATCTATTGATTTAGGTTCATCAATTTGAACAGTACTAGGTTATAGTTTTTATGATACTTCGTCAACATTTATTTTTCTCTAACTGCTCCCTTCCAACATAAACTCTTTTTTTCTAGAAAGGTAACATACTCGAAAACAAACAACTTTTGTTCATGTTGATGATGGAAATAATATCCTAAACTTTCTATAAGATATTCCATAAACTTACATTTGTTAGACCTAGTTCCCAATTTGTATGTTATTAACTTCTTTAAATAGGAAGGATAATGCCTTCCCTAACTCAGAAAAAATGATTTGATTTGATTACAAGCTTAAACTCCAAGAATGTTACAGAATCGTAACCAAAATGAAGAGAAGAATTTTTGGATTTATGATTGAATGAATTTGTTCTCTCAATATAAGTTCTATTTATACTAGTTATGAACTACTTAGCTAGTTAATTTGGTAGCTATACAGGTTGTTACAATATGTTTTAACACTTAATAGCTTCTAACAACTTTGTAAATAACTAACTAACTAACTAACTGAATTCTCTTGTACTTCTCTTCATTTATTTCCTTGTCAAATTTGTCTAGTTGTTGTGGCTGTAGTCCTTGAAGCCTTAGTGATCTTCTAGGCTTGATAATTATTGTTCCTTCATCTTTCTTTACTCTTACTGTCTTACTGCCTTCTAATTCATCCTCTAAGTCTTGAAGGTACTTTCTATTTCCTTTGTTTACAGTTGCATCAATACTTCCCCCATTGAATGACACCTTGTCCTTAAGGTAGAAGTGTGGAAAACTCTTCTGAAAATTTGAAGCAATTTCCCATGTTTCCTTTTCTAAGGGAATACCCTCTCATTGAATGAACCTCTGCAGGGGATGACCTTCCTCAATATACTTAGGTAGAGCACATAGAGAAATTCCTTCCTCTAGTCCTTTATATCCCTTTAGCAAGGAGATGAAAAACATAACAGATCTTTGAATATTGTGGCAGCTAAAGTTTGTATGAAACCTTGCCAATATGTTTGATGATAGGAAAAGGTCCAAATAATCTTCTCCCTAACTTGTTAGACTTTCTAGTAGCTACAAAATTTTGTCTATAAGGTTGTAACTTAATCAGCACCAAGTCATCCACCTTAAAGGATTGGTCCTTCCTATGTTTATCAGCTGCAATTTTCATTTGGGCTTGAGTCTTTTGCAGATGTTGCTTAGCTAGGTGAAGGATTTTAGTTTTGTCCCCAAAGTCTTAATCAATGCTTGATAGGTTACTCTTTCCCCTTGAGTATTTTACAATGTGAGGAGGTTTTCTACCAAAAACCACTTCAATAGGAGACATACTAATAGAAAAATGAAAAGTAGTATTGTAGTGAAATTCTACCCAGCATAAGAACTTAGGCCATCTCCCAGGGCTCTCACTCACAAAACACCTAAAGTACTGCTCTAATGCTCTATTAACCACCTCAGTTTACCCATCAGTCTAAGGATGGGCACTACTCATATTAAAACAGTGCCTTGTATCCTAAACAACTCTGCCTATAAGGAACTCATTAACACTGAATCATTGTCTAAGACAATTGTCTTTGAAAAACCATGCAGTTTACATACCTGTTCACAAAAAGGTTAACTACCTTAGTAGCATTATAAAGTTTTGATAGACACCCAAAATGAGCAAATTTTAATAATCTATCAACCATTACCAAAATTACTGTGAAGCCATGTATAGAGGTAAATGTGTGATGAAGTTCATTGTGATGTCTTCCCATATATGTTTAGGTATTAGCAGAGGTTGTAAAAGACAGTAAGGACCATGATTAATAAGCTTAGTTTGTTGGCAAATCAAGCACTACTGGAAAAAGTTCACTACTTCTTTCCTCATATTTTTCCAATAGAAACTTGTAGATAATCTAGCATAGGTTTTTTGAATGCAAACATGTTCTCCTACGAAGGAGGAATGATACTCTTGTAACAAATTGTTCTACTGCAGATTGAGGGTTGAGATAAAACTTTCCCCTCCAATAAATCAATCTATTTCTTATTGCCCATTCAGGGTACCTATAGGCTTATTTGAAATAGCAGTTGCTAACTCTACCAACTCAGGAAGTTGAGAGTTCTCTAGTTTTAAGGTTTCTTAAAAATCAAAGGAGGGTAGTGAGAGAGCAAGATAAGATACCTTGTCCTTATTGTTCTAATGCATCCTTGATAAGCCGTCAATGACTAAATTGTCTTTGCCTGGTTTGTAAACAATTTGTAATCTGAATCCCAATAGCTTCCTTAAAACACTTGTTGCTCTGGTGTTTAAATTGTCTGATCCATGAGTACCCCTAGACTTATTTGATTAGTGTGAATGAGAAACTCATACCCAAGCATATCTCCAATGTTGCACAGCTATGGTAATGATAAGCATTTCTCCAATGTAAGTAGAGGCAAGTTGTAATGAAAAGTAAAACTTCTTACTAAAGAATACTAGAGGATGGCCTTGTTATAGAAGTACAGCTCCAATACCATATCCAGATGATCAGTTTCTGGAGTAAAAGTTTTAGTGAAATCTAGTAAGGCTAAGACTGGAGTTGTAGTAATTGCAATCTTCAAGTTCTGAAAGGCTTCAACTACATACTCATTCTACCAAAAACTATCCTTATTGAGAAGATCAGTTAATGCTGAAGCAATGGTAGTATATCCTATAAAAAATTCTTATAATATCCAGTGAGGCCTAGAAAGCCTTTTAACTAATTTATAGTTGTTGGTATAGGCCAATTTAACCTAGCAGAGATCTTTTGAGGACTTGGTGCCACACTATCCACAAAGATTATGTGGCCAAGGTAATCAATGGAAGATGTTCCAAAGCTGGACTTGGATAGTTTAGGATACATAGAAGCTTCTTGCAAGCAGATCAACACAAGTTTGAAGTGTTCTATATGCACCTCTATGGGCTGACTATAGACTAAAATGTCATCAAAGAAGATTATGAAAAGATTTCTTAGATAAGTTTCGAAAACCTAGTTCATTGTAGCTTGGAAAGAAGATAGAGCATTTGTTAAACCAAAAGGTATAACTAGGAACTCATAATGTCCATGATGAGTTCTAAATGTTGTTTTTTCAATGTCATTAGGATGCATTCTGATTTGGTGTTATCTAGCTCCCAAATCTAGTTTTGAGAAGACTTTAGCACCATGTAACTCATCAATTAGTTTAACCATAATAGGAATGGGAAAACTATCCTTAACAGTGACTAAATTTAAACCTCTATAGTCCACGCAGAACCTCCAAGTTCTATCTTCCTTTTTTACTAGCAACACTAGTGAGCTATAGGGGCTTGTGTTGTGCTGAATGACTCCCACTTGTAATATATCTTTGATCAGTTTTTCTATTTTTGGTTTTTGAAAATAGGGTACCTATAAGACTTTATGTTGATAGGAGATGAGCCAGGTAACAACTGGATCCTATCATCTATTCTTCTTGTTGGAGGTAAGCTAGTAAGTTAATCAAAGACTACCTAAAACTCTTGTAGTGTTTCTTTAATTTGAGGATCAATGGTTGTTTTGAGAGCCATAAACCCTTGTCCTGATTATTAAGGGTTAGACACAAACATTAACATGAAGCAAGAAGATAAGGAATCAGTAATTACCATTTTCTTAAGATTACTATATCCCACTATATTACATTCTGGTCTTTGTTGGCCTTGCAACAACAGTGGTTTTCCCTCCTATATAAATTCCATGGTTAAAGTCCTATAATCAGTAGTAATAAGACCTAAATCTTGTAACCATTAGACTCTTAATACAAAATATATTTCTTGTACATGTATAATGAGGAAATCAATACTAAACTTATGGTATTGCAACCATATCTCTATTGCAGTACATATAAGACAAGTACTATCAATACTAAATTTACGGTCTTGCTGCCATATCTCTACTATAGTACACATACCAATACAAGACAAGTACTCACCATTACCTACTTTTACTTTCAAAGGGCTGAAAGGGGTAATAGTTAATCCTATGAAGTGTATAATCCTTTCTTGGATGAAATTGTGTGCACTACCTCCATCAATTAGTAATTGTAATATGTGACCACCTATCTTTCCTTGCAATCTCAATGTTTAAAGAGATATATGGCCCACCAATTCATGAAAACTAATAGTAGGACTAGGATCATTACTTGTAATCCAATCTTTTGAGTTGTTTGACTCCTCTAGTGTGGTGTCCTCTTTTATCTCCATTCCTGTAAAAAGAAGCAATGTTCTTTTGTTCTTGCATTTGTTTCCAAGACTATATTTCTCATCACAACTGAAACATAGTCCTTTCTCCTTCTTGAGTTGTTCTTATGGGGTAAGTCTTTTGATAAGGACTTTTATACCTAACAATGTTACCATAGGCTGCTGGATTGGTCTAAGCCCTAAGGGAGAAGGATTATTTGGTGGTTAGGGCCCCAACTCCTACTGTAAGAGTACATTTATTCCACTTTTTCCTCTACCATTTTTTCTATGCTAATAGCTTCATTCAAACTATGAGGTCTCTACATCAAGACTTCTCTTTTGATTAAGGGTTTCAATCCTAAAATGATGTAACTTTTCAAGAACTGTTATGTTAGTTTAACAACCTTATATAATAATGTTTCAAACTTATCTTGATAATCTTGAACAAAAGTTTCTTATGTGAGCATAGTAAGATTGCTTTGTGGATCATCAAAGAGAGATGGTCCAAATCTTTCTATCCCCTAAATTGATTGCTTTGATGCTGGACCATCTAGGTCAAAAGAAACCACAGTAAGTTTGTGAAATTCAGGAGTTTGATGATATAAGAAGAATTGCTCCACATTAAACAACCAATCTGATAGATTTCTAGAACTGAATCTTGGAAAATCAAGTCGGACTTGTTTGGATGGTGTTGCATTGTAGGCTGCACAATAGCCTTATTCTTGATTGTCATGAGATGAAAATGCATGAGAATTATGTTTACTGGAACTGATCTTTAACTCTTCTACATCATAGGTGATTGTGGCCATTTGTTGCACTTGTTTTTGAATATCTTGTTGCAATGGTTGAATTGCAGCCATGAAATCTTCCTTGGTCTATTTCTACAGTTGATGAATTTTATCCCATGTAACTACTGCATTCCTTGATCTTTTTCCTTCAGCCACGATGAGTGATTTTAAAAGAGAAAGAGAGGTATATGATTGAGTTAATGAAAGCACCAATGATGCCTTCCCTAACTCAAAAAAAAATGGCTTGATTCTAGTACAAGCTTAAAATCCGAGAATGTTACAAGAATTGTAATCAAAAGAAAAGAGAGAATTTCTAGATTTATTATTGAATGAATTTGTTCTCTTAATACAAGTTTTATTTATACTAGTTATAGACTACTTAGCTAGTTAATTTGGTAGTTATACAGGTTGTTACAATATATTTTGATATTTAATAGCTTCTAACATCTTTGTAACTAACTAACTAACTAACTTCTCTTGTATTTCGCTTAAGTTCTTTCCTTGTCTAATCTATCCAACTGTTGTGGCTATAATCCTTGAGGCCTTAATGATCTTCTAGGCTTGATAATAGTTGTTCTTGCATCCTTCTTTATTCTTGTTGCCTTACTGCCTTCTGCTTCATCCTCTAAGTCTTAAAGGTACTTTATGTTTCCTTCGTTTAATGCTGCATCACAAGACAACCCAAAATTTAATGTGCTTAAGATTAAATGTCCTATTTTTCAATATCTCATATGGAATTTGAGTATAGCTTTTAAGGGAACTTTATTCAGTAAGTATGAGGCAGTTAGATTAGTATATCATAAAAAATATATTGGAAGATCATAGTAACTCATCATGGATCATACCATAAACAATAGTGTATGGTTCCATGATGAGTCCATTGAGAGAGAATCTCATTCTCTTTGAGAGAATTAAGAAAATCATCAAACAAGTATTTGCCTCCTCGATCAGATCAAAGAGTTGTAATACCCTTCCCAAATTGCTTTTCAATTTTTCTTCTAATTTTTTTAAACTTTTCAAATGATTCAGATTTGTACGTCACTAAGTACACTGGTGTGCTATCGCAGGCAACCAAAAATAAAACCTATACTCCTAAAAATACATGTAGTAGTGTGAGTAAGGATCGTTCCCACAGAGAATATCTAGCCTAGTTTTATGCTACGTGAACAAGGATGGGGGGATTTGAGTATAACAAAAAACAATTTTAAGAAAAACAACTAATGAACAATTCAAATTGAAGTATCAAAATCAATCAAAAGAACAAACCTTGATCTAAGTCAACATCCACCATCAGAATTTTACAACTGATCATCGATGCAAGTATATGTCAATTCACACTTTGAATATTCACCGTTGGAATTATTTTCTTATCTTTCTTTAGTCGCAATTAATTAGAAAATAGGTGATCTAATTAACCCTAACTACTAGATAACCTAAGACAAGCGCTAAAGGTTTAATCTAGTAGCAGCCTTAAGAGTTAGAGAGATCAATGAAGCTAAACAACACAAGCACAAGTGGTTGCATTTAATTTAGTCAAGCATTCTTCCTAAGATCTAATAATTTATGACGTAGCAAATTATTAAATCTTAGTTACTTTACAAATTAGAGGGATCAAACAATTATGAATTTGATATCTAACCTAGTAGTAGATTGCAATGAATAATAAACTAGTAGGCCTCCTAGTAATTAAACGAGACAATCATGAAAATAGGAGGCACAAAAGAACATCCGATTGAACAATAAAAATAATTTAAATCTCACAATTTTATTGATTCCGAGGCTTCGGTTTTCTTCGACCAATTATAAAAGTTTAGCCATGCAGGGCCATGATGAAAACTCAAAGGAGAAGTTAGAGAAGAGGTGTCTCTAAAGTTTGATGATTTCTCCCCTCTTATGTACTTTATTTTCAGTATTGGAAACCTACAAGGTCTCCTAAAAATATTCTAAAATAGAAATATCCAAATCTGACTAATTTATGGAAAATATTAAAATAAAACAAAGTCCTAATATAACTAGGAAACTGGTGTTTTCAGCATGAATTTTCATGCATCAGATCTGGAACCTTCCGAAAATAAACCGCGTCAAATCAGCGTATTAGAATTGCAGGCTAAGGGACTTTCCAGAACTGCAACAGTGCAGGTGCAGCAACTCCAAGCCTGGTTTTGACCTTGATGCAGCCAGTATCTCTCAAAACTCAAAACATGACAGTTGTAGAGATTTTTCTTGGCGTTCCGTAGCATCTTGAATCATCTCAATTGGAGCTTATATTAGAGATTTATGCCCAGATTACGAAGCGATGTCAAAACTGTCCGAAATTGCCCAATTAGTTTCGTTTTGCACTTAACGCCTCCATTTTCATCCTAAATCAAAATATAAGAATAATGAGTACATTCAGGCACCAAATGAGTATAAAAAAACTAAATATTAAGAGAGAAAAATATGACATTTTGCATTCCCATCATACATATACCCATACCTAGAATTATTATCAGTAAAGGTAATAAAGTTAGAGTAACGTTCTCTAGCATTGAGTGTTAGGGGTCCACACAAGTTAGTGTGTATAAACCCTAATACATCCTTGTTTCTTACTCTATGTCCACTAAATAGAGATGTAATCATTTTCCCATGAGAAATATTTCACAAGTTTGATAAGATTCAAAATCTGATTGATTGAAGAATTCATCCTTTACCAACTTGTTTGCAATCTTAAGTGCAACATGTAGGAATGATTTAGATCATTATCTCATTTCCTTTGTTGTTTAATATGAAATATTTTACTGTCTACTTCTAGATAGTAAAACTAAGTAATAAGTCCCGGTGACTAATGTAGCAATGCTTAGCTCCATTTCCAAGGCGAAGGTTGACTTCTCCTTAAATAGTTTCTTGATTCTTTTAAGAACCTACACATTATTGCAAATACGAGAATCATACTCTGTATCTAATACCCAAGTAGAAGAATTATTAATTATATGTTCATTTCATTGAAGAACAACTGAGACATGCCTTCTGAAGGCTTCTTTAATAAAGTGATCCTTGTAGTTTCCTTTCCAGAGTCCATCTTTGGCACAACGGAAGCTGTCCCTTATCCTTATTTGCTTTTGTAAGACTAGCCTTGTTGACAGATCCTTTTGCATTTTATTTTTTCCTCTTCTTCTTCTTCTTGAGACATTCTTTCCTTTGAGTTTAGAAGATAAAACTCCATCGACAAGCATAATGGGTGTCCTAACTTTCTTGATTGTAACTTCTGCAGTCTTCAACTTCTAACAAGTTCTAGAAGTGTAGCTTCAATCTTGTTAATGTTGTAGTTCATAACATACTAGGAAAATGAATCTGGAAAGGATTAAAGAATTAAGTCACTACTTAACTCTGTATCCATTCTAAAACGAACAAGTTTAATTGCTTGATATAGTTGATCATCTTTAATCCTTGCTTATGGACTAATGATCCTTCAGGAATCCTAGCCCTAAAGAGGTCTTTAGAGATCTAAAACCTTGAATTTCAACTATGCTCACCATACAACTCTTGTAGATGAAGCAATATCGCATAAGTAATTTTTATCTTGGATTGTTGCTTTCAAAGCTCATTAGACAAAGACGTTAGCATGTAGCACCTAGCCCACATGTTATTCTCTTATCATTTCTCAAAAGTAGCGACATATTCTTCCAAAATATTCTCAGGAATTTTTGTTGGAAGTGACTTATCAAGAACATAGATGATTTCCTCAGAATTAGGAATGATTATGAAATTCCTTAGTCAATCTAGAAGATTGGACCCGTTAGTCTGTTTGCATCAAGTATGTACGTAGAGGGTTTAGTCATTGTGATCTACAATATAATAATAAATAAAACTAATGTCTATTCATTTTATTAACTACCATAAAAATTTGGTATTTAATCTAAATGGTACTTCCCATTATTATTTTTGATTCCACAACCCTCAATGTGGGAAGCAAAAACCCCTTTGTAAGGTTTCCTAGTGAAGATTAAGATCCCATCACTTGCACACTATAGCCTTGTGGTGGTATAATAAACAATAATGCACTTCATAGATAGATAACTTTTATCATTTGCATCTTATGTAATTCCCAATCATAATTTAGCCTCTCAAATGCAAATGAGCTTATGGTGACTTAACAAATCATATCCATTTTAGATATGTTCAACCCACCATTTCTCACAAGTATAACTTAATGATAAAACCCTTGTGATGAAAAACAAAGTTATATCATTTGTTTACCTTATGTACATCACATGTTTTAATAGAAATATAAATTTTTTAAGAGTGTAAACCTTGTGGTGGCACACCAAATTTACACTGCTAAGAAATTCTCGTATTGACTATAATGGTGGAAGGCTATGAACAATCATTCCTAATAATTTTTGTTTGAAACTTAATATTTAATTAGTTGTGCGTGAGGGATTTTTTGGCTTTACATTTAAGTCTCATCATATAGCATGCATCAAATACATATAAGAAACATATAATCTAATCATATGCATAACTTACATACATCACATGCATATATACCTAAGTGGATGGCTATGGACTTTCTAAACGTGATTTACTGGAGCCAGTTAAGTAAATCACTTAGTCAAATTCTAGGTAATTATTACATTAATGGGTCTTCAATCTTCAATTAGCCCACTATGCTTCCTTGCACACTCTTTGATTTGCCTCAATTAAATCCTATCTAACTCTAAGTAGACATACATATCAAATAATTATAAAAAATCTTGATAAGAAGTAAAGGGTAATTACATTGGAGGGAGAAATAAAATTACATTGAGATAAAGAAGCAAAGGTGAGATATGCAAACCTCATTTAAAATTGAATAATCAATATTAATATTAACAAATTTAACAAATTGCTAAAGTATAGGTCCAATAATCATCCACTCATACAATCAAATTGGATAATTAAACAAGATTAATTCTATTCTAGTTATGGTTTTATTCTTAGATTACATTCGTAATCCAATTGAGTTTTCAAAAACTCTTTCTTAATCTTATTCCAAATAATATTTAGATTCTTTATTCATTAGAATTCGTAATTCCAATGTAAGAAAGATTTTGGAGTTTCAATTCCTAATCAAATTCTAATTTCTTAAAACTTTATTCCAAAATTAATAACAAACCTTAATTAACTGAAATACATTATTTGATAATAAAACAATATTTGTTTAGTTGAATAAAATTTAAAATTTTACTTTCAAATCAAATCGAATTCGAAATCTCAAGAACTAGCAAAAACAATAAAGGTCAGGAAAAAAATGACTATTTTTGCTTATTTTTAAATGGTGTAGTCGACTACCTTGAAGGGTAGTCAACTACCCAAAGTTTTTGCCAAAAAGTATGAGGTCTGAATGGTGTAGTTGATCACACCCCATGGTAGTCGATTACCCCCTGTTTTCTGCAAAGTTTTCTATGCAATTTCTTGTGTTTTGGTGCCCAAAACAGTTTCTTTTAATGCCAAATCATATTTTTTCATCATAGAAATTGTTTTTAATCAATCTTCATTGGTTTAGTATATTTCAAAAACACTCTACAAAAACTATATCATCATCACATAATGATAATCAGTTAAAGAATTCATTCTTGAATTTTCTTGAACTAGGGTTTCATAAACCCTAATATAATTTTGAGGATCTTGATTTGCTATCTAAAAAATACTCAGATAAAATTTTGTAAAGCCAATAACTATAAGATTAAAACTTATTCTAATAATTTATAGGGTTGGCTTTGATACAACTTACGTTTATCAGCATATAAGCATAGTGGAAAATTAAAAATTTTATACCGAAAAACTTAAAAACAAGGTTTCTTTACGAATGTATTAGAACGACATGATCACAATATCTCTATACAAGGTTAGGGCTTATACCTCAATGAAGATTCCAGTTGAAAATTAAATGAGTTCACGATCCATTTAAGAGTTTGGCCTCTAAGCATTTCCACATGAACAACAGAGAGCAAGGATCCTCGTCAAGATTATGTCAAACACTATGTGTATAGGAGCTAAGGGGTGGCCAAAAATCCATGAGTGATAGCTCTAAGAATTTCATCTATGTAGAGAGAGAAATTTAAGATCCGATTTTATGTCTCCAAAATTCCATTAGGGTTTCTATTTACAAAGCACTATCAAATAGAAACCCTTATACAAAACACTTACTCCTAAAAGCTCTAAATTTTTTTGAATTGTAATTAAGTCCCTAGTTTAATTTAATTCCTAGAATTCTCCTTATTTTCCCTTCAGTTTCCTTTATTCTTGCAATTATCCAATTTTGTGTGACTCCTTAGGTTTAGTATTGAGTTGGTAGTAGGTCGTAACTTTTATGTAACAATTGAACCCCGTCTAATTAATTAAAACTTCTTTTTATTTAATTCGAATTAAAACTCTTTCTAATTCTCCCTATTTTAATAAGAATTAATTACAATTAATTCTTTAGGGCTTCTACAAGTTATGATTGACACCTAGTAGTATGTCATGACTACCAAGAGAATATGAATTTAATGTGAACCTTTGTGTTATTAGTTACCATGTAATTAATCCTTCCATCATGCAATGTCCATGATTAATCCTAAGGTATGGAATTACTGTCAAACCTTAGTTATTTAATCATATATATCTCAATCTTAAGTCCATATCTTAAATGATGAAATTAGAAATTTCTTTTTAATTTCCACCCCACCTTAGCCAAGGAATTTCTAAGCTATGACTTAATCAAATTGCATAGGACTTTCTCTCTCTTTTAGTAAGAGTGATGGATCCTCTATGTTCACTCACATACCTCTATGCATAAGTGGTCATACCCAATTATTAGTCTTTTGTGACCCATGATTAGAATCACATTTAAGTAGCAACAAAGCATAATGACCTATACATAAGGCATCCATTGTTCCTCAAGTATAAGGACCACTTTTACAAATGCAACGTACAAACTCCTGTTGACAGTTAGTAAAATGTCCATAAGAATTAGATGGTTAAGTCAATTTGATGTACATGTTGTCTAACAATAATCTACATAACTTGTTTTAGTGTCTCATACATTAGTGACCATGAGATCAATCACCCTCAACTCCTTGAGGAAATATAGTATGCACTAATCTATCCAGATTCATTAATACCCTTCTTAGTGATCCTATGATTAGGAACATTTAAGAATAAATCTTAAGAAAATACATCTCATTAGCATAATCTCATCATGGTGCATATTTCCATTGCTTCTATTCTATGGGCTTGATTATGCCCAAAACATAACGTGGTTGTTGTAACACAGCTTTGGGGTGTCGATTCCATAGGGAAACAAGTTAACTACAAAAGAAGGTGTGAACATAACACAAACGATAAAGATTTAAGTGAGAAAATATGAACTTTTGGTAATGAAGTAATTGTGTAAAATAAATTGTAAAATATAATAGGGAAACAACAAGGATCCAAGAATCCTCCCTAGGTTCGTTGCCCTATTCCTAACTTGATTTAGTAATTTTTATCTCGATTGCGAGTTTCATATCCCAAACAAGCAATCGGTAAATATTCAATGAGCACATATATAAACCCTAATATGATTGTTATGAAATACTTTTTATTTTCGATTCGTGCACACATGATCTATCCTATAGGTTTATCAAGAAACAACAATATATCTTTGTTGACAATGTTGCAGTAATGGACAAACCTAAAGGCTAAATCTACCGGACTCAATTATACCCAAACAATCTTGACATAAGAAAAGTATGACTAATTTATATCAAGGAGAAAGATACAATCATCGGAATAGATAAAATCTTATAATTAGCTTAAAAAGTAAATCATAACAATGTTTTGACAATAAATTCCTATTACAACTTAGTCAAATAAGGGAAGATAGGAACAACTACACCTAGGGATTCATCTCTTCGCCTTGCTTGGAGATTAGTTCGTCATAGGGCTCATGGTTGAACACTTTGATGGGGAAGAATTGGTTGCTTCCTTGAGTTTTCCAGGCTTCCAAAAGATATTCTTTTCTTAAACCCTAAGTGATCTATTTATAGTACAAAGGTCCAAGGGTGTTTTCGGGTTCAATCTATTGTTTAAAACCCTAATTAAGTTCTAATTCGGAGATATAACATCGTGTGCGCGCTATGGTGCTCCTTTGTGGCGCTGCGGTGTTGGCTTTAACTTTGGTTGGGTGTACTTCTGGGCACCGCGGTGCTGGCTGAGGAGCACCGCGGTGCACACTGATGGTTCAAGATGTGGAGGTTTTTAGGCACCGCGGTGCTGGCTGAGGGGCACCGCAGTGTACACTGATGACTTGATTTTTTTCTTTATGTTTGCTTCTCCGCAACCACTCCAACACTCCGTTATGCATGGAATCTTGGCGCTTTAAGCAACGATCGCTTTTTCTTCTCTTTTGGACTCAAAGTACCTGAATATGCAAAGAAATAAGTCAGTGGTCCAATAATATCACTTTAGAGTTATTAACATATAAAAATGCAATAAAGACTGAGATCAATCCTAAAATGCTAACAATTAAACATTGTTGAGATGCCTTTTATGGCTCTCATCAGGGCTTTATCATGTCAACACATGCAATGTGATTTGTAATGAACATGATAAATAATATGAATAAATTGATATTTATTGTGATTAAATAAATAAGATCAATTATAATTAATATACCTAGACATCAAATGCTATTGGCTTGTAGGGCATACTACTATCAATCATCCCTTCCTTCTCCCTAGAGACCTCCACCTGTGGCACATTATTTGGCCTAATAATATGGTCCTTAGTCCTTCTCTCCCAGTTCGATTATGTAGCATGTATTGTTGGATCAACCATGAGCTCTTGATGAAATGCCACATTATTAGCCCTTGCTACTTACTTTCATTCGAGCTACTTTCCACTACAATATTTCATACTCTTTTGGTCATCCACTTGCTTCATCCTGACTAAAAACCTTCCATTCTTCAAAGCCTCATTTTTAATGGAAAAGCTTTCAACCATTTCCCATATTGAAACATAGTTTCATCTTTATCTCCTTCATTCGATTCTATAACCTATATTGCTATAGCAATCATGAGCTCTCGACGGGGTTCTACTTTATGAACCCTTACCATTGATCTACTGCCATTAAAGCTACTTTCCCCACATGTAAATCTATCGGCATAGAAAATGCAGCATAATTTAACTTTTTTTTCAATTATGCCAATAAACTTCCCATAAGAAATTCTATATGAATCTATTAGAATGATAAATATAATCTCCATACAATATTAGAGATTTATACCTTTCATTGATGGGGATTCTTGTTGATCCTTTGAAGACAAGTTCAAAAGCTGTTCAAGCCTCCGACCTTTAAGCATATCTACACAAGCAATGAAGAACTAAAGATCTCCAATCAATGTGACTAAAAATTATAGGGTGCTTGCTCCTTGAGATTTTTTACTGGTGACTTTTAGAGAGAAAGCTTAAGATCTGATCTTAATCTCTAATAATGACCATTAGGGTTTTCATCAAATCTATACATTATTTGTATTAAACCTTTACTCCTAAATGCTCAAGGATTTTAGGATTTCAATTAAATCCCTGGTTTAATATAATTCCTAAAAATCTCTCCATTGACTCTTTAATTTCTCTATTCATATAATTTTCCTATTGTGTGTAGCCCCTTAGGTTTAATATTGCAATAGCAGTAGGTCGTAACTTTCACATAACAATTGAATTTCAACAATAAATTAAAACTCCTTTTAATTTTAATTTTAATGAAACTTTTTTAAATCTTCGTATGATTAAGAATTAATTAGGATTAATTCTTAAGGGCTTCCATAGGTCATGATTGGCACCTAACAATATGTCATGATTACCCAGGTAATATGAATTAATGTAAACCTTTCCTTTGTCAGTCACTATACAATTCAATCATTCCATCACGCAATGTCCTTGATTAAACGTTAGGCAGTGATTTATTGTCAAGTCTTAATTATTTAATCATATGTATCTTGATCGTCCATAACTTAAATTGTGAAATTAAAAACTCCTTTCTAATTTGCACCATACCTTGGCTACGAAACTTCCAAGTTATGATTTAATCAGATCATATAAGACATTCTCCCTATTTTATTAAGAGTGATGGCTCCTCTATTGTACACCCATATACCTCAATCTATGCATAAATGGTTCTACCCAATCATTACCTTTATGTGACCCCTGATTAGAATCACATTTAAGTAACATCAAAGCATGATGACCTATACACAAGCATCCATAGTGCCTCAAGTCCAATGATCACTTGTACAACTATGACGTAAGAATTCCTATTGATAGCCAGTAAAATGTCCATTAGGAATTACTTAGTTGAGTCATTTCAATGTACCTATTCTCTAACAAGCATTTACAAAACTTGTTTTAGTATCTTATACACTAGTAACAATGAGATCATTTCACCCTCCGCTTGGCACTTTTTGAATTTTCAATTTTCAAGACAAGTTCTCTCTCTTTTTCGTAGAAAATATTTTGTTTCCTACCCTCTTTTTATGTGGCCGACCACATATTTGAATACAAGGGAGTTACTTCATCTTCCTTTTTCCCTTGTTAAACTCTCATTTCCTTTTTAAGCCTTTATCCTCTCCAATGTGCCAAAAATCAACGGAGGATTTCTTTTTTTTTTTATCTCTTTTGGCTTGTTATTTCCCCATTACCACTTTTGGTTTCCACTTTTTTTCATGCACCAAAGTCAAATGTCTAACTCAAAAATTTGTACTTTTTCCTCTTATGTTGGCCAACCACGGTGTGGCAAAATGAAGAAATATTTTTCTTCTCTTTTGCCTAGTTAATTCCCCTTTCCTCTTTTACTTCTCACACTTTTTCATGCATTGAAATCACATGCATGCACTAAATCTGCACTATTACTCCCGTAAATTGCAACCCATTTGAGTGTGTAAAATAAGAAGTCTTCTTCCTCCTTTTTTTCTTGGTCTTACACACTAAACCTCTTTTAGTTTCCCTAGTTTTTCATGCATCAAAGTCTTCATTTTCCACCACAAAAATCTGCACCATTCATCTCATACATAGCTGACCATGTGATGAGAAAAATAAGAAGTCTTATTCCTCCTTTTTTACCTTGGTATTGGACCTTTATTTTTTTAGATGTTCCATTTTTTCATGCATCAAAGTCTTCATTTATCACCTCAAACATCTATACCATTCATAGCCTACATAGTTGGCCATCTGATGAGAAAAATAGGAAATCTTCTTCCTCCCTTTTTACATTGGTATTGCACCTTCCTTTTTTTTTTCTTTCTCACTTTTTCATGCATCAAATTCCACTTATTTGAACCAAAAAACTGAACCTATTCCTTTTACTATAGTCGACCATGAGAGAAAGATTTCTTTTTCTTTCTCTTTTTTTTATCTTATCCTAAAACACTTTTCTATTTTTAGCTTCCACTTGTCTAGCTTAAAAATATTCCCTTGACCACTAAAAGAGGAAGTTTCCATCCTCTTTTTTTTTTTTTTTTTTTTGAGTTAGCTACATCTTCCTTCCTAAGCTCTATCCCTTTTTCTTATAAATCAAAAGCCACCCCACACCTCAAAAATCACCCTTTCCTCTTCTCCATGGTTGGCCACCTAAAGGAGGAAGTCTTTCTTCTTTCTTTCTTACTTTGTTAATCACAGCTTCCTTCCTAACCTCTCTTTCGCTTTTCCATGCATCAAAAGTTACCTCCACACCTCAAAATTTGCACTCCTCTCTCCCCTCTTACACATGGCCGGCCATACCCTCTCCCACTTGTTATTTTTCATTCCCTTGGAAAATCTTCACCCCCTATAAATACTCCCACTTAACATAAAGAAAGCAAGAGGAAAAATAGAAGAAGAAAAGAAACTTTGTGAGAGAGACTTTAGACTTTTGAGTAGCAAAAAAAGAGAGAGAAGTACAGAAATTGAAAGAGATCTTATAAACAAGAAAGAAAATAGTAAAAAAAAAACAAAAAGGGAAAACAAAGAAAGATTAAGAAAGTGCACTTTTTTTGGAATTTGGTTACCCCTAGAATATTAGCCTTCTAATCCTTAATCAAATTCATTCTCCCAACTTACCAAGTCCACAAGAACGCACGAATCTTTGAGTACTATATATGTATGTGGAAACTTTCCTTAGCTAAAAAGGTTGGTAAATGATCTTTTTGTTTCTGAAATAAAATTTCTAGTATCATTTACAAGTTTAACCCCCTGAAAACAGATTAGATAGTTTAGTTTAATTCTTAGCTACTAGAATCCATCTTAGCTTTAAATGTTCACTTTCTATCTACTTCCTTTACAATCTTAGTATTTACTTTTTCCTCACTAGATGTATGTTATGCTTTTCTTAGCTTGTGAATAGTTTTAAAAATGCAATGTTAAATCTATGGTAGTTTTAATGTTCCTTTTCTTAGCTTAGTTTCTTTAAATTGTTTATTTCATGCTTTCTAAGTTAGATCATCTCTTGAAAGTTTTTTTTTATTTTTAAGTCTTATAAGATTAAATAAATCAGGATCCTCTTTTGGTCCATCTCACTCTAAACCTGCACACACATGTACACACTTGAACGCACTCGTACACACCTGTACTCACGTGCACACACACCTGCACCACACACTTGGAACACACCTGTACATATTCGCACACATGTTCACACATCCGCACACACTTGGCACACATCTACACACACTTTGCATGCCTCCGCACACACTTGGTATGCATCCACACACACTTAGCATGCATCCGCACACACCTGCACTTATGTGCACACACACATACACACTCTTGCATAAACGTGAACACATGTGCACACACCCACACACATTTGCACAAACCTGCATGTATCCGCATTCATTCGCAAGTATGCTGCACATATTTAGTTTAATCTCTACGTTTAATCCATGTAGTTTTAAAGCATCAGCTCTTTCAAGTATTTACTTTCATGTGCTTACTTTGGACTATTTCCTTTTATTCACTTACTTTTACCATACCATCCTTTATGTATCTACGATCAAATATTTACTTTTACCATGTCATTTTAATTGTAATGTTTGGGCATCATCTTGTGTGAATACAAATTGTAAAATGTGTGCTTGGCTTTGTTATTAGTGTATGATAATAATACTTAAATTAAAGTTTTGAATAATTTTCTTTGAAACATAAAAGGGCTAGACTTCGTTCTAGATAAGAGAGAGCTTTAATTCTTTATGAGCTTAAAGAAACACTTTTATGTACCCAACAAACCAATAACAAAGGATTTGACCCTTTTAAGGTCAAATGGAGACTTCTTACCCATCATCATTTCTTTATGCTCAGATGGCAACAATCACTTGTCTAATACATTAAAAGCGCACCCAACATGAGAGTCTCCTTACTAATTATAAAAGGGTTTCTATTAGAATTGGTAGATTTCACTCGTTTCCATATGCCTACTCATCGTAATCCACTCCCTCGCCATGTCTTTCCTTCTTCAATGGGAGTAGCCTTAGGTAATGAGCTGGATGCATGGGTAACTAGCGAAAAAGGGTGGTATCTACAGTTGGCGATTTCGTTAGGGATATTTAATCTTAAAGTGTTTCTTGGAAATCTTTCAAAACTTTAATTCGAAGCTATTATTCCAAATTTCACTTTGCACACTAGAACTCACCTTTTGCTCTAAATGGAGTAAATCGAGAGGCCCGTTTTCTCTAAGTTTCTCGTGTGAACCTTATATGCTTATCGTCAGCTCTTGGTGTGGACAAGTTGCACTTGGTTCTTGTCATGTAACAAAGGTTTGTTGCCATGTTTGTACTTTTGTGGTCCACCTGTTAGGCCACTCGAGGAACATAATGATATCCTTTTAGCAATAGGGTACCTAAGCCCATCAGAGTTATAAGGTGAACCTACATTTTTAAGCAAACCCTAGAACCTTTCCATCTATGAAAGGAACCATTTCTATCCCTTTCCTTTCTTGAATGTGTTTGTTCTCACCTCACATATTAAAATAAGATAAAACCAATTCGTTTGATAACATGTTTTGTGATCTTGTTTTTCCCTTAATTAAATTACGATCAAACAAATTGAAGCCCATTTTGGGCCTAGCTTGGCCCAAAATAGAAGGTATTCTTTTAGTTAAGTCTTATTAACTTGACATCATTAAGACTCCTACCTAAAGAAATTAATATTGATTGGGCCCAAACATAAGGAATCTAAATGAATTAGGTTTTGAATCCCTTGGGAGACTTACTGATTTCAAATTTATAAAACTTAACTGTGCGCACCTTCTCATGGTTGGGTTGGACCTATGGTAAGCCTAGTTTAGCCTAAAAAAGGAATACATTCTCTTAGTTAAGTCTTGTTAGCTTGACATCATTAAGGAGTCCACAAAAAGAAACTAGTGATGATTGGGCCCTTACCCAAGAAATCTAAAAGAGAAAGGATGCCTAAGGCTTAAGTGGAATGATCTATGTGTGGGGTAATCTTCATTATTCATTTGAGCTTCATGGTTTTAGCCCAAATTAGCACTAGGTTCTTAACCTCTTAGGAGACTTTTTGATGTGAAATTCACAATGGTTGACTATAAGAAATACCCACGAATTGAAGATATCCAAACTAAAGAAATTTGATTGGAATTTAACTAAAAGAAATTATCCGCAAGTGTACTTTAAGTCATTTAGTGGGCTTTTGGATGCAAATCCAAAACACATTGATAAAGTTAAAGTAATACTATGGATAAGTGAGCATATCAAAAGGATTCACAACATAAAGAACTTAAAAATTAACTTTTCTTTTCTTTTTTTGTAAAAATGAGTCTTAGGTTTGAGACAGGGGCAATCCTTTCCTCATTTTGGTACCGATCCTCTAGCGGAAGACTAAGGAAAAGGCATTCTATGAGTCGAGTCTTACCAATAATGGACAAACTTACTGACGGCTCAGCTCCCATACCTAATTACTGTAATACGGCTTCGCCAAATTTCCTTAGCATAATCGAGGAATCACTCACTACCCCTGACCCCTCACACATAGCAAAACATAACCCTAAACACAAACCCATTCTCACCCTAGAGTTCCCTATAATTTCAAGTATAACATTCCATGCAGCAAAAGGCTTGGTCAAGCATCCTCTACCTTTTCTTCTTGTTATGTTAAGGATGAGCAAGGGAATTTTGTATTTTCCTCTCATTCGAATGCATATACATGTCAGTGAAATAGTGTCTGATTTTGAATGTGCTACATCTTTAATATGTGATAAGAAATCCCTTTCAATGAACTCGATTTTGAAAACAAAAAACGGAAACAAATGAAGCTGCATCTATTCCATTTTAATAGAAAGAAAAACTTTCATAGTATATATGCATGGTATATCAAAAATTTGAGCAAAAGATCACCTCAACCTAAGAAGAAAACCTTGGGAAGTTCACTTTTAATCTTGAACCAATAAAATCTTTAGTTTAGAAAGGTAAGCATTGAATTTGAGATGACAAGAGGACATCGTTCTATTTTTCTAATTCATCAAGATTTTCTCTTGTTGATTTATTTCAAAACCACCTAATCAAGGCCTGACACATGAAAGTCTCTAGGGACCCTAACAAATTCAGTCACAAGCGGATTCAACTCGAAAATATTTCCCCGTCGTGGATTTTGACTCTGGCAGATTCAACCCAAGTGGATTTCGTTCCTCAATATATCTGAGCATATTCCGCTTCCTTTCGGCATCAATGTATTTGATTATGAAAGCTTTCAAAAGAACAAGCCATATCAGGGGAGCAAAAAAACAAAAGAAAAATATTGAAGTGAATGATCGGTGAAGGAGACGAAAGTTAAAAGGCAATCCTTGGCTTATAGGAACTCTAAAACACCTTTTAAGTCTTTCAATTATCCTTTCTTTCATTATCCATAGAAATCGTTGGCCACGTTACAAGCCTTGAGAAAGTCTTCTTAAATCGATGAAGACCACTTAGTGTCACGAACTGTTTTTGGGTGATGATAGAACTTATCTTTTCCAAGCAATCATTTCCCACATTGAAACAGCTCGTGAAAGATTGTCCCTAAAAACTAACTTCGACAAACCAACACTCACTCTTGCACCACTTGTAAGAGATTTCCACCAAATTACACCTTACACCACTTGCAAGGAATATGTATAAGTTGATCTATTGTGTTCTCCAAGAAAATGATATGAAATCTTTGAACTACGTATGGCTTGATCCTTCTTTGGGTACATAGGCAACCACTTTTGTGCAGCTAAGATCTTAAAAAAAAAAAAAAAAAAAAAACCTTAGTTCCCCTTCCGTCCTTGTTAAAACCATGCAAATACATCATTAAGTCCCAGATGAATGAAAAAAACAATATGGAATTGTTCCATTATCTAAATTAATGGAAACTTTTTTTCTGTTTTGAAAATGGCTCATAGCAATCGTTCATTTACTTGATTTCATAACACACATAGTACACAAAAAATGCGAAGAATCATGGCATCGTTAAGTTTTTTTGACTCAGTCCTGAGCTCAACAATGTGGCAAATTTTGAGCAAGAACAGTGGAGAGAAAATTAAAATAAGTACGTGGGTGTTAGGTTTCCACTTTACCACTATAACCATTAAGAAATTCAAGTCGATCTTGATGCTACTGAGTGTGGATATTGAATTGATGCCAAGCCTAGAAAAGTGGTGAAAGTAGATACCCTTCACATTGTCGATTTCGCATGTCAATTGAGCTGAGATGGCTTCTATGGACATTTTTTGTTAAGAAGAGAGATTGTGGACAAGTTGTGAAGCTTTGTTCTTAGATCTATTAGGGGATGAGTACCAAATGACAGGAAATATGGGTTTAAACACAAATTTTGAGTCAAATATTTTTTACTTCGACTTTGCTAAGATGAAAGATGAGTTTAAATACAAGTTTTGAGTCAAATAAAATAAGTGGTCAAAGAATAGGTCACTAAGTGCATTGTTTTTCGAAAGCCATCTCTTTTGTGCTTTGTTTTTTCCAAACATTAGTTAAGAAAAGATTTTAATGCCATGGCTCATCTCATAAACGAGATCTTTTTGAGATTTAATAAATTTGAATGAAAAGATTTCACTTGATCAGCTCAAAAAAACCAAAAATCCCTCATAACAGGCAAATCACCAAGAAGCCCTCACAGTAGACAAATCACCAAAAAGCACTCACAACAGGAAAATCACTAAAACGCCCTCATAGCAAGCAAATCACCAAAAAATCCTCACAGCAGGTAAATCAACAAAAATCCCTCACATAAGGTAAATCACCAAAATGCCCTCATAGTAGGCAAATCACTAAAAAGCCCTCACAGCATACAAATCACCAAAAATCCCTCACAGTAGGCAAACCAAAGTCCTCGTCAACAGGCAAACCAAATTCCTCATTAGTAGGGAAAATCACCAAAAATCTTTCTAGCAGGTAAAATCATAAACAAAGTCCTCATCAACAGGAAAACTAAATGACTCATCAGCAAGAAAACCGAAGTCCTCATTAGCATGCAGAATAAAAAAAAAAGCCCTTGTCAGTAAGCAAACCAAATTCCTCATCAATAGGCAAACCAAAGTTCTTATTAACAAGCAAAATCACAAACCAAAGTCCTCATTACTATGCCAAATCAAAAACCAAAGTCCTCAATAGCAGGAAAAATCACCAAAAGTCCTCATTAGTAGGAAAACCCAAGTCCTTAGATCAAACGCTAGTCAATCCAAAAGTATCGCATAAATGAACGGACACCAGCTCTGTTACTTCAAGTACGTATCATTCTCATGGGTGTTTCCATGACACCAACTTTTCCCAAAAATGTTTACTTTTATTTACGCATCACATATTTTCCATTCAAAAGTTTTGAAACAAAACAGTGATCACTCATAGCCTTTGATTGGAACTCTCAAATGAGGGAAAACTTTGAACATCCAATTTCGTTCCAAAATTTTTTGTACAGACCACGTGCGGGATTCAATGAAAAATTTTGATCCTAATACTTTTAAACATGGTAAATGCGAAGGTTGAATTTAATTTTGGATTAGAACCAATTCCAAGCCCTTTTTGTTCAATCCACTAAATCCACTTTGTGTTTAAATCAATTGGATCTTATTTGATTCCATCAATTTCAAGCACAAAGTCTTCAATTAAATTTTGGCCTAATCCAAAACCCACTAAAACCTATTGATTCTTGCTAAACCCAAGCACTTTTGACCCAAAATTCGCAGCCTAAGAAGATTTTCAATTTTTTATGGGTGAATTTCCAATTTTATCCTCCACTTGGCACTTTTTTAATTTCCAATTTTCTAGATAAGTTCTCTCTCGTTTGCGTAAATAATATTTTGTTTATTTCCCTCCTTTTGGTGGCTAGCCACATGGTTAAAGAATAGTGAGTTTTTTCCTCTTTCTTTTGCCTTGTTAAACTCCTATTTCTTTTTAAGCATCTACTCTCTCCCATTTGCCAAAAATTACCTTTCCAACCTAAAAAACAACACTTTTCCATTCAAAAATCTTTAACTTTTCATATTCCTTTGGCTGCCCATATTGAAGAAGACAAGACAAGAGGAATTCTTTTCCTCTCTCTTTTGCCTTGTTATTTCCTAATTACCCTTTTTGGTTTCTGCACTTTTTAATGCTCCAAAGTCACATGTCTAACTTAAAAGTCTATACCTTTTCATTCTATGGTGGCCGACCATTATGTGCCAAAATGAAGCAATATTTTTCTTCTCTTTTTCCTAGTTAATTCCTCTTTTCCTTTTTAGTTCTCACACTTTTTCATGCATCAAAATCACATGCTCGCACTTAAAAAATTTCACTATTCCTCCCCTAAATTGTCATCTATTTAAGTGTGTAAAAGAGGAAGTCTTTTTCATTTAGTCTTATACTTTCCTTTTTTAGTTCACAAACTTTTTCATGAATCAAAATTGCGTTCTTGCACCTAAAAATATGTATTATTCATCCCTTAAATTTTCGTCAATTTGAGTGTGTAAAAGATGAAGTCTTCTTCCTTCTTTTTCCCTTAGTCTTACACTCTTTAATCTTTTAGGTTCCCCACTTTTTCATGCATCAAAATCTTCGTTTTCCACCCTAAAAATCTGCACCATTCATTGCATACATAGCTGACCATGTGATGAGAAAAATAGGAAGTCTTCTTCCTCCCTTTCTAGCTTGGTATTGCACCTTCCTTTTTTTTGGTTTCTCACTTTTTTCATGCATCAAAGTCTTGATTGTCCACCTCAAAAAATGTGAACAATTCATACCTGATTATGGTCAAACTAATATAGGGTTATTGTGTATAGTTGAGGTGTCGATCCCACGAGGAAAAGCGCTCTACAAAGGAAAAGTGCAAACCTTAACACGAACGATAACAATCAAGTGAGAAAATATGAATTTTGATAATGAAGTAATTGTGGGAAAATTGTGTAAATAGATTGAAGAATATAATAAAGGAACAACAAGGTTTCGAGAATCCATCCTAGGTTCGTTGCCTTATTTCAATCTTGATTCAGTTGTTTTTATCTCGATTGCAAGCTTCACATCCCAAACAGACAATCGGCAAATATTTAATCAAAGCATATGTAAACCCTAATGTAATTGATATGAATTAATATTTACTTTTTATTTAAGCACACATGACCTATCCTATAGATTTATCAAGAAACAACAATATATCTTAATGACGATATCGCAGTAATGGACAAACCTAGTAGATAAATCTACCAGACTCAATCACATCCAAACAATCTTGACATAAGAAGAGCATGACTAGACTTATATCGAGGAGAAAGATATAATCACCGGATTAAGAGAAAATCTTTTAATTAAATTAAAGAGTAAATCATAACAATGTTTTGACAATAAATCCCAACTATAACTGAATCAATAAAGGAAAATAAGAACAACTACACCTAGGGATTCATCCATTCGCCTTGGTTGGAGATTAGTTGGCCATGGAATTCATACTTGAACACTTTGATGGAGAGTGTGGTAGCCTTCTTGGGTTTTCCAGTCCTAATGATGTCTTCTTTTATCAAACCCTAAGTGATCTATCTATAATACAAAGGTCCAAGGGCGGTTTGGGTCTAATCAACCAACTAAAACCCTAATTAGGAAAACATGGGTTCATGTGCGCACCGCGACTCTCACTTATGTGGGCCGCAGCTCTGTCTGGTCTCAGTTCTGGAGGGCTTCTCGGCCCCATGGCCCTGGTTGGTCCAGGCCACAGTTCTGCCTGGTGCTGATGCTAGCACATACTCTGGGGGCCGCAGCCCTGGCTAGTCCAGGCTACGGCTCTGGCTGATGCTTTCCTTACTCTTTTGGGCTTAGTTCTGGAGGCTAAGGCTTCGACTTCTTCAGGCCGCAGTGCCCATGCTTTAAGACTTGGTTTCTCTTCATTTTGTTCTTTTGCAACCATATCCTCACTCGAATGTGCATCAAAGCATCATGTTTAGCTATGCTGGCTTTCCATCTCTTTTGAACTCAAGGTACCTGAAAATGCACCGAAATAAGTCAATGATCCAAGAATGTCACTTTAGAGTTATTAAGGTATAAAAGTGTAATTCAAACCTTGATCAACCCTAAAATGCTAACAAATAAGTACTGTTACGATACATTTTATGACTCTCATCATAACCCCCAACTAGCTTATTGCTAGTCCCTAGCAATTCAAGCGACAACAAGACAAAAAGAAATGAATTCCATGGTAAGAATCAAAACAAAGTAAAGCAATGTTAGTGCTCAACCAAAAGTAATTCACTTTTCGTCTCAAAAATCATACATAACACACAGCACATAGAATCATTAAATATCACCCAAGTCCAAAAGTAATCCAAACATCAATCTTAAAATTGTTATTGACTCTTAACATCCATCTTACCACAATCCATCAATCCAAACACTTGGATGATTTTATGCATAACATTCATGAATACAAATCTTAGCCTCTAAAATATTTAATTTGCGTGACATCAATCACAAAAACAAGCTCCATAGGCTCACTTTTCAAATCACTCTCCACTATTGTAGAAAAATCACACTACCTTGGATCAATAGGTCTTTAATAAGCTTGTAACGTTAGGCTAAGGTAAAGTTTAAGAAAGAACGGAAAGGTTTCAACAAATAAAAGAACTTAATCTCTTCGTTTTAAACACAACCTACTTTAAGCACTGGATAAACCTCACTTCAACACCCAACTCTTTCAACCATTTTTTTGAGCATTTTTCTCAATAAATCACCACCTCTTTTTTTTCTTCTTTCTTTGCCATAATTCACTTTTTTTTTATTTTGGCATAAAACCATTCACCTTTTTTTTCATTTTTTTTCTTTTCTTTTCCACAACCCCCAACTTATCTCCTTTAGTGTACTTGGGTTATGGTAATGTGTGTGTATATATATATATATATATATATATATATATATATATTTCATATTTTCATCCTTACTCCTCTCAAGTGCTTCTCAACAAATGTGTATAACTAAGTTCTTTCAAAAGAAGGGTAAGGATAAAATATTTTTAGGCTCATGAAGGTAAGTAAATGGGTTATCGAAAGAACAAGACTCAAATTCTTTTTCGAGAAAAGGCTCAAACAGGCGACTAGCGATGAATATAGCAAGGGTAAGTTCGTAAGGCTCAAACGGTCCAAAAATGGCCTACATCATATCCTAAGTAATGTGTATTCTAGGAATTCACCTCAAGTGATTATCAAATAAGTTCTAGAGCTTGTCGAAACTGCAAAAGTATTAACAAAACAATCACACATAAAACTTCTCTAAATGTTTTAGACTAAACATGCCATCTTACCACAATCTAGAGTCTCAAACCAAATGAAGATTGACACTTAAATTATTCTCAAACCGAAGCAAGATTTAACTTCTTATAAATGCTATATGCTATCTCAATTAAGCTCATATCATTGACATGTGAATTAACTCTAAGGCTTAACACAAAGCATGCTAAAAACAAACAAAAAGGGAAAATGAAACCAAGTAGTTCAATGGAAAAAAAGAAATATGTTTCCTCCACCCCCAACTTAAAATTGTATTTACCTCAATGTGAAAGAAAAGGTAAAGGAAACTCCATTTGTAAGCAAAAGTGCACAGAAGCTGAAAATTATGCACCACTATTTGAACTGTATGTCATGCTTCTTGCTGAAATTTCGATCTATAACATAGAACAAAACAAACAAAAAGAGAGCAATTGATGCTCAAAGTTGGAGAGAAGAAGGAGTACCCACCAATTTGAAGTTTTCTTGATGAACCCAAAATCTTCTTAGTACCAAGCTTTTTAGAGAAATTTCCAACAAAATCTACAATATTAGTGCTCAATCCTTCAAGAAATGATGTTAGAATCAAGAAATTTTGAGAAAAAGTGAGTGGGTAAATGAGGGTTTGGAGAGAGGATGAGAGAGAAATGAGTGTGTTGTATTTTTGTAAAAGAGAAATGAAGAGGAAAGGGGTTGATTTGGGGTTTTAAGGTGCTGGACATGAGCTGGCATTGCGGCGTGGGTTGGGGGGTGCCGCGGCGTGAGCTGAGGGCTGTGTGTGCTGGCACACTGTGCGCTGCAGCGAGCTAGGCCTAGGCGCGAGTTAGTCCTGGTTCTAAACAAAACATCTTATTTGTGAAAAAAATAAAATAAAATAAATAAAAATAACCTTTAAACTAAGAATTAGATCGAATCAAATTAAAAACTAAAAATTTGAAATAAACTTAATTGAAAACAAAACAAACAAAACAAAAAAATATATAAATAAATAAATACATACCTTTGTGGTGTGGTCAATGTGAATGAACCGGATCTATAAGTGGGATGTCTTCCACTTCCGGATCTTGCTTATCGATTAAGATTTTATGGCATTGACCATTTACTTTAAAAATTCGACCATTTCTAATGTCATCTATTTCCACCGCCCCATTTGCAAAAACATTTTTTACTATAAAAGGACCAGTCCACCTCGACCGAAGTTTTATTGGATGCTTATGGAGTCTAGAATCGTATAAGAACACCCAATCATTAGGCTTGAATGTTTTCCTCAAAATATTTTTATCTTGAAACACTTTCATCTTTGCCTTATAGATTTTAGAGTTCTCATAAGTATCATTTATCAACTCCTCTAACTCGGTCAACTGAAACTTCCTAAGCTTACCCGCCTCTCCTATGTCAAAATTGAAAGACTTGATGGCCCAATGAGCTCGATACTCGAGCTCCACAGGTAAGTGGCAAGGCTTTCCAAAAACAAGCCTATAAGGTGACATACCTAAGGGAGTTTTGAAAGCTGTACGGTAAGCCCAAAGCACATCAACTAGTCTTAAAGACCAATCCTTGCGATCCGGGTTGATCGTTTTTTCTAGAATTTGTTTAATTTCCCTATTTGCAAGTTCTACTTGTCCACTTGTCTGAGGGTGGTAAGCTGTAGAAATCTTATGTAACACCCCATATTTTATCATCAAAGCTTCAAAGAAACGGTTGCAAAAATGTGTACCTCGATCACTAATTATAGCACATGGTGCACCAAATCGAGATAACACATTTTCTTTGAGAAATTTAATTACTGTTCTATTATCATTGCGTCGGCAAGCTGCTGCCTCTACTCATTTTGACACGTAATTTATTGCCACAATGATATATTGATATCCGAAGGAAGGAGGAAGGAGGAAATGGTCCCATAAAATCAATGCCCCAACAATCAAAGATTTCAATCACTAAAATTGGGTTTAAGGGCATCATATTACGATGAGACACAGCTCATAACTTCTGACACTTTTCACATGAGTGACAATAGATGTTTGAATCTTTAAACAAGGTAAGCCAATAAAATTCACACTGCAAAATTTTTGCAGCGGTTTTTTTCATTGAAAAGTGGCCTCCACAAGCTTGGGAGTGACAAAATTCCAAGACGCTGGCAATCTCTTCATTAGGGATGCACTGTCTTAAAATTTGGTCAGGGCAGTGCTTGAAAAGACAAGGGTCATCCTAATAAAAATTATGTACCTCATTCAAGAACTTCCTCTTGTCTTGAACGCTCCAGTCTATTGGTATCTCACCAATAGCCAAATAATTTACGATATGAGCAAACCATGGTAGAGAAGTAATAGAGAGTAATTGCTCATCAGGAAAATCATCCTTGATTGGCATGTCATCAGAGGTGTCCTCAAATGTGAGCCTTGAGAGATGGTCAACCACTGCATTCTCTACTCCTTTCTTGTCTTTGATGGTGATGTCAAATTCTTGTAAGAGTAGGATCCACCGTATTAGTCGTGCCTTTTTTTCGTTTTTACACTACTGGCTTCCTCGTATGATGCCATTCTAGGAACTATTTAGGACAACTCAAATTTTTGTGAGTAATAAAATCTAGGTTCAATATTTCAAATACTAAAAAATCTATATGAATAAGATTAACACAAATAAACTCAATTAATAACTATAACGTATCTTATTTGCATAAAAGAAAATACATATCAAAGTTAAGTACCATACAAACTACCGCCTAAGACAAACTTCAATAAGATATTAAGTATTCTAAAACCTTGTAATAATGAGATATTTGTTTTTGTTACTTTATTATTTTCCCTTTTAAACGTTTTATTTAAAACAATTTATCAACAAATCTGTTTATAAAATAAAATAGTATGTGTTTGATGATTATAACAAATTTGAAATTGAATTGAAATTGCAAATGAATTAAGACAGAGTTATGATTGAAAACAACGAATTATTTTCTTACAATAACAATAATTATTTATAGAATGGATAAGTAACATATTGATTTAATTTTTTTTTTTTTTTGTAAAATTGATGTAACAATTATCTTTTTATTTTTTTAATTTTTAAATAAAACATTCAATAAATTTACTATGAAATAGATATCAAGCCTAGATTTAATCAAAAAATTTAAAACATTTGTGAAACTATTTAAAATAATTTCAAAAGAGTTTAAAACCATTATTATTTAACAGATTAAAATATGTTGATAAGGTAATCTTTTAATTTTAATAAATATGAAAAAGAAACTATTTTTTTCTAAACAGGTCTATTTTAAATTAAATCTGAAACAATGATGATATAAGAATAATATAAATAATAAAACATATATTATTGTATTGATAAACAATAACTACAAGTCAATTAATTATTAATAATAACATATATTGATTAATAATTAATAATTAATATTAATGTTGATAATAACAATAAAAATTAAACAAAAAAAAAAACAAATCTTCTATGGACTTATGAGTTAATGAGTAACTTGTATTTAGAAACCAAATTGTAGAAAAAGTTACACCAACCTAGTCTCTTATTTGTTCTTACAACTTTTGGTTACTGATGTAGTGAATAATTCACTCTCCAATAGCCTGGCGACACGTGGATAACTCCCCTCCAATGACCGGATGACACGTGGCTACATCAATAACAAGCACGTGGTAGAGCAGATGATGAAGACGTAATCATTCACAGACTTCTCACACACAAGAATAGAAGCAACATTTCAGGGACTGCGCTGTCCTTGAACATGCGACAAGACCTTTTGCTAGAAAAGCGGGATCTTAGGGATCACGTCATCCCGAGAACATGATCAACTTGCCCTCTGAACCACTATAAAAATCCTAAGGTAAGTAGATCTAAACTGAATTCAAGTTCATCACTGAAACACTAATATCATAACCCTCTCCAATTTCTCAAAACTTTGAACTGACAAAGGCATCAGAGAGTCTTCAAAGGCACCACCCCCGCTTTCATCTGGTGACTCTTTAGTTCATCCCTCTTTCTTTGTGCAGACCGCGGAATCCTGGACCTCCAACTCAACAGCAGATTTTCAGCACCAACAGATTGGCGCCGTCCATAAAAACAACCAATCTCTTGCTAACCAGTAGAAGCGAAGAAATCTAAAGAACTCATTTGTTGCCATGTCGCCCAGAAACACCATCAGAAACATCGGCAAGAGAGTCGCCGGAACTAGTGCTGCACCTACACAAAATAGTACCCACAACCAGCAGTCTGACTCAAGATTCCTTGCTATGTCTGAACACAGGACCTCTGGTGCACGAAGATCAACCCGCTTGAAAATCTCTGAGGAGCCGCCTCGACACATCCTGCTATTCCAATGATTCTAGCGCAGTTCCTAGAGCTCTCTCGTTTAATGACGAACCTGGCCGTCGAAGTCCGGAGAAGGGGTAGACAGCCCTCGCCCCCATCTCTTCACCGCTCTCCCAAGCAAACTAGCCCTCCTAGTGACGGGTTCCCCATCGATAATCGTTCCATTGTGGAGTCTTCGCCACCTCGTGCCAATAAATCTAGAGGAGGCTCCTCCTCTAGAAGCAACCTTGGCCTAGCCAAACGGGTTGAGGAGATGGAAGAAAATATTAATGAAGCCTTCAAACTCCAAAATCATAATGTCCTGGATGAACTCAGTGTCTACGACCCACCATTCACACAGGAAATTCTCGAAGCTCTGCTCCCACCAAATTTTCGGATGCTACAAATCAAGCCTTATGACGGCTTGGTATATCCCTTGGACCACCTACAACATTACAAGACTACCATGATGCTGCATTGGCACTTTGATCCAGTCATGTGTAGACTGTTTCCTTGACACTTGAAAAAGTTGCCGATACATGGTATTCCCGATTGAAGCCAGAAACCATCGGTACTTTCAAAGAGCTCAACTACGCCTTTGCCTCTCACTTTCTCAATAGTAAAGGACCTAAGAAGACCTCAAAGATCCTATTCAACATCATTCAGCATCGAGGGAAGAGGCTTCGAGCCTACATTTCAAGGTTCAACGCTGCTGCTTAGGAGATCCCTGACCTCAATCCCAATGTTCAGATGCTGGCATTCAAAAATAGACTAAGATCTGGAATCTTTAGCTCCAAGCTCACCATGCAACCACTAAAAGACATGAACAAGGTCTTGACCCAAACAGAGAAGTACATGCTAGTAGAAGAAGATCAAGCTTTTCAAAGAGAAAGAGAATGAGAAACGGAGAAGAATAGGAAAGACATCAAAGACCCTCACGGTGGAACGACAAAAAAACCCCACCATGAGGGTAGATATAAGGCCACCACCCATTTTAAAAGTTTCACTCCTCTTAACACATCTAGAACCAATGTCCTGATGCAGTTCCAAGACAAAGCAATCCTTCAATGGCCCCCAAAGCTGCAATGCCTCAACGGAGATCAGAGCAAGTGGTTTCGATTCCATAGAAACCATGGGTACAATACTGAGGAATGCCGCACTCTGAAACAATAGATTGAGGCCCTTATCAATCAAGGGCACTTGAAGGAGTTTACCGAATCATAGCAAGAAAGAATTCTTGATCAATCTAGTAGGAGTCCTAAACGTCCCTCTAATTAGAACTGAAACATCAAACTCCTTGGAAGAATCCGAGGCCGAACCGAGGAGAACTTAACCAAGGAGGACAAGAAGTCAAAGTCACTAGAATTATCAAAACAATCTATGGCAGGTTAGCCGCCAGAGGAAACTTGGGGCAGAACAGAAAAGTATACGCTAGGTCCATGGCCTACATCGGCGGGCCTTATAAGAGAAGGAAGACAAACAAAATGATCTCTTCATTGAAGATGATCTAGATAGAGTGCAAACCCCACACGATGATGCCACAGTAGTCTCCCTTCTTATAGCTAACCACGACGCCAGATACATCTTGGTGGATAACGGGAGTTCGACAGACATCTTATTCTATGATACTTTTTAGTAGATGAAGTTGAATGATAGCCAGCTAGAGTCGATCTTCGCCCTACTGTATGGCTTCTCAGAGGCTCCGGTGTTGGCAAACTGCAGCATAGTTCTCCTGATCACCGCGGGGACGGCTCCATGAACTACTACTATGCATACTACTTTCTGGTAGTCAAATGACCGTCGTCCTACAATGTGATTCTCGATAGACCCATTCTCAACAAACTGAATGCAGTTGTTTCCACCTACCATTTGAAAATAAAGTTCCCCACTGATGATGGAGTGGGTGAAGTTAAAGGAAACCAGTTGGTCTCCAGTTTATATTATTTGAATGCTGTAAGAGGAGGAAAAAGAACCGAGGCCTTACCCTTCGAAGTGGAAGACTTTAGAGATGAGGTAAAAACCCCACGTGGCCGACCCATGGAGGAGTTAACCGCTGTCCCACTTGGTGAAGACATCTCCAGAACATTCCAAATTGGCTTCGGTCTCCCCGAGGATCTCAAAATATCCCTCATCTCTCTTTTACGGAGTAATCAAGACTTGTTTGCGTGGTCAACCTCGGATATGCTTAGGATCAGCCCTGAGGTCATCATGTATTGGCTAAATATGGACCTGAGCCATAAGCTAGTCATTCAGAAGAAGAGGTCATTCACCCCCCAGTGGTAAATCGCCATCAAGACTGAAGTTGATAAGCTACTCATAGCAGACTTTATCCGGGAGACGAACTATCCCGATTAGGTATCCAATATGGTGATGGTCAAAAAGCCCAACGGCAAGTGGCAAATTTGCATTGACTTCACAGACTTGAACAAGGCATGCCCAAAAGACAACTTTCCTTTGTCGTGGATCGATCAGATGGTTGACACCACCTCGAGGCATGAACTTCTAACTTTCATGGATGCTTATTCTGGCTATAACTAGATCTGCATGCATAAGTTTGACCAGGAGAAAACAGCCTTCATCATGGACCAAGGGTTGTACTGTTACAAAGTCATGCCCTTCAGGCTAAAAAATGTCAAGGTAACCTATCAGAGGTTGGTGAACAATATCTTTTGCACGTAGATCGAAAGAAATATGGAAGTTTATGTGGACGACATGTTGGCTAGGAGTGTCAAAGGCAAAAACCACAACTCCAACCTAGAGGAGGCATTCAAGGTGCTTCAGATCACCAGATGAAGCTGAACCCCACAAAGTGGGCATTCGGAGTCACTAGGGGGAAGTTTCTTGGTTTTATGGTCACCCAAAGAAGAATAAAAGCTAACCCATAAAAGATCGAGGCTATCCTCAGTATGACCCCTCCTCGGACAATAAAGGAAGTGCAAAGGCTGACAAGGCATATAGCGACACTCAGTCGTTTCTTGTCGAAATCTACAGAGAAATGCCTCATCTTCTTTAGAGCAATCAAGAAGGTAAAAGACTTTGCCTGGATTGAAGACTATCAAAAACCCTTTGAGGAGCTGAAGGAATATCTGAGTTTTCCCCCACTTTTAACCAAATCTGTCACGAGAGATGAACCCTTCCTATATTTATCGGCTGGGCAGGAAGTAATGACCTCCATTCTGATTCAGGAAAATATGGGTGTCCAAAAACCCATGTACTATGTTAGCAAAATCCTTCATGATGTAGAAGTATGGTACCTCCCGATAGAAAAGATGGCGTACGCTCTCCTAATCACAGCGCGGAAGCTTCGGTCGTATTTCTAGGCACACACCATCATCCTCTTAACAGGTCAGCCACTGAGACAAGTGCTTCATAAGCCGCACGTCTCGAGGAGGATGGTTACGTGGTCCATAGAGCTCGAGGAATTCGACATCCAGTACAATCCCCGAAAGGCCATCAAGGGTCAAGCCCTCGCAAATTTCGTTGTGGAGACAACATTCTAGGAGAGCCTGAACAAAACCTCATAACAAGAGATAGCCGATTAAATTCCACAGTGGACCTTTCATGTTGATAGCTCTTCCAACAACACCGGAAGTGGGACAGGTGTAATACCCGTATTTGTAAAGAAATAATTTAATAAATATGACATCAAGTTAATATAATATAATATATATATACGCGAAAGATTTAATTTTTATAAAAAAATTCTTTTGGAAAAAAGCAAAAAAAAAAAAAAAACATGGTAACACTTGGAATCCAAGTGTTACCAAAAGAGAAAGATTAAATGTTGTGTATCACTGCATGATATACAGCAAAAAAATGAAACGGTGGGGAGCGGAAAATTTATATATATATATATATACACACACACACAGACACACACACATACACTTTGTTCTTTATTTTAATTATACTTATCAAATCCTGATTGGTTTTCTTCCTTCTACAATTCAAACTACTCTATTTCTCTAAACACTTGGGGACCGAAAGAAATGTTGAAAGAGTAAAATTTTGAAGGGGTTTATAGGAGAATTTTATAGAGAGTCACGGAAAGCTCTAAGAAAAATAGAAGGTAATAACATGAAGTTTATTTTTGAAATTTAACATACATGAAATTTTTCGAAATTCAATGTGGGAATTTTCAAAGGCTATGAATTATGAAGGAATTGAAGAATAAATTAGAAATTTTAATATAAATATTATGTCACGTGTTGACGATCAGCAACCGGGGGAAATTGCTGAGAGGAGCAAGAAGGGCAAGGAGGTGATCCACGGGTAGCTCTATGTGCTACGTGGTGAGTTAGATTTACTTTAAGTAATCAAGATAAATATGAAATATGTAGTGATAGTATTTGAATAAATCATTAATTTATGATTTGAAGAAAGATGAAAGTTGGTTGATGGGTATCATAGAAATAATTGATATGTAGAGAATTATTATATAGGAAGTAATATTATTAGAATAATGAATCGAATTAATAATGAAGGTGATAAATGAAATTCTTGACGAGCTATGGTTGATGATCTGATATGATATATGAGGAGAAGAATTTAGTGAAACTGATCCAAAAAAAAAATAATTTGAGAAAAAGCAGGATAGTTAATTTGAACGTCTAAATGTATGCTTGTTTTTGTATTATTGTTTATATGATTCATACCATTATTCATATGCATATGCATGAAATAAAAGAACTGGAAAGGCAACCAGTCTAAATGGAAATAAAAGAACCGGGAGGGCAGTCGGTCTAAATGAAAACAATGACAATCGGTATATGCTGGAAATAAAAGAACCGGTAAGGCAGTCGGTCTAAATAAAATAAAAGAATCGGGAGGGCAGTTAGTCTAAGCTAAAACATGTCGATATGTGGGAAGACGTTCTCAAGTACATTTGTTTTAAATATTTATTTTATTATTGAGATGCTAAAGTGCTATTCATGATTGTAATTTTTTTATAGATGAATGAGTCTCACAAAGAGACAATTATGCTGAGAAGAAAAAATGAAAAAATGAAATGATGAGAATTATCTAGGTGATTGATTATATGATATGAATCTCATCATGAGGTAATTATGAGATAGAATTGATAGTCTCAAGATGATGATTAATTATATGAGAATAAGAGATTTATAAAGGATGGAGATTTGATATGAGTTGTGATAATATAAAGTTATTATCAAATATATATGAGATATAGATGAATGAATATTAGAAGACTAATTATACAAACTGAATACTTCTAGTAAGTTTAATTCACTAAGCTTGTGAAGCTCACTCTTCATTGTTCAATAATTTCAGGTAGCTGGCAGGACAGATAGAATTGTGAACGGAGTTTCAGATTAAATCATTTTCTGTAAGCCACGTGGTTCACATCCTCAAACATATGGAAAGAAAAAAAATATTGTAAATATTCATGCATAATATGTGGTATATAATGTTCAATTGAAATCTGAATGATGTATCTCCCCTGTTGAGTGCTGAGGATTGATCTATGTAAATAATTGTAGTTGGTATTTTTTTATTGTTGCATATATGTGTTGTACTGAGATTTTCAAAATGTGATAACACCGTCTCAAGGGTGGCCAACCCGGGACGGATCGTTACATTGGGCTCATCATTTTCCATCCGGATGGATTTTTCATTAAATATGCCTTAAGGTTCTGGTTCAGAACTTCCAATAATGAAGCAGAATATGAGGCATTATTCGTCAGAATGAAGTTGGCAAAATCGATGGCTGTTGAAGCCCTGGATATGTACAACGACTCGCAACTAGTGGTAAATCAGATGAACGGTGAGTTCGAGGAACGAGGGGAGAAGATTTTTCATACCTTAAGAAGGTTAGAGAACTCATCGCCGCATTCAGAGTGTTCCAGATAACTCAGGCTCCTCGGGTAAAGAACTCAAAAGCTGATGCTCTAGCCGGACTCACCTCATCTCGACAGACTAAGCTAACCCAAGTCATTTACCTTGAGACTCTCATCGCCCCGAGCATCGATAAAGTACATGTGCTGCAAGTGACCGAAAGAGAAACCTAGGCAGACCCAATCCTCCGGTATTTACGTGATGGTCAGCTACTTGAGCAGAAAAATGAAGCTAGGAAACTTATCTCTCGTACTTCCCGATACGCAATCATAGATGAACAGTTATACAAAAGAGGTCTTACGACGCCTTATTTGAAGTGTCTTAGGCCTACCGAGGCCAATTACGCTCTTTGGGAGGTTCACGAAGGGGTATGCAAAAATCACCTAGGAAGTGGGGCTTTAGCCTTCAAAGAATTCCGTCAAGGGTGCTGTTGGCCCTAAATGCAGAGAGATGACGTAGAATTAGTCAAGAAGTGCAGAAGCTGTCAACAATACTCTCTTGTGCCCCACAAGCTGACGAACCCTCTCACCTCGATCACAAGCCCACTTCCCTTCACCATGTGGGGTATACATCTCTTTGGTCCTTTCACTAGGGCACCCGGCCAGAGAAAACATCTTATCGTAGCAATAGATTACTTCACAAAGTGGGTAGAGGCGGAACCACTTTCTAGTATAACAGATCATCAAGCTCAAAGTTTTGTTTGGAAGTCCGTAGTGTGTCGATTCGGCATACCTCGGATACTGGTCACTGACAACGGCAAGCAGTTTGACAACACTCAGTTCAAGGCATTTTGCGAAGAGCTTCACATCGAGCATCGATTCTCTTCCGTAGAATATCCACAAGCTAATGGGTAAGCCGAGGTGACCAACTAGACACTTCTAAAGGACATCAAGAAAAGATTAGAATAAGCTAATAAGCAATGGATCAACCATCTTTCGAACATACTATGGGCCTATTAAACCATCACTCGGACACCCATAGGAGAAACTCCTTTCTTTATGACGTACGGGTCCGAAGCAGTCATCCTCTTAAAGATTGGGGTGCCTATGTTAAAGAATTTCGAGCGAACTAACAACGAAGAAGCCTTGCGGATGAACCCTGATCTTATAGGCGAAGCTCATGATAAAGCTCATATTCGATAAAGAGAGAAGCTTTAAGCTACGTGATCTCGTTCTACAAAAAAAAAATGAACTGTCTCACCCTCGAGAAACGAGGAAGCTCGTCCCAAATTGGGAAGGCCCGTATCGCATCAAAAGAGTTTACCGAGCCAGCACTTTCAAGCTTGAAGAGTTGAATGGCAAGCCCATCCCTCACACTTGGAACATGGAGAACCTTTGCAAATTTTATCAATAGTGTACGCCATTCGAGTTCCATGCTTCACATAAATGTAACTTGTGAACACCTCGGTAATCAATGAAAAAACCCTCATTTTCCAAGTTATCTCCTCTCAGCCTCTCTCACCAATAACAATAAAAAGTATTAAGTTTACAAAGGGTGACAACGTGAAGGAAAAAACTAGAAATTTCATTAAATAATATGGTTACGAGAAAAGGGAGGCACTATCGGCCTTAGTCTACAAAAAGAAAAGAAAGAAGAAAAAGCTCCAAGTCCTCAAGGGTCGACCTCCTCTTCGGACGTAGCCTCTGTTACCGCATCACTCGACTGGGCCTCTTCCTCACCTCTAGATCCACCCACAATGACCCCGTCCTCGTCCTTCAAGGCACCAATCTCGAGGGCCAAGAAGTCAACTTGAGGGTAGAGCACCTCAGCTTTCCTCTTAGCCTCCAAGAACCCCTTAAAGAATTAGAGCCCGACCTTCTCCTCCACGGTTTCTCGATAGAAAGAGGAGTTTTTGAAGCCAGCTAGGGCCTCCTCCATAGCCCTCCTCACGAGCTCCTCCATCTCCCCCCTCAGCTTATGCTCGAAGACCATGGTAGCATCTCTTTCTTTGCGCATGACCTCCTTCTCCTCCACGGCCTCAGCCCTGGCTCAGTCCGCACCCTCTTAGCTCAGGCAAACTCCTTCCAAAGAACCCTGCAGCTACTGGATGAGCCCATAGTTGTCATCTAGCTTTCATTAGCACCGGGTCAGCCTCTCACCCATATCCATGAACCGGTGCAACAGCATCCCATGCACCATGCTCGACTAAAACAAAAAGCAGGAGAATAAGCTACCATGAAGCAGAAAAAACTCGCAATAAAAGTTCAAATGAGAAAACACTCACTTGGGAAGCCAAGACCTTGGCCACGGAGTAGAGGCCTTCAATCAACTTCCTCGAGAGCTCGATCACATCGCGTAGAGGGATCCCCAAGACGAAGTGCTTCCGAGCGACCTTGAGGTGAGCAAAGACTGAGCCATCCGTCTTTATGCCCTAATTGGGCATAAAGACTCCGACCTCAAAAGGAGCTCTCTGGGATGAGGAAAAGGGTCGTGTCTGCTCGGGTAGATATATCCCTCCACTCAGATGAGGGCTCGGAGGGGTTCGAGGTCTCGACTCCAATAGGGATGGGAGATGGAGCCCGCGGCAGCTTCCTCGACCCTTAGGGCTGTGCAGGCTGCTTCCCAGCTTGAGCAACCCTCTTCCACTCTTAGGACATCTTCTTCGCTCTCTCCTTGACTTTGGCTATGGCTTCCATCTCTACTCAGCAAAAAACACAACTATAAGTAACAAGAAATAAAGAAATTATTAAATTATTAAAATATAAAGCAGCTAAGTGTATACCACTCTCTAAGGTCCCCTCAGGACAATGAGGGTAGAGGTCGCGCTTCGCTAGCTCCTTGTTATCATTTAAGACCCCCACGACAATGAGTGCGGTAACCATAGCCTTCAATGTCTCTTGCTCGTGGTGCAGGAGGTGCAATTTCTTGCACTTCCCCGTACAGTCCACACTCCAAGATAGTGGAACCTCGAAACTCTTCTCACTTTGGTCGTAAAAGAAGGCTTTCTTCCACTGCTTGATAGAGGAGGCTTTTTTTTTTCAGCAGCCCCTTCCTGGTTCTGGAGCTAATCACGACCCACACATGTTGGCTGTGCTTGCTAATTTAGAAGTGGGCTTTAAAAACATTAGGTTCATTAGCCCCTTCACGTCCAAGCAAACGCAGATGAACACCATGATTAGACGCATATAATTAGGCACCAGCTAGCACAATGCTATGTTAAAGAACCTCAGCACTGAGCAGAGGAAAGGTCAGAGTGGGAATTTGAGCCCGATCCTCATGTGCTGTTCATAAACAAATATCTCAAAGAGAGCTTTGCTCGAGCGAACATCTCAAGCCCTCTCCCCAACACCAGTGTTCCTCAGGGTGTACTTTTCTAGGAAACGGTACATGTGCATGATGACCTCGAGCTCCTCTTCCTCCAACTTATTTGGCATAAAATTTTTAGTGAATAACCATTGCACCCTCTCCTCCACCCTCATATCCCCCCTTAGCTCAGCTAAAACATTATCTACCTCATCCTCATCCTCAGAAGAAGAATTCTTTTCCTCCTCCTCATCCTCAGAAGAAGAATCCTCTTCCTTCTCCTCTTCTTCTCCCCCAGCCCCATAGGGAACTATTGCCAATAGGCCCTCTCGAGTGTTGTCACTCCCTAAGGATTCACCCTCACTAAAGGCTCGGCCTAGACCCATAGCCTCGTTCAGTTCCCTAGACAGTTCATAGTTGTCCTCACTACCACTACCACTACCACTACTAGGCCTAGAACGAGAAAGGGAAAACTCACCAAAGGTAGATCCTCATCGAAACTCCAAGCACTTCAAACCCAAAGGCAGGTCCCTTATTGCTCACTCCTTGATCCTCCCCACGACAAAAAAGCTCTCAAACTCTAGTAGACTCCGAGGGCTCTTAATCTCTAGCTGACTCCGAAGGCTCTCAAAATTTCTCTCTGAATGCAAATGAAGTGAAGTGAAGAAAAAAAAGGAAACTCCTCTCTTATATAGAAGCTTGGGCATGATTAACGAGGGAAATTAACTCCTCCTCAGCTGTAAAGACACGACGTTTGGCATAACCAATGTGTCGTTACACTTCCCAAGGCTACAGAAGGTGTACCATCAAGGGCGTGCACCGTCATTACACTCCCCGAAATGACAGCGCACGCTCCAACGTTTAATGACCCAGCATTTAATGTTCTAGAACGGACCAATGCTCCAATATTGAATGTCTCCACAGTGGATTCTGGAACAGCCTAAATGCTTCTCTATAGGCCCAAAGCAAAAAAGCTTTCCATGGGCCCAAAGCAAAAAAGCCTTCTATGGGCGCAAAGAAAAAAATCCTTCTATGAGCCAAAGGCAAAAAAGTCTTCTATGAGCCCAAGAAACCGTGCAGGCCCACTCCTCGTCGAAGATCTCCAAGGCTAAGCGTTTTGACTCCGGCTCAAATGCTCAGTCCCATGTCTCCAAGTCTGAGCATTTTGATGGCTACTTAAATGCTCGGTCCCACATCTCTAAAGCCAAGCATTTTTACTGGTGCTCAAATGCTCGGTCCCACATCTCCAAGGTCGAGCATTTTGAGTGCTTCTCAAATGCTCGGTTCTACGTCTCCAAGGCTGAGCATTTTGACTATTGCTCAAATGCTCGATCCCACGTCTCCAAGACTGAGCATTTTGACTACTTCTTAAATGCTTAGTCCCGCATCTCCAAAACCAAGCATTTTGACTGCTTCTCAAATGCTCGGTCCCACGTCTCCAAGGTCGAGCATTTTGACTGCTGCTCAAATGCTCGGCCAATGTCTCCAAGGCTGAGCAGTTTGATTGCTGCTCAAATGCTCGATCCCATGTCTCTAAGACCGAGCATTTTGACTACAACTCAAATGCTCGGTCCCATGTCTCCAAGGCTGAGCATTTTGATTAAGGTCTATATGCTCGGTCGTAGGCCTCACAGGCCGAAGCATGCAACCAATAGCAAAAAGCTCGATTATACTTCCTCAAGCACATAAATATACTTAAGGAAGTGGGGGGGCTCTGATGTAGTGAATAATTCATTCTCCAATAGCCTGGCGACACGTGGATAGCTCCCTTCCAATGACCGGATGACACGTGGCTACGTCAACAACGGGCACGTGGCAGAGTAGACGACGAAGCCGTAATCATTCACAGACTTCTCACACGCAAGAATGGAAACAAGATTTCAGGGAATACGTCGTCCCTGAACACGCAACAAAACCCTTCGCTAGAGAAGCGGGATCTCAGAGATCGCGCCATACCGAGCACGTGGTCAACTTGCCCTCTGAACTACTATGAAAAGCTCAAGGTAAGTAGATCTCAATTCAATTCAAGTTTATCATTGAAACGCTAATATCATAACCCTCTCCATTTCCTCAAAACTTTGCATTGACAAAAGCATCGGAGAGTCCTTAGAGGCACCACTCCCATTTCCTCCGATGACTCTTTAGTTCATCCCTCTTTCTTTGCGCAGACCGCGGAATCCCGGACCTCCAACTCAATAGCGGAATTTCAGCATCAACAGTTACATAAGTCCTCTTCTATTATGCATTATAAACCTACGGCTTTGGAGAACATAGCGACATAATGATTGACGAAAACAAAATATTGTTTGGCTTATTTTATCGATTATTTAAATTTTTTATTTAAAAACTGAAAATTTTATTCTCAGGTTTTTTCTAATCATTTATACTTTAGTAAAGAAAAAAATTTCTTATGCTCATCTATTCACTTATATGAGATTTTTTATTATATGCAAAAAAAAATAAAATTAAAACTATAGTATAAAGATTTTTTAGTTTCTTAATAAAAAGTCTCATATGTAACTCTTTTTTTGTGTATATGTTTTGAAGAACTTTGGGGAAAAAAATCTTGATTGAAAACCTTGGCTCACAAGATAATAATTCTGGATCCGTCCTTGCCCATATTGGCAAATATATTGATCAAATTTATTGGCTAAAAATCTACTCTATACTCAATTACCAGCAAGCCGCAATTATTGAACATTATAATACCATTTAAATTTTTTTCTTAAAAAGAAAAAGCTAATTATGTTGTTATCTATGACAATACATCATCAGCATTCATTTACTTTTTGGGAAATTCTACGCCAAATGGAGGACAAATACTCCCATATCCCTTGTTAAAAAGATTCATTTACTTTTTGATGGTATTTTCTTTAATCAAATTTAAAAATTTATAACCAAATATAACCCAGATACTGTAAACTGTAACAAAAACTATGGTGACTTGTTTTATGGCTAGACAAGAAATACAAATAAATCATGAATCAAGGAATCTGTATTCTACATGGTAGCTTAGAGCAGCACTACTGGACTGCCTTGCTTTTTGAACCAAATGAATAGCTAATGTTTTGCTTAGCACCAAAACTGAACAGATTTCTTAGTCATTAATTAATTAATTATTTCTGTCAAATTCAAAACACCAGCTTGTTTTCTTAACAGCAATTAACAAAAAACCTCAAATCAACCAAAATTTTAGCTGAAAGCAAAATAATTTGGATGATATTCTTTATATAAGTATAAAGTAGTATAATAACATGTCTATATTTTAATGTGCTTTTGATAGACAAAATGAGTTGAATAAGATGAAATAAGAGATCTCATCCTACCTCCAAAGCAAAATGATTTTGATATCCCATCCTATCATTCCCTTCATTTTATTCATCAAACATACTTGTAAGATTTAATCATCATATCATCCTCTTGTTCTGTCCACCAAACACACTCTTAAGGAGATCTTAAACAACATTTTGTAACTGGACAATAATGATAAACCTACAACATGTATACTCATCCTTCATGATAACACACCAGAAAGCACAATCACCAATTCATCATCTCTTCAAGGCGTGCCTGGGTGCCTTGTTAGATAGTGACTGACAAAAAAATCGGAGGAAAAAAACAAAAATATCAGAAGAGAATGCCAAGTTGAAATCATTGGCCTAATCAGAAATTGATTATTGTACAAACCACAGCCCATAAACAAAAATACAAGGCATGACAATGGATATCAATCTCAGCCCATCAGACAGCTACAATAAGAAAAATCTCAGGATCCTCATGAAAAGAAACTTTCATTCATGACGCTGTCCTGTGTCATCGATTTGGATTTGTGGTGGATCTATAATATTAACATTACAAGCTGGACAAGAACGATCTTCAACCTTGGAAGTTGTCTATTCAATGCTTTTGTAATATGGTACATGCATTGATAGCTCTGTTTCTTGGTCAGTTCATGCAGTATCCTGTTTAAAAGGTGAAACAGAAATATTACAATAGGCTAGTTAGGAACAAGGCTCATAAAATACCAATATGACAAGAAGTTCAAATGATAAGACCAACCTTGCTCATCTGTGCTAACTCATTGGTTTCTGTCAGTTGTTGCGACCTGCATTACCAAAACTGAAGTTAAAAACATATTCAATTTTCTTCTAAATGTTACATCTACTTTCTGCTAAAAGGTCTGATTGCTAGATAAACAAATTCTAATAAGTACAAAAAATGATGTGATTCTAGTGTAGGGTTGAAGATATTGGAGGGGAAACCACAACCACAACTTGAGGAGGACACTACCAATAGAACGATATTGAAGTCAAGGCCATAAGCAGAGTTCAAAAGGATGCAATCAACAGCTCAAACTAGAGCTTGATTTTGATTATAACAGCACACTTGGAAGTGTTTTAATACATGTGCTTCATGGGTAAATATCATGGATCAAAATGGGGAAGCACAAAGGAATGAGTAAACTATTTCAGTTATGGTGTCAACGCATTCTAACAGAGATTGAAGAATTCAGACACCAAAAAATGGTGTTGATTCATCCAAAAAATGTGGCAACACATTTTGACAGAAAGCTCAAAGCTCAAAATGCTTAAGCCCAGAAAAAAAGTGTGGAAACATTCATTGCTGAAAACTATGACGACTGACTTTTACAAACGGGAAAAAGAGCAATAAATGTACCTAATGGCTATCTCAGATCTCCAACAGCTAGGAGACACCCTTGGCTTTGTATCTGTGCCTCAAGGGTCATTTAGAAGTAGGGAGAATGCACCAAAATGGAAGAATCGTTGATCTGAGCTAAAAACCTTCACACACCTTGTTTTATGCTTTAAATTGTTAAGGAAAGAGGAAAATTTTTGTAATGACTTCACCAAAAAGAGAGTTCTAAAGGCTTGGTATAGCCTTGTGAAAGTTTGTCTTAGGAAAACACTTGTTTTGATGATAAGTTGGCAACAGATCAATTAGCTTGAGAGACCCTTGGTGCAAAGGGAGAAAGGATTTGGTAAAATCCTTGTATAGATTTGAGTGTTGCCCTGTGAAAACACGTGTTAAGATGTGCTAGAACCCAGGAATCTAATGTACAATTTGCGAATAGTAGAAATCTCAAAGAGGAGCCCTAAGTAGTGGATGTAGGCACAAGTTGCAGGCGCACCACTCTAAACTCTGCTTGCAAGATTCTCTCTCTATTCTCTTTATTTCCAACACATTTACATTTGTTTTACATGTTCTTAATATTGATTAAGTAATTGGTGCTTGATTGCTTATTCTCTTCTGCTTTATCTTTTCATATCTTAAGCGTATCTCTCTCTTCCCTTTTGAAGCAGATTTAAATTGATTAAAATTGGTAAATCTTGTCTCTACCTAATTCACTCTTTCCTTAAGTTACATTAGTATCTTTTGGGCCAACAAAAATAATTCTTCAACCTACAAACTTCCACTCAAATAGCCGGTACTCGATCCACCATCTTCAATCCTTACCCCTTTCCTTCCTTGAGAAAACAAATGTCTAAATATATAGAAAAATCCAAGACCAACCTGACTTGTTCCCTACACCGCTACTGTTACTAATCTACTTGGCTTTAACTTATAAGGTATCTTGTAGGGCATCAATTACTATCCCCATGCTTGGAATATTAGTTGGGACATCATGAAGGGAAACGTAAAAAGGGGGAAAAACAAAAGAAGGTGAAAACGGAAAGTTGAAGATTCACCAATATATTTGTTATTTCATGGATTTATGTGACAATACCCTGGAAATTCATAGTAACATACAAAGTTAATCTTTTAGGGTGGATTTAGTATGAGAAAAGTGAGACAAAAGAAAAGTTATAGGATCGAAAACTAGAAAGATAGAAAAGTAGAAAACTGACTTTTTTCCCTCATGTTTAATAGAATGGATAGAAAACTAGAAATAAAGAAAATAATTTTCTCTTTCCTTTGTTTAGAAGAATGAAAAAATGAGAGAAAAGAAAATCCAAATAGTATCAGCTTTACCATTATATCCTTCATGATGTTAATGTGAGAGATATAGAGGATAAATTGATAAAATGATAATCTCATATTTTTCCTTCCCATTTTCCACTCTCCGGTCCTACCAATTTGAGAGGATCGTGATTTGAACATGTAAGAAAAAAACATCAACCCTCTTAGCTTTCTTTTCTCTCACTCTTCTGCTAAAAAAAAGAAATATGCATCACCCACTTTTCTTTCCTCTCACTCTTCTGCTAAACAAGAAAAATGCATTCCACCCACATTTCTCTCCTCTCTTTTCTTTCCACCCGCATTTTTCTCATATTAACAAACCCTTAGTTTTGGTTTAGTTTTAGAACTTATTTAGTTTAGGTGATTTATAGTTATCCGTAACACTACCAGTCTACCAAAGAATTTTAAGTTGCAAGTGTTTAGGTGGGTCTATGGTTTGTAGAAAAGCCTATATAAAGGCTCATACTAGAAATACAGACAGCTTGGAGAATTTCAAAGTAGTAATAAAAAGAGACAATATGTACATAAGCTGGGATATGTTCTAGAAGGCTCCATGTCGTCCATTGTTAGGTATTATCTCAGTTACTGCAGTGGTGTATAATGTAGATTGGTGAGTGAGAGAACAACCTAAATTTGACAAGAGAAAGAGAGATCTTGATGACTGTAATCATTCTCTTCCATAGTTAAAAGAAAATCAATCTGAACAATCCATTAGGAATGAATTGTCCATAAACACTTTGCAAGGCAATCTTATAGTTACAAAATGGGTAGGTAACCTTTGACAATTGGGAAAATCTCTATAAGTCATGGCCGATAAAAAAATGTATCCCAAGGGACACAAAACTAGTTCTCTAAGGAATCAATGTGGAATGCACCAAAACAAAGTAAGGTAGCAAGAGTGCAGATCAAACTTGGAGATAACCTATCTCACTAGCTGTCAAAACAAGACCCTCAAGCCATTCCATGAAATCAAGTGTTAGACCCCAGTACCAAAAGAAATTAATCCATATTTTCCTAATCTTTTTGCACTACTTAGAAAACCAACAAGTTTCTTTAATCTACCATGTTAAATAGTTGTCCATCAAGATTGACAGCTGTAGATACTATATGACTAGTCTCCACACCTGGTTTCCCAAACTCAAATCTGGCATGCAATAAGGTAAATTTCTCAACTGAGGGAATTTAGTGTTTAATAAAACTTCATAAATATTAGCAGTATAACTCAAAGTCAGTTGAGATATTCTGGCTAGTTACTAGTGTCCCTATCATAGACTCAATACTTGGAGCAGATTTCACAAACAAAGTCCTTCCAGTCTTACGTGGTAAGATTGGTGGGAAAGATATGTATGAAAAGAAAATTCAGATAGAGGAGAGGAAGACAAAGGAGAGAAGAGGGAAGAAAGCTTTTTTCTTCATTACTTTCTTTTTTTTAATCAAGAAATATAAAAATAAATAAAATCAGAAAAATTGGCTCAGTTCGGCTCAGAATGCGGCTTGTTTCAGTGAGGATTGTTGATGAGTCTTAAATATTGCATATTTTAGACCCTTAACTTATATTTGTTATGCTCTTAGTTAGTAGTATTTCACTTTATTTTACGTCTTTCTTGTGTTTTGTGTATTTTTACAGGTTTGTGGAGAAAATAAAGCATTTCAGGAGATGTGAAGCTTCTGGAGACATTGCGATCGATCGCACGAGATATGCGATCGATCGCACGAGATATGCGATCGAGCGCACCTGCCTACGAACGAGCGCATGGTCAACATCCTACATCGAAATATTTGAAGTTCAGTCCATCTGTGATCGATCATAGCAGACATGCGATCGAGCGCACATGAGTTCGTGCGCACAAGACATGCGATCGATCGTACCTGCGATCGATCGCACCACACTGCGATCGAGCGCACACGAGCAGTATCCCACATCGAATCTGCAACCCATATTGCTCCGGGTCTTCCCCTATATAAACACCATCTGGCTTCATCATTCAGTGTACAATTCCTGAGCCACTTTGGTGTTTACCGGTGGACGTCTGCCAACATTCTGGTGGATCCCGAAGGCAATGCTATCACGAGGGAAAGCGCCGCCCGTCAGGGAGTGGAATTTCTCCCATGTAAAGTTGTTTATTTATTTATTTTTATTTAGTTGTTGTAGTTTAATGTTTAGTACTTTTATTATGAATTATAGTTTCATAGTTATGAGTGGCTAGACTCTTCAGCTAAGGTTGAAGATGAAGCCCCGCCGTTGTTTGGCGTAGTAGTTCAGATTTGCTTGTACAAATCTGACAATTTTTAGTATAAATGTTCTGTCAATTATTTGAGTTAATCTTATAATTGATTGAGTTTAAATTGTCTGTTGGATTTTCTTTGTGTTTCATCTGATGGATACATTGAATGCTTTTCGATTAAATTGGATTCCCTTTGTGATTTGTTAAGAGCGGATACATTGGGTGCTTTTGGTTTAGTTGGGATATTCTTTGTTTTTGTCTTATAGTTGGATTCACTGAATGTTTTGATAGGCTATATTTTTAGAACATGTATGCTTAACTTCGGTGGGGTGGATTCGGAAACCTTAATGCTTTTTAATTATTAGTTTTTAAATCAATTTAATTTAGTTTTAATTTATTTTGCAATATCATTATGAAATTTGGAACTAGGTTAAAATAGAGTTAGTTTAGATTAAAAATTATATTTTCACAACGCAATTCCCTGTGGATTCGACCTCGCACTTGCACAACACTATACTGCAAACGATTCGTGCGCTTACGAGTAATTTAAAACTCACAACAATTGTGGCACAGAAGTGGCTAGGAAGCTGCTTAGGTGTGGTTTAGCACTTTAGCTTAGAAAAAAGGCTCGTCCTAAATGAAGACTACACACACTTACCAGTGCATGTGGTGCGTGAAACTAACTGGAGGTGAGTTGGGTGTTTTGACTTTGCAGGTTGGCTGGTTGGTAGCCACTGAGTTCAAGCACGGTCTCAAGTAAATTTAGTGATCAGGATGACAAAGATCTGAAAGGGGCAGAGATTAACGAGATTTGTGGTCTGAAGACAAACGTCGTCCAAAGAATGACTGGGAGTTCATGGGTGAACAGATCGAAAGTGTTAAGAGTGTTTAGGACTTTAGGGACCATTCATGCTAGTGATGGTCGGAGATAGGTGATTTTAAGTGGTTTGATTTGTGAAATTTCGAATGAAGTTTGAAGAAGATTATGATGGCGGACGGTTGTGAGATTTCACAGTACCAGCAAGCTCTGAGGGGGTTGGGGCAGTCAGTGCACAGTGAAGGCAGCCGCACAAGTAGGAAAGTATCCTGTAGAGGCATGTGCAGTTCAAAGAGTGGCAAAAAAGTATCATTGGGGACTTAACAATGGTTCAATTGTAGGCATATCGAAGTTTGTTGTTAACTTGTGATACCAATTTATTTAAGACAAGAAAAAATCTAAAGGGAGAAGAGGAAGGAGAATGAGATAAAAGGGATGAAAGGGGAGGGAAACATAAAAATTTGGGAAAGGAATAGAAAAGAAAGAGGGAGAAAAGAAGAACAAAGAGAGGGGAGAAACCAAAATCAAAAATTTTATTCCAAATCCAAGTCTACTCCAAAACCTTATTATTGGTGTGCTATATATAAGTACAAATTCACTCGCAAGTATGGAAATAAAATCCTAAATCATAGAATATTCTAAACTTAAAGATCCCTGACAATATCCCTGATAATGTAATTTTTTTAATTAAAAAATACATGTTTTCCTTTGTAAAATGAAGTGAAATGATTAGGATTTCGACTTTATTCATTCATGTAAATCTAACACTAATTCTTCTGAGATTCAGGGAGAGTACGGTTTTATTTTCCTCATCTTTTAAGCTCAAACCTGTTGCTTTTCACTTATCGATTTATTTCGCATACAACAAGAACAACACACAATGATTGTAAGTTAACAAAAAAACACATAAGCTAGTTAGCCTTCTTTAATAGAACATTTGTTCATTGTAAACCCATTTAATATAGCATTAATGGCTAGAAAAATTCAAAGAAAGTTGAACACTGCTACAGGCCCACCTGACACCCTCTCAAAAAGACGACAGAAAAGAGGGGGAAAAACTCAGAATAGTCATTCAATATGTGAGCCAACAGTGAATATATTCTATCAGAACCCAAATTAAGTCTCAGAAAAATTACCATATTGAGGTATGACTGATACCAAGCCCATTACAGGTAAGTATCATTCCCTTAAATCTGGCAAGATATTCCTGTATTGCAATTGCAGAATGACCCAGATTATCAGTATGCAGCATCAGTGAGTTATACGACAGAGGAAAATTCTAGATTTGGCGATGTCATAAAATTCCTTACCCGCAAAGTATACTTGTCAATCTCATGAATTCCAGTTAAATCATATTCAATGCGTTTAGCAGGATCACTCAACACTGCGAAAGACATGAGAAAACATTCATTGAACAACACTAAACTACATTACCTTAAGAGAAAATTCCGCATGACCTAATAGCAGTACTTAAATGACACCACAATGTGACATGACTTTATAACAAAGGGGATGGATGGCGATTCAAGAACATACTCAACATATTCACTGACAAATTATCTTGGTGTACGAAGACGCAAGTTCTGCTTTATAAAGAGTGGAAGCAGATCTCACAAGCTGAAATAATGGTTAACCAATGAACATACTAGAAAGTTATTTGCAGAATAACACTCAGACATTCAAAAGTCAACACAGTTCAAAACCTTCATATCTTAGTCCTAGCTGACCAAGGATTGTCAATGAAAGCAAAATTCATGGATTATACAAGGAATCTTAGTACTTCTCACTCTATGCCCTTGTTGAATTCTAAATGATCATGTAAGTGCACCACCACTAAGCTGCTTGGATTGATGCAAAGCAAAGCAACATGCATTGTAGGGCATAGAAGATGGGAAATCTTGTGCTTGTCCTCAACAGAATTACCAAAAAAAAAAAACATAATTACCATTATAAGCTTCATTAATCTCTTGGAACTTTGCAGTAATAGCACTATCACCCTTGTGTTTATCAGGATGCCACTTCTATGAATAGACAGCAATATCATGAAAATGTCCTTAGTCAACCACAATTTTATTTTGAAAAGAACGATTATAATAAAAAATAAAGAAATGTAAAAACTCATCAAAGAAGCTTCTCAGAAAAAGAAGGATCACTAACCAGTGCAAGCTTTCGATAATTCAATCTGATCTTCTCATCAGTTGCATCATAATCAACCTCCAAAACTTTGTAGTAATCCTTGAAAGAAGTGGAAGTTCCTCATCAGATATACATCAAACTAGACCAACCAAGGCTTAATAAAATGAGTAGTGATGTGAATACAAGCTTACATGTTAGCACACACAAACCATAATCAGATGGATCCTATTAAGAGACTTCACATCTAAAATTCAACCACATAATGTGATTGGATTTTTTTACCATAGTACTAGTTATATACTTTCAGAATTATGTTATGCTGGTGGCAAAAGATGAAGAAATAAAGAAAGGTTAAGTACAAACAATTAAACCCTTTTCTTTTGATTATTTATCTAATCCTTTTTCTGCCACAGAAACTTCCCCAAATGGAATAAGGCCTCGTTTGATTTGAACAAGGAATTGAATAGAATTAATACTCTAAAATTGAAGCTTGAGATAGATTGAGAGAATGAGATGATGGTATTTTTATTGGTAAAGTATGTTCTCATTCCCAAAGGAAAGGATTTGGAATACCACTTAAATTTGGCAATCCTATTCCTTTCCATTGGGCATGAGACATCATATTTTACCAATAAAAATGCCAACACCTCATCCCCTCAAGCTTCATTTTTATAGAATTTAATGCTATTCCATTCCCATTCAATTCCTTGTGCCAAACCAAACAGGCTCTAAGACTAATGAGAATTTATCCCTTGTACACAACCATATCATGGAAAACACCACCTTCATCCACAGCATTCTGTTCATATGTCAGTTGCATATCCAGTACTTACCATGCACTGCACCAAAGCTATCTTAAAAGAAAATTAGAGAACTCTCTAGCTAGCCCATCAAAAAGAGAGTGAATATGGTTGATGTTTGGAAGAATTAGTTCCCGGTGTAGGAACCCAGGTGGAACCTATTAAAGGTGGGTTCACAACCTCTTATTTTAGAACCAATCGATTTGGAGGCCAGTTATTGGTCAAAGTAGAAACGTCTACCACCATCCTCAACACATCAAATGTGATTAGTGGAGTTGACATGTAGATCATGCTAAAGGTCTGGAAAGGACAAAAGAAGCCAGCTACAACAAGAACTTCAATAATTGCAAAAGAACTCTTATTAAACAATGAGGAATCAGAAGAAAAGAAAAAACAATTAGAGCATCAAATGACATCATGCTTAGAGTGCAACATAGAGCATCTCCAATCCTAGACTTAGCATAAGTAGCCAAGCTAAAACTTAGATATCAATCAGTATAGTCCGTGGAGATATGATGGAAAGTATAGTTTTTGAAGCAACATAAGAGCTTTAGTTTATGTGTTCTTCTCAATGAAATAGAAATGAGGATGGAAAGATAGAAGTGTGACAATACAAGAAAAGATAAAATAAGATACAAGTACATTCGTACTTATCAAAAAAAAGATACGAGTAAATTTGTAAAAAGTTTAGGTTGGCACCAATCAAGGATAAGTTCAGAGGAGTCTTAAATTTGTTTCTTATACTACGAAGACACAGGGAAACAGTAGCGCAAAAAAAAAAAAAGAAAAAAAAAACAATTTGATTGAGGCAGAATGATAAATAGATTTGTGAAAATTGAATGGGCTGAAGTAGTGAAAAAGTTTATAACTTTTACACATCTTAAAAGGAATTTACCCTTCAATTGCCAAGTTAATAGAAAATGATTCAATGTAGCTGAAACCAACAAATTTAGTATAACAGCTTCCTTGAGTGAAATTTTGTGCTTTTTTCTCGAAACAGCAGATACAACTCAACAGGGCCAAATGATATATGAAACTCAACTAATTATCTATGTTTCTTAAAAGGTTACCCCTCAAAAATTAGAATTTTCTGACAACCACGTTTGCAATCAACCATTAAAAGACAGCAAAATATTCATAAAACTGATTTGTTTTAATTTCCGTTGCATATAAAGGTTTTTTGCTAACAAAAAAAAAATATTAATATTATGCGTATATGTAATTATGCACTATTTTGTAAATAATTTTTTATGATACATATTTTGTATATAATTTTGAATGACTTAATTTAAGATTTAAAATTGAGAGTTGAAGAGGTATGGAAAATGGTTGCATCTCTTCTAAATCATGCAAGTAATTGCCATATGGTTCTTACAAATTTAAGAGACATATCCTTATACATGCACTCATTCAATTCAAAGAGACACTAAAAAGTCTATAAATAAAGATTTTTTAAAGACATTTGGGATGAACCAATAGTTGAGAAAATCCCTCCAGCCTTTCTTTTTTACCTCCATAATCCTATATTTTTCTATTTTATGTTGGGTTTGGGTTCTGGTTGAAAGACATTCAAGCAGTGCAGCCTTCAATAGTCTTTTAGAGTTAGGCGTAGTACCCACGGAGACCATCTACAGCTATAGTGAGGAAATCTGTGTCCTTAACATAGCTTCCTGAAAGTGCCTTGACCCAGTTACTATTCTACTTTAATTTTTTACTTTTCTCTTTTCTCTCCACATCTAGAAATATTCTATAACACTTTCTTTTTTCAGTAGATCGAACAGAAAACACCACCATTCACTGCAAATGAATTCAAATGCCCATAAAAACCATTAACGAAATTTTCAAGATAACTCCACCAACTACCTATCCTTTCCTGCCATTTCTCAGCACCCAAACATGCACTCACAATAAACACAAAACACACCCACACCTGAGACAAAACCCGGAAATCTCAAAAGGGTTTCTGAGAAATTATGAATTCTTGAAAGACTGAAAACATAATTTATCTGTGATGAACATGAAAAAATAAAAAGCAACGCGAGGTAGCGTAGAATTGTAGTACCTTGTGGGTGGTATTATCATTGCCTTCCATCTGGTACGGTAACGGGTCGGTGAGCAGAGGAATATTATCCACACACTTCATTTCATTGAAAAACCAGAGGATAGTCTTTGAATCAGCTGAATATATTTCTTGAGGTTAGAGAAAATGAATCATAACAGATTTTTATAAGGGAAAAAAATGAAAATGGGATTTTGTGGTTTGATCTTTTGAAAGGGAAAATAAATAAGACAAAAAGGAGAGGTGCCTTGAGTGCCACAACTGTAGAGATTTGGGATTTATCCCCGTCTTGAATTTTGATAGTTTTATCTGTTACATTTTAGTCTTATCTAGATTTTTACAGGGGCGTAGGTGTAAATAGTTTGCTTTACAGTTTTCGGCGTCGTTGTCTTCTCTTATTTCTTTTGATTTTTTTTTTCTTTGTGACATGGAGGGTAAGGCATGTAACTTTGGTCACTGGAAGCATAAAACCAAGAGTCACGGACCGGTTTGGTGGATGTTACCTCGGTTTGAGGAATTTTTGATAATCATAAAAATTATAATAATAATTAAATATTTAAATTTTTATTTTTTATTTAATTACTACAATAATTTTTTGTAATTATTAAACTGAGCCTTTAGTTTATAGCATCTCAACGTGTGCTTTGTTATCACGGGTTAAAAAGCACGTTGATATGTTCTTTGTAATATTGGATTTTTTTCTGATTTTTTGTTGGTTTTATTCCTTTTTAGTTATTGCGTCCATAGAAAATTCTTTATTATTGACATTTAAAAGTAAATTATCCTCTAAAAATTTAATTTTCTAATTATATTTATTTTTAAAGTTGATAAAAATAAATAATTTATCGAGAGTTATAGTAGTAAAAGGAGTGAGGTTGATGATAAATGCAATAGGATATGAGATGGGAAGAGGAGAGAAAATGGGAGTAGGGAGAGTGGGTTAGTTTATCAAAAATTCCCTTAATAATAAATTGATTCCATACTTATGTATTGGGTCTTTAAGAATTTAATAGTTATGGATAGCAAATACGGTTTTAGCTTTATTAATATTATAAAGAGATAATAGTATTAGAGGTGAGCAACGAAACTGTTCAAGCCAATCCAAGCTAGTGTAACGAGTTTGGTTAGGTTAGGCTTTTCACACACCGGATTGGGTATAGGTCAAGATAATTTTGAACCCGAGTTTGAATTAGGTTGTGGGTTCAAAATTCTGTAACCTTAAATCGATAATTTTGTGAAAATATATTTTATTATTCTTATATTAAGTCGTCATCCATTTCAAGTTGACATGAAAAAATGCTTTCATAATTATGGCCTTGTTTGGTTTAGACTTGTTAAACTATCTGGTGTCTGATGACTGGTGGCTTATTTTAATTTTTTTTATTTATAATCAAGTTGATTGATTTTTGACTGTTTGGTTGTAAATTTTGTAATCTTAATTCAAAACTCGTTAGTACCATTATTCGAATTTGGTGACAACAATATACTGGTGACTGTTTGTGTTATTTTTATGATATTATTCTTATATTAAGTCGTCATCTTTTTCAAGTTGACATGAAAAAATAATTTGATAATTATGGCCTTGTTTGGTTCAGACTTGTTAAATTGTCTAGTGTCTAGTGTCTGGTGACTTATTTTTTTATTATAATCAAACCGATTGATTTTTTACTGTTTAGTTGCAAACTGTGTGATCTTAATTTAAAATTGTCTAGTACCATTATTCGCATTTAGTAACAACAACAGACTCGTGACTGTTTATATTATTTTTATAATATTATATTCTATTTTTAAATATGATTAATATGAACTAATTTACCATTCAAATCTCATAATTAATTAAAAATTCATAGGAACAATATTTCTTATAAAATAAAATTTATTTATTTTACATGAAATATATACTATATATTTTAATGTTTTAAAATATAAAATAAAAGTTATAAAATATAAAATAAGAGAAGAAATGTAGATCTTTATGCTATCCTTTCTACACATTCTATGATTAATTAAACATTCATATGAAAAATATTCAACATACAAATAGATTATAAAATCCATAGGGAAAATATATCACTTATTTCATAGATTATAAATTCATAGTCACAATATACACATATCATAATATCTTCAAGTCTCTTGTTCTACTTCAATAGTTTAATTAGCATAGTTTAATTATCATAATGAACATAAATAGTACAATCAATGAAAATAAAAACAATACTCTACCAATAATGAGACAACATCCCACTATGGCCCAATCATAAAACCAAATCCATCATGGCTCATTATCTTGTGCCACAATAAAGATCGTTGTCATAACAAGACAATTGATCCAAATAAAGCTACCCATATAATCCCATAATTGATATGCAAATTGCAAACATAATATATGAAATTTAATTTAGTATATTAATTACTAAAGTTTATTTCATATAGATATACCAAACGCTAGGGGCATCGATAGAAACATCTTCCATTATTTTTTAGAGTGTGAGCAACATGCAATTTCATATGCCCACTTCCATATGCAAAAACTAGAGCGCTTATCATAGCACTGCATAATTATTACCAACTATTAAAATGACATTCTATAATCAACAACACATACATCTATAAACCAAATTATTTGTTCAAACATAACAATTAAAGGAAACAAATATTAAATAATCCTACCATCAAACAAATCTAATCCATATCCAACTAACATAAAAATATAAAATAATAACATCCCAACAACAAGCATAAACATCTTAACAGAAGAAAACAATATCTATCAACAAACATAAAAATAAACTAACTATGTGAATGCATTCTAGGGAGTTGAAAAAGACGTTGTCCGCCCTACCCGGTGGGGAAATTGGTAGCCTCGTACCTTGTTAGCATGGGACTAGAATGAAGAAGAGCAAACAGAAGTGAAAACAAGAAAGAAAGAACAGAAAATGTGGGAAGAAAAAGAAGAAAGAATGAATGATTTGTGTTTGAAATCTGAAAGGGAAAAAGCTACTTTTCAAGCAAGTGGAAAGCTCCTAAATCATTTCAAAGAAATGACTCAAAGAATTCTTATTCAACGACTTAGCAAGGGAATGTACAAATATTTATACAAGTTGTTCTATAGTGGTCAGATAGTTACAACTCTATCTGATTATAACATAATCATAACAACCTCTAACTAACTCTTAACTAAGCTTAGAATTGAGTGATTTGATCATTGCACTCATCCTTAGAATGCGAACAAAGTCATAGCTAGGATTTGAGCTAGTGCTTGAGCTCACTATCCTATTCTCTACTATTCCCTATGTGCTTAGCAGTATGCACTTGTGTCATTTCTGTATCATTCCCACCCCCTTGGAAACCAACCTCACCCTCAAGGTTTAAGGAAGGGTAGGATTTAAGGAAGGCATATAAATTTTCCCAAGAGGTTTCTTCAGGTCGAAGACCCTCCCATTGAACTAGTACTTGGGAGATTGTTTGTCAATTAAAACAAATCTATCTTTGAGCTAAATTAGATTTTGGTTATATGAGGGGTTGATTGTTAATGTTTTTATGGGTAATGGATTGACTCCATGAGCTGCAGTGGAACCTTTGAATGGTTTCAATTTAGAGATGTGGAAAACATGATGTATTTTGCTATCATTTGGCAATTAAAACTTGTAAACCACTGGGCTAATTTTCTGGAGTGCTTTGAAAGGGCCAAAGTATCTCTGACTTAGTTTGTTGTTAGCTCTGTATGCTATAGAGGTTTGCTTATAAGGCTACATTTTAACTAAAACCCAATCATCTACTATTAAGGACCTTTCCCTTCTATATTTGTTTTCTTGGTCCTTCATCCTGGCTTAGGCTTGTAGTAGGTTGCTTTTGAGCTGGTGTAATAACTGAGTCCTAGAGGATAATTAATGTTCTATTGCTTTATTGTTGGTAGAATGCTTCATAGCCTAAAAAATGGTCATTCTTGCAGCTGAGTGGTGACTCGTATTGTACCAGAATTCTGCCTATGGTAAGTAGGTGTGCCATAGCTTGGGTTGGTCATGAACTAAAACTCTAAGGCACTGCTCCAGGAATCTATTCAGAACTTCTGTTTGCCCATCAGTTTTTGGATGAATAAATACTGCCAAAAGTTGTTGATGAAAATTTTGTCCCTATCAGAAGCTACAGACTTAGGAAAGCTATGATGTTTGATCACTATGTTGAGGAATAATTGTGCCAATAAGCAAGCTGTGTGAGATGTAGGTAGGGCTCCAAAATGTGCTGCTTTGGAGATTCTGTCAACAACTATAAGGATTACTGTGCATCATTTTGATATAGGAAGACCTGTAATGAAGTCCATAGATAGTTCTTCCCAAATCTAATCTGGAATAGCTAGTGGTTGAAAGAGACATGCAACCTTTGTAGTGGAGTACTTAGTGGACTAGTAGATAAGGAAGCTTTGTACAAAAGCCTTGACATCCTTCTTCATATTATATCAAAAATAAATTATAGGATAATCTAAGTAGAGTCCTTAGAGTATTAGAATGACCACCTTGAGGAATATAATGAAATTCACTGACAAGGGCATTCTTCAAATTTAAATTGGAGTTGAGTATGAGTTTACCTTTATAGTAAAGTAAGTTTTCTCTGCTTGAGTAGTTTGGATGCAAAGTGGATCTAGCTTGGAGTGCTTGATGTATTTGTGTTAATTCATGACCAATAGCATTTTCTTGCTTCAAGTCATCAAGAAATGATAGGGAAATGGTTGAGAAAGCTAACAAGTACCCAACTTGGGTGCTAGTGGAGTCTTCTAAATTTTTTGGAATTCTATATAGTGCATTTACTGCATCATTGTCTTTACCAAGTCTTTAGATAATAGTGTAGTCAAACCCAAGCAATTTGCTTAAGTAGTGATGATGCTCAGGTTTTTGAATCACCTGGTTCATGAGCTTTTTTAAACTTTTGTGGTCTATTTTGATAATTAACCTCCTGCCCAACAAGTATTGCCTCTATTTCATGATTGCCTCAGTAATGACATGCACTTCCTTAGCATATATAGAAGATACTCTCATTTTAGTGTCCATCTTCTTATTGAAAAAAGCCAAGGGTTAACCAGCTTGTGTCAACATAGCTCCAATGCCCACATTAGAAGCATCTATCTCCACTTCAAACTGTTTGGTGAAGTTAAGCAATGCTAGAGCAGGTACCTGAGTCATGGCTGTCTTCAGGGTTGTAAAGGACTGTAGTGTTTTGGTATTCCAATGAAAGGCATCCTTTTTCAATAGGTTAGTGATAAGGCTAGCAATTGTTGCATAGTGTTTCACAAACTTCTTGTAATACCCAATGAGACCCAAAAAGCCTCTTATCTATTTGATGGTTGTGGGAACAAGCCAATCAAGCATTGCTTATATCTTGTTGTTATCAAGTTGTACCCTTTAAGATGACACCAAATGTTCCAAATATTCAATAGATTCTTTGCAGAACTCACACTTCTTCTTGTTTGCAAAAAGTTGATTAGTTGAAAAGCACTCTAGGACTAGTTGTTGGTGATGATGATGGTGTTCTTAGGAAGCATTATAGATGAGTATTTCATAAAAGATGATAGTAACAAAGTGCCTTAAGAAGGGCTTGAAAACCATGTTCATTATTGCTTGAAATATGGAAAGGGCACTAAATAGCATGACCAAGAACTCATAGTGCCCTTCATGCGTTCTAAATGCAGTCTTGTAGATGTCCTCTTCCTCAACTCTAATATGATGGTAGCCAGCTTTTAAATCTAGCTTTGAAAAATCCTTTGAACCATTCAACTCATCAAGTAACTAATTGATTATAGGGATAGGGAATTTGTCTTTGATAGTGACAACATTGAGAGCCCTGTAATTAGCATAGAATCTCTATGATCCATCTTTCTTCTTAACCAAGAGCACTGGAGATGAACATGGACTTCGATTGTCCCTTATGATCCAATTATGTAACATTTCTTTTATTAGTTTTTCTATTTTTTTTTTCTTAAAGTGGGCATATCTATAAGGCTTGACATTAACAAGTGCACTTCTAGGGACAACGTATATGTGGTGATTTAAGGGTTTAGAATGAGGTAATGCAGTAGGGGTTTAAAAAATAGAATTGAATTCTTGTAACAGGTTATGGATACTATTAGGAATATGTATGGCTTATGTTTTTGTGGTAGGTTGTTCTATTATCAAATGGAAGTAGGAGACTATGCCATTATAGGCAGCTAGTTTTTGGAGTTGTTTAGGATAAATAAGTTGGGGATGGAGGAAGGATTCCCCTTTAAGGTGTATTGTCTACCCATTCCAATCAAACTGCATGGTGAGGTCTTTATAATTAGTTAGAATAGAACCTAACTATTCTAATCACTGAATGCCAAGCACTATATCTGCTCCTTATATGGGTAGTGCAAAAAGATCAATCACAAAATCATGGTGCTGCAGTGTTAAAGCCACTGAAGAACAGATATTGTCACAACACAAATAATCTCAATTTCCCATATAGACCTTGAATAGTCTTGATGGAAATATAGGCAACCTTAATCTGAGTGCTACTTGTTCTTGAATAAACTTATGTGTGCTTGCACTATCTATCAAGATTTGTAAGGAAAAAGACCCATGTTGTCCAAACAACTTAAGTGTCCTAGGGCTTAGTTGGCCAGCTAAAGCATTTAAGCTAGTTTCTGAGAGTAATTGAAAGCAATCCTCTATGTACTAATGTGTGGTGTAATCTACACTATCATGGGATGCATCATCATCTTGATCACCTATTAAAGTGAAGAATTTTCTCTTGCACTTTTGTCTTGGATGGTATTTCTCATCACATGTGTAAGAAAGGCCTTTCTCCCTTCTACTATTGATTTCAATATAGCTTAGTTTCTTCATAGGGAATTATGTGTTGGACTCTTTGGTATAGATCTTATTGGTGGTGGTTTTATAGTGTTTTTAGGATTGAAATTTTGTCTAGGAAAAGAAAGAGAGTGGTTCTTGAAGTTACTTGGAGTAAAGCTAGTTGTTGGATCATTATGCCATGGAGGTTTGAATGATTGCTTGATGTCATTATACTTGCTTTCTTGAAACCTTGCCCTTACCATTGCCATTGCTTGGATGATAGAAGCGGTTTGAAGAAGTAGGAATTCCCATTTGAGTTTTAGTTTCAATCTTGAGATGAAAATACTTACAAGAAAGGAATCAAACAAGCCTTGCACTTTTATTGCTAAGGCCTCAAACTGTGCTTGGTAATCAGCAACAATGGTGATCTGCTGTAGCTTTGCTAATATGCCTTGATGATCCTCATGTATTGTAGGACCAAACCTCAGCCTGAGGGCTTTAAGAAATGTTGTCCAATAATGAATAAGCCCTCATTTATGTACCCATTGGAACCAAGATAGGGTAGGGCTTTCTATGGGAAATGAAGAAATGAGTATTATTTTATCAAAAGGTGTATTGTGGTAATCAAAGAACTACTATTCCTTAAAGATCCATTGTTCTACCTATGAGCCATCAAATCTTGGAAATTCTATCCTGAATATGATAGAGTAAAGTACAAGAAGTACTTTCTTGATGCTGATTCAAACCATCGGGTTATTGTCTAAACTGAGAGTGTGCATGATGATTATCCTAACTTTAGTTATCCCGTCTCTGATCCTATGCAGCTATAAATTCCTTCAATGTTTGGTTTAATTCCACAAATTGAGAATTTGAGCTCTTCCTTAGTTCAGAGATTTATTAATACTGAAAAGTCTGGAACTGTTGAAGATTATCCATCTTGTTTTGGAGAGTCTTCACCTGTTCCTCCATTTTGTTGTAGTTTTTTATGCCTTCTGCCACGGAAATGGTACTGTTTATGTATTGGAAAAGAGAGGAAGGTGCGTGGTTCATGGAGTAAAGGAAATTGAGTTAAGGAAAATGAAAGCACCAATGTCAGGATTGGACTAGAATGAAGAAGAGAAAACAGAAGTGAAAACAAGAAAGGAATAATAGAAAATGTAGGAAGAAAAAGAAGAGAGAATGAATGATTTTTGTTTGAAATATGAAAGGGAAAGAGCCACTTTTTGAGCAACTAGAAAGCTCCTAAGTCATTTCAAAGAAAAGAAACAAAGAATTCTTATTCAATGACTTAACAATGGAATTTATAAGTATTTATATAAGCTGTTCTACAGTGGTCAGATAGTTACAACTCTAACTGGCTGTAACAAAATCATAACAGCCTCTAACTAACTCTTAACTAAGCTTAGAATTGAATGTTTTGATCAATGCATTCCTACTTAGTGTGGGAACCAAGTTATAGCTAGGATCTGAGCTAATGAATGATCTCACAACCCCATTCTCTATTGTCCCCTCTCCTGATTCATCTGTGTTGTGCTCAGCAATATGCACTTATGTCCCTTATTGTACCTGACCTGTAAAAGACCCATAACCCATTCCCATGTCACATAAATCTAGGTGGGGGCATAGGAGTTGGGGGTACATACATTGGGATAGGCAGGGGAGTAGAAGGCATATATGGCTATTAGGAGCCATATGTTCATTGAATACTCCATGAATGCCAACTAGTCCAATCTCTCTCTCACTCCTCAAGCTAAGACACGTCCTCCTATTATATTCATCCTTTAACAATATAAATGCCTTATGGTATAGTATGCTACCAACTGGTATGATGTCACTCATACCGCTTAGTATATCTATAAATTCATCGAACTATTATCCTACACTACTCACACCCGAAGATGACTGCATAAAAGCCTTGACCACCTCACACAATATAGCTATATTAGGATCCACAATAGGGGACTTCACTTGTTTCTTAGGTCTCCGCTCCATAGACATTGATCTGAATTATGCTAACCGCTTATGCCTGAATGCTTTATTTACACCTGCCTTGAACACCTCATCGGGTTAGGAGTACCCTAATAGATCTTATGCCACAAGCTGAGACCCGAGTGATGTTACATTGTCATCACTCTTCTCCTTTTGAGTTTCTTCGTCAATATTTTCAAAGGTTGGATGGTAACCTTCCTAGGGTCCCCAAGATTTTTTCCCAATGGAAACTATACCCTTAAAAATGGGTTCCGTCTCCTCCAGATAAGGTGGTGCATTAGTCCTAAAGTTTTTGCACTCTGGATTCACCTGTGATCATAAACCAAAAAAAATCTTATTAGAAACATTGTGTAAACAAACATAAGCAATGTACCAAATTAAAAACTTAAAATATATGGTGGTTGTGAGAATAAGCTTAGTAGTACTTCCTTCACAAAGAGGTCCCAAATATCATCCGCAGCCGATATGATTCCTATGCTTAAGTCTATCCTAATCCCGGTGTGGTCCTTTAGATTCTTCCATGCAACCAAATCATTTTTTTAACTTAACTTGTGTGATTCTTAAATTGCTTCTTAGTATACGAGGTCCCCTCAGCCTCATTAAAAGTGTTAATAATGTAGTCCTAAGCCTTTGCCGTGAAAATGCCTATTGACCTATTCCCCTTAAGGACTTCACAATAACATAACTGCATTAATCAAGCATTTCGACTAGCATTCCAAGTCACTTTCTCATTAGACGACTGGGAGGAAGTAACATCAAACTGCTTGTTTGCAAGTCTTTTCCTTCCCATTCTATACTCACGAGGCGAATAAGCGACAATTATTTATAAAAATTTAACATTTAAATTAAGATATATAGATTACAAACTCTAAATTGAAAACTCTAAACCATAGAATATCACATATAAAATAAAGATATAAATTCACATGTCTATTGAGATATACCTGAAATGCATGTAGGTTAGGTTTCACTATGTGATACATTTACATGCAATAAAGTGCATAGTGCTTATCATAATGGGTAAATTACTGGCCTCAGTTCCCCAAACCGATAGGCATTAACGTAACCTAAACATGCATACACACGTAATTCAGAAGTTCAAAGCAAGAAAATCTAACCCAAATTAATGCATGACATGCAAAAGAAAAATTGAGAACATTCTAGTGGGTTCGTCATTGGCCAAGAACTAATATAATTCACAAGACACACCTAAATCAACCTAATGTCATGCATGCATGAGAGACCCTAAACCCTTATTCAAGCTAATGGCATGCATGCATGAGACACATCTCCCTCATCCTTCTCTTTTCTCAATGTTCCTTCCTCCTATCATTCTCCAAACACCTAATATGTGGAAGACACACTTAAATGAAGCTAATGTTATGCATGCATGAGTATAGACACCCAATTTTGTTTCAAATATTGGAATGAACCATGTGTTGAGCTTGATGATAAAATTTTAGTGTCATAAAAATAAAACTTGATAAACGTACGTTGAAAAATTAATTTTGGACGAGAATTGACCAAAAAAGTCAAACTAGACCAAACCAAGCCAAAATAAGACAAACAAACTAGGAAAATGAAAAATACATGACAAATGTCACTGGGTAGGCCAGTTTTGTTCCAAAGCTGGCCGATTGGGTCCTAGACCTGGCCCATTGCATTGCTGCACTTGTAATTCCTATATAAACCCCCCTCTATATAGGAATTAGAAACCTTAATTTTTTTGCCTTTCCAAGAAACATTAAGTCTAATGCATCTCGACCGTCCATTTTTTAAAACCCTAGATCTTGTAATTCCTATATAAACCCCCTCTATAGACATTCAAAGACATACTAAATTCACCTGAGAAGACTATAGAGATACCAAATCTTTTAACAAAGTTTTTTTTTTTTAAATTCCAAAACCATGTTTTCATAAACCCTAAACCCTAAATTTCTCTGTAACCCTAAATCTTTATCAAATTTTTTCATAAACCCTAGCCACCACAAAATTCCATAAACACAAAACCTACTTTCTTTACACCAATTCTCAATCAAAATAAAAGTTTTCTACACGTATTCAACCACTACGCACAACAAACAAATCTTTGAGGCATCCACACCATACATGGAACAAGTATTAAAATTTTGGATTAATAACTTAACGTTAATCCTTCTGCAAATCATGGAGAGATTGCAAATAAAAGGTTAGTGATTTAGAGTTTCTTTGTTAAATATAAAAGCATAATGATCGATTATTATGACCCATATAGATTAAAATTATTTAGCATGCTTTATAGGATTCTTAATCGCATAAATTCATGTTATATACATTTATTTTCATTGAGTATGTTTTAGGTTTACTTACATAATCATACATCATATTGATTATGTTTTGCATATTACATAAAATTAATTAAAAATGGCATATCATATAGAAAATATGGTAAGGATTAATGCATCTTCCCATGTCGTTTATATTAGGATTTTCTGTGATCATATATTGCTCGAAATTGATCAAAATTGGCAAGAAAATGAATTTTCTTTTGGAAACTTGAATATGTCAGAACCCACTCCAAGGGAGCCTAATTTTTTGTTGCGTTTTGAATATTCTTTTAATTTTCCAATTTTGTTGTATTTTGATTCTTCTTTTAATTTTAATATTTATTCCATGTTGCATTAGTGTAATTTATTCTAGGTAAAATATACCTTTTTTTATGCTTTTCAATGATGTATTTTTATTATTTATTTATCTTCATACATAATTTCTTGTTTGGTTGATGTTAAAGTTGTTTGCATAATTGATTGGTATAAACTATGATTAGGTATTCGTGTATGTTTAATGTGTAGCAATAAATAATCTAAATTAATTATTAAACATTTTTCCCAAAAATACGAGGGGTAGGTTTCAACCTAGGCAAGAGGGGAAGACTTAAATCATTCTTTTCTCATACCCCAATCTCTTACCCTAAGTCCCTCGTAGATCAATGATAAGAGATTTTGGCCCATTTTAAGGTCAAATGACAACTCTAATTTATCCATCGTCCTTACTTTGTGCTTAGATGATATCTTCCTCGGTAATGCCTAACACAATAAACAATGAACGTTGCTAGGCTAACACTCTTAGACCTAGTAGGTTTTAAACCTTCCATATTCCAATCCACACCATCACTTATTCATCCTTCCTCGAAGGGAATGACCTTGGGTATTAAGCTTAAAATTGTGGGGTATAACGGAAAGGTGTGGTACCTACAGTTGGTGATCCCACTTGGGAGATTGAACCTCAATATGTTCTTGGAAAATTATTTCAAAATTAAATTAAATTTATTTTTTCTACACTTCACTTGAAAACTTGCACTTACCCTTTTTTTTTGCTTAGACAGAATGAGTGGGGGCCCGTTACGCATTCAGTATATTGGTGTGATCCTTATCCACTTTCATCAACCCTTGGTGTATGACATGATTCACTCAATCATATCAAGGTAATTAAAGTTTTTCATTGCATTTGTACTCTTGTGGTTAACTAAAATCAGAAACTAGATGAGCACTAGGGCATCCTTCTAATCATGGGATACTAATCTAATATGAAGTTATAAGGCAAAGCCTACGTATTAGAGAAACCTTAAAAACATATTTCTAGTACAGGGCCCTTTCTATCCCTTTGTGTTCTTGTTGAATGTGTTTTACTCACCTCACATACAAAAAATAAAATTGATTGTTTGATAACATGCTTAGGTGATAACATGTTTTGATTGTTTGATAACATGCTTAGGTGATAGCATGTTGATTGTTTGTTTTGAGGTTTTAATTGATTAAAGTCAAATTAAATTTAGAAAAATCCAAATTAAAATTTAACCATGAAATTGATATGAAATTTCCTCATATATAAATGATGTTAAATTAGTATCAGTAGATAGTCCACGTTAAGGTTTGGGCTCAACTTGATTGAGCTTTGAATCTAAAAGACTTTTGCACAAGTAAATTTAATTAAACGTCGCCAAAAATCCCCATGGATAAAGTGGAATGGACCCATCTAGGGGCCAATATTTCCATATTTAACCTTATTTATTTAGGCCCAAATGGATTCAACCTAAGTCATCTTGGGCTTAACTCTTGCCGAATGGATATTGATCTCAATCCAATACTATTTAACCATGAGAAAATTAGAATCAAAGATGGGTCTAAACAACAAGTTTGGACTTAGATAGATTTAAATTGGGCATAATCAAATAAAATATTTTTGCGTTGCATAATTATGATTCTAAGATTTGGGAAAAGATACACCTACCTCAAGTGGACTTCGACACATTTGATGGGCCCCTCGCATTAAAAAATATCTTTCAAAGAAAAACTTGAGACCCAACAATAAGGTCAAAGTAATACTTATGATAGGATTGAGCATGGAAACAATGTATAAAAGTAACCTTTAGCATGGACTGAATTTGAGATTTCTCCTTTTCATAGAAAAGTCATATATTGAGCTTAAAAGCTTTAAATTAGGGCTTTCTCTTTTGTTTTGGTACTCAGAGTCCACCATAGGTTCAAAGTCAAATAGTTTATCCTTTGCTCGGTATCGAGATCTTAGTGGAAGGTTGAAGAAACAAGAGACAGTGTCAGTCAGTGGATTGAAGAAACAAGAGACAGTGTCAGTCAGTGAATCATAAACAATGACAAAGGAAGGCAATGAAAATTTTATTAATTGTGATTAGTTATTGGAATTTAGGAACCTCATCATCTCTACAAATGTTGACATGGCTGCTCGCATGGCCAACCAGGTAAGGATAATAACGAGTAGCCAAGAAGGACAAGGAAAGAAGCAGTGGAATCTTGTAGGGATAATAACGAGTTTTATGATAAAGATGAGTACCTGAAGGAAAAGGAGAAGAAAATTGTGAACCTAGAAGTAAAGACTATAAATGAAAAATTCAAGAAGATGCAAGTTGCGCTGAAAAAGACCAAGGCTTCAATGGGTATATGTTTGACATTGATGGCCTTTCCCCTCATTCGAAGGTAAGCTTACTGCCAAAATTCAAGATGCCAGACATGGACTGATTTGATGGTATTGGTGATCGAAAGACCCACTCGAGATAATATGTTAGGCTCTTGATGCTCGCTAGATTGAGCCATCACCAATTAATTGCCTAATTCCCTCACTTCCTCGTTAGTGTTGTTTTCAAATGGTACTATACTCAAGAACACTGTTTTGTAAAGGAATGAGAAGTTATGGCTCAAGCATTTGTGACCCAATATGCCTACAATGCTTAGTTGGATATCACTATTCGTGACTTGGAGACTACAAAGAAAAAGCCCAATGAGACCTTAGAATTCATATCTCGGTGGTGTTCCAAGGTAGTTAAGATTGCTTCCAGGCTTGGTGGGAAAGATCAAGTCTGAATTGTGATGAAGAACTTACAACCAATCTACCACAAGAAGATGTTTGCTATACCAATTACTAGTTTTAAGCAATTGATCATTCTAGTACCGAAATAGATGATGTTATCTTCTAAGAGAAGATTTTGAAGAATAAAGAGGAGTTCCTAAACAAAGCCTAAAGGGCTAGTAGCAATACAAGTTCAAATGAGGTAAGGCACATAAGCGCCAACCATCCTAGTGGACTAAAAAATGGTTTGAGAGGGACCTAAATGACTATACACTTTTAGGGATGAGCCTTTCCTAAGCTTTGATCCATTTCATCAAAAAAGGGTAAGCTCATGCCCTTACCCACCAAGCCTTTGCTTAATCTTGTCCCCACTCATTTTAACCTTACTAGGTGTTGCGCCTACCACTAAAAATTTTGCCACGACAATGATGAATGCTTCATTCTCCACAAAGAGATGCAAAATATCATTAATAAATAATCTAGTTCCTTGCCAAACCCACCAATAATCCCAAGCCATATTTCCTAAACATGATTGATACCTTCCCAATATTTGATCCTTCTATACTCATAACCAAATCCATCGCTGAGCCTAAATAATTTTCATGTTACAAACGTGAATCCCGCTTTTACCAAAACCCATCCAAGCCTACCTTTGGGGAGATGAACGATGACGAGTTTTTGGGGACTTATGATTCGAGTTGAAAAGTTCTCAAATCCGAATGATTTGGTGATCATGACGGCATATGAAGAGAAAACAGTATCAGTGCAAGACTCGAGTTTCATCATCATGTTTACCAAAGTCCAGTGTGAGTCAAAAGTTCGAGTTATTTCTTTTGTTTTCTTTATTTTGGAGTGTGAGCAAGGGAATAATGTCCTTGCCCCCTATCCAAATGAATCTTTTAATAAGATGGTGTCTGATTTTAAGTACTCTAAGTATTTAATATGTGATGAAAAATTCCCTAATGAACTTAATAGAGAAACCCAAAATCAAACATGAATGAACTTTGACCATTAATTTGGGTATTACATTTGTCCTAATTTGTTAAGAAAAAAGGAATTCATGGTGTGTTTACATGGCATACCAAAAATTAAACAAAGAAAAGGTTACCTCAAAGCATAAAAGAAAACATAGTAAAACTCATTCTTAATATTGAACCCGTGGAAACTTCGGTTTGGAAAGGCTAAACTATTAAAGTTGAAATGATGAGAGGCCATCATTCTATTTTCTCATTCCTTTTGATTTCCACTTGTTAACCCTTTTTTAGCCTTGGTATAATTATTTTCAGTAAACAATCCTTTCAAGGATTGCCTTTCCTCAATGATGGAAATTTTGCAAAAGCATTATGTTACTAGGGGCAAATGGAATAAGGTTCGTAATGGAATGAAAGTAAAAAAAGAAAGAAAATAAATATGGATTTCAAGGCAAAAGAAGAAAAGAAAGGAATGGAAAGAATGAGAAAATGAAAGAAGAAAGGAAAGGCAGAAAAAGAATGAGAAAGCAAAAAGAGGAAAAGGAAGGAATGAAAAAAGGCAAAAGAGAGAAAGAAGAAAGTCAAAGATAATGAAAAGGCAATCCTGGATTTTGTAGGAACTTTGAAAACAATTTTTGGGCCGTTAAATTTCCTTTCTTCTTATTAGCCTTAGAAACCACTGGTCACATTACAAGCTTTGAGAAATTTATCTCAAATCAATGAAGGTTTCTTAGCCTCACAAACAATTATAGGTAATTGATAGAATTTATTTCAAGCAAGACATCATGACCCACCCCTACCACCCCTTCATGAAGGTGCATTTAACTCCTTCCAAATTTTTTCACTCAAATATCCCACCTTAACACCACTTGTAAAGGATACTTCAAATCAATTATCACCATATCAACTCATGTTTCCTCATCGGCCTCACAATAGGTGTGCCAAATTTCAAATCACCTTTCTCATCCACTATCAAAATCAACCTTCGCTATTGCACCATGTTGGAAATCACCTTGACAAGATGCCCAGGTGGTGATCTTCCAAAACTCAAGTCTAGAATGACTTATAGAAAGAATTTCAGCAATCGAACACTAGAACAGAAAATCAAAGAAAGAAAGAAGACAAACAATTTGTTATCGAGGTTCGGCAATGTGCCTACGTCCCCGTGAGTTCCTCCGAACTCTCTGCACTAAATCAATGGTTCTTTACAATTCAGCAACCCTCCCCAAGAAACCTCAAGTTCTTGAAGGAACCAAGAAGAGAACGAGAAAGTGATAGACCTATTACAATGCTTCCTATCAATTCTCTACTACCCTATCTTCTTTACAACCAGCCTCTCTACAATGAGTCCCTCTTGTATGTCTGTGTCTTTGCACTCTCACACAATTCTCTCATTCACACACATGTCTCACAAGTTACATCATCACATTTTCTTGTGTCTTCTTTGTTTTTTTTTTTGCTGTTGTTGAGATTGAACCTAGGTAACCCTTTATATAGTGCACCAACTTCTTGTCCAATCTTGTGTGTCATTCTCTACCCTTAGATCTTGATGACCACTTAACCATGGCCCTCCATCAATCCTAAGTGGTGCTGTGCATTTTAACCTTGCACTCATGCACCTAAGAGAAGGCTAAAGCATGTTGTCCATGTGTGCCGGCCAGCACTACAGCTTCAAGTTTTTGTCCCTTGTGCTATTCTTGCCAGGTTCCAGTGCTGCAGCGCTGCGTTGCAGCTCCAAGTTGCTGTCCCCTTCACACAACACCCTTCTGCTTGTGTGGAGAAGTGTGCACACTAGTGCGCATGGCCTTCCCTTGCTCCAAAATGAAGCACACACATGTGTGCAGCCTTCTAACTTGCTAAACTTTGATCCTCCACCTTTGGTTTAGACTTTAACCATCTTTGAACCATACTTGGACCTATTCAAACCTTAACCATGTTTGAATCATGTTTAAACCTTAGACAAATACCAATAATCTCTACATTTGTCTAAGCATTTAAACCCGAACCATTGTGCAGAGACCTTCGGGATCCAAACTCATCTTGTGTCATTAATCAACCGACTCCAATCCTAAAAAGTCCAAGGCAATGATTGGACCTTCTTAGAGGTAGAACCTTGGTTCCCAAATCTGTAGGACTTTCCTCCGTGGTCTTCTTGTCAACATGAATGCATCCTTTCGTACCATTTTTCGGAATGTAATGATACCGAACATCCATATACTTCGTCCCCTCATGGAACACCGGATTCCTCCACAAGTGCACGACACTTTGGCTATCCGAAGACACTGCAACCTGCTCTTTTAGGACCTCCCACTCGTCTAACAACCCATTGCACCCCATAGCCTCCTTTATGGCTTCCATAGCCGCTACGTATTCTGCCTCGGTTGTTATGAGTACTACCATTGGCTGCCACTAAGCCTTCAAATACCTCAGCAACCACTTCATCCCAAGCCAATGCTTCTTTCCGGGATTACTCACAAATTTGCTGAGAACACCCATTGCCCAAGAAACTCTCAACAGATTTCTCTCATTTTCTTGGATTATACACATCCCAAGGATCTTTTGTGTAAGGCTAAGATCTTTCCTCTCGAACTCCTCACTGAGTTGAGATATAAACCTTTTCATCCTCTTCCAAACCAACAGCTCATCAATGACATAGGTGAGGATACTCACCATCTTCTCCACCTTGTGTTCAGGTGAGAAAGTTTATGTGAAACCTATGTCTTCTCTTCTTGTGAACCCATTTGCCACCAGCCTAGCCTTGTTCCGGATTTCATCTCCTGGAGGGTACCCTTCTTTGACCTTGTAAGTCCACTTACAATCCACAACTCTCTGATTTTCTAGAATGTGCACCAATTCCCAGAAGTTGTTCTTCCTCAAAGAATCTATTTCTTCCTCCATAGCTAGTTTCGATCTTGGCGAATCCTTACATCCCATGTAAGTCCCTTGTTCACTTATCTCTCTTTCTGTCCAAGGAGTTGCTGCATCCGTAACATCCGCAAACCCATATCTTGAAGGTGGTCCGACTAGCCTTCCTTCCCGGTCTCTTGTGAGCTGATAGTCCTTCTGACTTGCTACATCAACCTCTTCTAGTTCAGCCTCCTTTTCAGTTCCCTGAGCATGGCCTTTATATAAGGGCTCTACCTAGTCCGAATCCTCTTGCCTTCCTTGCTCTACCTGAACTGAATCTTCCTTGATGCTATGCTCCACAAGAACCAAATTGGTTTGCTCACTAGCCCCTACAGGGTTAGTTTTCTCCAAGTAGGGAAATAACAATTCATTAAAATTAACATCCCTACTTATAATGAGTTTCAATCCTTCTAAAGACCACAACCTACACCTCTTAGCCCCTTCCCCATATCCTAGAAACACACACTTTCTAGATCCTGGGCTAAGTCTATCATCCTTTTGTTGTGCATACGCAGCACACCCAAAAGTCCTAAGGTTGTCCAACTCAGGGGGTTTTCCACTCCACATCTCTATGGGATTCTTTTGGGACACAATCCTAGAGGGTGATCTATTTACCAAGTATGCAGCTGTAGCCACAGCTTCCCCCCAAAAACATTCGGGTAATCCGGATCCATTTAACATGCACCTAACCTTTTCCATAAGGGTCTTATTCATCCACTCAGCAACTCCACTTTGCTGAGGGGTTTCCACAACCGTCCTATGTCTTAGAATCCCATTTAACCTATAAAATTGATCAAGTTCTTGGTTAAAAATTTCTAAGCCATTATCGGTTCTTATCCCCTTAACTACTCTACCCATTTGAGTCTCAACCTGCCCTTTCCACACCGCTAACTTATTCAAGGCATCCGATTTATTTCTAACCAAATAAATCCACACTCTTCTTGAATAATCATCAATTAATGACAGAAAGTAAAAGTTACCTCCCTGTGTTAGTGTCTTTGCTGGTCCCCAAAGGTCCGCATGAATGTAGTCAAGAATGCCCTTAGACTTGTGCACTCCGGTATTGAAGCTGACCCGGTGTTGCTCCTCAAGAACACAACACTCGCAGAAATCAAGTTCCTCTACTTTGTCTCCACCAAGTAGGCCATCCTTGCTGAGAAATTGCAGGCCCTCTTTGCTCATATGTCCCAAGCGAGTGTGCCAAAGGGCTGCCCTATCCATCTCAGCCATCAAGTTTACTGCTTGATCATTGATTTCTGTCTCTCCGATCATCTCATAGAGTCCATCGTTTCTTGCTGCCTTGATCACTACCAAAGATCCCTTGACTACCTTGATCTATCCTCCCTCTATCTTGCATGTGTATCCCATGGAATCCAGCTGCCCCAACGAGATCAAATTCCTCCTCAAATCCGGGAGATATCTCACATTTTCCAGCAGCCTTATCATTCCATCAAACATCCTCACCTGGATGTCTCCCATGCCTCTCACTTGGTAAGAAATTCCATTCCCCAAGAAAATCCTTTCATCATTGGTCTCCTTAAAATTCTTGAACCAACTCCGGTGAGGGCACATGTGATGAGTGCACCCAGTATCCAAGATCCATTTTCTGCTGTCTTCTTGCCCCTTGCTCATACCCGAGCACACAACAAGAACATCATCATCTTGTTATTCTGTTTTGGCAACCGAAGCCTCTCCATTCTTGGTATGGCTTCCTACTCTATCCCTTATCATCTTCTTGCAATCTTTCTTGACATGACCCTTCTTATGGCAGTAGTAGCAATTCTTCCCTCCAAATCTCAGTTTGGAATGCATTCTCCCATGGCTTTCTCCTCTACCTCTGTCCTGGTAGTAGCCATGCATGCTGCTGTGCACTCTCCCATGGCTCTCTCCTCTACCTTTGTCCTGGTAGTAGCCATGCATGTTGTTGTGCACTCTCCCATGGCTCTCTCCTCTACCTTTGTCTCGGTAGTAGCCATGCATGTTGTTGTGCACTCTCCCATGGCTCTCTCCTCTACCTCTGTCCCGGTAGTAGCCATGCATGCTGCTGTTCACTCTCCCATGGCTCTCTCCTCTACCTTTGTCCCGGTAGTAGCCATGCATGCTGCCATACCAAGTTGCTGGCCTTCTTTTAAAGAACAACCATTTACCACTTGATGCACTCCTTATCTTGGCATCAAGATCATCTTACAACTCTTTCTTAGGATCAAATTTAAAAGCAAAGATTTGTTTATGAAGATACCTCTTATTAGGGAGAGTCTTGGCAAGAAACAACTCATCTAGTTTCTTCCATATTGCAGCTGGATCTTCCGAGTCTCCGCACTCTCTTGTGACATTATCTGACATGAGCAAGAAGATGGTGTTGTATGCCATCTTCTTCATCTCAATCCGCTGGTCCTCCGTGATACTTACTGGAAAAGCATCATCTTCTCCAAGAGCCAAGTCCACTTTCTGTTACACTAGAACCGCCTTGATCTTCTGCTTCCAAAGGGCAAAATCTCCTTTTCCATCAAACTTCTCAATACTGAAATTTGAAGCCATCTTTGTGGACAAGATCCCCGATTTATGCACTACCCACAAATGCTTTCTTCAACCTCAAGAACACATATCAAAGATGGATCTTAAAACCGTTCTTGAATCAACTTTCAAGAACACAACCGGATCTTGATCTTTACACCGTTCTTGAATCACCCAAGAAGTTTAATCTTTGATTCTTGGAGTCTTGGCTCCGTACCTTCTACTTCTTGCTTCGATAACCAGCTGTGCAGCTCTGATTCTACTATCCAAAGCTCTGATACCACTGTTGGAAATCACCTTGACAAGATGCCCAGGTGGTGATCTTCCAAACACCCAAGTCTAGAATGACTTGTAGAAAGAATTTCAGCAATCGAACACAAGAACAGAAAATCAAAGAAAGAAAGAAGACAAGCAATTTGTTATCGAGGTTCGGCAATGTGCCTACGTCCCTGTGAGTTCCTCCAAACTCTTTGCACTAAATCAATGGTTCTTTACAATTCAGCAACCCTCTCCAAGAAACCTCAAGTTCTTGAAGGAACCAAGAAGAGAATGAGAAAGTGATAGACCTATTACAATGCTTCCTATCAATCCTCTACTACCCTCTCTTCTTTACAACCAGCCTCTCTACAATGAGTCCCTCTTGTATGTCTGTGTCTTTGCACTCTCACACAATTCTCTCATTCACACACATGTCTCACAAGTTACATCATCACATTCTTGTGTCTTCTTTGTTTTTTTTTGTTGTTGTTAAGATTGAACCTAGGTGACCCTTTATATAGTGCACCAACTTCTTGTCCAATCTTGTGTGTCATTCTCCACCCTTAGATCTTGATGACCACTTAACCATGGCCCTCCATCAATCCTAAGTGGTGCTGTGTGTTTTAACCTTACATTCACGCACCTAAGAGAAGGCTAAAGCATGCTGTCCATGTGTGCCGGCCAGCGCTGCAGCTTCAAGTTTTTGTCCCTTGTGCTATTCTTGCCAGGTTCCAGCGCTGCAGCGCTGCACTGTAGCTCCAAGTTGTTGTCCCCTTCACACAACACCCTTTTGCTTGTGTGCAAAAGTGCACACACTAGTGCACATGGCCTTCCCTTGCTCCAAAATGAAGCACACACATGTGTGTAGCCTTCTAACTTTCTGAACTTTGATCCTCCACCTTTGGTTTAGACTTTAACCATCTTTGAACCATACTTGGACCTGTTGAAACCTTAACCATGTTTGAACCATGTTTAAACCTTAGACAAATACCAACACACCACTTGCAATGAAGTTCCCTAAATCTTATGACCATTCTCCAATATTTCCTTTACACCACTTGTAAAGAGTACCTGTAACCATAACGATTCTTCAACTACATATGGTTTGATCCCTCCTTGATTACGTAGGCAACCACATTGGTGCAACCACAATCATATAAAAACTTTGGTTCCCTTTTTCTCTTCGTTAAGACCATGCAAATACATTATAACTTCTTTAGAAAAATGAACAAGACCAGAGAGGATCAATTTAGTACTTAGATTAATGGAAATTTTTTTCTCAAATTCAACAAAAAGATTATGCCACTAATTCATTTCTAAAGGGATTTCAAAACACAAATAAAAGACAGAGCACAAGGAATCACAACATCACTTTTTCTTAAACTTTTTAACTTGGCCCTAAGTCCACAAAAATAAGCAATGCAAGTGATGAGTCATTGTGCAAAAGCCACAAATTGATTTGGCACTCCTTTGGGTGGTATCAACCCGCAGTTATTGATCAATAATAGTTTTAGAACTTCCTATATGAAGGAACACCCCTCGGATCATAACCAACTCATAATCAAGTCAAAAGCACAAATAGTAAAATAATTTGATGCCTTTTGCCAAAGTTTATCTTCGACCAAGTGGACGAAAAATATTTGTCTTTGACTTATGAATGCATCGTACATGCATTTCACGAAAAAAGAATTCAAAGAAAGCACCCATCCATTTGCATGAATGTTTTCAAAACTTTTTAAACAAATTGAAAAGTAAAAAGTCCTAAACGCATGTTTAAAGTTACTTAGATCTCTTAAGTGAGGCCGGTTTGCTCCTATTTGTCTTTTTGCTTGTTTTGCATTTTATATTTTCAAGATGCTCACTTGGAGAGATGAACTAAAGATTGCACCAAAGTTGTTGGCCAAACTTACAACAAGTAACCAGGTAAGATCATTTAGTTCCCATAAATGGTTTGTATGAACAAATCGCAAGAATAGTTTGTCAGAAAAAGAATAGTACATGATACAATTGAAAGGAAAGCATCTTTCAATCAGGTGCAAGACTAAGGACATCTTGCTTTTGACACTTTGGGGCATCTTATTTCCAACTTAGCCTAAGGAAGGTAATTCAAAGAGAAACGCAAGACAACTCTCAACCATTCCCCAATAAGAAATTTAGCCATGGTTCATCCTCAAAGGAGTTAGAACCTAGTCCACAAATTGAATAGTCATTTTCAATCCATCAATAGTCACAACCTCATACATACAACTTGAAATAGCCATAAACAACCATATACAACTTCAAATAGACACAAATAGCCTCCAACAGTTATAAACAGTTGTACACATCCCCAAATATGAAAAAAAAACTTTAGAAAGATAGATTTAGTCTCTAGCAGTTCCTAATATCTCAAAATGAGATATAGCCCCCTTTACACAAATTTAGTCATAAACACCTTAGAAAGATGGAAATAATCCCCGTGCATCCTACAAAGCTCAATATTGATAGGCAACTCAAAAAGATGGATACAACCCCATGTATTTTCCGAAGTACAAACATGATAACATCTCGAAAAGACGGCCATTGCCTTCATGCATCCTCCGATGGTCAAGATTGATAGCTGTCTTGGAAAGATGGATATAGCCCCCATGTATCCTCTAAAGTTTAAGAGTGATAGCCTACTTAGAAAGATGGATATAGCCTTATGCATCCTTTGAAGTTCAAGAATGATAACCACCTCAGAAAGATAGATATAGCCTCAATGCATCCTCCGAAGTTCAAGATTAATAGCCACCTTGAAAAGATGAATCCTCTGAAATTCAAGAATAATAGCTATCTCAAAAAGACGGATATAGCTCCCATACATCCTTCAAAGTTCAAGATTGATAGCTATCTCAAAATGACACGTATAGCCCTGTCATATAGTTATAGCTAGAAACACTTTGGGAAGACGAATCTAGCCCCTATGTAAGCCCCAACATCTCAAAATGACAGATATAGCCCCCATCATATAGTCACAAACACATCAAAAAGACATATATAGTCCCCATATAGTCTTTAAAATTTGATAGCCACCTCAAAAAGACAAATATAGCCCTCGTGCAACATCCAAAGTTTGTAAACCACCTCAAAAAGATGGATATAGACTCGTGTAACTTTCGAAATTTGATAGTCACCTTAAAAAAAAAGATATATCCTCCACGCCTCCTTCAAAGTCTCTGAATGATAACGGAATCCAATCATCAATTTAGTCATCATTTTCCTCAGCCAAGTCCAAACATCGTAGGCAAAAGATAAACCAAAAATCCTAAATAGAGTAAAAAAAAGAATGACCTCAATTTTTCTCCCTACTAGAGTACAATAGAATCTCATGTTCTTTTGAGGCATCACTATAAGCTCTCTTTAAATCCTTTAAATATGCACTTTCCCAAGGCATCATTGTAAGCCCTTTCTCTCTTGAGGCATCATTATAAGCCCTTATTCCTTTGAGGCATCACGATAAGCCCTTGTTTCTTTGAGGCATTATTATAATCCCTTAATTTCAAAAGTTCTTTAGACATGCGTCAACCATAAAGTCCTTTAATAGGTATTTACCATAAAAGCCCTCAACACAGTTTTTGTGGAGAATTATTAGACAAACTTCCCAGTGCAGATACACAAGCAACAAAATGACAAAGATAGACTATGTCACTATCAGGTACATGCCACTATCATGGGGTCCTCATGACGCATTCATTTCCCCACATCATGTTTCCATTTTGCATTGCATACATTACACTTTATCATTCTAATATTTGGAAATAAATTATGGTCCCTCACGACCTTTGACTTTTGCTTCTTGAGAAGCTCAATCAAGGGGGTAAATTTTAAACACTCAATTTTGTTCCAAATGTTATAATCAACCACGTGTGGAGTCCAATGAAGAAATGTTAGTGTCAGAAAAATTAATTTAGATAAATGTACGTTAGAAAATTAATTTTGGATGAGAATTGGTCAACAAAAGTTGAACTAGGCTAAACCGAGCTAAAATAAAATGAAATGGACCATAAAAATAAAAAAAATACAAGATCAAGGGCCAGAACCTAACTAACTAGTCGATTGGATCTAGGACGTCGTATCTGTCTATAGTTTCGCCTCCAAACCCTAAAAATCTCAAAAAGTGGTGTGAAACCCTAGTTTTTCTACCTTTCTAAGAAATATTAGCCATCGTCAAATTAAGTCTGACGCATCTTGGCTGTCCATTTTTAAAAACCTTACCTTTCCTAATTCCTATATAAACCCCCTCTACAGATAACCAAAGACACACCAAATTTACATGAGAAAACTATGGAGATACCACATCTCTCTACAGGGTTTTTTTAAACTCCAAAACCCTGTTTTCATAAACCCTAAACCATAAATTTCTCCACAACTCTAAATCTCTATCAACCTTTTCATAAAAACCAGTCACCACAAAATTCTATAAACAGAAAATCTACTTTTTTTACACCAATTCTTGATCAAAATTAAAGTTTTCTACGCTTGTTCATCCACTACATATAATAAAAAATTATGAGGAAATGCACACCACATGTGGAACATTAGTTACAATTTTGGATTAATAGCTTAACGTTAATCCCTCTGCAAAACGTAGAGAGATCGCTAATAAAAAGTTAGTTACTTAGAGTTTCTTTCTTAATTATAAAAATATGATGATCGACTATAATGAACCACTGTAGATTAAAATTATTTAGTATGCTTTATAGGATTATTTGTTACTTAAGTTCATGTCATATAGATTTATTTTCGTTAAGTATGTTTTAGAATTATTTACATAATCATACGTCATATAGATTTAGGTTTTTCGTATTACATAAAATTAATTAAAATTACACATCATATAGAAAATATATTTAGGATTAATGCATCTTCACATGTCGTTTAGATTAGGATTTTTCGTATCATATATTACTCGAAATTGAACATAATCGGTGAAAAAATGAATTTTCTATTGAAAACTGAAATATGTCATAATCCGCACTATGGGATTCAGTCAATTCCTCACTAGGGTCGGTCAACTACCTAGCTTAGCCGGCCAGTTGACCTGATCTCAATTTTGGTTCTTTTCAAAAGCATCAAGGCTAGGTTTTGACTTAGGTAAAAGGGAAAACCTTAAATCTTTCTTCTCTTGTACCCTAATCTCTTACCTTGAATCTCTCACAGACCTATCATAGGGGATTTTGGCCCCATTTATGTTCAAATGGCTACATCAATTTACCCATCATCCTTGCTTTGTGTATGGATGATATATCCTTCAGAAAATGTCCCTCAATAAGAACTAATATGATAAACAAACTTTTCTAGTCTAACACTTTAAGACCTAGTAGATTCTAAACCTTTTGTATACCAACACACTTCAATCTGCACTCTCACTTATTCCTCATTCCTCAAAGGGAATGGTGTTGGTGTAAGTCTATCGATATAGAAACACAGCAAAAATTTAAAATATTTCATACCAATAAACTTAATCCCATGAAAACTCTCTATGAATCTATTAGAACAAGAAGATTAATCTCAATATAAGGTTAGATATTTTTACCTTTGATTGATAAAGATTTCGAATGAACCTTTAAAGACAAGTTCATGAGCCATTCAAGTGTCTGACTTCTAAGCATATCCATACGAACAATCAAGAATGAGGATCTCCTTTCTCTTGATGTCGAACACCACGAAAAAGAGGCACTAGGGGTGGCTGAAATTATTGAGTGCTAGCTCTAAAGTTTTTATGTTTTTGTTAAAGAGAAAAAAGATTAAGATCTGATCTTAAAACTCAATAATTCACTTAGAGTTTCTATCAAATGGAGCCCTTTATATCGAGCATTTCTTCTACTTTCTAGAATTATAATTAAACTTCTAGTTTAATTTGACTTCTAGAAATCTCTCTATTGGCCCTCTAGTAATCATTATTCTTGTAGTTGCCCTAATGTGTGTGACCCTTTAGGTTCAATATTGTAAACCAAGGTTCAAACCCAAGAGGGGGTGAATTAGGTTTTTAAAAACTTTTTCTAATTAACTTGTAAGTTTTTAAATAGTTAAATACACAAAGCACACAATCAAATAATATGCTTGAAAATAAAGGAATTAAGGAAGAGAATATGCAAACTCCGTTTATAGTGGTTTGGCAATATCGACCCTACGTCCACTCTCTTTAAGAAACCTCCTTGAAGTAATTCGCTAAAAATTTAGTCGTACAACTTAACAGGTGTTACACAAACCTTACAATAATCTTTTCTTCACGAAAGTTACAACCGAAGTGTTTAATCCTAAACACTCCAAGAGTTACACCAACTCTTTCCCTTTACAATAAATTTGATTGACTGTAAAGTAAATGGTAGAGAGATAGCAATGAATACTTTTTACAACTGAATATTATCTCTTTTGCAAGAACAAGCTTGAAGAATGGCTAACAATAAAATTTTCAAAGCTTTTGAGAATTAATGAGCTATATAATGAATTGAATGTGTTATATTCCTTATTTAAATGCTCATTGAAGTGGGTTTATATAGTCTTGAATCAATCTGACCGTTTGACACTAACTTGGTAGGTTTGGGTCATTAAATACTCATGTCCTGCATCTCAAATGGTCATGTTTTTTGAATTACCAGTCGACTAGGTTAAGTGAAAAATCTTCACTTTTAGGTTTAGGGAGAGTACCAGTCGATTGGGTCATAGGATCAGTCGATTAGGTGAAGTTACCAGTTTACTAGGTCCTTTGTACCAATCAACTAGGAACTTACTATCCCATATCCTAGTTGACTGGTATGTAGACCCAATTGAATGGGTTGTCATTCAACCCAATTTTCATGTTTTTAAAATAGTTTTTGACTTAGAAACTTTTTGTATTATAGTTTTGTCAAAGTCTTTTGTAAATTGAGCCATAGATCAAGCTAAGTAATTGAATTTAGAGATTTTACAGATTGATTCAATTATCTTAGTGCCCATTCTAGATCTTCTGTATTCTTTTGGTGTCTGAACATGTTGAGTTCTTGCATCTTGTTTCTGAACTGAATGCTTTTATGGCTTAAACACTTAGATAAAACTGTTAGTGCAATTAGAGTGGTGTATTTTCATTATTAAAATCAAATATGGGTAAAGAATCTCCCCCTTTTTGATGATGACAAAATTAAAGAGAGAAAAACAGTTTTAAAAACTAAGTTTTTGGTTTTTGAAAAAATTTGGACAGAGTTTCCTCTGTTTTTTTTTTTTTAATAAAACCAACCTGTAAGAATTCCAAATGCAATTCATATATAGTTATATCAAACTAAACCAAGCAATTCAAGATTATATTACATTTTTCAATATGTTCGGAGCATTGCTCCCCCTAAATTTATGCTCTATTCTACATTTACATACAGTTTTCTCTTTTTACATTAATTTTTATCCTTTTCCTCCCCCATTTTGATAACAGCAAAAAAATAAGCAAAATCATGGTCATGAAGAAAAGGCAAAAAAAAAAAAAAACCTATGTTCAAAAACTAGGCATGGTTCAGAGTTGGGATAACTTCTCGGAAAGAATTAGAAGTTTGCATATAAGCATTACTAGTTAAAGCATATAGATGAGCACGAATAGTTCTAACTAAGCAACTAAATAGCATAAAATTAATCATGAGCTATGGTCTAAACAAGTAAAAATAGATACATCCATTCATCATGAGCTTTTAGGAAGTTTTCTGAAAGTACAAGCACATGACTGTAACAAGAAAAATGAATGTTCGTGTTAACATATCTAAGGAGCTATATATATATAACAAAGAGATAAAACAAAAAAACTCAGTGAGTGGGGGAATCAGAGCTGTCTCGAAGAAGATCCCGAAGCTCAGCCAAAGAGCCCTCTGTGTGTTCCCAGTGTAACTCAAAATTGTCTCGAAGTGTGCGGAGGTCGTGATGCATATGATCGACAAAAGAGCTCAAGCTTTGGAACGCAGACTGCATGGATAGCTGGAGGCTCGCAATAACCTATAGTATGTCATCATATCTAGCCTGACTACCATTAGAGCCACCATACTGTGGATTAGGTGCTTACTCGTCAATGTCCATAGCAGTAGGAGGAGCTGCATCACCCGGCATCTCATCACCCTCCTCGCTATTGTGACCATCTGCGATCCATATATTCCTCCTAGCCTTGGAGTGGATCATCCCATCTCGGATCGAACACCCCATCTTCTTTAGTGAGAACAAATTAATAATGTCCTTGGGGTCGATATCCTGAGCCTCGGAGGTGGGTAAGGGGACATGTAAATGCTGAAGGATCAATGTGATGAGCATCCCGTATGGGAGGCAGTCGGAGTCACTTGCTTCGCCATTAATCATGTTGGCTAGCAAGATGGGGTAAATATTGAAACGATGTTCAATTTTAAGACACTAAATCAATACTACATCTATCTTAGATAGATAGCCCTAACTCTTGAGTCTCGGGTGGATAGTCTAACTCACGATGAAATTAAACAACTTTGAGTTGAGGGGCATGTCACTACATTGCTGAAATGTAGTGGACAAAAAGATATAGTTAGGGTCACCCCTAACAATCTAATAAGCTTCCTCATAATCAAAGTTGTCTGGCCATCCATCCAGACTCCGCTGGGCCCTTCCCACGGGGATTCTCAATATATTAACCCGAAGCTCAGTGTTCACCTCAAATTCTATTCCCATTACACTAGTCTTGAACCGAAGAGCCAAAGGACTCGGTTTGACCAGGATGGCATAGAACTGGTGAATGAGGCATTGGTAATATTTTTGGTGGATTTTGACAAGCAGTGTTAAGTTTATAGCCTTAAAAGTGGGTAAGATATCAAAGTTTGTATGACAAATATAATCAAAATCGATGAATCTACCCATCATTATTTTCTTGTGGCGAAAGACGGAGTTATACCTGCTCTTAGCGGTAGGGCTTTAGAAGAGTGAGTCATCGAGATCATTCCTCGCCTTTTCACTCGAGGAACCTACCAACCCCTTTTTCTTGGCATCTGGTGCCGTGGACTTCTTGGATCGGGGCCTTGTAGGCATGTGAGGTCAAGCAACGGTGATCTTCATCCTGATTTTCTCAGACATTTTGTGAAAATTTTGTTTGGAGAGAGATTTGGGGAAAAGATGAGTTTTCAACCGTAAAAAGTTGAAAAAGAGATGATTTGAGGTATGATTGAAGGTTTTATGGAGTGGTTTTGAGAGATTTTGGTCTAAAATCAAGGGTTTTCTAGAGAGAGAAAGTTTTTGGTTTTAAAAAATGGCGTAAAATTTCTGAAAAACTGAAGCAATTATATATAGTATCGCAATACTAGTCAACTGAGTTAGTGTACCAGTCAATTGGGTCCTTCATATTTTGAGGACAATGCGACATACCAGTCGACTGGGTCAGAATACCAGTCAATTGGGTAATCTAGCATTGAGCTACCAGTTGATTGGGGGTCTACTTACCATTCGACTGGGTCGTCTAGGAAAAATTCAATTTTTTTTGCTGGGTAACTGGACATAAAGGCACCCAATCGACTGGGTAACTGGGCAGAAAGATACCAGTCGACTGGATCAAGATACTAGTCGACTGGATCCTTTACAAAACATAAGATTTTGAGCTCCAACTTGGAATTTTAGCACGAAATAATTTATCTATGCCATCTTAAGTGGGAGATATATTAAATAAGAGTTAATACTCATTCACTAGATATCAAATATGAATATGATGAATGTTGATGCAATCAAACATACATTTTATCATAGTTTTTCAAACCCATTAATAATCTAATCTTGCTAAAGCTGTCTTCGTTCAATGGCTTAGTAAGAATGTCAGCTATTTGGTCCTCTGAAGGTATGAATTCTAATATAATATTACCCTTTTGAGCATGGTCACTTATGAAGTGATGTCTTATTTCTATGTGTTTGGTTCTTGAATGCTGAATAGGGTTTTTGGTTAAGTTGATAGCACTAGTGTTATCACAATGAATTGGTATATCTCTAAAGTTCATGCCATAGTCTTCTAACTGTTGTTTCATCCACAACACTTGTTCATAACAACTTCCGACTGCTACATATTTCTCTTTGGTGGTTGATAGTACAACCGAATTTTGTTTCTTGGAAAACCAAGAGGTTAACATTGCACTTAAAAATTGGCATGATCCACTAGTGCTTTTTCTATCTAGTCTACAACCTGCAAAATCAACACTCGAATATCCTACAAGCTCAAAAGTTGATTTTCTAGAATACCATAACCCTAAGTTTTGAGTTCCTTGTAGATATCTAAGGATTCTTTTCACTATAATTATATGTGATTCCTTAGGATTAGCTTGAAATCTAGCACACATGCATACACTGAACATTATATTAGGTCTATTTGCAGTTAGGTAAAGTAAAGCTCCTATCATGCTTCTATAAGTTTTAGTATCTACACACTTACCTCCCTTATCTAGGTCAAGTTTTGTAGAAGTGCTATAGGAGTGCCAATTGACTTTGAGCTTTCCATCCCGAACCTCTGTAATAGGTCTTTGGTGTACTTTGATTGATTGATGAAGATACCTTCTTTTAGTTGTTTTATTTGAAGTCCAAGAAAGTAGGTAAGCTTTCCCATCATGCTCATTTCAAATTCACATTTCATACACTTAGCAAACTCTTGACATATAGATTCATTAGTAGCACCAAATGTAATATCATCAACATATATTTGGACTAGTAATGTATAATTTTTGTGAGTTTTTATGAAGAGGGTTGTGTCTATTTTTCCTTTTGTAAAACCATTTTCAAGCAAAAACTTACTTAGTCTTTCATACCATGCTCTTGGAGTTTTCTTTAACCTATAAAGAGCTTTAGATACACACATGGTTTGTAAGACTAGGATTTTCAAATCCAAAAGGTTGCTCAACATACACCTCTTCTTCTATAAAATCATTTAAAAAGACACTTTTTACATCCATTTAAAATAGCTTAAATTTATTAAAGCATGCAAAGGCCAATAACATACGAATGGATTCTAATCTAGCTGTAGGAGCATAGGTCTCATTAAAATCTATTCGTTCTTCTTCATTATATCCCTTAGCTAGCCTTGTTCATAGTTTCTATTCCATTTTCATCCATTTTATTTCTATATACCCATTTAGTTCCTATTATAGTGTGATTCTTTGGTCTAGGAACTAGATTTCATACTTTGTTTCTTTCAAATTAATTTAATTCTTCTTGCATAGAATTTATCCAATCAACATCTTTTTCGGCTTCTACAAAAGTCTTAGGTTCTACCTAAGATAAATAAGCTACATAATTACAAATATTTCTAATAGAGGATTGAGTTCTTACCCCTTGTGAAGGATCACCAATCACTTGATCGATTGGATGATAATTTACATACCTCTAATATTTGGGAAGACTATCTTTTTGTTGACTTGTAGATGGTTGATCAAGATTAAGAGAATCTACCTCTTGACTTGTTTGAGGTTGGCTCTTCTTCGGGTCAACAATGGGAGTATGTGTTTCCATTCTTGGAATTAAATCTTCATCATCATTAAACGAAACTACTCTACTACTAATTGGGTTAGACTCATCAAAGCTAACATATACAGATTCTTCAACCACTAGAGTTCTTTGGTTAAAGACTATATATGCTTTACTGGAGGTTGAATATCCTAAGAATATCCCTTCATCGGTCTTGGAGTCAAATTTACCTAAATTAGTTTTATTGTTATTTAGGATGAAATGCTTGCAACCAAAAGCATAAAAATAAGAAATATTAGGCTTTCTACCTTTCAATAGCTCATATCAGGTTTTGCAAGCATAGACCTAATTAAAACTCTATTTAAAACATAGCAAGAAGTATTTATGGCTTCCGCCCAAATGTATTTTGGAAAACTATTTTCACGTTATAGAAAATTCTTCTAGAACTCTATTCTCCTCTTAACAACTCAATTTTGTTGACGAGTTCTAGGTGCCGAAAAGTTGTGATCAATTCAATTTTCATCACAAAATTTTGAAAAGTATTGGTTTTCAAATTCTTTTCCATGATCACTTCTAATGCTTGAGATAGAAATACCATTTTCATTTTGAACCTTTTTACAAAAGTTCACAAATCCTTTGTATGCTTCATCCTTATAAGCAATAAAAATAACGAAGGTATATCTTAAATAATCATCAACAATAACAAGAGCATATTGATGGCCACCCAGATTAATGATACTTAATGAATCAAACAAGTCCATATGTAAAAGTTCCGTAGTTCTAGAAGTTGAGATTATATTATTTGATTTAAAAGAAATTCTTGTTTGCTTTCCTATTTGACAAGTGATGAGTGCCAAATATTGCATATTTTGGCCCTCTAATTTACATTTGTTAGCTTAGGAATTTGTTACTTTGAGTTGTTTTCATTGTTTTTCAGGTTTACAAGCACTGGGAAAGGAGTTTCACTAAAATTGCCAGAATTACCCGTATAGATCAATCATCTTTGAAAATTAAAATGTATTGATTCAATAAGAACCAGGATATGAACCATATATGCTTAGAAAGATCCAGAAGTCTATTTTCTGGAGAATTTTACGGCTCTTAAAAATGATTTTTCTACAGAAAGTTATGACCGTTTTAGTAGACAAAGGTCAGGCTGTGCGGGCTGTGCGGGATTTCAGCGTGAACAGAAGTTTTGAAGGGCATGTGAAGACTTAAATCCAACATCCCACATTGGTTGGAAACACATTTCTATATCCCACATCCCACATCGGATTGGAAACACATTCCACTTGTGGTATTTGCCTATATAAGACCCACTCCACTTCATCATTCAGTGTACAATTCCTGAGCCACTTTGGTGTTTACCGGTGGACTTCTGCCAGCATTTTGGTGGATCCCGAAGGCATTGCTACCATGAGGAGAAGCGCCGCCCGTCAGCGAGTGGAATTTCTCCCATGTAAAGTTGTTTATTTATTTCTTTATATTCAGTTGTTTTAGTTTAAATGTTTAGCACTTTTTATTACAGTTTTATTATTATGAGTGGCTAGACTCTTCAGCTAAGGTTGAAGATGAAGCCCCGTCGTTGTTTGGCGTAGTAGTTCAGATTTGCTTGTACAAATCTGACCATTTTTAGTATAAATGTTCTATCAATTATTTGAGTTAATCTTATAATTGATTGAGTTTAAATTGTCTGTTGGATTTTCTTTGTGTTTCATCTGATGGATACATTGAATGATTTTCAATTAAATTGGATTCCCTTTGTGATTTGTTAAGAGCGGATACATCGGGTGCTTTTGGTTTAGTTGGGATATTCTTTGTTTTTTGTCTTATAGTTGGATTCATAGAATGTTTTGGTAGGCTATATTTTTAGAACATGTATGCTTAACTTCGGTGGGGTGGATTCGGAAACCTTAGTGCTTTTTTTATTATTAGTTTTAAAATCAACTTAGTTTAGTTTTAATTTATTTTCTAAAATATCATTCACAATTCGGAACTAGGTTAAAATAGAGTTAGTTTAGATTAAAAATTATATTTTCACAACGCAATTCCCTGTGGATTCGACCTCGCACTTGCACAACGCTATACTGCAAAAGACTCGTGCGCTTGCGAGTAATTTAAAACTCACAACAAGTTTTTGGCGCCGTTGCCGGGGAATTGTTTGGTTTGTGAAAATTTTTTGTCTGAATTGATTTTATTTTTCTACTAGTTAATTTAATTTAAAAAAAAAAATTTTTTTAAAAAAAAAAATGTGGATGAATCCAGCGCCGGTTTCACAGTCTTTAGAGGACGCCCTCAAGGATTTCATTAAAATGACCGGCCCGTCCCTCAATGCTGCCAGCACATTCAATGTTGATAGCTGTTCCATCTGTGCTAGTCCCATGCATCTAGCACAGAATTGTCCATCAATGCCGGCTTGTGCCGAGTATCCTATGGAACAAATGAATGCTTTCAATGACTGTTGTTGGCAATCAAATGGATCTTGCTCCGAAACGTACAATCCAGGGTGGTGGGACCACTCTAATTTTTCGTGGGAGCAGAACCAACCAATGAATCAGGGAGGAGCCCCTTACCATGCTCACAATCAATACACTCCCGAATTTCCTCCACCAATTCCAAATTATGGTCACTCAGCTTATCCAGCACCATCACCCGCTCACCAAGCTCCCATTCAAGCGCCAGTGTCGGTTTCACAGTCATTGGAGGACGCTCTCAATGATTTCATGAAAGCGACTAGCCAATCTATGAGTGAAGTGATGAGTGCAACAATAGAAAACACCCAAGCGATTGCCACACTAGAGAGTCAAATTGATCAGATCGCAAGTTACGTGGGTGAAGGCGAGGAAGGAGAGTTCCCCAGTCAAACTGAGCCTAACCCAAAGGAACAGTTTGCAGTGGGAAATTCTTTAACTCCAATGCATTGGCAGGAACAAGTGCAACCAACTGTCCCATACTTGTTTGGGAGACAAGTGGACAATCAAGTGGAAGAGAGCCCTGCTATGCACCAAGGGCAAGAGAGTAGCAACAATGAGAAGAGAGATGCTGAGCCATCTTCCGCCACTCGTATTATTAAGGATCTCTCTAGGTCGTTTTTACCTAAAGCGCCTTACCCTGAGAGACTACAAGTGCCCAAGAAAGAAAGGAAGTCTGAGGACATTATGGAGGCATGCTTTGTTCAGTTTGAAGAGGATTTGGATTTAGATAAGTTACTTGAGCAAGCAAATACTATCGTGGAGTCTGCTCCTCGGGAGAGTAGTAGGACAGAGGAGACTATGGATGAATCCCGTATTGAGGATCCCTTGGAGGCATGCTTTGCTCACTTTGGAGAGGACTTGGGCTTAGATAAGTTACTTGATGAAGTAAATGTCATTTTGGAGTCTGATCCTAGAGAAAGCAATAAGACGGAGGAGACCACCGCACCTGACACCCCCAAGAAGGAACTTAAGCCTTTACCAGATAATCTTAAGTATAAGTTCCCAGGTCCAGCAGATTCTTTGCCTATAATCATAGCTTTAGATTTGGGTGATGCTCCAGAGGAGAAATTATTGGACGTCTTAAGAGAGCATAAGGAAGCTATAGGCTGGACTATTGAGGATGTCAAAGGAATCAACCCCTCGTTGGTGATACACACGATACAGTTGGAGGAGAATGCCAAGCCATCGAGGGAGCCACAAAGAAGGCTCAACCCTGCTATGCAAGAGGTTGTGAGGGCAGAAGATATTAAGCTGTTAGAGGCAAGGATCATTTATCCCATCTTTGATAGCAAGTGGGTGAGCCAGATTCCAGTCGTGCCCAAACGTGCTGAATTTACGGTAGTAAATAAAGACAACGAGTTGGTTCCAACTCGAGTGCAGTCAAGATGGAGAAAGTGTCTAGACTACCGTAAATTGAATGCTGCCACTAGGCCTGATCATTTTTCATTCTCATTTATTGATCAGATGGCGGAGCATTTCGTTGGACCTGTTTACTAATGTTGGGTCTGGCTGAAGACGTTAAACTTAGCGCTCATGGGAGGCACCCCACAGCTTATCTTTTCTTTTGTTTATTTATTATTTTGCATTTTTATGATTAATGTTTGTTTCCAGTATTTTTTTGTTTTCCAGGTTTTATTTTTCAGGGACAAAGCGTACTTCAGTTCAAGTTTGGGGGTATGCTATGAGCCATACCAGTCCAGATAGTTCTCCATATCTCAGGTCAACTCTTTCCATATTAGTCACACATTGGGGTCAGTGTGTAATTTAAGTTTGGGGGTATGGGAGACACATCACACACTTTGTCCTAATTTGTTGTCTTTTCGTCATAGAGATAAATGCATGCTCATGTTATCGTGAAATTTTGGTTGATCTAAACATTTTCTGTGATGTGATGTCATTGGTGAGCTTAACATTTTGAACACATGATCTGGTGATAAATTTTTAAAATTTAGTTACTTACTTTAGGCATTTTGAGAATTCACATGTTTGATCTAATCTAACACGAGCACATTAGCACAAATTATGTGAGGTATGACATGTGATTTTAATGTGTATTTTTCCTTATCTTAACTGAAACTGGATGACTTGTTGGATGAACTCTTGGGCATAGGAAAATATAAAAAAAAAAAAAAATTATCAATAAACTTTTCGCTGAGTAACTGGACCTCTTGCCTCAGTAAGCAGTGAGTGTTCACGTCAAAAGGTGGAATTTTGCTTGGTAATATTAAGGTCGGTTTAATTTCGTAGCCTAGGGGTGTCTTTACACCTAATGCCCTAAAAGCACCTGGTTTGGGAGTCATTGACTTAACACTCGCTACATGGGTCAATTAGAAAGCCTAAGGGAACTAAACATAGCCGTGCCTTATTAAAAAAAAAAAAAAAAAAATTCTACATCTTTATTGTTCATTTTTTATGGGAAATTCGGTGTATCTTGAGACATGGAGACCTTACACATTAGAGTTACTTGGAAGCTTCATTTTTATATGCTAATTCACCTTACACTGATTCAAGCTTATGATGCCTTATCCTGCCTTTTGTAAGTAATTACATTTTTACAGTTCTATTCATTGCGAAGATGGGTTTACCTTTTTAAGCTTGCTTATGAATGAATATCATGGTGATGTGTGCTCCTTAAATTTTTGGATACCATGAGTGATGACTTTATCTTTATGTTCTTTGTTTTTCATTAAGTCTTTTATTTTGTTTTGCTAAGGGACTAGCAAATTGTAAGTTTGGGGGTATTTGATGAGTGCCAAATATTGCATATTTTGGCCCTCTAATTTACATTTGTTAGCTTAGGAATTTGTTACTTTGAGTTGTTTTCGTTGTTTTTCAGGTTTACAAGCACTGGGAAAGGAGTTTCACTAAAATTGCCAGAATTGCCCGTATAGATCAATCATCTTTGAAAATTAAAATGTATTGATTCAAGAAGAACCAGGATATGAGCCATATATGCTTAGAAAGATCCAGAAGTCTGTTTTCTGGAGAATTTTACGGCTCGTAAAAATGATTTTTCTATAGAAAGTTATGACCGTTTTAGTAAACAAAGGTCAGGCTGTGCGGGCTGTGCGGGATTTCAGCGTGAACAGAAGTTTTGAAGGGCATGTGAAGACTTAAATCCAACATCCCACATTGGTTGGAAACACATTTCTATATCCCACATCCCACATCGGATTGGAAACACATTCCACATGTGGTATTTGCCTATATAAGACCCACTCCACTTCATCATTCAGTGTACAATTCCTGAGCCACTTTGGTGTTTACCGGTGGACTTCTGCCAGCATTTTGGTGGATCCCGAAGGCATTGCTACCACGAGGGGAAGCGCCGCCCATCAGCGAGTGGAATTTCTCCCATGTAAAGTTGTTTATTTATTTCTTTATATTCAGTTGTTTTAGTTTAAATGTTTAGCACTTTTTATTATAGTTTTATTATTATGAGTGGCTAGACTCTTCAGCTAAGGTTGAAGATGAAGCCCCGCCGTTGTTTGGCGTAGTAGTTCAGATTTGCTTGTACAAATCTGACCATTTTTAGTATAAATGTTCTATCAATTATTTGAGTTAATCTTATAATTGATTGAGTTTAAATTGTCTGTTGGATTTTCTTTGTGTTTCATCTGATGGATACATTGAATGCTTTTCGATTAAATTGGCTTCCCTTTGTGATTTGTTAAGAGCGGATACATCGGGTGCTTTTGGTTTAGTTGGGATATTCTTTGTTTTTTGTCTTATAGTTGGATTCATAGAATGTTTTGATAGGCTATATTTTTAGAACATGTATGCTTAACTTCGGTGGGGTGGATTCGGAAACCTTGGTGCTTTTTTTATTATTAGTTTTAAAATCAACTTAGTTTAGTTTTAATTTGTTTTCTAAAATATCATTCACAATTCGGAACTAGGTTAAAATAGAGTTAGTTTAGATTAAAAATTATATTTTCACAACGCAATTCCCTGTAGATTCGACCTCGCACTTGCACAACGCTATACTGCAAAAGACTCGTGCGCTTGCGAGTAATTTAAAACTCACAACAACAAGCATCACACACCTTCTCTTTTTCAAATTTGATTTTTGGAAGTCCGATGACTAAATATTTTTTTGAAATGATTTTAAGCAAATCCATGTTCACATGGCCAAGTCTTCTATGCTATAGCCATGGATTTTCACTAAAAGTGGAAAAACATTTTTCATTTTCCGAATGCAGAGATTTTAAATTAACTATATAGACATTTTCATGTATATGGCCAACAAACTTGATCTTGTTACTTTTGATGTCTATAACTAGACAATGAGAGGTTTCAAATATGACTTTGTTGCCTTTATCACATAATTGACTAATACTAAGAAAATTTGGCTTAAGGCCTTGCACATATAACACATGATCAATAGTTGAGAAATCATTACCAACTTTGCCATGCCTAATGATCTTTATCTTTGTATTGTCCCCAATGGTGACATGTCCACCATCCCTTAGAGTTAGCTCTTTGAACATGCTTTGATCATCGGTCATGTGCTTTGAGTATCCACTATCAAGATACCAATAGTTACCTTTTTCCTTGGTGTAGAGACATATCTACATTACATAAGGGTATACAATTGCACTTTTAGGTACCCAAAATTTCTTGGATCCTTTGGGGTTAGTCTTAGGAAATATGGTTCCTTTCGAGACCCATACTTTCTTAACATTATAAGGTGCTTTATAATTATAGACATGTTAATGATGCATAATCTTAGGATAATAGTTATTGAAATTTCTAGGATTTCTTAATTGTGCATGTCTATAGTTCATTGGATAAGAAATCCTAGAATACATGTTTCTATTATGAAAATTATGAACATGCATGTTATCTCTAAGAGTGGTATGATGGTAATTTCTAGGATATGCACTTGCAGCATTGTGAACATGCATACTATCTCTAGGATGCATATGATGGTAATGTCTAGGATGTCCACTTTTACCATGCAAGTTGTGAGCATACACATTATCTCTAGGATATGCATGATGATAGTTCCTAGGATGTTTATTTCTAGTATATGCATTCCTTGAATGATTATTCCTAGCATTTGCATTTCTTGAGTGAGCATAAATATATGCATGAGTATTTCTAGGATGCTTATCTAGTATATACATTAGAATTTAAATTTGCATTCTTAGACCTACTAGCATATATTATGTTGGGATTTGTCTAAGAACTAAAGAGGAAAAATTCAGCTTTAGCCCTAAGTGTGTGCTGCACCTCAAGTAGTCCGCACCTCAGCCTGTAGCAAGTCCAGGAAGTGAGCTCTCCAAGTCACGCCGCTGCCCAACTTCCCAAAGGTGCGGTGCCCAGAAAGGCAGCAAAAGTTCTCCTTCCAAAGTGTGGCTTGCCCCGTTCAAAGGTGCAGCGCGAAGGCACACCTGATGGCAATTTTCAACACTCTTCTTCTAGTGCATGGTGCATGATCAATACGCACAGGATCACTTAGACTTGATCAAGGGCTATGATTGATTGGTCCTCAAGATCTAAGAGTGGAGATTGACTTCAAGATAGGTTTATGAAGTGGTGCACTATATAAAGGATCACCTAGCTTCAATCTCAACAAGAGTGACATAACTTGTGAAAGTGGAGACTCATTAGAGAGGCTAGTTGTTTAGAGAGAGAGTAGTATAGATTAGGGATTCAAGGGACTTGTAAGTGAAATTTTCTTGGGAAAAATTCCAGGGTAACTCAAGACCTTATCACTTTCTTTTCTCTTTTTTCGTTCTTCAAGAACAAGAAGTTTCTTGGAGAGGAGTTGCTGTAACTTATAAGAACTCATTGATTTAGTGCAGAGGGCTTGGAGGAGCTCACAGAGACCTAGGCACATTGCCGAACCTCGATAACAAATTACTTGTGTTCTTTCTTTTCTTTGATTTCTGTTTCTGTTATGATCATTATAAGTCATTCTAGACTTGGGTGTTTGGAAGATCACCACCTGGGCATCTTGAGGGTGATTTCTAACAGTGGTATCAGAGCTACAATAGCGAGTATCAGAGCTGGAACAGAAGGTATCGGAGCAAGACTCCAAGAATCAAAAATTGACTTCTTGGGTGATTCAAGAACGGAGTAGAGATCAAGATCTGATCGTATTCTTGAGGGTGATTCAAGAACGGTATTGAGATCAATCGTCGATCGTGTTATTGAGATTTAGAAGAAGTTGGAAAGCAATTGTGGGTGCTGTATAAATCTGGGATTTTCTCCTCAAGATGTGTTCAAACTTCATTATTGAGAAGTTGGATAGAAAGAGAGACTTTGCCTTTTGGAAGCGGAAGAGCAAGGCTGTTCTTATGCAACAGAAGGTGGACTTGGCTATTGGAGAAGATGACACTTTTCCAGCAAATATCACGAAAGTCCAACAGATTGAGATGAAGAAGATGGCGTATAGCACCATCTTTCTGCACATCTTGGATAGTGTCACAAGGAAGTGCATAGACTCAGAAGATCCAACTGTCATTTGGAAGAAACTAAATGAGTTATTTCTTACCAAGACTCTCCCTAATAAGATTTATCTTCTTAAACGAATCTTTGCTTTTAAAATGGATCCTAATAAAGAGTTGCAAGATAATCTTGATGTGTTTAATAAACTAGTTCAAGATTTGGCTAGTTATAGTATAACATTCCCGGATGAATAATTAGCTGTTATGTTATTGAATTCTCTTCCTGATTATTTTGAAAGTTTAATTAATGCTATTGAATATGGAAGAGATACACTAACCAAGGAAATTGTGATCAATGCTATAAGGGCTCATGATTTCAAAGCCAAGATAAGGGAAGCATCAAGTGGAGAAGGGCTATTCGTTAGAGGAAGGCCAGCAACTCGAAATGGCAGTAGCATCCATGGCAACTACCAGGAGAAATCAAAGGGTATAAGGCAGAGCCATGGGAGATCACATTCCAAACCGAAGTTTGGAGGGAAGTGATCGTACTACTGCAATAAGGAGGGTCATTTCAAGAAAGATTGCAAGAAGAAGATGTGGGATGAGAGAGGAGGAAGCCATACCAAGAATGGAGAGGGTTCGGTTGCCAAAGGAGAATAGCAAGATGATGTTCTTATTGTATGCTCAAATATGAGCAGGAGGCAAGGCAGCGATAAATGGATCCTGGATTCTGGGTGCACTTATCACATATGCCTTCACAAGGATTGGTTCTTGGGGAATGATACTTCTTGCCAAGTGAGGGGGATAGGAGACATCCAATTGAGGATGTTTGATGGAGTCACAAGACTACTGGAATATGAGGTATCTTCCAGATTTGAGAAGAAACTTGATCTCATTGGGGCAGCTGGATTCCATAGGGTACACATACAAAACAGAGGAAGGAAAGATCAAGGTAACCAAGGGATCTTTGATAGTGATCAAAGCAGCAATAATGGATGGTCTCTATGAGATGATCGAAGAGACAGAAATCAAGGATCAAGCAACAAGCTTGATGGTTGAGATGGATAAGATAGTACTTTGGCACATTCACTTGGGATATATGAGTGAAAAGGGCCTGCAAGTTCTCAACAAGGATGGTCTACTTGGTGGTGACAAGATAGAGAAACTTGAATTCTGCGAGTGTTGCGTTCTTGGGAAGTAACACTGGGTCAGCTTCAACACCGGAGTGCATAAGTCTAAGGGCAATCTTGACAAAATTCATGCGGACCTTTGGGGACCAACAAGAACACCAACACAGGGAGGTAATCATTGTCTTTAATTGATGATTATTCAAGAAAAGTTTGGGTTTATTTGCTTAAAAATAAATAAGATGCTTTGAAGAAATTTGTGGTGTGGAAAAAGTTGCTGGAGACTCAAACAGGTAGGGTAGTTAAGGTTTTAAGAACCGATAATGGCTTAGAATTTTTTAATAAGGATTTTGATAAATTTTGTGAGTTAAATGGGATTCTAAGACATAGAACGGTTGTAAAAACCCCTTAGCAAAATGGAGTTGCTAAAAGGATGAATAGGACCCTTATGGAAAAGGTTAGGTGCATGTTAATTGGGTTTGGTTTACCAAACTATTTTTGGGGGGAAGCTGTGTCAACTGCTGGATATTTGGTTAATAGATCACCCTCTAGAGCTTTAAACCTTAAGACTCCCATGGAGATGTGAAGTGGAAAACCCCCTGAGATGAACAATCTTAAAACTTTTGGATGTACTGCGTTTGCACATCAAAAGGATAATAAACTTAGCCTAAGGTCTAGAAAATGTGTGTTTCTAGGATATGGTGATGGGGTTAAGGGGTATAGGTTGTGGTCCTTAGAATCAAAAGGAATGAAACTAATAATAAATAGGGATGTCATTTTTAATGAATTGTTATTTCCCTATTTGGAGAAAACTAACCCTGCAGGGGATAGTGAGCAAACCAGTCCAGAATTTGTGGAGCATAGCATCAAGGACCAGGTAGAGCCCATTGATGAAGGCCAAGCTCAGGACACTCATGAGGAGGCTGAACTAGAAGGGGATAATGCAGCAAGTCAGAATGACTATCAGCTCATAAGGGACCAGAAAAGGAGGGTGGTCAGACCACCTTTGAGATATAGTTTTGCGGATGCTAATGTAGCAGCTCCTTATTCAGAAGGAGGGGTTAAACCACAAACTTACATGGATACCATGGAATGTAAGGATTCGTCAAAGTGGCAGCTAGCTATGGAGGAAAAAACGGATTCTTTGAGGAAGAACAACTCTTGGGAATTGGTGCCCAAACCAGAAAAACAGAGAGTTGTGGATTGTAAATGGATTTACAAGATCAAAGAAGGGAACTGATGAGAGAAATAAAATGCACATTAATAGTTCTTAAACGTTGGCATTTTAGGGTTGATTTAGATCTTAATGGCAATTTTATACGTTAATAACTCTAAAGTGGTATTCTTGGATCATTAACTTATTTCGGTGCATTTTCAGGTAATTTAAGTTCAAAAGAGGAGAAAAAGCTATTGTTGTTTGAAGCTCGAAGACTCGAGGTACACCGAAGGAAAGACATGGTTGCGGAAGGGCAAAATGAAGAGAAATCAAGTTTATAGGGTGTGAGCCGCGGCCTACAATTATCCAAGCCTCAACCTCTAGAAAGTACATCAAAAGAGCAAGAAAGAAGGATCAGGTCAAGCCTAGGCCTGGATCAAGGTGAGCCGCGGCCTGGAGGGCTGAGCCTAGGCCTAGGTCAAGCTGGGCCATGGCCCATAGAATGGTGAAGATGCAGCACAAAGTGAGCCTAGGCCTGGCTCAATCTGAGCCTAGGTGCGACCCCGACCCCCTGTCTCCGAGTTACAACTTAATTAGGGTTTCTTATGATTGTTTAAACCCTAATACATCCTTAGGCCTCTTGTATATAAGCAGCCCACTTAGAGTTTGATAGAAAACATTCATAAAACCTGGAAAACTCAAGGAAGCAACCAATTCTCCTCTATCAAAGTGTTCAACCATGAGCCCCATGGCTAACTAATCCCCAAGAAAGGCGAAGGGATGAATCCCTAGGTGTAGTTGTTCCTATTTTCCTTTCTTTGATTCAGTTATAGTAGGGATTTAATGTCAAAATATTGTTATGATTTACTTTGCTATCTAATTATAAGATTTTCTCTAATCAAGTGATTGTATCTTTCTCCTTGATATAAATCTAGTCTTGCTTTTGTTATGTCAAGATTATTTGGGTATGATTGAGTTCGGTAGACTTATTCTTTAGGTTTGTCCATTACTGCAATATTGTCATAAAAGATATATTGTCGCTTCTTGATAAACCTATAGGATAGATCATGTGTGCATGAAGCAAAAGTAAAGTATTTCATAACAATTACATTAGGGTTTTTATATATACTCTTATTGAATATCTTCCGATTGCTTGTTTGGGATGTGAAACTTGCAATCAAGATAAAAACAACTGAATCAAGTTAGGATTAGAGCAATGAGCCTAGGGAGGATTCTCGGAACCTTGTTGTTCTTTTATTATATTTTACAATCTATTTTACACAATTATTTTATTATCAAAAGTTCATATTTTCTCACTTAAATCTTTATTGTTTGTGTTATAGTTCACACCTTCTTTTGTAATTAACTTGTTTCCCTGTGGAATCGATACTCCAAAGCTATGCTACAACTACCGCGTTAGATTTTGGGCGTAATCAAATTTTGGTGCCATTACCGGGGTGACGCGCTTACTTACAAAGAAGTTTGTCAACTCTAAAATAAGACGGTACTATCGTTCCTTTCTATTAGTTTTGATTTTCTGATTTTTATTTTGTTTTGCTCTGTTTTATTTATCACTTTTAAAAACTCAGTTGGTGTATGCTTAGACCGAGAGATTCGCGAGGGAGATTCATTAAAGGACCCGAAATAGAAATACCTTTCCTTTCCACGTCCGTTAATGAAATCTCGCCTAGATCAAACCCTAGTGTACACGCAATAGAAAATATAGAAAATTTTGTTAACGTGGCTGAAAAACCTAATGAGAATGTTGCTAGGACACTTAGAGATTACCTACATCCTAGTCAGACAGCCACACCATCATGCATTATGTTTCCAGCAAACACTCGCCATCAAGATTTTAAAATAGGGATGACACAATTACTCCCTACTTTTCATGGCTTGGAAAATGAGAACTCATATGTGCACATTAGAGAGTTTGAGGAAGTAGTTACGACTTTTCATAGTCAAGATGCAACTGATGATATCGTGAGACTCAAGTTTTTTCCTTTTTCTTTGAAGGATAAAGCTAAGAGTTGGTTATACTCGTTGAGACCATGATCAATTGGGTCATGGAATGAGATGACCCAAGTCTTTTTTAACAAATACTTCCCTCAACATAAGACTAATGCTTTGAAAAGACAAATCTCAACCTTTGCACAAAAGGGAAACGAGAGTTTGTATCAGTCTTGGGAGAAATTTAAGGAGCTGTTAAGTATGTGTCCACATCATGGGTATGAAAATTGGTGTTTAGTAAGCTATTTCTATGAGGGTCTTACCTATAGAGAGCGCCAATTTGTAGAGATGATGTGTAATGGTGAGTTTCTGCAAAAAGACCCTGATGAGGCTATTAAGTACCTCAATGACCTTGCTGAAAAAGCTCACACATGGACTGGACCTAATGCTACTGAAAGCACAAATAGGTCACGACCTATAGGAAACCCTAGTGGTGGAGGAATTTACTATCTTTGGGAAGAGGATAACCTTAAGGCCAAGGTCAAGATGCTTATTAGGGAGTTAGAGCATTAAAAACTAAAAATCCAACACACATGGTTAATAAAGCCAAACCTTTAGAACCATATTTTGTGTGTGGTGGGATTGATCATCCCGCTCAAGATTGCCCCACATTTGTTGATATGAGAGGGTTGTACGAGGAACAATGTAATGCCTTAGGCATGTAAAAGAAGCCTCCAGCACCTTTCTCTAACACTTATAATCCGGGGTGGCAAAATCACCCTAACTTCAGCTGAAAATCTGAAAATCAGCAGCATGCACAACCCCCTAGATCATACCCAGCACCTTATCATGCACCCTCATCTTCTAGAAACTCTTTAGAAGACACCTTACATGCTTTTATAGAAGCACAAGGTAAGACAAACCAAAGGTGTGAGGCTTTAATTACACAAGCGGTTGAGGAAAACAAAGAAATAAGGAGCCAAGTGTGTAAATTAATTGGCTCCTTGAGTGTGACTGAGCGAGGTAAGCTCCCTTCCCAAGCTCAGTCCATACCTCATGGTCAACATATAGCACAAGAAAATTTGAAATATGTAAATGCTATTGTGACATGCAGTGGTAAGTCACTACACATCCCACCAATGAATAAACCCGAGGATGTGAGAAAGGGTCAAACTAGTAGTGAAGCCGAGCTGCCCAAAGACCCTGAAGTGACCAAAAGTCCTGTTAAGGCACCATTCCCTCAAGCCTTAAAATCCAACAAGAAAAATCTGAAAATAAATAATGAAATCCTAGAGAACTTAAGGCAAGTAAAAATTAATCTTCCTCTTTTGCATGTGATTAAACAAGTCCCTACCTATGCAAAAGTTTTCAAAGATCTATGCACAATTAAGAGGAAGCACCATGTCAATAAAACAACATTCCTAACTGAGCAAGTTAGTGAGTTAATTGAGAAAAGAGTTCCCCCAAAATACAAGGATCTGGGGTGTCCTACCATTGCTTGCAGCATTGGAAATCTTGAGGTTGGACAAGCCTTGCTAGATTTAGGAGCTAGTGTAAACCTAATGCCATTTTCTATTTACTTACAGCTGGGGTTAGGAGAAATCAAACCAACCGGCGTGGTATTGTAATTGGCTGATCGTTCAGTCAAAGTACCCCGGGGTGTAGTAGAGGATGTTTTGATTCAAATCGATAAATTTTACTATCCTGTTGATTTCTTGATTATTGATACTACTTCTGTTGTTGACACTAACTCTAAAATCCCTTTGATTTTGGGTAGGCCTTTCCGTGCTACTGCTAATACTCTAATAAATTGTAGGAATGGACTCATAAAGCTGTCCTTTGGAAACATGACCCTTGAAGTAAATATTTTCAATGTTGTAAAACACCCCGAAGATGAGGAAGAAAACCACTAGCTTAACATGATCGAGTCACTCATCAATGAGGGAGTTTCCCTAGCTCATGATTATGATCCTCTTAAAAATTTTCTTGTTAATTCTGAGATAGATTTATTTGATGATAAAACTAATATAATTAATATTTATGCTGTTTTTGACAAATCTCAGGATTATAACAATCGGGCATGGCAACCAAAGTTTGAGGAGCTGCCCGAAAGAAGCAAGACACAAGTCCCCTCAAGTGTGGAAGCACCTAAAGTCGAATTGAAGCCACTACCTAAGGGCTTAAAGCATGCCTTTCTCAGTCTAGGTGATACCTTTCCTATTATTATTTCTTCTGAATTATCTAAGACCCAAGGTAAGAAGTTAATTCAAACTTTAAATGCACACAAATCAGCCTTAGGATGGAGCATGGCTGATTTAAAGGGAATTAGTCCCCTAATCTGCTCCCATAAAATAAATTTGGATGAAGGAACTAGTCCTCATAGAGACCCTCAACGTAAGCTTAACCCTACTATGAAAGAAGTAGTGAAAAATGAAGTGCTGAAATTGTTAGATGCAGGTATTATATATCCCATAGCTGATAGTAAATGGGTAAGCCCTACGCAAGTCGTCCCTAAAAAGTCCGGGGTCACTGTGGTAAAGAATGACCTAGGAGAGCTAGTCCTTACCAAACTTGTACAGTGCTAAGAGCTAGTCCTTACCAAATTTGACAATTTCATTCATTTTCATTGACCATCAAACAATATATATGTGTGTATATATATATATATATATATATGTGTATATATATATATATTTACCCACTTCACCCCCTCAGATTCACTCAAGCTTCATTTTCTTAGCACTTATTTTATTCAATTCTCATCCAATTCTATTTGTCAAACCAAATGAGCTCTTAGAGTTTAGAGAGTTATTTACACTTACATTAACACAAGTACAGAAAATTAAATACTGCCACCCGGAAAGACCACTTCCCACTCCCTTTTATTGGTCAAATTCTTGAGCATGTAGCTGGTCATCCCTTTTACTGTTTTCTAGATGGTTATTCTAGTTATTATCAAATAGAAATTGCATTAGAAGACCAAGAAAATACCACTTTTACTTGTCCCTTTGGCACCTATGCTTTTCATAGGATACCATTTAGATTGCGTAATGCCCCTGCCACTTTTTACCGTTGCATGATGAGTATTTTTAGTGACATTGTTGAAAATTGCATGGAGGTTTTTATGGATGACCTAACTATTTTTGGATCTTCATTTGATGCATGCTTAATGGATTTAAAAAGAGTATTGATTCGCTGTGAGGAAAAAGAATTGGTTTTAAATTGGGAAAAATGCCATTTCATGGTACCATCCGGTATTGTCTTAGGGCATATTGTCTCTTCTAAAGGAATAGAAGTTGATCAATCTAAGATTGAATTAATTTTTGAATTACCTACCCCTAAGAAAATAAAGGAATAGAGGTTGATCAATCTAAGATTGAATTACCAGCCCGCGCCACGCCCTAGCAGTTGCCGCACCGCGCCCCACAGCGTGCATCTCCAACCCGCCCAAGTCAAGCCGCAGCGCACCCTGAGCCAAGCCGCGGCTTGCCCTGTTTTGCCACCTACACAAACTTAAAACTATTTTTTTCTGCACTTTCTCTTCTTCATCTCATCACATGAACTCAGCAGCCATTTTCTCACTTTTTCTTCCTCTCTCTAAACCCTAGCCTCTCTCCTCACTTTTCCTCAAAATTTCTTTATTTTAACTCCATTTCTCGTAGGTTTTTTCACTAATCTTGCAACTTTTGTTGGAAATTTCTCCAATAAACTTGGTTTTAAGAAGCTTTTGGTGTTCATCAAACAAACTTCAAGTTGGTGGTTAGTTTTCTTCTCTCCAATTTTGAGTATCAAGTAAGCATAAATTCTTCCCTTTATTGTTCACTTATGCTATTTGGGTGGTTGATTTTGACTTTATTTTATTATTCTATACACTTGATTCACATGGCACCCAAATCCAAGAGACCAAGGGGGAAACAACCTCAAGAATATGATGAGAGCAAATTTGCTAGTTTTGAGGCTAGTGAGCATTATCTTAGCTTGTTAAATACTAGGAAAATCATTCCTGAGAGAGGATTCAACATCATTGAAAGGGAGAATCTAGACCTATTTAGAATTATTATTGTAGGAATTGGGGCACATTTACAAGACAACCTTCTCATTCCCTCGCAAATATAGTTAGAGAATTCTATGCCAATGCCACCGAACATCATAATGGTAAGGTAATGGTGAGGGGAAAAACAGTCTCTTTTAGCAGCACCTCCATTAATAGGATCTATGGGTTACCTGACATTGTCAACTATGAGTATCTTGCATATGTATCTAGAATTGATTAGGATGAGATTTGCAATACTCTTTGTATTCCGGGCACCACTTGGAAAATGTCAGGTCAAACCCATAAAACCTTCCTCGGTGCGTCTCTTGTTATTAATGCTCGGGCTTGGCAATATTTTGTATGCCAACGGATGATGCCCGCAACACATTATAGTGACCTGTCTGTTAAGAGAGCTATTTTGATATATGCCATATTGATGGGTATGACCATAGATGTGGGCCAAATCATATTCAATTCTATCCTATACACTGTGTGACACAAGCTTAGATTATACTTTCCTTCATTAATTACCCAATTATGCATCCAAGCCGATGTCCCTTACAGTAGTAATGAACAAACCCATCCACCCAAGAAACCCATCGATGATGGCCTGCTCACTCTAATTAAAGCCTCAAGGCCGCACATCTCGGGAGAAAGAGCCTCAATTGCTGCTCCTCCTCCTCCACCCTCTAGGCATTACACTGTTGCCAAATGCCTTGAGTGTTTAGAGATTCGTTTTGACGAACATCAAAAATTTTTGCATGATAGATTCAATCGTCAAGAACGCTTCTTTAATCATCAAGAACGATTCTTGGCTAGGCAAGCCGATTATCAAGCGGGGGTGTACTCTTCTTTTGGCTAAATATACCAACACCTTGCCTCCGCTACTGGTTGTAACATGGATCATTTTCCTACTTTGCCACCCTACCCGGGTTCATCTTTTGGTCCACCTACCGAGGAAGGTGAAGAGAATGAAGGTGAGGAAAATGAAGAAGAGAATGAGGACGAGGATGATGATATAGAGGATTAATTGTGGGTGCTATGTTGTTGTCCCCCTTTAGTTTATTTTTATAGGATAAATATACTAACCTTTCTTGAGTTTTTCCTTTTGTTTTTGTACTTTATTTTTGTTTTTAGTTATTTATTTCCATTTCTTATGCTAACATACGTGAAAATCTTCATGGTACACCGTAGTTGCTTTCTTTTTGTTTGCTCTATGTTGTAGATCGAAATTTTAATAAGAAGTATAACATGCAGTTCAAAAGGAGATGCATAATTTTCAGCTTCTGTGCACTTGTGCTTCAAAGGGAGTTTCCATTACCTTTTCTTTAACATTGAGGTCAATGTAATTTTTAAGTTGGGGGTGGAGGAAACACATTCTTTTTCTATCATTAAACTGATTGGTGTCATTTTCCTCTATTATTGTGTTTAGCATGCTTTGTGTTTGCCTTGGAGTTAATTCACATGTCAATGATATGAACTTAATTGAGATAGCAGATAGCATTTAGAAAAAGTTAAATCTTGCTTCATTGCTTCTGTTGAAATTAATTTAAGTATCAATCTTCATTTGGTTTGAGACTCTAGTTTGTGGTAAGATTGTATGATTAGTCTTAAACATTTAGAGAAGTTTTATGTGTGACTACTTTGTGAATATTTTTACAGTCTCGACAAGCTCTAAACTTACTTGATAACCACTTGAGGCGAATTCCTAGAATGCACATTACTTAGGATATGATATAGGCCATTTTTGGACCGTTTGAGCCTATCAAGCCTACCATTGCTATATTTACTACTAGTCACCTATTTGAGCCCTTTTCTTGAAAAAGAATTTGAGCTTTGTTTCTTTCAATAGCCCATTTACTCACCTTTATGAGCCTAAGAAAATATTTTATCCTTACCTTTCTCTGAAAAGAACTTAGCTATACACATTTGTTGAGGAGTACTTAAAAGGAGTAAGGATGGAAATATGAGAAAATATCACTACCATAACCCAAGTACATTAAAGGAGATAAGTTGGGGGTTATGAAAAAGAAAAGAAAAAAAAATGAAAAAGAAAGGTGAATGGTCATATGCCAAAATACAAAAGAAAAGAAAAGAAAAGAGAAGTGAAATATGGCAAAGAAAGAAGAAAAGAAAATAAAAGTGGTGATTTGAGAAAAATGCTTGAAAAATGGTTGAAAAGTTGGGTGTTGAAGTATTACCTTAGCCTAACGTTACAAGCTTATTAAAGACCTATTGATCCAATGTAATGTGATTTTTCTACAATAATGTAGAGAGGTTTGAAAGGTAAGCCTATGGAGCTTGTTTTGTGATTGATGTCACGTAATTTATCATGTTTTAGAGGCCAAGACTTGTATTCATGAATGTTATGCATAAAATCATCCGGATGTTCGGATTAATGGATTGTGGTGAGATGGATGTAAAGAGTCAATAACGATCTCAAGATTGATGCTTGGATTACTTTTGAAATTGGAGTGAAATTTAATGATTCTATATACTGTGTGCTATGTGAAATTTTAGAGACAAAATATGAATTACTCTCAGTTAACACTGAAATCGCTTTACTTTGTTGTGATTCTCACCGAAGAATTCATCTCTTGTTTTCGCTTGAATTGCTAAGGACTAGCAATAAGCTAGTTGGGGGTTGTGATGAGAGCCATAAAATGCACATTAATAGTTCTTAATCATTAGTATTTTAGGGTTGATCTAGATCTTAATGGCACTTTTATACGTTAATAACTCTAAAGTGGTATTCTTGGATCATTAACTTATTTTGGTGCATTTTCAGGTAATTTAAGTTCAAAAGAGGAGAAAAAGCTATTGTTGTTTGAAGCAGGAAGACTCGAGGTACACCAAAGTAAAGACATGGTTGCGGAAGGGAAAAATGAAGAGAAATCAAGTTTATAGGGTGTGAGCCGTGGCCTAGAATTATCCAAGCCTCGGCCTCCAAAAAGTACATCAAAAGAGCAAGAAAGAAGGATCAGGTCAAGCCTAGGCCTGGATCAAGGTAAGCCGCAGCTTGGAGGGCTGAGCCTAGGCCTGGGTCAAGCTGGGCTGTGGCCCACAGAATGGTGAAGATGCAGCACAAAGTGAGCCTAGGCCTGGCTCAATCTGAGCCTAGGTGCGACCCCGACCCCCTGTCTCTGAGTTACAACTTAATTAGGGTTTCTTTTAATTGTTTAAACCCTAATACATCCTTGGACCTCTTGTATATAAGTAGCTCACTTAAGGTTTGATAGAAAACATTCAAAAAACCTAGAAAACTCAAGGAAGCAACCAATTCTCCTCCATCAAAGTGTTCAACCATGAGCCTCATGGCTAACTAATCTCCAAGCAAGGTGAAGGGATGAATCCCTAGGTGTAGTTGTTCCTATTTTCCTTTCTTTGATTCAGTTATAGTAGGGATTTAATGTCAAATCATTGTTATGATTTACTTTGCTATCTAATTATAAGATTTTCTCTAATCTGGTGATTGTATCTTTCTCCTTGATATAAATCTAGTCTTGCTTTTGTTATGTCAAGATTGTTTGGGTATGATTGAGTCTGGTAGACTTATTCTTTAGGTTTGTCCATTACTGCAATATTGTCATAAAAGATATATTGTCATTTCTTGATAAACCTATAGGATAGATCATGTGTGCATGAAGCAAAAGTAAAGTATTTCATAACAATTACATTGGGGTTTTTATACATGCTCTTATTGAATATCTTCTGATTGCTTGTTTGGGATGTGAAACTTGCAATCGAGATAAAAACAATTGAATCAAGTTAGGATTAGGGCAACGAGCCTAGGGAGGATTTCCAGAACCTTGTTGTTCCTCTTTTATATTTTACAATATATTTTACACAATTACTTCATTATCAAAAGTTCATATTTTCTCACTTAAATCTTTATCGTTTGTGTTATGGTTCACACCTTCTTTTGTAGTTAACTTGTTTCCCTGTGGAATTGATACCCCAAAGCTATGCTACAACTACCGCATTATGTTTTGGGTGTAATCAAATTTTGGCGCCGTTACCGGGGAGACACACTTACTTACAAAGAAGTTTGTCAACTCTAAGACAAGACGGTACTATCGTTCCTTTCTATTAGTTTTGATTTTCTGATTTTTTTTATTTTGTTTTGTTCTGTTTTATTTATCACTTTTAAAAACTCAGTTGGTGTATGCTTAGACCTAGAGATTCACAAGGGAGATTCATTAAAGGACTCGAAATAGAAATACCTTTCCCTTCCACGTCCATTAGTGAAACCTCGCCTAGATCAAACCCTGGTGTACACCCAACAGAAAATATAGAAAATTTTGTTAACATGGCTGAAAACCCTAATAAGAATGTTGCTAGGACATTTAGAGATTAACTACATCCTAGTCGGACAGCCACACCATCATGCATTATGTTTCCAGCCAACACTCACCATCAAGATTTTAAAACAGGGATGATAAAATACTCCCTACTTTTCATGGCTTGGAAAACGAGAACCCATATGTGCACATTAGAGAGTTTGAGGAAGTAGTTGCGACTTTTCATAATCAAGATGCAATTGATGATATCGTGAGACTCAAGTTTTTTCCTTTTTCTTTACAGGATAAAGCTAAGAGTTGGTTATACTCACTAAGACCACGATCAATTGGGTAATGGAATGAGATGACCCAAGTCTTTTTTAACAAATACTTCCCTCAACATAAGACTAATGCTTTGAAAAGAAAAATCTCCACCTTTGCACAAAAGGAAAACGAGATTTGTATCAGTCTTGGGAGAAATTTAAGGAGCTGTTAAGTATGTGTCCACATCATGGGTATGAAAATTGGCATTTTTTTAGCTATTTCTATGAGGATCTTACCTATAGAGAGTGCCAATTTGTAGAGATGATGTGTAATTGTGAGTTTCTGCAAAAAAGACCATGATGAGGCTATTGAGTACCTATAGGATAGATCATGTGTGTATGAAGCAAAAGTAAAGTATTTCATAACAATTACATTAGGGTTTTTATACATACTCTTATTGAATATCTTCCAATTGCTTGTTTGGGATGTGAAACTTGCAATCGAGATAGAAATAACTAAATCAAGTTAGGATTAGGGCAACGAGCCTAGGGAGGATTCCTAGAACCTTGTTATTCCTCTATTATATTTTACAATCTATTTTACACAATTACTTCATTATCAAAAGTTCATATTTTCTCACTTAAATCTTTATCATTTGTGTTATGGTTCACACCTTCTTTTGTAGTTAACTTGTTTCCCTGTGGAATCGACACCCCAAAGTTGTGCTACAACTACCGAGTTATAGTTTGGGCGTAATCAGGAACACTCCAAGGGATGAAGTCTGGTATAAGGCTAGATTGGTGGCGAAGGGCTTCACACAAAGAGAAGGCATAGATTTCACCAAAATATTCTAATCGGTCGTGAAATACAAGACGATAAGGATAGTGTTAGCAATGGTAGTCGAATTTAATTGGGAAATCGAGAAAATGGATATGAAGACATCATTCTTACATGGAGAGCTTGATGAGACCATCTACATGAGGTAACCCGAAGGCTATAAGGAAGGAAGTCAGGGAGATTTGGTGTGCCAATTGAATAAATCTCTCTATGGCCTGAAGCAATCACCTCGGTAATGGAACAAGAGGTTCGATTCCTTTGTAACTAGCTTGGGTTTCATGAGGAGCTACTATGATTTATGTTTATACTATAAGGAGCATAAGGTGGAGGAAATGGTGATCATCCTCATCTACGTTGATGATATGCTGTAGGTTGGGAGCAGCATAGAGAGGATAAAAAAATTGAAGTCTCAACTCAGTGAGGAGTTTTAGATGAAAGATCTTGGCCATGCACAGAAGATCATTGGGATGAGAATAATCTGGGAAAGGGAGAGAAACAGATTGAAGATTTCTCAGACTTCCTACATAGAGAATATGATATCTAAGTTCTCTATGGAAGATAGCGAACTAGTGAAGGTTCCCCTTGCTAGTTATTCAAGTTTTCCAGTGATCAATGTCCGAGATCAGAGGTGGAGAAGAAAGAAATGGAAAAGGTCCCTTACTCTAGTGTGGTTAGATCAATCATGTTCATGATGATAAGCACTAGACCTGGCATTGCTCATGCAATGAGTGTTCTCAGCAGGTTTATGAGTAATCCCAGAAATGAGCATTGGCTTGGGATGAAGTAGTTGCTGAGGTACTTGAAAGGAAGCCCAGATGTGGGGCTAATTTATGAGAAGAGGGGTAAGTCCATCTGTCTTAAGGGTTATGCAGATTCGGACTATGGAGCAGACCAGGATAAAAGAAGATCGATTACTTTCTACTTCTTCAACTTAAACGGATGTTGTATAAGTTGGAAGGCTTAATTGCAGCCGATGGTAGCACTCTCAACAACCAAGGCTGAGTACATAGCGGCAACAGAAGCCATCAAGGAGGCTATGTGGTGCAAAGGGTTGTTGGAAAAGTTGAAGGTCCTAAAAGAGTAGGTGGTGGTGTATTCGAATAGCCAAAGTGCATTGCATTTGTGCAAGAATCCAGTGTTCCATGAGAGGACAAAGTATATGGATGTTCGGTATAATTTCATTCAGGAAAATGTTACGGAATGATGCATTCATGTGGATAAGGTGGCCACCGAAGAAAACCCTGCAGATTTAGGCACCAAAGTTCCACCTCTAAGTAAGTTCAATCATTGACTTAGACTCCTTAGTATTGGAGTCGGTTGATATGGTTACTCAAGTTTAGTTTAGATCCTGAGTTCTCTACACTATGGGTTTTGTTTTAGTTGCTTAGACAAAGGTAGAGATTTGTTGGGATTTGTCTATGAACTAAAGAGGAAAAATTCAGCTTCAGTCCTAAGTGTGTGCTGCACTTCAAGCAGTCGACACCTTACCCTACAGCAAGTACAGGAAGTGAGCTCTCCAGGCCATGTCGCGGCCCAGCTTCCCTATGGTACGACGCCCAGAAAGGCAACAAAAGTTCCTCTTCTAAGGTGTGACTTGCCCTATTCCAAGGTGCATCGCGAAGGTACACCTGATGGCAATTTTCAACACTCTTCTTCTAGTGCGTGGTGCATGATCAATATGCACAAGATCTCTTAGACTTAATCAAGGGCTATGATTGATTGGTCCTCAAGATCTAAGGGTGGAGATTGACTTTAAGATAGGTTCAAGAAGTGATGCACTATATAAAGGGTCACCTAGCTTCAATCTCAACAGGAGTGACATAACTTGTGAAAGTGAGATCAATTATAAGAGTGCAAAGACACAAACAAGAGAGACTCATTGGAGAGGTTAGTTGTTAGAGAGAGAGAGTAGTATAGATTGGGGATTCAAGGGACTTGTAAGTGGAATTTTCTTGGGGAAAATTTCAGGGTAACTCAAGACCTTATCACTTTATTTTCTCTTCTTTTGTTCTTCAAGAATAAGAGGTTTCTTGGAGAGGAGTTGTTATAACTTGTAAGAACTCATTGATTTAGTGAAGAGGGCTCAGAGGAGCTCACGGGGAGATAGGCACATTACTGAACCTCGATAACAAATTGCTTGTGTTCTTTCTTTTCTTTGATTTCTGTTTCTGTTTTGATCATTACAAGTCATTCTAGACTTGGGTGTTTGGAAGATCACCACCTGGGCATCTTGAGGGTGATTTCCAACATATTGAAGGAGTAATTTTAATCTTGCTAGTGGCCTTGGAAGTGGAAGCTTCATTAATACATGTTGTTTTCATGAACAAAGTCTCTTTTGACTTTTGCTTGGCCAATGGAGAATAACCCAAGCCAGATTTTCCTCCATTTAACCTTTGGCTAGATAATACTTCATCTAGGTTTTATTTTCCAAGCATAAGTCTAGATATGGTGCAATTCAATTCTATTATTTTCTTCTTTAAAATTTCATTTCATTTTTTAGAAAATCTCATGAAGAATCATAAAGCATGAATATAGTTTTTCTTTTTCTTCCTTTAAGCCTTCCATCTCTTTAGAAAGAGATGAGACTTCATTTTTTAGGGTTATATTCCTATAATCAAATTTTTTTTAATTCTTCATGCATTTCATTTATAACCTCAATTAACTCTTCATTTCTACTAACAATGTTATTATTATTAGAAGGGGAAGAAACTGATACCTCATTCTCATTGTCGATTGCCATCAAGCATCGGTTGGCAATCTCCTCGTATCCAACTTCATTATCTGAAGTTTCTTCCTCTTTGTCATCATTCCATGTGGTCGCAATCATGGCTTTCTTTTTGAAGCTCTTGTAAGGTTTGCTCATTTTTGGAAAATCAGCCTTGATGTGATTGGGCTTCTTGTAACCGAAACACACAAGAGGTTCCCTTTTTGGAGTGGATTCCCTTGTGTAAAGCTTCTTGCTCTTTTTCAAGAACACCTTTTGGTGATCAAAGCCATCTCAATATATTCTTCGTTGCTCTCATTCTCTTCTTCTTTCTCATCATCTTTGTTGCTTGTAGAGGCCTTGAGAGTAATCATATTTTTCTTCTTCTCATCATCATTGACAACGAGATTCATTTCCTCCACCTCATATGTCAATAGTGATCCGAGGAGTGTTTCAACATCAAGTTTGTCCAGATCTTTGGCCTCCGTGATGGTCATCTTCTTTGCTTTCCAAGTGGATGGCAAAGACCTTAAGATCTTTCTCGTTAGTTCAAACTACTCAATGTTCCTACCGAGAAGCTTTAAGTCGTTAACAATAGTGGTGAAACATGAGTGCATTTGAGAAATTTTTTTCGTTATGAGACATTTTCAAAGATTCATACTCGAAAACTAGCATATAGATTTTTGATATTTTAACTTCGCTAGTGCCCTCATATGTAACTTGTAGTTTGTCCCAAATCTCCTTAGCTGAAACACATGTAGAAACTTTATTATACTCAGAAATATCTAAAGCACAATGTAAAATACTAGTGGCTCTACTATTTAGAGACATCATTCTACAATCCTCTCTATTGAACTCACTTTTGAGTTTAGGCATTATATGATTAATTTCTCCAATAGTTATTTCCTTTGTAGGAATTCTAGGTCCTTCCTCAATGACTCTCCATATATTGTAATCTTGTCATTCGACAAAGATTTTCATTATATTTTTCCAGTAGTTATAGTTGGAGCCATTGAACAAATGAGGCAGAGTATAGGAATGCCCTTCGGTATAACTATTTGATGCCATTGGATCAAATCAAAGATTTTAATCCTGAAATTGAGTACGAGGCTCTGATACCAATTATAAACCGAGGTTCAAACCCAAGAGGGGGGTGAATTGGGTTTTTAAAAACTTTTGCTAATTAACTTGCAAGTTTTTAAATAGTTAAATACACAAAGCACGCAATTAAATAATATGCTTGAAAATAAAGGAGTTAAGGAAGAGAATATATAAACTCAATTTATAGTGGTTTGGGAATATCAAATTCCTTCTGACCCTACGTCCACTCTGTTCAAGGAACCTCCATGAAGTAATCCACTAAAACTTTAGTCGTACAACTTCACAGGTGTTGCACAAACCTTACAAAAATCTCTTCCTCACGGAAGTTACAACCGAAGTGATTAATCCTAAACACTCTAAGAGTTACACCAACTCTTTCCCTTTACAATATATTTGATTAACAGAAAAGTAAATGGTAAAGAGATAGCAATGAATACTTTTTACAACTGAATAATATATCTCTTTCAAGAACAAGCTTGAAGAATGGCTCACAATAAAATTTTCAAATTTTTTGAGAATTAATGAGCTATATAATGAATTGAATGTGCTATCTTCCTTATTTAAATGCTCATTGAAGTGAGTTTATATAGCCTTGAATCAATATGGCTGTTTGACACTGACTTGGTAGGTTTGGAGAATTAAATGCTCAAGTCCTGCATCTCAAACGATCATTTTTTTGAATTACTAGTCGACTAGGTCAAGTGAAAAATCTTCACTTTTAGGCTTAGGGAGAGTACTACTCGACTGGGTTCTTAGTACTAGTCGACTGGGAGCTTACTGTCCCATATCACAGTCGACTGGTATGTAAACCCAGTCGACTGGGTTGTCATTGATAAGAATTCATAATATGTATATGTTTGTTATATTTCCTCATGTTTTAATGGTTATAAATGCTTAAATCTTGGATTTTGATTATGTTTCGTATTTTGTGGAGTAGATTGAGGAGTTAAATCAAATTGAATTCAAAATCAATAGATTTGGAGAAGAAAAATCGAAGCTCAAAGCTGCAGTGCTGGGAAGTCGACGCTGCAGTGCTGGAATTTACGAAATACGTGAAAAGAGGACAGAAACTCAAAGCTGCAGCACTGGTTCGTGGGGTGCTGCAGTGTTGGTTAGGGTTTGATTTGTGCCTGGCACTGCAGCGCTGGCCGGCCGATTCAGAATTTTATAAATAGTAACCCTAACTGAACAAAAAGAGGATCTTGCGGATAGAAGGGCGGCTGTTGAAAAGACACAGATTATTCACAAGAAAAATTCCTTTTCTCTTTTCTTTAGGTGTTCTTTTAATTATAAGTAGCTAAATACTTTTCTTCCAGCTAAAGGATAATTGAAGTCTTGGTTCTTAAAGAATTGTGAGATCTAAATAATTTTCATTGTTCTTTTATTTCTTCACTATTTATATATCTTCTACATTTATTAAAAATTACTATCTTGATTGATTGATGCAAAGAGCCCGTTTTTCAATTATCAGGTTAATAAATTGCCATTTAGAACTTTAAATCCGTAATTGTTTAAATGTTCTAATATTAGTGGTAAAATAACATAGTTGATTATAGAGAGATTTTCGATTTATGTTATGAAGATATATAACCTAGTCTAAATGAATCGAGCTTGTGTATTTGTTGGCTAGAATTAGTAGTCTCTCTAATTATTAATGCTGTCGATAGATTAAATCCTAAGAGCTTGTTTAGGGTTGTTTATTAACAAGGGAAGTAATCAAAGAGCTTGTTTTGGTTATCGAGAAAGTAAGGAGAGATAGGTTGTTAGAGCTTGTTAATAACCATAACCAATTTAGTGAAGAATAGAAGATTTTATCCTTGTATCTGTGATCAATTCTTTGAACAAATTCTGAAATTATACCTTTGGTTGGATATTTGCCTGATATTGATTTCTCCTTAGTTTTTAGTTGATTATAATTGCTTTCTCTTTTATTTCACTTCGAAATTTCAAACCCCCATTTTTTTTGCTTTAATTTTCATTAAAATAAATCTACCCAATCTCTGTGGATACGACCTTGCTCATCACTGTTACAATTTGTATTTTTTGAGAGTGAGAATTTTATTATTTGTTGGATTCGACGCCCACCAGTCATTTAACCCAATTTTCATGTTTTAAAAACAGTTTGTGACTTAAAATTTTTTTTGTATTATAGCTTTGTCAAATTATTTTGTAAATTGAGCCATAGATCAAGCTAAGTAATTGAATTTAGAGATTTTATAGACTGGTTCAATTACCTTAGTTCCTATTTTAGATCTTTTGTCTTCTTTTAGTGTCTGAACGTGTTGAGTTCTTGCATCTTGTTTCTAAACTGAATGCTTTTATGGGTTAAATATTTTGATAAAACTGTTAGTGCAATTAGAGTGGTGTATTGTCATTATTAAAATTAAATATAGGTCAACAAATATCACATTGGTAGTAGGTCATGACTTTTACGTACTAATTGAACTCAATTCAATTAATTAAAACTCCTTTTAATTTTACTCTGAATTAAATCTCTTTTGAATTCTCACTTTAATTAAGAATTAATTACAATTAGTTCTTAAAGATTCTAAAATTCATGATTGACACCTAATAATATGTCATGACTAATTGGGATTTAATTTGAACCTTTCTGTTGTCAATTACCATCCAATTCAATTCTTCTATCATGCAATGTCCATGATTAAACCTATAGTATGAAATTACTGTTAAACTTCAACAATTTAATTGCATGCATCTCGATCTTAAGTTCATAACTTAAACAGTAAAATTAAAAACTCCTTTCTAATTTCCACCTCACATTGATCAAGGATATTTTGAACTATGACTTAATCAGATTGCATAAGGCATTCTATCTCTTTTACTGATAGTGATGGATCCTCTATTTTACACTCATATACCTCCACGCATAAGTGGTCATACCCAATTACTACATTTATGTGGTTCATGACTAGAACCACATTTAAGTAGCATCAATGCATGATGTACACAAGGTAACCATGGTGCCTCAAGTTTAAGAATCACGTGCATATCTGCAACATAAGAACTCCTATTGACTTAAACTATTTATTAGGAATTACTTAAGTCAATTTAGTTTGGTGTACCTGTTCTCTAACAAGCACCTACATAACCTTCTTCGAAAAACACATCTCATTAGCATGATCTCATTATGGTGCTTATTTTCATTGCTTATGTTCTATGAGCTTTATCATGTAAACACATGAAATGTGATTTGTAACTAACACGATTAAAATTATAATGTCATAAATAAATATTTATTGTTAATAAATGAATAATATTAATTACAAGTAATATGCCTATAAATCAATTGATATTGGCTTGTAGGACACACTACTATCAATCTTCCACTTGCACTAAAGCCAAACGCCCACATATCTCACGTCTATCTTTTCAAAATGGCGATTGAATTTTTGTTGAGAAATTTGCTTATTCAGTGGATCCACTATGGTATATGTCGATGAAACTCTTTCTACCTTTACATCACATCTTCAAATGATATCTGTAATCACATGGAATCATCATAGAATATGGTTAGACTCCTGATAAGACATTGGTTCTTTTGCTTATGTAATAGAACCATTGTTATCTCAGTGCAGAGTTACAGGTTTGACATTTTTTGGACCCACTCAAAATTCAGTGATGAATCAATGCAGCAATGTACTCGACCTTTTTTGTTGAATCTACAATGGTCATTTACTTGGAACATTTACAGCTCACTGCTACACTATTCAAGGTGAACATATATCTAGATACTAATTTATCATCATCTTTGTAAGATTGAAAACTAGAGTCTATGAAGCTCTCAAGCTTCAAGTTTTCTCTTCCATATATGAGAAACAAATCCTTAGTTCTTCACAAGAACTAAAAAATGTTTTTCACAGCTATCTAATGATCCTCACCTAGATTGGACTGATACCTATTTGTAACACTTAGAATGTATGCGACATCACACCCATTATATAATATGATATATATAATGAAAGCTATTGCCGAAAATATGGTATTCTACTCATGCATTCTCTCTCTTCTAGTGTCTTTGGGGAAATTTCCTTAAAGAGAGAAATTCCATGACTCGTTGGTAATAATTACCCTTTAAAATTTTCCATGGTAAGCGTATTTAGAACTTTGTCTATGTACATCGATTATAACAAACCTAGTATCCTTCTAGATCTAATGATATAGATCTTGATTACCAAAATGTATGATTCTTCACCCAAAACTTTCATGGAGAAGTTCTTTGATAGCCAAACCTTGACTGACTCTAATGAAGGAAATTAATGTAGAGAATGCAGCGGAGATTTAAAATTTTTCATTGATTCTTATAAACCCTTAATCATATTATGGTTTATGTACAATACCAAGAAAATTCAAGGATAAAAATATTACCTTTGATTTGTTGTGCTCTTGACTCCTTGAATTTGTTGTGCTTGAGTTCTCTAATATGCCTGAATTCTCCAAGATGTCTAAATCCAAATTCTTGCATTCTTGAATTCACAACAATCACAAAAGTAATTGATCTCTAAAGAAATTCCACACAGGGAAAATCTTGAATTAGGTTTTCTCTCTCTTTGGGAATAGAAAAGTCTAAAATCTCTTATGAGGAACTTGATGTTGAATGATGTGCTAGATAAAATATGCTCACTAACAAACTATTTGTAGTGTTAGGGTTAGGAACAACTAATCATTAATTACAAACTAAACCCAAGTTCAAACTAATCTTGTTATAGGCTATAACTTTTATGTAATTACAATTTGAACACTTTCCAATTAATAAGAACTCATTTTAATTTATTTTGAACCAAAACTCTTTTTTATTCTCCATTTTATAAGAATTAATTAATTTTCTATTAAATTAGTTCTTAGAGCTTCTACAATAATGAGTAACACCTAGTACATATCATTACTTCTCAGATAGTGTGAATTTGGTTATGAAACCTTGAACCTTTCTGTTATCAATTACCATGCAATTCAATCATTCTATCATACAATGTCCCGATTAAGCTAATTAGAGTATACAATTACTATCAAACACTTAGCATTACTTCTATATATTTAGATCTTAAGAATATAATTCTTATGGTGAAATTAAAAACTCCTTATTAATATACCCTTCCAATTTCAAGTCACCTCCTCCATATGTGATTAATAAATCTTTTGTCTTTCATAAGTACTTAAGAATGTTCTTCATAACAACATAGTGTTCCAAACTTGTATTAGACTGATATATATTAGTAACACTTATAGGATGACTGATATTAGGTTTGGTATGTATCGTAGCATACATGTGACTTCCTATCGTTGAAGTGTAGGGGATCTAACTCATGTTCTCTCTCTCTTCAAGTGTCTTTGGGGACATATGCTTAACGAGATGTACTCCATGCCGAAAGGTAATAATCATCTCTTAGAGTTTTCTATCTTGAACATATTTAACATTTTATCTATGTATTTAGATTAGGACAAGCCAAGGATCCTTCTAGATCTATCTCTATAGACCTTTATTCCTAGAATATAGGATAATTCTTCTAAATCTTTCATTGAGAAGTTTATTAAAATCCAGACTTTAACTGATTATAACATACCTACATCATTCCTAATGAGCAGTATGTCATCAACAAACAATATAAAAAAGTAAGTGTACTCCCACTAGTCTTCTTTTAGATATACAGTTCATCTATAGTTTTTTAGAAAACTAAATGTTTTGATAACCTCATCAAATCATATTTTCTAGCTTTGAGAAGCTTGCTTTAATCCATAAATTGATCTTTTCAATTTATAGACTTTATGGTCACCACCATTGGATGAAAAATCCTTTGGTTAATCCATATGTGTATGTATGTATATATATATATATATATCTTCCTCTATGTTACAATTGAGAAGGACAGTTTTAACATCCATTTTTCATATCTCATAATCGTAATGTGCAACTATTGCGAGCAAGATCTTGATGGACTTAAGGATAAGATCCTGATGGACTTAAGTATAGCTACAGTAGAAAAGGTTTCATGAAAGTCAACTTCTTATCTTTGTTTGTAACCTTTTGCTACTAGCCTTACCTTAAAGGTCTCTACCATTCTATCGGCACTCATCTTCTTTTATAGACCCATTTGCAATCGAAAGGTATAATACCTTCAAGAGAGTCAAACAAGGTCCAAACTTGGTTAGAATATATGGATTCCATTTTAGATTTCATGGCCTCAAGCCATTTTCCTGAATCGATATCTGACATCGCTTTCTTGTAGTTAATAAGATCCTTATTCCCAATAAGGTGTACCTCTAGATTACCCACGATGAGATAGCCATATCTCTTTGGTTCTCTAGGTATCCTACCTGATCTATGAGAAGGTTGCGTGAAAGGAGACTCTATTACAATAGGCTCCTCAGGCTGATCATTATTGATTTATGGTTCTAAAGACACCTCTTCAAGTTCTATTTTGCTCCCACTGCTCCATTCTAGAACAAACTCTTTCTCGAGAAAGGTAGCAAATTTTGAGACAAACATCTTTTACTTATTAGGGAGATAAAAATAATATCCTAAACTCTTTTTGGGATATCCAACAAATCTACGCTTATCAGGCCTTGCTTTTAACTTGTTTCCAACTAATCTTTTGACATATGTAGGACAACCCCAGATTTTAACACGCTTAAGACTAAGTTTCCTACCATTCAATATCTCATATGGTTTTTTAGGTACAGACCTAGAAGGAACTCTATTTAACAAATACGTGACACTTTCTAAAGCATAGGCTTAGAATAAAATTGGAAGATTAGTGTAACTCATCATCGATCACACCATATCCAATAAAGTATCATCGATCGCACCATATCCGATAAAGTATGATTTCTCCTTTCGGACACACCATTCAACTGAGGTGTTCCAAGAGGAGTCCATTGTGAGTGAATTCCATTCTCTTTGAGATGATCCAAAAAGTCATTGATCAAGTATTCACCTCCTCGATTAAATCAAAGAACTTTTATACTTTTTCTAGCTTGTTTTTCAACTTTATATCTAAATTCCTTGAACTTTTCAAAGGATTTAGATTTGTACTTCATAAGATACATATACTCTAACCTTGAATAGCCATGATGAAGGTAATGAAGTAAGAATAACCTTCCCTAGCAATTGAGCTCAATGACCCATAAATATTTGTGTGGATCAATCCTAATATGTTAGCAGCTCTTTCTCTATGCCCACTAAATGAAGTCTTAGTCATTTTACTCATGAAACACGATTCATACTTTAGGTATGATTCGAAAGTCAATGAATCAAAGTATCCATTTTTAGCTAACTTGCTAATCCTACTCTCATAGATATAACTAAGTTTGAGATGTCATGCATATATGAAGGATTAATTTCATCCCTTTTCCTTTTGTTACCTTGTTGATTAATATCAAATATTTAACCATCCAATTTAAGATGGTAAAGCTAAGTAATAAGTATCTTCGGCTAACATAACAATAGTTACTACATTTCCAAGGTAAAGTTTGACTTCTCTTTTACTTTGTTTTCTGCTTCTTCTCAGCACTTGCAACCCTTTGCAAATGTGAGAACCACAGTTTGCATTTAATACCCCAATAGAAGCTTCTTTAACTAATAATTTAATTTCAACAAGTAATTACTCGAGCATTCCTTCCAAATATTTATCCTTTTAATCTTGTAAGGCGACTTTTGCGATTCTCTTCCAATATCCATTTTTTTTCCAAAATGGAAGCACTTGATCATTTCTTTCTTAGCTTTTGAAGAACTGGCCTTGTTGACACCTCTTTTTGCTTTTAATGGTTTATTCTTCTTCTTTGAGGTTTTCTAGCCCTTGGGCTTAGAATAAGTAGCCCCGTCAACATATCTAATAGGTGACTTCCCTTTTCTGATTAATGCCTCTATAGTTTTTAAAACGTTAACAATATCTTAAAGTATAGCTTCTATCTTGTTCATGTTATAGTTCATAACAAACTGTGAGAATGAATGTGGAAAGGACTATAAGATCAAGTCATTAGATAATTTTGCATCCACACTAGCACCAAGTTCGTCTAACTGCTCGATGTAGTTGATGGTTTTCAATCCATGCTCATATTGATGATTCTTTGGGAATCCTAGCCCTAAAGAGGTCCTTTAAGATATGAAACCTTGCAGTGCGACTGTGCTTATTATATAACTCTTGCAAGTGAAGCAGCATCGCATAGGCACTTTTCATATTCTTATGTTGCTTCTGAAGCTCATTGAATATTGAAGCTAGCATGTAGCATCTACCCTTCATATCATCTTCTTACCACTTATCGAAGGTATCGATCTCTTCTTCCAGTGCATTCTTAGCAACACTTACTAAAAGCATTTGATCAAGAACATAGCCAATTTTCTCAGATTTAAGAACAATCTTGAGTTATTCAACCGGTCTAAGAAATTAGACCCAATCAATATGTTGATATCGAGAATTTTGGATAATGGGTTAAGGTTGGTCATTGTGATTGACAAGTCAATAACAACGGAAAATTTGCATCTACTCAATTTTATAATCCACCAATTGATTTGGTCTTTAATCATATCAGTACATTCCACTATTCTTTTCAAATTTCGTAATCCCTTAGCATGAAATTCGGGTGACCCCATTGGAAGGTCTGCTAATGGGGACTAGGATCCCATTACTCCTTTAAAATAGCCCCACATAATAGTTTCTTCGCTACAATATGATGAGTGAAAAATATTGCATATTTTGGCCACTTAATTTACTTTTGTTAGTTTAGGAATTTGTTACTTTGAGTTGTTTTCATTGTTTTTCAGGTTTACAAGCACTGGGAAAGGAGTTTCACTAAAATTGCCAGAATTTCCCGTACAGATCAATCGTCTTTGAAAATTAAACTGCATTGATTCAAGAAGAACCAGGATATGAGCCATATATGCTTAGAAAGATCCAGAAGTCTATTTTCTGGAGAATTTTATGGCTCATAAAAATGATTTTTCTACAAAAAGTTATGACCGTTTTAGTAGACAAAGGTCAGGTTGTGCGGGCTGTGCGGGATTTCAGCGTGAACAGAAGTTTTGAAGGGCATGTGAAGACTTAAATCCAACATCCCACATCGGTTGGAAACACATTTCTATATCCCACATCCCACATCGGATTGGAAACACATTCCACTTGTGGTATTTGCCTATATAAGACCCACTCCACTTCATCATTTAGTGTGCAATTCCTGGGCCACTTTGGTGTTAACCGGTGGACGTCTGCTAGCATTCTGGTGGATCCCGAAGGCTTTGCTACCATGAGGGGAAGCGCCACCCATCAGTGAGTGAAATTTCTCCCATGTAAAGTTATTTATTTCTTTTTATTTAGTTTTTTTAGTTTAATGTTTAACACTTTTATTATGAATTGTAGTTTCATAGTTATGAGTGGCTAGAATCTTCAGCTAAGGTTGAAGATGAAACCCCGCCGTTGTTTGGCGTAGTAGTTCAGATTTGCTTGTATAAATCTGACAATTTTTAGTATAAATGTTCTGTCAATTATTTGAGTTAATCTTATAATTGATTGAGTTTAAATTGTCTGTTGGATATTCTTTGTGTTTCATCTTATGGATACATTGAATGCTTTTCGATTAAATTGGATTTCCTTTGTGATTTGTTTAGAGCGGACACATTGGATGCTTTTGGTTTAGTTTGGATATTATTTGTTTTTTGTCTTATAGTTGGATTCATGGAATGTTTTGATAGGCTATATTTTTAGAACATATATGCTTAAACTTTTGTGGGGTGGATTCGGAAACCTTAGTGCTTTTTATTATTAGTTTTAAAATCAACTTAGTTTAGTTTTAATTTATTTTGCAATATCATTCTGAAATTTGGAATTAGGTTAAGATAGAGTTAGTTTAGATTAAAAATATATTTTCACAATGCAATTCCCTGTGGATTCGACCTTGCACTTGCACAACGCTATACTGCAAACGACTCGTGCGCTTGCGAGTAATTTAAAACTCACAACACAATAAACCTTTAACAGGTAAATTACACTTATCAATTACATCTCATATAATTCCTAATCATTCATTCGGCCTTTAAAATATGTCATCCTAACATGATAGTTTCTTGGAGAATATATTCTAGTTAAGTCAGACCCACCATTTTCACAAGTGTAGGTGATTGAACCAATGAGCCCTCACATGATAGTTTCTTGGACCTACTAGTTTCCTACCTCGTTATATCATATATTTAATAGAACATCGTGAATCTCCCATGATGTAAGTCTCACATGTCTACGACAAAATTTACTTATAACAATAGATTCTGTAGATTCCTACAATAGTGGAAGGCCACAAGAAGACATTTATAATGTCTTTTCATTACAACTTAATAGCAATTACTTTCATGAGGGAATTTAATTGGTCTTTAGTCTCATTATTTAATTTAAACATGCATCACATACATACCATACATTATATAATATCAAATAAAATATGACTATAGGTGATTATGGACTTTTGTGCATGATTCACTTGAGTTACTAAGTGAATCATTGGTCTCAATTTAGGTTTTATAACATGTTCACCAATTCCCACATAATGGGCCTTGTAATCTTTAAACGAGCCTCCATTGCTTACTTGCACACTCATTCATCCTCTAGCTTTGCATGAAAAAATCCTATCTACTCCTATCAAACTATTCTAACTAATTACATTACATAGTCAATAAGAAACATTGATTCAAAATCAATAGGAGTTACAATAAGAGGGAGGTAGAATTTTACAACCAGAGATAAAAAAAGAAGAAGCGAAGTATGCAAACCCCATTTAAAATTATGTATCCCAAAAATAGAGAATAAATATTACAACCATACATTCAATCAAATTGAATAAGGACCAATCATATAGCTCAATTATTTGGTCTTAAGTCCATAATCACCTTAAATATACATACAATCACATTGCCTATATAAAAGTTAAATATAATTTATTCTAGTTATGATTTTAATTCTAAGGTTGTCTATCCTAATCAAATTAGATTTTCAAGACTTTTCTAATCAAATTCCAAATAGGATTTAAATTTCTTATTCACTAGAATTCATAATTTTAATGCAATAAGGATTTTGGAGTTTCATTCCCAATTATACTCCAATTTCTTAAAACTTTAATAAAAAATTAAGAACAAATCTTAATTAACAAAAATATTTTTTTAGATAATAAAAAATAATTTATTTAGTTAAATAAAAGTTGGATTTTGAATTCTAAGTCAAAACAAATTTGGAATCTTAAAAATAAGTAAAACAATGAATTTAAAAATAAAAAAAAAAGTTTTACTTATTTGAACACTATTAAGACTTTTAATCATATCAGAAATAATAATTATAATTTTGAATCTTGATTAATGAAATATGAAAATAGCTTCCATATCTTTTCAATGCTTCCAAAAAGGGCAAAATCCAATCTAAAACGAGTAAATTATGGTTGTTTGAAGTTGGACTAGAAAATCTGTTTTGCTTCAGGTTTTTAGCATGATTTTCACGATATTTCATCCCAAAATAATTTTTATTTGATGCAAAATCATATTTTCATCATTAATTATTTTTTGAAATCAATATCTATTGATTTAATATGTTTTAAAAATAATTCAAAATAATTTTATCATCATCACATAACGATAATCAATTGAAGAACACATTTTTGAATTTTCTTGACCTATGGTTTCATAAACTCTAATCTAACTTTTAAATTATCAATTTTCAATATTTAGAATTCTAAAATCAAATCTTTTACAGCCATAACAATAAACTAAAATGTCCTACATAAATCATAAGGATGACTCTGATTCTACTTGAAGGAAATCAATATAGAAAACGTGACGAAAATTTAAAAATTTTCATTGATTCCTATAAACCCTTAATCACCTTATGATTTATATATAATATCAAGAACATTCAAGGATAGAAATATTACCTTTGATTTGCTGTGCTTCTGACTCCCTGAATCTGTTGTGCCTAAATTCTATAATATGCCCGAATTCTTCAAGATGCTTGAATCCAAATTCTTGCGTTTTTTAATCCACAACAATCACAAAAGTATGTGATCTCTAAAGAAAGTCCACACATGAAAAATCTTGAATTCAGATTTATCTCTTTGATTTTTCTCTTTTTGGGAATAGAAGAGACTAAAATCTTTTACGAAAAACTTATGTGTAAAATGATGTGCCAGCAAAAATCTGCAAAACTAATAAACTATTTATAGTGTTAGGGTTAGGAGAAACTAACCATTAATTACAAACTAAACCCCATTAGTTATTTTTTTAATTACAAATTTTCCCTTTTATGTGTGAGCCTTTAGGTTCAAACTAATTTGATTGTAGACCATAACTTTTATGTAATTGCAATTGAAACTCTTTCCAATTAATTAGAACTCTTTCTAATTTATTTTGAATCAAAACTTATTTTTATTCTCCCTTCTATGAGAATTAATTAATTATCTATTAAATTAATTCTTAGAGCATCTACAATCATGAGTGACACTTAGCAGTATATCATGACTAACCATATGGTGTGAATTTGGTTGTGAAACCTTAAAACTTTATGTTATCAGTTGCTATTTAATCCTTCCATCATTTAACGTCTCGATTAAGCTAATTAGGGTATGAAATTATTGTCAAACCCTTAGCATTAATTCTATATATTTAGATCATAATTCTTATGGTGAAATTAGAAACTCCTTTCTAATTCTCACCTTGTCTTGGCTAAGGAATTTTTTGAATTGTATCTTAGTATATCACATAGGACATTCTCTTATTTTAATTAGGAGTGATAGATCTCTTATTGTACACTCACATATCTCTATATAAAACTCATTAATGATCCATGAATAGAACCATATTAAATATTACTACTAATTAATGATCCATGAATAGAACCATATTAAATATCATCAAAGTATAATAAGTCACACACAAGATAACCATGGTTCCTCAAGTCTAAGAATCACATGCACAACTGTAACATAAGAACTACCTATTTACAGACAAGTAAAACTCCATCAGGTGTTCTTTAGTCGAGTCATGTTCAGTGAAGTCATTCTCTAATGAACACCTACATACTTGTTTTAATGTCTACCACATAAGTGACATTGTGATCAGTCACCCTCCCATTTGAGCAAATATAGTATGTAATTGTCTAACCAGATTACTAAAATCTATTTAGTATCCTACGAGTAGGAACATTTAAGAGAAAAGCTTTCAAGAAGACTAGGTATAAAAATTATGATCTCATCATACTCCTATGTCCATTGCTTTTACTCTATGGACTTAATTGTGACAATGTAATTAAGCAAATATTCATGATAAACAAATTTTCCATTAATTATGATAATAATTCGAATAAGATTGTTTTACAAATAATATCCCGAGACATCACTTGTAAGGCATACTACCAACATGTAACATTCGTACATCATTCCTAACGAGTAGTACATCGCAATGTAGAGCACCAAAAATGTCATAGCACTCCCACTATCCTTCTTATATTTCATTCTTGATAAAATAAAATGATTTGATTATCTTATCAAATTTTATGTTCCAACTTCAAGAAGCTTGCTTTAATCCATAAATACATTTTTGAAGCTTGCATACGCTATGGTCACTACCACTAGATGTAAAACCCTAAGGTTGTGTCATGTACACATCCTACTCTATGTTTTCATTTTAAAAAAAGGCACTTTTTACATCCATATGAAATATCTCATAGTTGTGGTATGCAACTATAGCAAGTAAAATCGTAATTGATTTATGCATGACTACTAGAGAGAAGGTTTTTTCAAAGTCAATTCCTTACCTTTGCTTAAAATCCTTCACTACTAGCCTTCCCTTATAGGTCTCTACATTTCCATCTACTCTAATCTTTATCTTAAAAGTCTATTTGCAACCTATAGGTACTATACCTTCAGGTGCATCGACTAAATTCCATACTTTGTTGGCATACATGGAATCCATTTCAGATTTTATAACTTCTAGCCAGTTCTCTGAATCGATGTCTGACATTACTTCTTTGTAGTTAAGAAGTTCCTTACCATCTTTAAGGTATACCTCTAGCTCACCATATATTTGAAATCCATCTCTCTGGATCCTTATGTATTCTACTAGATCTATGAACTGGTTGTGTAATATAAGGATATACTAATTCAGGTTCCTCAATTTGAACAATAATAGGTTGTGGTTCTTATGACACTTCATCAATTTCTATCTTATTCCCATTGCTCCCTTCTAGAATTGACTCCTTTTTCTAAAAAGGTAGCATATTTAGAAGAAAAAAAAATTCTTTTTGTCCCTATTGGTGATAGAAATAATATCCCAAACTTTCACTAGGATATCTCACAAACCTACATTTTCAGACCTGGTTCCAAAGTTGTCTGTATATAACCTTTTTACATTAGCGAGACAACCTCAAATCTTAACATATTCCTTAGACCTAGATCCAAATCTTAATAAGCCTAATAGAGTATGATTTCTCATTTCGGACAAACCATTCAATTTTGGTGTTCTAGGAGGAGTCAACTACAAAAGAATCCTATTCTCTTTAAAATGATTAAGGAAATCATCAGTCAAGTAGTCACCTCCTTGATTTGATCGAAGAGCTTTAATACTTTTCCTAGTTTTTCTTTCTCAACTTCATATCTGAACTCTTTGAACTTCTCAAATGATTCAAACTTATACTTTATCAAGTACACATCCATACCTAGAATGATCATTGGTAAAGGTAAAGAAGTACGAGTAACCTCTTCTAGCATTAACTATTAGGGGTCCACACATCAATGTGTATCAACCCTAATACATCTACGACTCTTTCTCCACATCTATTAAATGGAGATCTAATTATCTTCCTCATGAGACAAGCTTCACAAGTTGGATAGGATTCAAAATCTGATAGATTCAAATATATATCTTTTACCAACTTGTTTACTCTATTTTCATTGAGATGACCTAGTCTTAAGTGCCACATGTTGGAATGATTTAGATCATTATCTATTTTCCTTTTATTTTGTTTGACATTGGAAATATTACCATCTACTTCAAGAATATAAATACCATTATTTAATGTACCAATACCATCATATTTATTATCAAAATAAATAGAACAACAATTGTCCTTAAGAGAAAATTCATAACCTTCTCTATCTAATTTAGAAACTAAAATAATGTTCCTAATTAAAACTGTCACATAATAATAATCCTTAAGTTCTAAAGTTTGTCGAGATGGAAACTCTAAGCAATAGTCACCACGGTTAATGCTGTAACTTTTGCTCCACTTCCAAGGCGTAAGTCCATGTCACCTTTTCTCAGCTTTCTACTTATTCTCAGTGCCTACATATATTGTAGATATGTGAGCTACAACCAGAATCTAGTGCCCATGAAGAAGTACTGTTAACTCTTAAGTTAACATCAATAACAAACACATCAGACGTACCTTCTAAAGGTTGGTCCTTCAAGGTTTTAAGATATTCATTACAATTCCTCTTCCAATACCCATCATTGCCACAATGGAATCATTGTCCCTTATCTTTCTTGGCCTTTGAAAATCTTTCCTCGCTAGCACCTCTTCTTGTTTCCAATGGTTTCTTCTTCTTCTTTGAGACATTCTTGCTCTTTGGCTTAGAAGAAGAAGTCTCATTAATAAGTATAATGTTTGCTTTGACTTTCTTGATTGTTCCTTTAGGAGTTTTCTATATATTAATAAACTATAGAAGCATAATCTCTCTCTTGTTTATGTTGTAACTTATAACAAACTAAGAAAAAAGAGTTTGGAAAGAATTGTAGAATTAGGTCATTATGCAAATCGACATTCATACTAAATTTGAGTTTGTCTAAGTGCTCGATATAGTTGATCATCTTCAATCCATGCTTATGGATTGATGATCCTTCGGACATCCTAGCCCAAAGAGGTGCTTAGAGATCTGGAACCTTGCATTTCGACTATGTTCAACATACAACTCTTGTAGATGAAGCACTATCTCATATGCATTTTGAAGGAAATCAATATAGAAAACGCAGCGAAAATTATAAATTTATCTTCGATTCCTTATAACTAAAATCACCTTATGATTTAGATGGAACACATATTGAACAAAAACATACAAAGATTATAATTATTATCTTTGATTTGTAGTGTTTTTAATCTGCTTTGCGCGATTCCAAGAGTGTCACCGAATTCCTTACGTTCTTGAATCCATAACAATCACAAAACTATGTGATCTCTAAGGATACTCCTATAACGATCCATCCCGAGTTGGTCACCCCTAAGACGGTGCCATCACTTTTTGAAATCCTAGCACGACACATATATGCAACAATATAAAAACATTAACTAAATTATCTACATACATAAATCCTCAACCTTCAACAGGGGAGTTACATCATTCAAATCTTAACTGAACAGTATATATATATATATATTCATTAGTCTAAGGATGTGGACCACATGGCTTACAGATAATGACTCAGTCTAAATATTAGCTCACCAATCTATCTGTCCTACCTGAAATTATTTAACAATAAAGGGTGAGCTTCACAAGCTCAGTGAATTAAATTTACTAAAAGTATTCAATTTGTATAATTAGTCTTCCAATATTCATTCATCTATATTTCATATAATTTGATAATAACAGTCTATTATCACTACCCATATCATAATCTCCATCCTTTATCAATCACTTCTTCCTATATATTTAATCACCTAGAGACTATCAATTCTATCTCCTAATTACCTCGTTATGAGGTTCACACCATATAATCAATCACTCAAATACTCTTTATCATATTATACTTTCATATTTCTTTCTCGCCATATCTGTCTCTCTGTGAGACTCATTCATCTATCAATAAATTTTCAATTAGAATACCACTTTAGCATCTCAAGCACTAATAATCAATATTTAAAATAGATGCAATGCAAGAATTATTAATTGGGAACGTCTTCCCACATGTCGACATGTTTTTATCTTAGACCGACTGCCTTCCTGGTTCTTTTATCTCCAGCATATACCGGCTGTCACGGTTTTTCATTTATCACCAGCATATAACGGCTGTCACGGTTTTTATTTATCACCAGCATATACCGGTTGTCACAGTTTTCATTTATCTCCAGCATATACCGGCTGCCACGGTTTTCATTTATCACTAGCACATACCAGCTGTCACGGTTTTCATTTATCACCAGCATATACCAGCTGTCACGGTTTTCATTTATCACCAACATATACCTGTTGTCACTGTTTTCAATTAGACCAGCCCCCTCCCGGTTTTTTTATTTCATGCATATCCTGCTTCTTCTCAAATTATTATTTTATCAATTTCACTAAATTCTTCTTCTCATATAACATATCAAATTATCAACCAAAGCTCGTCAAGAATTTCATTTATCACCTTCATTATTAAATCGACTCATTATTCCAATAATATTACTTTGCATATAATAATTCTCTACATATAAATTATTCATATCATATCCATCAACCAACTTTCATCTATCATCAAATTATAGGTTAATAATTTATTCAAATATTATCACTATATATTTCACATTTATCTTGATTACTTAAAGTAAATCTAACTCACCACGTAGCACTCAGAGCTACCCGTGGATCACCTCCTTTCTTTTTCTACTCTTTTCAGCAATTTACCCCGATTACTTATCGTCAACACCCGACAAAATATTTGTATTAAAATTTCTAATTTATTCTTCAATTCTTCCATAATTCATACCTTTTAAAAATTCCCACATTGAATTCTAGGAAATTCTATGTATGCTAAATTTCAAAAAATAAATTTCACATTATTACTTTTGTAATTTCTTAGAGCTTTATATGACTTTCTTTAAACTTCTCCCGTAAACCTCTTCAAAATTTTACTCTTTTGACATTTCTTTTAGTCCCCAAGTGTTTTAAGAAATAGAGAAATTTGAGAAAGTGTAAACTAATTGTTTTACAAAACTTAACTAAGACCAAAGTTTTATACTAATCGTACTTAAAGAACCGTTGTTCTTTAAGTTTCTTTTTTGCCAGCAACCTTCAAAAATCCACACCTGGACTCCAGGTGTCTTAATTTCCAAAATAAAAATTACAAGCCTCCAAGTGTCTTCATTTTTAAAACAAAACCATACAAGACTCCAAGTGTCTTGCTTTTTAAAACAAATTTTGTTCTTCATTTTTTTCTTCTTCTTCCTTACCCACACTGTCTAGGTGTCAATTTTTTTTTTAAATCTTTCATATTTATTATTTTAATTTCATGTCATACTTATCAAATTACATCCTTACCCTTACTTTAAATACACGGGTATTACAATTCTACACACCTTATAAAAAATTTTCCCTCAAAATTTCCTTACCTAATTTATGAAAAAGTTAGGGGGAGGGATTCTTTCCTCATACTCCCAAGTAATTTCTTTGACATCTTTGTTCCTCCATAATACTTGAATCAAAGAAATGACTTTATTACGCAAAACTTGTTCCTTTGTGTCTAGAATTCTAACTGGTACTTGCATAAAGGTCAAATCTTCCCCAAGTTCTACAGCCTGAGTCGGAATACTATGGGATTCATCATGTAAGAACTTTCTCAAAAGTGACACATGAAACATGTTATGTAATTGCTTTAACTCTGGAGGCAAATCAAATCTATATGCTACTAGTCAAACTCTCCCAATAAACTTTCTCTTCCTTTTAAACCTCAATACACCCTTCCACGGAGATATCTTCAAAAATACCCAGTCACCAACTTGAAGCTCAAGAGGTCGTCTTCTATTATCAGCATATCCCTTCTGTCTATTATGTGCTGCTCTAAGGTTCTCTTTAACCTGCTTGATCCTCTCAGTAGTCAAATCTATCATTTATGGACCAAATTTTTTTCTTTCTCCAACTTCTTTCCAACATACTAGAGTTCTACACCTTCTACCATATAAAGTCTCAAATGGTGCCATCCTAATACTAGTTTGATACTAATTATTGTATGCAAACTCAATCAAAGGTATATAAGCATCCCAGCTTACTGAGAAACTCAATACACTTGCTCTCGGCATATCTTCTAGTATTATGATGATTCTCTATGTCTGCCCATCAGTTTGTGGATGAAAAGCTATACTAAACTGCAATTGCGTACCCATAGCTTCTTGAAAACCCGTCCAAAATATAGAAGTGAATCTAGAATCTATATCTGATACAATGCTCAAAGGTACTCCATGTAATCTTACAATCTCTGCTATATACAATTCAGCCAACTTTTTTGGACTCGAGATAGTTTTAATAGGAAGGAAATGTGAAGACTTAGAAAGACTATCCACTATAACCCATACAGCATCATGACCTCTCTAGGTATGGGGAAAACCAAAAACAAAATCCATGCTCACATTCTCCCATGGCCACTCAAGTACTAGAAGAGGATGTAATAAACCTGCTGGATGTCTATTCTTAAACTTCACCTGTTGACAAGTCAAGCATCTAGAAATATACTCAACTACATCATTCTTCAACCTGGACCACAAAAAATTCTGTCTCAACCCCTTGTACATCTTATTATTACCCAAGTGCATAGAATATATAGAATCATGAGCCTCCCTTAGTATCTTATTTCTCATCTCCACATCATTGGGAACACAAACTCTATGTCCCAATACCACCATACCATCTTCTCTAATTCTAAACCCAGTCGACTTCCCACTCAGTATTTCCTGTTTGATCTTCTCAATCCCTTCATCTCTACCCTGCATCTGTAATAAATGATCAATAATAGAAGATTGTACCACCATATTTTCTATCAATACTCCTCTATCACTGATACTTAACCGCATCCTCTTTTTTCTTAATTCTATCATCAAGCTAGTATTATGACTCCTAATAGCAGATAATCTCCTTGTAGCCTTTCTACTCAATGCATAAGCTACTACATTAGCCTTTCTTGGATGATAATGAATTGTACAATCATAATCACTAATCAACTTCATCCACCTCCTCTGCCTCAGATTCAACTCTTTCTGGGTCGGTAAATGCGTCAAACGTTTATGATTAGTAAAAATTTCACAAGTGGCTCTATACAGATGATGTCTCCAAATCTTCAAAGCAAAAATTATGGCAGCCAATTCTAAATCATGGACCGGGTAATTCCTCTCATGATTCTTCAATTACCTAGAAACACACGCTATAACTCTCTCATGTTGCATCAACACACATCGCAACCCTTGGTGTGATGCATCGCTTTTTACTATAAATCCTTCATCACCAGAAGGAAGCACCAATACTGGGGCAGTAGTTAATTTTTCTTTCAATAATTGGAAAATCCTCTCACATTCTTCTGACCACCTAAACTTCACTTCTTTCCTAGTCAATCTAGTCAATGGTCCAACAATCATAGATATTTTTTTGGATAAACCTCCTATAATAACCAACCAACCACAAAAAGCTTCTAGTTTTAGTCACACTAGTGGGTCTTTTCCAATTCAACACTACTTCTACTTTCTGTAGGTCAACTGCTATCCCCTCTCTTGACACAACATACCCCAAGAAAGATATTTCACTCAACCAAAACTCATACTTAGATAACTTTGCATATGATTTCTCTTTCCTCAGAATTTCCAATACTATCTCTAAATGTTGCTTATGCTCCTCTTCATTCTTGGAATATACCAGAATATCATCAATAAATACAATCACAAATCTATTCAAGAATGGTTTAAACACCTGATTCATTAGATCCATAAATGCTGCAGGAGCATTAGTCAACCCAAATGGCATAATAAGGAACTCATGATGGCCATAATGTGTCCTAAAAGTAGTCTTAGGCACGTTTACCTCCTTTATCCTCAATCGATGATAACTCGATCTCAAGTCTATCTTAGAAAACACCCTAGCTCCCTGTAACTACTCGAATAAATCATCTATACTGGGCAAAGGATATCTATTCTTGATGGTGATCTTATTTAACTGTCTATAATCAATACACAACCTCATTGTCCTATCCTTCTTCTTCACAAACAACATAGGGGCTCCCCAAGGTGACGTACTAGGTCGAATAAACTGTTTATCTAGCAACTCCTGAAGTTAAACTTTCAACTCTCTCAATTCAGCTGGGGCCATTCTATAAGGTGTTATGAATATGGGCGTTGATCCTGGAATTACCTTAATAGAAAACTCAATCTCCCTAGTGGGAGGCAACCTAGACAACTCTTCAAGGAATACATCAGAAAAATATTTCACTACTAAGATTTCTTCTAAGTTCCTAATCTCCCTGCTGGAATCCACCACATGTGCTAAGTACCCTCACAGCCCTTCTTCAACCATTTACTAGCAGTCAGGGCAGAAATAAGACAGTTGGCAAGTATCTTACGTTCTCCAAAAAAGTTAAACTCTTCCTATCCGGGTATCTTGAACACCATATTCTTCCTAAAACAATCTACCCAAGCATGATATACAGATAACCAATTCATCCCCAGAATTAAATCAAAATCTGTTATATCTAAAGGCAATAAATCAACTTTAACAACAATAACTTTATCCCTAGTAGGAACCTCAACAATAATAGCATGCATAAAATGACTAACACGAGCATCAATAGATTTCATATAAATACTGGATGCAAAAGAATGGGTTGCACCAGGATCAACCAATAATCTAGCATGTCTATTAAGGATATATACCATACCCATAACAACATCAGGAGTAGCCTGTGCATCCTGTTGGGTCAACGCATAGACTCTACTGTCTCTGGATTGTAACTGGCTACCGCGTCCTTTCTCAGCTACTGATCCTCTACCTCTGCCCCGCACACTTCTTGATCCACCACCTCTCTTCTCCCAACACTTCCAATGCCTACGTCAACAAATTTCCCCATTGGACAATCTACACCAACATGTCCTCCCCCACCACATATGAATCATATATGCATAGGAAAATTTTGATACAAATGCCCCATCTAATTACATCTAAAGTAAACCCATGGCTCTCGATCATACATCAGATTACCACTTCCCCTTAGTGGCATACTCACTCCTCTACCATAATTCCCAGTTCCCATAGTCTGTCTCCCAAATCTAGGGGTCCCACCGGTATTACTCTGAGCTATAGAAGCAATAGATCCTGGTTGCCTCTGACTCTGTACTACAGTTCCTTGTGACAAGGAACACCCCCTCTTGGGTGGTCTCTCACTCTGCACACTCATATTGCCACCACCTCTAGGTCCCTCAAATCTAGACCTCTTCAACCAATCCCTCTTACCTCTAAACTCCATCAAATCATTCTCAATCTGTAATGCTTTATCCATCAGTATAGCATAATTCCCAATGCCCATATAAGAGAGTTTAGTCTGAATTTCCTAGTGTACCCATCTAAAAATCTCTTACATTTTTTCTCATATGTATTCATTAACTTAGGTAAAAACCTTGACAGGGTTATAAATCTACTATCATATTAAGCCACCAATAAAGTACTCTGTCTTAGATGAATGAAATCTCTCTCTTGATGTGCCCGAAATTTATTTGGAAAATATTTTGCAAAGAACTCATCCTTAAACTTATTTCGAGTTAAAGGTTGTTCTACCTGTGTACTCACCCTAGACAAAATATCCTCCCGCCATTGAGAAGCCTCACATTCCAACATAAATGAAGTAAAAGCAACCTTCTGTCTATCTGTCGCTGGTAAGACTTCAAAATATTTTTCAGCATGTTTAATCCACTGCTCAGCTTCCACAAGATTTATTGATCCTCTAAAAGACTGGGTTTAAATTTAAGAAATCTCACAAAACAATCCCCTTGCATCTCATGTACAAACACACATTCTCCCTCATGAACCTCTTGTCTCACCACATCAGGTTCTATTATACCTCTCTCTTCTAATCTCCTTTGCAAATTATCAACCCTTTTTTCTGCTGTATTCATCATCTCTATAGCACGATCAAAAGCTTCTCTCCATGTATCCCTCACAATATCATATTCTTTCCCAGCTCCACTAGTACCAATTGCACTAGCAACCCATTCCCTTACAGGAACCATAGACTCAACCTCCCCCTTTGTTTGAGCTCTTCTAGATATTGGGGGTTTACCATGTCCCCTCTGATTCAGAACTCTACCTCTAGCTCTAGCGTGTCCATGTGTCATCCTCAGACTTTGTATTAAAATATAGTTTATTTAAATCTTCCATTTCTTTAAATTCTTATGCAGTCTACAGAATCATAAAACCTAATACTCTGATACCAAAATTGTAACGACCTATCTCGGGTTGGCCATCCTCGAGACGGTGTCGTCGCTTTTTGAAATCCCAGCACGAGACATATATGCAACAATATAAAAAAATTAACTAAATTATCTACATACATAAATCCTCAACCCTCAACAGGGGAGTTACATCATTCATATCTCAACTGAACAAGATATACAACATAGTATGCATGAATATTTAAAAAAAATATTTATATATATATATATATATTTATTTATATTTTATTAGTCTGAGGATGTGAACCACGTGGCTTACAGATAACGACTCAATCTGAATATCAGTTCACTAATCTATCTGTCCCGCTTGTTACTTGAAATTATTTAACAATGAGGAGTGAGCTTCACAAGCTCGGTGAATTAAATTTACTAGAAGTATTCAATTTGTATAATTAGTCTTCCAATATTCATTTATCTATATCTCATATAATTTGATAATAGCATTATATTATCACTACCTATATCATAATCCCCATCCTTTATCAATCTCTTCTTCCCATATATTTAATTACCCTGAGACTATCAATTCTATCTTATAGTTACCTCGTTATGAAATTCTCAACATATAATCAATCACTCAGATAATCCTTTTCATATCATACTTTCATATTTCTTTCTCACCATATCTATCTCTCTGTGAGACTCATTCATTAATCAATAAATTTACAATTAGAATAACACATTAGCATCTCAAGCACTAATAATCAATATTTAAAATAGATTCAATGCTTGAATTATTATTTGGGAACATCTTCCCACATGTCGACAAGTTTTTATCTTAGACTGGCTACCTTCTCGGTTCTTTTATCTCCAGCACATACCGGCTGTCACTATTTTTCATTTATCACTAGCATATACTGGCTGACACGATTTTCATTTATCACCAGCATATACTGGCTGTCACGGTTTTCATTTATCTCCAGCATATACCGGCTATCATGGTTTTCATTTATCACCAGCATATACCGGCTATCACAATTTTCATTTATCACCAGCATATACCGGCTATCACGGTTTTAATTTAGACTGGCCCCCTCCTGGTTCATTTATTTCATGCATATGCATATGAACAATGATATGAAATATGCATATGAACAATAATATAAAAACAAGCATACATTCAGACATTTAAATTATCTATTCTGCTTCTTCTCAAATTATTATTTAATCATTTTTCCAATAATATTACTTCTCATATAATAATTCTCTACATATCAATTATTCCTATCATACCTATCAACCAACTTTCATCTATCATCAAATCATAGATTAATAATTTATTCAAATATTATCACTATTTATTTCATATTTATCTTGATTACTTAAATTAAATCTAACTCCCTATGTAGCACTTAGAGCTACCCGTGGATAACCTCCTGGCCTGTTCTGCTCTTTTCAGCAATTTTTCCTGATTGCTGATTGTCAACACCTGACAAAATATTTATATTAAAATTTCTAATTTATTCTTCAATTCTTCCATAATTTGTACTCTTTAAAAATTCCCACATTGAATTCCAGGAAATTTCATGTATGCTAAATTTCAAAAAATAAAATTAACATTATTACCTTAGGTTTTTCTTAGAGCTTTCTGTGACTTTCTCTAAAATTCTCTTGTAGACCTCTTCAAAATTTTACTCTTTCGACCTTTCTTTCAGCCCCCAAGTGTTTAAAGAAATAAAGAAATTTGAGAAAGTGTAAACTAACTGTTTTACAAAATTAACTAAAACAAAACTTTTATACTAATCGTACTTAAAGAACTGTTGTTCTTTAAGTTTCCTTTTGCCAACAACCTTTAAAAATCCACAAATGGACTCTAGGTGTCTTAATTTCCAAAACAAAAACTACAAGCCTCAAAGTGTCTTCATTTTGAAAACAAAACCATGCAAGACTCCAAGTGTCTTGCTTTTCAAAACAAAGCCACACATGGACGCTTGCGTCTAGGTGTCTTTTAAAAAAAAAACTTTCATATATATTATTTTAATTCCATGTCAAATTTATCAAATTACTTCTTTTCCCTTACTTTAAGTACACGGGTATTACAACTCCACAAGAATCTTGAATCAAGAAATCCCACCAAGAATTTTGCAATTCTCTTTGAAAGAGAGGAGACCAAAATTTTTAGGGAGATCAATGAGTACAAATTTTTGTGCTAGCAAAAATCTACACACACAAACTATTTAAATGCTAGGTTTATTTACAGTTAATCATTAATTGCAATTAAACCTTTACAGTATTTCCTAATTAAACATTGCCCCTTTTGTGTGTAACACTTTAGGTTCAAACTAATATGGTTGTAGGCTATAAATTTTATGTAATTGCAATAGACACCTTTTTTTGATTAATTAAAAACCCTTTTAATTTATTTTGAATAAAAAAATATTTTTTAATTCTCATTTTTATGAGAATTAATTAATTGTCCATAAATTAATTTTTAGGATTCTACAATCATGAGTGACCCCTAGCATCATATCATGACTACCTAGACAGTTTTAATTTGGTTGTGAAACCTTGAACCTATTTTGTTATTAGTTATGAAATTCAACCTTTCCATAATACAATTTCCCAATTAAGCTAACTAGGGCATGAAATTATTGTCTAACCCTTAGCCTTAATTATATTTGTCTAAATCTCAAGACTATAACTCTAATGGTGAAATTAAAAACTCTTTTATATTTCTCAACCTACCTTGGCTAAGGAACTTTCCAAGTTATATCGTAGTAGATCACATAGGACATTCGCTCTCTTTGCTTAAGAGTGATAGATCCCTTATCGTACATTCAAATATCTCCATATGAAACTCATTATACCCAATTATTAATTTATAATGATCCATGAATATAACCATATTAAATAGAATCAAATTATAATAAGTCACATACAAGATAACCATGGTGCCTTAGGTCAAAAGATCACATACACAATTGTAATATAAAAACTACCTATTGACAGGAAAGTAAAACTTCATATAGGTGTTCTTAAATCTAGTCATGTTAAACAAACTCATTCTCCAATGAGCACCCACATACTTATTTTAGTGTCTTGCACACAAGTGATATTGAGATCAATCATCATCTGAATTGAGCAAACATAATATGTACAAGTCCTACTGGATTACTAACATCTAATTTGTATCCAATCACCAAGAACATTTAAGAATAAAACTTTCGAGAAGATTCAGTCTAATTATTATGATCACATCATAATCCTGTCTCCATTGCTCTTATTCTATGGATTTAATCATGATAATGTGATTACAAATGTACATGATAAATAAGTCTAGCCATTATAGTAATCATAACAATTTGAAAAAGATTATTTTACAAATAATATGGTAAGACGTCAAATGTTATTGGCTTATAGGGCACACTACTAATAATCTTCTATTTTCATTAAACCCAATCGCCCATATATCTCATACCCATCCTCTCAAGATGATGATCAAACTTCTGCTATGTTAATGACTTAGTTAGTGGATTTTTTGTACTCTTTACTGATGTAACCTTTTGAATTCTCACGTCTACTCTTCCAATGATTACACTAACCAAGTGGATAAGCTACTTGATATGTGATAAGTGCTTAAATATTCATATATAAGCCCCTTAATTTACATTTGTTAAGTTCCTAGTTGTGTTATTTCATGCTATTTTATTTCTTTTCTATGTTTTTCTAGGTTTTTGAAGAAAATAGAGCATTATCTGGCTTAGAGAACAAATCTGGAAGAACTGGAAGCTGCTTAGTGCGATCGAGCATAGTGGTTTGCAATCGAGCGCAATAGCACTCAAGCGCACGAGCCAAGGATCGAGCGCACCAGCGCTCATCCGCGCAAGAAGAAGGGTCGAGCACACCTGTGCTCAAGTGCACTAGTCTGTGATCGAGCACACACGTGCATCAATGAATAGTAAAACGACAGAACCTATTTTGGAAAGTAGGGGTAGGGTTTTGTTTTACGAGTTAGGGTTTCCATATGTCCCTAAACTTTATAAATAGGCCTGTAAACAAAGAAAGAAGAGGGCTTTCGGATAAGAGATTTTGGGAGACAAATTGACAGCTGTTCTAGGAAGTATTTTTGGGTTTATTTTTTTCTCTTTATTTTACATTATGAAGATGTTTAACATCAAACTCATGTGTAACTAATTTACTAGTAGGGCTCGATTGAAGCCCTGATTATGTTTTTGCATATATGAATATTGTTGTGTGATAGCTATATTATGCTGCTTAACTTGATTAATGTCTGTTTTATTGAATTCCTCATATGTGTTTGCTTGATCAACATATGCAGGTGGTATGGATTAGTTAATTTAATAAATTTGGATGATCGAGTCCTGGATTTAATAATAGCAACAAAAGAAATCCACGCCGGATTCTTTGGTTAATCAACATAGGAAACCGAGAGTATATAACATGCCCTAAGTCTTGTGTGTTTGTCAATTTTCAAGGATCTTATACTCTCTTAAAGAACAACTTAGTATACACCATGCTAAATCCTTTAAGAAAGAGAAGAGTTAGAGTATACACCATGCCTAACTCGTTTCTTAGGAAAATAAATAGCTTAAGGAGTATACATGTTGTGATGATTATCTACCTAAATAAATACGCAAATAACCGTCCTAGTTTTACTTGCAAGTGCATAAGGTCAGTGATAGCATAGTGTGCAAGTTTGAGATCGTTTCCACAGGGATTAGTGAATTTCGTTTTAGAATTAGTTTCTTCAAGGTAAAAAGAGAAATAACTGTTGATTGTGAGTAAATAGCAATAATGAGAACATAGGACTATGATATCCACCACTAATTATACTTTCCCACTAAGTAAGGTGTCAATGCTCTAGCCTTATCATGAATATTTAATGGTTGCTAACCTAAGGGCTTGGTCCACACCTTAGGCTATTGATCTCCCTATGCAACGAGTTAGGCATGGTGTATACTCTAACTCTTTTCTCTCTTAAGGGATTCAGCATGGGTGTATACTGAGTCGTTCCTTAAGAGAGCATGAAGGTTGTGGAGATCGACAACCACACGGGACCTAGGGCTTGGTCCGCTCCCGATTTCCCATGTTGATTAACCCGGGAATCCGGTGGATATCCCTTGTTACTAATGTTGAACCCAGGACTCGGTCATCCAAATTGATTCGACTAACTTATCTATACCATATGCATACATTGATTAGACACACATATGAGGAATTTAAATACAAATAGGCATTAATCAAGTTAAACATTCTAACAAGGCTATAGTAAAGATAATCAATGAATAAACATGTGGAAAAGCATAACTAGGGCTTCAATCGAGCCCTATAGGAGTTTAGTTACACATAATAAAATAAAGGAAAGAAGAAACTCAAAAGAGCTCCATTGAAGAGTCGTCAATTCTTCGTAGAATCCCCTCTGGCCTCCGGCCTCCTGACCTAAAACTAAAACTAAAAAGGAGATATGCTCCTCAAAAAGGAGATACTGTTTCTGTGTTTTACAAGTCTGTTTATAGGGTTTTAAAGGTGCCTCGAAACTCTAATTTTCAAAATAGTTCCGAAAAAAATCTTTCCAAAACTGGCTCTGTTGCCTCTCTGTGCGTGTGCGCTCAAGCGCATGCTTCTGCGCTTGAGCGCATGGGTGCGCTCAAGCCTTCTATGTGTGCGCACGATTGCTTGTACGCTCAATCACAGCCATGTTGTGCTCGATCGCACTAGCTCTTTCCAGATCTTCGGTTTTCTTCCTTTAAAGCTTCAAAATGCTTTCTTTTCTTCACAAGCCTATAAAAAACACAGAAAACACAAAAAGGAAGTAAAATAGAATAAAATACATAAACAAAGGGCTTAATAAATGTAAATTAAGGGGCTTAAACATGAATATTTAAGCCCTTATCACACCCCTAAACCTACATATTGCTAGTCCCTTAGCAATACGAAACTAAAAACTAAATGAAAAACAACAAAGATAAATTCAGCATTCATGTTTTATTTAAAAACTTGAGTTGCACAGAAAACCATGATGATAATTCATGAGTAAGCTTATAATAAAAACATATTTTTGCAATGAATAAGGATTTTAAAAGTTCATGTTACTTACACAAGGCTAGTTTAAGGCATCACAAGTTGACTTAATGTATGTAGTGGATTAGTACATAAAAGATGGAACTTCCAAATATTTCTAGTGTATAGTGTTTCGATGTCCAGATCTTCATCGAATTCCTTGTTAGATGAAACAAAAATGACATAGTTTTTACTTCTTTTCTTTTTCTTTCATCATGAGATCTTTGCCATGTTGAGTTCCATTAAGCTTTCTAATTGACCCTTTTAACGAGTATTTAGCCAATGACTCCCAAACCAGATGGTTCTAGGGCATTAGGTGTGAAGACACCCCTTAGGACTTATTAACTCGAGTAAAAAAGGCTACGAAACTAACAGGTCTTAATGCTTCCAAAAAATCCCTACCTTTTGATGTGAACACTCGACTTACTGAGGCAAGAGGTCAAGTTACTCAATGGAAATTTTTATGATCATTAAATGCTAAATCCCCACCTTTTGACGTGAACACTCAATGCTTACTGAGGCAAGAGGTCCAGTTACTCAACGAAAATTTTATTTAATGATCATTAGGAGCATTTTATTTATTTTTCTTTTTGCATGATGGACATTTTTCTCTTTATTTGTCTATGCCCAAGTGTTTATCTAACAAGTTATTTGATTACGGTTAAGTCATGGAAACATATTTATTAAAATTACATGTCATACCCCACACAAATGCGTGCTAATGTGCTCGTGTCAGATCTGGATCAAACTCGTGAATTCTTAAGTTCCTTGAGATAGGTAACTAACTTTTAAAATTCTTATTACTAGATTATGTGTTCTAGATTGTAAGATTACTAATGAAGTATTATCAAAATTTGTTGTAAACAACCAAAATTTTTCATTAAATATGAATACGTATTTATCTAAAAAAAATGGGACAAAGTGTGTGAATGTGTCTCCCATACCCCAAACTTAAATTACACATTGTCCCCAATGTGTGAATAACATGGAAAGATCTGACTTAGGAGATGGAGAACTAGCTGGGTCGGCATGGCTCATAGCATACCCCCAAACTTGAACGGATGCACACATTGTCCCTAAAAAAGAAAAACTAACGTAATACGGGAAAACAAGAAGTACTAAAAATAAATAACAATAAATACATAAAACAATAAAAATAAAAGGATAAGCTGTGGGGTGCCTCCCATGAGCGCTTAGTTTAACGTCTTCAGTCGGACCAAGCCTTATTTTTCCCCAAAACTAAGATTGGCAGTAACTAGCATAGGTAGTGTCTTATTTTCTCCCATATAAGCATAAGTCAAATGCTTTTGTAATTGCTTCAACTCCAAATTTGGTGCCTGGACAATAGAAGGAAAAAAAATAGTATTAGTAGGCACATGAGGTTCAAATTGATCGGTGTACTTACTTGGATGCTTTGGAGAATCCTCTAGAAGGTGCACAGTTTCAATGATGTCATCAGTAACATCCTCAGATTTTGGCTCAACATATGATCCTTTGAAACACTGGGTGAGGGTGGTCTCCAATGAATCAATGTAATGGACGTGAAAAACTTGCTCAACAACACCTTGCTGTCGTTCACTCAGCTCTTTAGCCAATTGCCCCACTGGTACTTCCAATCTTTGAATGGCTTGTTCATGCCTTGTAGTGGTTTGTCTTATCTCAGTCCGAAATTTCCTTTCCTCTACCATAAACTGATCTTGTGAGGTCATCAATTATTGTTGCTGAGTTGCCAACTGCATCACAAGACTCTCTAGGTCACTTTTCTTGGATTCGAGAACTGAGTAGGCTGTTTGTTGGGAGTTCCTTTGTTGCCCTTAAAATTTCAAGGCATTTTGATCGTTGCTTCATGAGAAGTTGGTGTGGTTCCTCCATCCAAGATTATAGGTATTTGCATATATGTTATAGTTGTTCAGTCCCACATAATTTGCTTGCTCTTGATCTGCAGATGAATACAAAGGGCAATTGTTAGTAGTGTGATCAAAACAAGAACATATAGCACATACTTGGAGTTGTTTAGCTCGTGGACTAGGTGAGATGTTTTGAGCAGTCATGGCTTTTATAAGCATATCTAGCTTCCTCTCCATAGCTGCTAGATAATCATAACTAGCTTCCACCATTAGTGCTTCTCCTTCGAATGAATTAGTTGAAAAGCTTCAGTGTAGCAGTTTCAGTACTGCTTCTCGGGTACTCTCCTGAGCTTTTGCGCTCGAGCGCACCAAGAATAGCGCTCGATCGCACTGGGATTGTGCTCGATCACACCAAGGAGTGCGCTCGATCGCAATGAGGACAAAAACTCCTCCTCTGCACACTTGAACAAAAACAGAAAACGAAAAGAAGGAATAAATCTGATTTTTGATAAAAATAAAAATAAAACAAACAGAATAAAATAAAATAAAATAACTAATGAAAATAATTCCAAAAAGAAATTTAGTACAATCCCTGGTAGCATCGCCAAAAACTTGTTGTGACGATTATCTACCTATTAAATATGCAAATAACCGTCCTAGTTTTACTTGCAAGTGCACAAGGTCAGTGATAACATAGTGTGCAAGTGCGAGATCATTTCCACAGGGATTGGTGAATTTCGTTTTAGAATTAGTTTATTCAAGGTAAAAAGAGAAATAACTGTTGATTGTGAGTGAATAACAATAATGAAAACATAGGACTACGATATCCACCACTAATTATACTTTCCCACTAAGTAAGGTGTCAATGCTCTAGCCTTATCATGAATATTTAATGGTTGCCAACCTAAGGGCTTGGTCCACACCTTAGGCTATTGATCTTCTTATGCAACGAGTTAGGCATGGTGTATACTCTAACTCTTTTCTCTCTTAAAATATTCAGCATGAGTGTATACTGAGTTGTTCCTTAAGAGAGCATGAGGGCTGTGGAGATCGACAACCACACGAGACCTAGGGCTGGTCCGCTCCCAGTTTCCCATGTTGATTAACCCGGGAATCCGATGTGGATATCCCTTGTTACTAATGTCGAACCCAGGACTCGATCATCCAAATTGATTCGACTAACTTATCCATACCACATGCATACATTGATCAGACACACATATATGAGGAATTTAAATACAAACATGCATTAATCATGTTAAACATTCTAACAAGGCTATAGCAAAGATAATCAATGAATAAACATGTGGAAAAGCATAACTAGGGCTTCAATCGAGCCCTATAGGAGTTTAGTTACACATAATAAAATAAAGGAAAGAAGAAACCTGAAAGAACTCCATTGAAGAGTCTTCAATTCTTCGTAGAATCCCCTCTGGCCTCCGGCCTCCCGACCTAAAACTAAAACTAAAATGGAGATATGCTCCTCAAAAGGGAGATATTGTTTCTGTGTTTTACAGGTCTGATTATAGCGTTCTAAAAGTTCCTCGAAACCCTAATTTCCAAAATAGGTTCGGAAGAAATCTTTCCAAAACTGGCTCTACCGCCTCTCTGTGCGTGTGCGCTCGATCTCATGCTTCTGCGCTCGAGCCTTCTACGTGTACGCACGATTGCTTGTGCACTCAATCATAGCCATGTTGCGCTCGATCACACTAGCTCTTTCCAGATCTTCAGTTTTCTTCCTTTAAAGCTTCAAAATGCTTTCTTTTCTTCACAAGCCTATAAAAAACACAGAAAACATAAAAAGGAAGTAAAATAGAATAAAATACTTAAACAAATGGCTTAACAAGTGTAAATTAAGGGGCTTAAAATATTTAAGCCCCTATCAATACACCATGCCCTTAGGTTGACAACAATAGGTATTCATAATGTGACTAAAGCATTGGCACACTATTTTATTGGGAAAGCATGATTAGTGGTGGATATCAACGCCCTACACTTTTATCATTATCGAATCAAACTTACTTTTCCTTTCTCTTGTTTTATATTGCAAAACTAGTTTTAAATCAAAATTTACCAATCCCTGTGGAAATGATCTGGCACTTGCGCACTATATTGCTATGTTGACCTTGTGCACTTGCAAGTAAAAATTCAATTATTTGCTTATTAATTTAAGTAGATTTTTGAACAACAAGTTTTTGGCATCGTTGCCGAGGATTACATTAAATTTTGTTTAGAATTATTTTTCGTTTAGTTTTCTTATTATGTTTTGTTTATTCTTTTATCAAAAACCTAATTTTTCATCTTGTTGTTTTTCTTTTTTATTTTAGGTTTTCTACAGAGTAACTTCTAGTATTGCGATCGAGCGCTGTTCTTGGAGTGATCGAGCGTAAGTCCAGCAGTACTGAAACTGCTGAACTAAAAAGTTTCAGCTGATTCATTCAAGGGCATCGATCCAGGAATCAAACCATCTTTCCACTCGATACAGAGATTGAACGGACCATTCGACAAAGGCCTAGAGACAACGTTAAGGAAGAAGAAGAAGAATTCGAAGGAGAAGCATCGATGGCAGAACAGCTTAAGAACCAATCGCCACTATAGTGAAGACCCATGAAGCAATCCTTCATTCCATAGAACCTCAACTAGCCCTCATGCATTGCTTATCAACCTGAGGCAGAAGGCAATTATTACATATCTCCGCAGATACTCAGTGCTTTAACTCATTTTAGGGGTACACTTGCTGAGGATCCACACTTATATCTTCAAGAATTCTTTGATCTATACAAGTTCCAACACATCTGGGGCCTAGATCAAGAGGGAATCAGGTTAATTGTTTTCCCTTTTTAATTAAAAGATAATGCTAAGTTGTGGTACAATTCATTGCCTACAGTGTCTATCCACACTTGGGAAGAGCTATCCAATAGGTTCTTAAAAAAAAATTTCCCAGCACAAACAACAAGACAGATGAGGAAGGAGATTCAATCTTTCCAACAAAAGGATGGAGACTTGTTCTTTGAAGCATAAGGACACTTCAATGAGTTGCTTCTCAAGTGCCCACATCACAATCTACCTCAAGATGAGCTGGTACAAGCTTTCTATAAAGGTCTGAGTGACATAAATAAAGGTATTGTGGATTCAAGTTGTGGAGGTGTGCTGATGGAAAAGAGCAGTAAAGAAGCTATGGAGCTTTTTGAGACATTAAGTGAGCACACCCAACAATTCTCATCCAGAGGTAGACAAGGAGTTAAGAGTAAGGGTATGTATGAGGTGACCTTAAATGGTGGATCTTCAAATCAGATGGCTGCTGTGGAAAGAAAGCTAGATATGCTTGTAAAGGCCATGATTGCTTAGAACATCTCACCTAGTCAACAAGCTACACAACTCCAGGTATGTGCTATATGTTCTCATTTTGATCACACTACTGAAACTTGCCTTTTGTATTCATCTGCAGATCCAGAGCAAGCAAACTATGTGGGACCAAATAACTATCCTCCCAAGAACAATCCATATGCAAATACCTATAATCCTGGATGGCGAAACCACCCCAACTTCTTATGGAATAAGAATCAGAATGCCCTGAACCTTCAAAGGCAGCAAAGGAATTCCCATCAAACAGCCCAAACAGTTCCGGAATCAAAGAAGAGTGACCTAGAGAGTATTGTGAGGCATTTGGCAACTTAACAACAACAGTTTATGACTTCACAAGATCAGTTTATGGCAGATGAAAGACAATTTCGGACTGAGCAAAGATAAACCACTGCAAAGTATGAGTAACTGATTTAAAGGCTGGAAGTACAAGTGGGGCAATTGGCTAAGGAGCTGAGTGGAAGAAAGCAGGGTGAACTCCCAACCCAAACTCTACCTAATCTAGGAGGACACCAGCAACTAAAAGTCTTTACAACTCTAAAAAATGGTAAAATTATAGGAACTGATGAGCCTGCACAAGCATCTCCAAAGAAACCATTTGCATCAAAGGTAAGTGAAATGGAGAAGGTGAATGCACCACCCTTCCCTCAAAGGTTAGTAAAGCCAAAGAAAGAAAATAAATTGCTTGATATTTTTGAAACTTTGCGAAAAGTAGAGATAAACATTCCTTTATTAGATGAATTCAACAAATTCCTGCTTATGCTAAATTTTTAAAAGATTGTTGCACTCATAAGAGGAAGTTTCAGGAGCATGAAATAATGGCTTTAACTAAAGAGGTAAGTGTGGTGTTGTTAAGAAAACTACCACCAAAGCTAAAAGATCTAGGTAGTTTTACCATTCATTGTAGGATAGGTGACTAGCTTTTTGAGCGTGTACTACTGGATTTAGGAGCTGGTGTCAATTTGCTGCCATACACTGTATTTGAAACACTAGGTTTGGGGGAGCTTCAATCAACTTCCATCACCTTGCAATTGGAAAATAGAAGCATCAAAAGACCAAGAGGTATTCTCGAGGATGTCTTTGTAAAAGTAGGTGAGTTTATTTTACCTGCTAATTTTATTGGATTAGATATGGAAGAATCCCCTATGCCATTGCCTTTCCAGATCATCTTAGGACGACTCTTTATGAGAATTGCTGATATAAAAATTTGTGTGAAAAAGGGTAATGTAAGTATAAAGGTAAATGGTGAGAAGATAGAATTCAAAATATTTGATGCATTAAAATTACCCCAAGATGATATGAAATGTTTTAATGTATGTATGATGTAAAGTGTTGTTGAGCAAGCTTTTTAGGTCCATCACATTGACCCATTGGAGACCACCCTCACCCATAGTTTTATAAGATGGGATATTGAGCCAGAATCTGAAGATGTTACTAATGACATCATTGAAGTTGTGCACCTCCTTGAGGCCTCTCCAAAAAATCCAAGTACCCCTCCATTTGAACCTATCTGGGAGAGAATAGGACATTACCTGTGATTGTTGCTGCCAATCTAAGTGTTGGGGAAAAAGAGAAACTGTTGAGAGTTCTTAGAGAGCACAAAACTGCTATCGGATGGATCATCGCTGACATCAAGGGGATAAGTCCAGCCAAGTGCATGCATTATATCCACCTTAAGGACGAAGCAAAACCTACCCGGGATGCTCAAAGAAGACTCAACCCACACATGAAGGAGGTAGTCAAAGCAGAGGTATTGAAACTAGTGGATGTTGGCATTATCTACCCCATCTCAGACAGTAAATGGGTAAGTCCAATCTAAGTTGTTTCGAAGAAGAGTGGGATCACAATGGTGAAAAATGAAGCTGAGGAGCTAATACCTACAAGAATAACCACTGGTTGGAGGGTCTGCATTGACTACAGAAGCCTAAACAAGGTGACCAAAAAAGATCATTTTCCTTTGCCCTTCATTGATCAGATGTTAGAGAGATTAGCTAGCCATAGTTACTATTACTTCTTGGATGGGTATAGTGGTTACAACTAGATTGCAATAGCACCAGAGGACCAAGACAAGACCACCTTCACATATCCTTTTGGCACATTTGCTTACAGAAGGATACCATTCGGATTATGCAATGCACCAGCTACCTTTCAAAGATGTATGATGAGGATTTTTTCCGACATGGTGAAAAAATTCATTGAGGTGTTTATGGACGATTTTAATGTTTTTGGTTCTAATTTTGATGAATGCCTCAATCATCTGAAGAGTGTCCTCAAGAGATGTGAATAATGAAACTTAGTGTTAAATTGGGTAAAATGTCACTTTATGGTTCAATAAGACATTATGTTGGGACATTCCATTTCCAACAAGGGTATTGAGGTGGACAAGGCCAAGATCGACATTATTTCAAAATTGCCTCCTCCTCTAATAGTCAAGGGTGTCAGAAGTTTCCTTGGACAAGCTGGATTCTATAGACGATTTATCAAGGACTTCTCTAAAACCTCTAGACCCCTCTGTGCACTGTTAGCCAAAGATACCAAGTTTGAATGGACTGATGAATATATGGAAGCCTTCAACATATTGAAGAACTTGCTCACCTCCGTACCAAAATGATGGCACTTGATTAGAATCTTCCATTTGAACTGATGTGCGATGCTAGTGACTTCGCCCTGGGAGTTATCTTGGGCCAAAAAATAAATAAGGTACCTCATGCTATCTATTATGCTTCTTGTTGGAAATAATCTTGACAAGATGCCCAGATGGTGATCTTCCAAACACCCAAGTCTAGAATGACTTGTAGAAAGAATTTCAGCAATCGAACACAAGAACAGAAAATCAAAGAACTAAAGAAGACAAGCAATTTGTTATCGAGGTTCAGCAATATGCCATCATTAAATTAATGGTTCTTTACAATTCAGCAACCCTCTCCAAGAAACCTCAAGTTCTTGAAGAAACCAAGAAAAGAACGAGAAAGTGATAGACCTATTACAATGCTTTCTATCAATTCTCTACTAACCTCTCTTATTTTACAACCAGCCTCACTACAAAGAGTCCCTCTTGTGTTTTATGTCTTTACACTCTCACACAATTCTCTCTTAAATTACATTTGATCTCACACAATGTCACAACAATGATTCTTCTCTCATGTGAAAAATGAGGCTAGGGACCCCCTTTTATAGCCATCCACTTCTTGGACATTCTTGTGAGTTAATCTCCACCCTTGGATCTTGGTGACCACTTAACCATGACTCTCCATCACTTCCCTAAGTGGTGCTGTGCATTTTGACCTTGCATACACGCACCTAAGAAAGTCCTCATGCATGCTGCCGGCCAGTGTTGCAGCGTTGACTTCCCAGCGCTGCAGCTTTGAGTTTCTGTCCCTTGTGCTGTTCCTGCTAGATTCTAGCACTGCAACACTGCACTGCAGCTTTGAGTTGCTATCCCTTATGTTATTCCTACCAGGTTCCAGCACTGCACTGCAGCTTTGAGTTGCTATCCCCTTCACACAACACCCTTCTACTTGTGTGCAGAGTGCGCACACTAGTGTGCATGGCCTTCCCTTGCTCCAAAATGAAGCACACACATGTGTGCAGCCTTCTAACTTACCAAACTTTGATTTTCCACCTTTTTTTAAACTTTAACGATCTTTAAACCATACTTGGACATGTTTGAATCTTAGACAAATACCAACAATCTCTACCTTTGTCTAAATGTTCAAAAAACTTGAACCATTGTGCAGAGAGCTTCGGGATCCAAACTCATCTTGAGTCATCAATTAACCAACTCTAATCCTAAATGATTCAAGACAATGATTGAACTTACTTAGAGGTAGAACTTTAGTACCCAAATCTATAGGATTTTCTTTCGTGGTCTTCTTACCAACATGAATGCATCCTTTCGTACCATTTTCCAGAATATAATGATACCAAACATTCATATACTTTATCCTCTCATGGAACACTGGATTCCTCCATAAGTACCATATACTTTGGCTATCAAAAGAGACCAAAACCTGCTATTTTAGGATCTCCTACTCGTCCAACAACCCTTTGCACCCCATAGCCTCCTTTATGGCTTCCATAGCCGCTATGTATTCTGCCCTGGTTGTTATGAGTGCTACTACCTGCTGCCACTGAGCCTTCAAATACCTCAGCAACCTTTTCATCCCAAGCCAATGCTTCTTTTTGGGATTACTCACAAATCTTTTGAGAACACTCATTGCCCAAGAAACCCTTAACCGGTTTCTCTCATTTTCTTGGATTATACACATCCCAAGGAAATTTTGTGTAAGGTTGAGATCCTTCCTCTCAAACTCCTCACTGAGTTGAGATGTAAACCTTTCCATCCTTTTCCTGCTATTCCAAACCAACAGCCCATCAGTGACATAGGTGAGGATACTCACCATCTTCTCCACCTTGTGTCCAGGTGAGAAAGTTTATGTGAAACCTATGTCTTCTCTTCTTGTGAACCCATTCACCACCAGCCTAGCTTTGTTCCGGACTTCATCTCCTGGAGGGTACCTTTCTTTGATCTTGTAAGTGCACTTACATTCCATAACTTTCTGCTTTCCTGGAATTTTCACCAATTCCCAGAAGTTGTTCTTCCTCAAAGAGTCCATTTCTTCCTCCATAGCCAGCTACCACTTTGACGAATCCTTACACTCCATGGCATCCATGTAAGTTTCTAGTTCAACCTTTCCTTCTATCTAAGGAGCTACTACATTAGCATCTATAAACTCATATCTCAAAGGTGGTCTAACCACTCTCCTTCCCCGATCTCTTATGAGCTGGTAGTCATTCCGACTTGCTGCATCAACCTCTTCTTGTTCAGCCTCTTCTTGAGTTTCTTGAGCTTGGCCTTCATCCAAGGGTTCTACCTGGTCCGAACCCTCTTGCCTCCTTTGCTCTATCTGAACTGAGTTCTCCTTGCTGCGATGCTCCACAAGAACCAAACTAGTTTGCTCACTAGCCCCTGCAGGGTTAGTTTCTTCCAAATAGGGAAATAACAATTCATTAAAATTAACATCCCTACTTATTATGAGTTTGAATCCTTCTTTCTCTAAGGACCACAACCTATACCCCTTAGCCCCTTCCTTATATCCTAGAAACACACACTTTCTAGATCCTGGGCTAAGTCTATCATCCTTTTGTTGTGCATACGCAGCACACCCAAAAGTCCTAAGGTTATCCAACTCAGGGGGTTTTCCACTCCACATCTCTATGGGAGTCTTGAGCTCTAAAGCTCTAGAGGGTGATCTATTTACCAAGTATGCAGCTGTAGCCACAGCTTCTCCCCAAAAACATTTGGGTAATTTGGATCCATTTAACATGCACCTAACCTTTTCCATAACGGTCTTATTCATCCACTCAGCAACTCCGCTTTGCTGAGGGGTTTCCACAACCATCCTATGTCTTAGAATGCCATTTAACCTACAGAATTGATCAAGTTCTTGATTAAAAATTTCTAAGCCATTATTGGTTCTTATCCCCTTAACTACTCTACCCATTTGAGTCTTAACCAGCCCTTTCCACACTACTAACTTATTCAAGGCATCCGATTTATTTCTAAACAAATAAACCCACACTCTTCTTGAATAATCATCAATTAAAGACAGAAAGTAAATGTTACCTCCCTGTGTTGGTGTCCTTGCTAGTCCCCAAAGGTCTGAATGAATGTAGTCAAGAATCCCTTTAGACTTGTGCACTCCGGTGTTGAAGCTGACCCAGTGTTGCTTCTCAAGAACACAACACTTGCAGAAATCAAGTTCCTCTACTTTGTCTCCACAAAGTAGGCCATCCTTGCTGAGAACTTGCAGGCCCTCTTCGCTCATATATCCCAAGTAAGTGTGCCAAAGGGCTGCCCTATCCATCTCAGCCATCAAGCTTGTTGCTTGATCCTTGATTTTTGTCTCTCTGATCATCTCATAAAGTCCATCGTTTCTTGCTGCCTTGATCATTACCAAAGATCCCTTGGCTACCTTGATCTTTCCTCTCTCTATCTTGCATATGTACCCCTTGGAATCCAGCTGCCACAATGAGATCAAATTCCTCCTCAAATCTGAGAGATACCTCACATTATCTAGCAGCCTTGTTATTCCATCAAACATTCTCAATTGGATGTCTCCTATGCCCCTCACTTGGTAAGAAATATGATTCCCCAAGAAAACCCTTTCATCATTGGTTTCCTTGAAATTCTTGAACCAACTCCGGTGAGGGCACATGTGATCAGTGCACCCGGTATCTAAGATCAATTTCCTGCTACCTTCTTGCCTCTTGCTCACACTTGAGCACATAACAAGAATATCACCATCTTGCTATTCTGTTTTGGCAACTAAAGCCTCTCAATTCTTGGTATGGCTTCCTCCTCTATCCCTTATCATCTTCTTGCAATATTTCTTGACATGACTCTCCTTATGGCAGTAATAGCAACTCTTCCTTCCAAATCTTAGTTTGGAATGCATTCTCCCATGGCTTTCTCCTCTACCTCTATCCGGTAGTGGCCATGCATGCTGCTGTGCACTCTTCCATGGCTCTCTCCTCTACCTCTGTCCCGGTAGTAGCTATGCATATTGCTGTGCACTCTTCCATGGCTCTCTCTTCTACCTCTATCCCAGTAGTAGCCATGCATGCTGTTGTGCACTCTTTCATGGCTCTCTCCTCTACCTCTGTTCCGATAGTAGCCATGGTTACTGCCATACCGAGTTGCTGGCCTTCTTTTAAAGAACAACGGTTTACCACTTGATGCACTCCTTATCTTGGCATCAAGATTATCTTGCAACTCTTTTTTAAGATCAAATTTAAAAGCAAAGATTCATTTATGAAGATACCTCTTATCCGGGAGAGTCTTGGCAAGAAACAACTCATCTAGTTTCTTCCATATTACAGCTGGATCTTCCGAGTCTCCGCACTCCCTTGTGACATTATCCGACATGTGCAAGAAAATGGTGCTATAAGCCATCTTCTTCATCTCAATCCGCTGGTCCTCCGTGACACTTACTGGAAAAGCATCATCTTCTCCAATAGCTAAGTCCACTTTCTGTTGCACAAGAACCTCCTTGATCTTCTGCTTCTACAGGGAAAAATCTCCCTTTCCATCAAACTTCTCAATACTAAAATTTGAAGCCATCTTGCGGACAAAATCCCAGATTTATGCACTATCCATAAATGCTTTCTTCAACCTCAAAAACACAGATCGAAGATGGATCTTAACACCATTCTTGAATCAACCTTCAAGAACACGATCAGATCTTGATCTTTACACCGTTCTTGAATCACCCAAGAAGTTGATCTTTGATTATTGGAGTCTTGGCTCCGTCACCTTCTACTTCTTGCTCCGATAACCGGCTGTGCTTGCTCTGATACCACTATCCAAAGCTCTGATACCACTGTTGGAAATGACCTTGACAAGATGCCCAGGTGGTGATCTTCCAAACACCCAAGTCTAGAATGACTTATAGAAAGAATTTCAGCAATCGAACACAAGAACAGAAAATCAAAGAACTAAAGAAGATAAGCAATTTGTTATCGAGGTTTGGTAATGTGCCTACATCCCCGTGAGTTCCTCCGAAATCTCTGCACTAAATCTATGGTTCTTTACAATTCAGCAACCCTCTCCAAGAAACCTCAAGATCTTGAAGAAACCAAGAAGAGAACGAGAAAGTGATAGACCTATTACAATACTTTCCATCAATTATCTACTAACCTCTCTTCTTTTATAGCCAGCCTCACTACAAAGAGTCCCTCTTATGTTTTGTGTCTTTGCACTCTCACACAATTCTCTCTTGTATTACATTTGATCTCACACAATGTCACAACAATGATTTTTCTCTCATGTGAAAAATAAGGCTAGGGAACCCCTTTTATAGCCATCCACTTCTTGGACATTCTTGTGAGTTAATCTCCACCCTTAGATTTTGATGACCACTTAACCATGGCCCTCCATCACTTTCCTAAGTGGTGCTGTACGTTTTGACCTTGTACACACGCACCTAAGAAAGTCCTCATGCATGCTGCCGGCCAGTGCTGCAGTGTCGACTTCCCAGCACTGCAGCTTTGAGTTTCTGTCCCTTGTGCTATTCCTACCAGATTTCAGTGCTGCAGAACTGCGCTGCAGCTTTGAGTTGCTGTCCCTTATGTTATTCCTACCAGGTTCCAACGCTGCAGCTTTGAGTTGTTGTCCCCTTCACACAACACCCTTCTGCTTATGTGCAGAAGTGCGCACACTAGTGCGCATGGCCTTCCCTTGCTCCAAAATGAAGCACACACATGTGTGCAGCCTTCTAACTTACTGAACTTTGATTCTCCACCTTTGGTTTAGACTTTAACCATATTTGAACTATATTTGGACATGTTTGAACCTTAGATAAATACCAACAATTCTAGAACTTTGAATGATGCTCAGCTAAATTATTCTACTACTGAGAAAGAATTGTTAGCTGTCATTTTTGTTTTGGAGAAGTTTAGATGATACCTAATTGGCTCTAAGGTTATTGTATTTACTGATCATGCTGCTTTGAGATATTTGTTTGCTAAGAAAGATGCAAAGCCTAGGTTGATCAGATGGGTACTCCTATTACAAAAGTTTGACTTGGAGATTAGAGACAAGAAGGGCAATGAAAATGTAGTTGTAGATCACCTATCTAGGCTACCTCATGAGGACAAAAAAAATGAGCTACCTTTGAATGAGAATTTCCCTGATGAACAATTGTTCGCATTAGAGGTAACACTTCCATGGTATGCCGATATTGTCCATTATATAACTGCTAAGGTTTTTCCTCCAGGTATGTCTAGTTAAGAAAGGAAGCACATTACCATTGGGATGACCCCTACCTATTCAAATTCTGCCCTGATTAAATCATCAGAAGGGGTGTCTCAGAGGAGGAGCATTTGAGCTTATTGCAACATTGCCATCAGTTTGCTTGTGGATGACACTTTGGGGCTAAGAGAACAACTCTTAAGGTATTACAATCAGGTTTTTATTGACTTAATTTGTTTAAAGATGCCTTTTCATTTTACAGCTCATGTGATAGATGCCAGAGGACAGGTAACATCTCATCCCGAAATCAGATGCCATTGCAAAATATTTATGCAGTCGAGCTTTTTGATGTATGGGGTATTGATTTCATGGGTCCATTTCCTAACTCATATGGTTATTTATATATTCTTGTGGGTGTGGATTATGTGTCCAAATGGGTCGAGGTTGTCCCCTCAAAGATTAATGATCACAAAGTGGTTATAAAGTTTTTACAGGATAACATCTTTACTAGGTTTGGGACTCCAAGAGCAATCATTAGTGATTGAGGAAGCCATTTCTATAACCAATCGTTTGCTACCCTGATCAAGAAATATGGGATCACCAGTAAAGTGGGCACTCCATATCATCCTCAAACCAGTGGTCAAGTGGAGATAAGTAACCGAGAGATCAAAGGCATCCTAGAGAGGACCGTGAATCCTAGTAGGAAGGATTGGTCTTTGCGCCTGAATGATGCCTTATGGGCATATAGGACAGCTTATAAGACACCAATTGGCATGTCTCCATATCGATTAGTCTTTGGGAAAACGTGTCATCTATCGATGGAGTTAGAGCATCAAGCGTATTGGGCCATCAAGCAGTTCAACTTTGACATGAAACAAGCAGGTGATAAGAGAAAGCTGCACTTGAACGAGCTAGAAGAATTAAGGCATGATGCATATGAGAACGCCAAGCTCTACAAGGAAAAAACCAAAGCCTATCACGATAAATAGCTAGTTAGGATGGAGTTTGATTTGGGACAGAAGGTGTTGATCTACAATTCCCAATTAAGATTGTTCCCAAGCAAGCTCAAGTCCCGATGGTCTGGTCCTTTTATGGTCACCAAGGTCTTTCCTCATGGTGCTGTGGAGGTTCATGGTTCCAACAGCACTCGGACATTCATGGTGAATGGACACAGAGTAAAGCCACACCTTGAAATCAAATTACTACAAAGAGATGAAGATTTGGCACTCCAGTCTGTCTAGTATGCAATAGCACTAAGAGCACTTGAGCCACATGAGGTGGACTTTAAGTGCTCCTTCCAAAAGAGTAGCATTAAAGCTACTATAAAGAGCGTTTGAGTAGTCCAGACATTGATAAATATGTAGCTCAAGCACCTCTATTGAGGTCAGTGGTACTAAGACCACTGAGAACGATACATTTCTATTTATTTTTGTTTATTGTTTTTCATTATTTTTAACTTTTTTCGTACTTTCTTTAGTTAATTTAGTGGTTCAGTGCATTCTATCCTTGCGATCGAGCACATTTCATAGTGTGCTCGAGCATAATCTCACCATGCGCCTAATGGCGCACGAGCGCATCCACACGCACACAGTCGCGCACAAGTACAATTGAGCGCACTTCACAGTGCGATCGAGCGCACTCGGGACAGAGGGTCGCGTGCCTATTTTAGGTCATTTCATTTTTCCCTCACTCTCTGCACTCTCTTGAACTCACCACACCATTGCACTCACCCACACCCAATCTCTCACAGTAAGGCTCCCACCACTCACCACCACACGCCGCCACCAGGTAATTTATATCCTTGTTTTGCCCTTCACAACCACACACGGTCACTAACCATCTCCCCATATCCCCACATATTTTATTTTTTTTACTAATAATTGCATATGCAATGTGTTTCTTGTCTTGTGGTTGTCTTTGCTTGAAATTGCAGGAGGTTAGACACTTTCGGCTATTGTTGCCCACTACTTGGGTTCATCATCGCCCACCATCTGTTAGGAAAAAGACCTTAGTGACCTGTCAAAAGGCACGATCGAGCGCAAGAAGGGTATGATCAAGCGCAATTCTCACAGTGCGATCAATCACACCTTGTTGTGATCGAGCGCACCACTGCTGCAGATTTTGTCCAAAATGCTTAAGCACACTACCTCCACATCTCGTGCTTCGGGAAGCCGAGCACAGTCTTTCTGACCTACTTTTGAGCAGCGGGAAATCTTGTTCGAAACCACATTTAACATAGACAGTGACTTCAAAAGCTTTGAAGCCACTCAATGGGCTGTTTAAGAGTTCAAACGCCGTGGTTTGAAAAGGTTCTTCAAGCTTGTCAGCTCTACCGCCTACACCAAATTCATTGTTCAGTTCTATGAGAACCTCTTCTTCGACTGTAGCAGGCTGGGTGTCTTATCCTCATCTGTTCAGGGCAAGTACATTGACTTGACATCATCAGATATAACTGCTGCCCTCAAATGCAATGATGAATATCCACCTGAAGGCGCCTAGTTGGACGAGCAGTCGGAGTCTTTCTCCATTTTAACCATCAAAGGACATGTGTGCAGGGCATGTAGATAGGCACAACAATGTGGGGAGCCGATCCAAGTTGCCTCCATAACTCTAGCTTGTGGATTCTATTCTACAGCATAATGTGTGCCCATTAGGACACAAGACTCAGAAGTGTGACCAGTTCCTCCAGGCACTGTATGCCTTTCACAAAGGTCATTGGTACTCCATCCCTGCAATCATTTGGAGCCAGATTCATAAGTTTTGGGACCATGTCCATGCACGTCAGGTCACCACTGCAAATTCCTGGGGCCTCCCATTCCCATTCCTCCTCACTTATATTTTCAAGAAGAAGGGAATTAAAGGCACCTCCACAGATGGACCAGTCAGGGAGCACCCATTCTTTGGCAAGAATCAATGGACCCAAAGCCAATCACACATGCCCAGAGGACTTCGAAGGCCAGCACCTGCTACTGAAAGGGTAGAGGACGATCCTATGGAAACCGAGGACCCCACAGCTAGCCAGACTCTGGAGGAGGACCATGTTGATATAGGACCCATAGAGTATCAGCATATCCTTGAGGAGATGTCTTCCTTCCAATATGAGCTAGTTGATATTCGACGGGAGGATCGAGAGGCTAAGTGCCTAGTTTATCAGCGCATAGACGGGTTGGAAGCATGCTTTGAGAGGCAAGAAGCGATACTCCAGGCCATTCTAGACTGACTACCTCCCGCCTCGAGTGCCTCATTTTCAGCACCACATAGAGGCCAACAGTGAGAGAGGGTGCACTGTCTGGCTGAAGACGTAAAACTTAGCGCTTATGGGAGGCACCCCACAACATATCCTTTTGTTTTTATTGTTTTTCATATTTCTTGTTACTGTTTATTTTTAGTATTTTTTATTTTCCAGTATTACTTTAGTATTTCTTTTTTAGGGACAATGTGTGCATCAGTTCAAGTTTGGGGGTGTGCTATAAGCCATGCCAGTCCAGCTAGTTCTCCATCTCCCAGATTAGCTCTTTCCATGTTATTCACACATTGGGGACAATGTGTGATTTAAGTTTGGGGGTATGGGAGACATATTAACACACACTTTGTCCCAGTTTTTTTATATTTATTATTGAAACGATAAATGCATGTTCATGTTGTTTTGAAATTTTGGTTGATCTAAACAAATACTGTGATATGATTTCATTAGTGAGCTTAAAATTTTGAACACATAATCTGATAATAATGTTTTAAAGTTTAGTTACTTACTTTAGGCCTTTAAGAATTCACATGTTTGATCTAATCTGACACAAGCACATTAGCACATAATTGTGTGAGATATTACATGTGATTTTAATATGTATGTTTCCATGTCTTAACTGAAACTAAATGACTTGTTGGATGAACACTTTGGCATAGAAAAGTAGAAAACAAATTGTACAAAAAGAGAAAAATGCTCATAATGATCATTAATAAAACTTCCACTGAGTAACTAGACCTCTTGCCTCAGTAAATAGTGAGTGTTCACGTCAAAAGGTGGGAATTTTGCTCATAATGATCATTGATAAAATTTTCGCTGAGTAACTGGACCTCTTGCCTCAGTAAGCAGTGAGTGTTCACGTCAAAAGGTGAGAATTTTGCCTAGTAGCATTAAGACCAGTTTAGTTTCGTAGCTTTTTTTACTCGAGTTAGTAAGTCCTTAGGGGTGTCTTTACACCTAATGCCCTAAAACCATCTGGTTTGGGAGTCATTGACTCAACACTCGCTACATGGGTCAATTAAAAAGCTTAAGGGAACTAAACATAGCAAAGTATCATAATAAAAGAAAGAAGGAAATAAAACTATGCCATTATTGATCATTTTGATAGGAAATTCGGTGAATCTTGAGACATGGAGACATTACACATTGAATTTATTTGATTTTTATGTGCTAGTTCACTTTACACTGAGTCAGACTTGTAAGTAATTAGATTTTAAATCCCTATTCATTGTGAAGATGGGTTTATATTTTAAGCTTGCTCATGAATGAATATCATGGTTTTGTGTGCGACTTAAATTTTTGGATACCATAAATGATGGATTTATCTTTGTGTTATTTATTTTTCATTTAGTTTTTAGTTTCGTATTGCTAAGGGACTAGCAATATGTAAGTTTGGGGGTGTGAGTGCTTAAATATTCGTATTTAAGCCCCATAATTTACATTTGTTAAGTTCTTAGTTGTGTTATTTCATGCTATTTTCTTTCTTTTTCGTGTTTTCTATGTTTTTCTAGGTTTTTGAAGAAAATGGAGCATTATCTGGCTTAGAGAACAAATCTGGAAGAACTGGAAGCTACTTAATGCGATCGAGCACAACGGTTTATGATTGAGCGCAATAGTGCTCAAGCGCCCAAGCCAAGGATCGAGCGCACCAGCGCTCGTGCGTGCAAGAAGAAGGCTCAAGCGCACCTGTGCTCGAGCGCACCAGTTTGTGATCGAGCACACATGTGCATCAATGAATAGTAAAACTAAAGAACCTATTTTGAAAAGTAGGAGTAGGGTTTTGTTTTATGAGTTAGGGTTTCTAGATGTCCCTAAACTTTATAAATATGCCTGTAAACACAGAAATAAGGGGGCTTTCGGAGAAAAGATTTTGGGAGACGAATTGACGGCTCTTCTAGGAAGTATTTTTAGGTTTATTCTTTTCTCTTTATTTTACATTATGAAGATGTTTAACATCAAACTCATGTGTAACTAATTTACTAGTAGGGCTCAATTGAAGCCCTGATTATGTTTTTCCATATATGAATATTGTTGCCTTTACGATAGCTATATTATGATGCTTAACTTAATTAATGCTTGTTTTATTGAATTCCTCATATGTGTTTGCATGATCAATATATGCATGTGATATGGATTAGTTAATTAAATCAATTTAGATGACAGAGTCCTGGATTTAATAGAAACAAAAGAAATCCACGCATTCTTGGGTTAATCAACATAGGAAACCAGGAGTATATAACATGCCCTAGGTCTTGTGTGTTTGTCAATTTTCATGGATCTTATGCTCTCTTAAAGAACAACTTAGTATACACCATGCTAAATCCTTTAAGAAAGAGAAGAGTTAGAGTATACACCATGCCTAACTCGTTGCTTAGGGAAATAAATAGGTTAAGGAGTATACACCATGCCCTTAGGTTGACAACAGTAGGTATTCATAATGTGACTAAAGCATTGGCACACTATTTTATTGGGAAAACATGGTTAGTGGTGGATATCAACACCCTACACTTTTATCATTATCGAATCAAACTTACTTTTCCTTTCTCTTGTTTTATATTGCAAAACTAATTTTAAATCAAAATTTTCCAATCCCTGTGGAAATGATCTTGCACTTGCACAATGTACTGCAATGTTAACCTTGTGCACTTGCAAGTAAAACTTCAATTATTTGCTTATTAATTTAAGTAGATTTTTGCACAACAATGTGCTTGAATTTTCGATGAGACCTTTGTTCATTTGCTTGAGCTATCACCCCATTGTCATGATAATACAAGGTGCTACAAATTAAATGTTAGGAACAACACCAAGCTCGGTGATGAACTATTCATCCAAAACATCTCATTTGCAGCCCTAGACAGTGCAATATATTCAACCTCATTGGTGAAATCTATAGTTATAGCTTTTTTATGACTCTTCCAACTCACTCCTCAACGTCTAAGGGGAACACAAATCCTGAATCGTTATACCCTTATACTTTTTTGTTACCTCTTTCATATGTTAGGAATATATATTTAGTGATTCTTAAGAACTTAAGAATTTTCTTCACCCTAATCTAGTGTTCTAAAGCTAGATTAGACTGATATCAACTAGTAACACTTATAATAGGACTGATATCAAGTTAAGAACATAACATAGCATACATGAGACTTACTATGGCTAAAGTATAGGGGATTTGTGTCATTTTATCTCTCTTTTCGAGTGTCTTTTGGGACATTTTCTTAAAGAGATGTGCTCCATGTTTAAAAGGTAAAAATCCTCTCTTGGAGTTGTCTATGTTGAACCTCTCCAACATTTTATATATATATATATATATATATATATATATATATATATATATATATGTAGATTGGGATAAGCCAAACATCTTTTTACATCTATCTTTATAGACATTTATCCCCAAAATGTAGGACACTTCTCCCAAATCTTTTATGAAGAAGTTCTTTAAAGCCTGACTTTGATTGATTGTAACATATCTACATCATTTCCAACGAGTTGTACGCCATCAACAAAAAATACCAAGAATGTAGTTGCACTCCCACTAGTCTTTTTATACACACATGGTTCATCCTCATTCTTAAAAAAACTAAACATTTTAATTGCCTCATCAAATCAAATGTTCAAATTTCGAGAAACTTGCTTTAATCCACAAATTGATCTCTATAGCTTGTACACTTTGTGATCACTACCACTGGATGAAAACACTTTCGGTTTCTCTCTTCTCTCTCTCTCTCTCTCTCTCTATATATATATATATATTCTCTATGTTGCCATCGAGGAAGGTGTTTTTTAACATCCATTTGCCATATCTCGTAATAGCAGTGTGTAACTATAGCGATCAAAATCCTAATGGACTTAAGCATGGCCACAGGAGAAAAGGTTTCATTTAAGTCAACTCCTTGTCATTGCTTGTAACCGTTTGCTACTAGCCTTATCTTAAATGCCTCTACCTTTCCATCAGTGGCACCCATCTTTCTTTTATAAACCTATTTGTAACCAATAGTTACAATACCTTTAGGAGGGTCAACTAGAGTTCATACTTAGTTAGAATACACTGATTCCATTTCATATTTCATGGCTTTAAGCCATCTTCCCGAATCTATGTTTGACATTTCTTCCTTGTGGTTTATAGGATCCTCATTCCTAGTAAGGTATACCTCTATATCACCTTTGATATATACCCACACCTCTTTGGTGCTCTAGGTATCCTACCTAATCTAGAAAAGGTTGTGTGACAGGAGACTCTACTATAATAGGCACTTCAGGTTTATCATTTTTGATTGGTGGGTCTTGAGACACTTCTTCAAGTTCTATTTTACTCAAATTGCTTCTTTCTAATACAAACTCTTTTTTTTGGAAAGGTAGTATATTTAGAAACAAATATATTTTGTTCAATTGAGAGGTAAAAATAATATCCCAAACTTTCTTTCGGATATCCCACAAGTCTACACTTATCTGACCTTGCCCTCGAACTTATATGTAACTAACCTCTTAACATATGCAGGACAACCTAAAATCTTAACATGTTTAAGACTAGGTTTCCTCCTATTCCACATCTCATATAGTGTCTTTGGTATAGATTTGGAGGGAATTGTATTTAATAGATATGTGATAGTTTCTAGGGCATAACCCCAAAATGAAATTGGAAGATCAGTGTTACTCATTATCGATCGCACCATATATAATAAAGTACAATTTCTCTTTTTGGACACACCATTGAGTTAGGATATTCTAGAAGGAGTCTACTTTGAGAATCCCATTCTTTTTAAGATGATCCAAAAATTTATTTGTCAAGCATTCAGCTCCTCGATCAAATCAAAGAACTTTGATACTTTTGCCAGTTTGTTTTTCTACTTCATATCTAAATATCTTGAACTTTTCAAAGGATTCAAATGTGTACTTCATAATATATACATACTTTAACCTTGAATGATCATCGGTGACGGCAATGAAGTAAGAACAACCACCCCTATAAATTGAACTTACTGGTCCACAAACATCAATGTGGATTAACCTTCAGACAGGATTCACATGTTGTGTATGACTCAAAAGTCAATGACTTAAAGTATCAATCTTTAGCCAACTTGTTAATCCTACACTCATTGATATGACCAAGTTTGAGGTGTTATACTTACAAAAGATTAATTTTATATATTTTCATTCTTATTACCTTGTTGATTAATACCAAATATTGTACAATCCAATTCAAGATGGTAAAGCTAAGTAATAAGTCTCTCCGGGTAACGCTACAACACTTACTCCATTTTCAAGGCGAAACTGAACTTCTCTATTACTTAACTTTCTGCTTCTTCTCAACAGTTATAACCTTTTGCAAATGTGAGAACCTAACTTGGTATCTAATATGTAAGTGGAAGTTTCTTTAACTAATAAGTTGATTTCAACAAGTAATAGTTTGAAAATTCCTTCCAAAGGTTTTTCATTTTAATCTTGAAAGGTGATCCTTGCAATTCTATAATAATATCCATCCTTGCCATAATGGAAGCACTATCCCTTTTTTTTCTCAGCCTTTAAAGAACTAGCCTTGTTGACACCTGCTTTACTTTTAAAGGTTTCTTCTTCTTTTTAATCGAGATAGTCTTACTCTTGGGCTTAGAAAAAGCCCCATCGACAAGCATATTGGATGTCTTATCTTTCTTGACTACCCCTTTAGCAATTTTCAATATATTGACAAGTTATAGAAGCCTAGCTTGTATCTAGTTCATGTTTTAGTTCAAAACAAGTTACTAGAATGAGTCTGGAAGGGATTGCAGAATCAAATTATTTCTTAACTTCGCATCCAAATTAAATCTAAACATGTCTAATTGCTCGATGTAGTTGATCATCTTCAATCCATGTTCATGGACTTATGATCTTTTAGGTATCCTAGCCCTAAATAGGTACTTAGAGATTTGGAATCTTGGATTTTAACTATGCTCATCATGTAACATATAGATGCTAGCATGTAGCATCTACCCTACATGACATCCTCTTGCCATTTCTGAAAAGTAGCTACCTCTTATTCCAAAGCATTCTCAGCAACTATTGCTAGAAGAGATTGATCAAGAAAACAACCATTTTTTTTAAATTTAGGACAATTCTCAAATTCTTTAGCCAATCTAGGTTTGGGGTTGGTCATTGTGATCTACTATTAGCAACAACAGAAAAATAACAAATATTCATTCCCACTATTTTTTTTGAATTCTATAATCCCTCAGTGTGAAATTTGGGTGACCCCATTGGAAGATCTCCTAGCGGGGATTGGGATACCATTACTCGTTTAAAATAGCCTCGCATAATAATTTTTTAGCTATAATAAACCTTAATGAGTAGATTACACTTATCAATTTCATTTGACGTAATTCCCAATCATTCCTTCAACCTCTAAAATATATTATCCTCACATAACAGTTTCTTGGAAAATATATTTTAGTTAAGTTAAACCTTCCATTTTCACAAGTGTAGGTGATTAAACCAATGAGCCCTCACATGATAGTTTCTTGGACCCATTACTTTCCTACCTCGTTATATCCCATATTTAATAAGACACCATGAATCTCCCATAATATAAGTCCCATATGTCTACGAAAAAACTTAGACCAGTAAATCCTAGAGCTTTTGAAGTAAGGGCTCTACATAAATGTTTTATTTGATAGAAACCCAAACAGTTAATGCAGAAATTGATTTTCTCTCTCTTAAAAGCTGAAAAACTCTAAGAACTAGCACTCTAATTTTTTGGCCAGCCCTAGTCCTAATCCTCGAGCAGTGTTCGACATCTTAGGGACAAATATCCTCGTTCTTGATTGCTCATATAGATATACTGAGAGGCTAGATACTTGAATGACTTGTGAGCTCTCCAACGAATTTGCAATCAAAATCTTTAGTAAGGTATAAATCTCTAACCTTGTATGGAGATAATGATATTTTCTAATAGATTTTTGGAGACTTTCTTGGAGCAAAGTTTATTGGTATGAAAAATTTTAAATTTTTGTTGTGTTTGTATATTGATAAACTTACAGTGATATCAGAGCCGTCTCTATGAATTTTTAGAATGATTTTGATTTTATTGTTATGGATTTAAAAGATATAAACTTGTAAATTCTAATGATTTTAAATTCAAAATCTAAGAGTTAGATTAGGGTTTATGAAACCCTAGGTAAGGAAAATTAAAGAAAGAGTCTTGAGTTGTTTGTTATCACATGAAGATAATGAAATTGTTGTAGATTGTTTTTCAAGTGAAATAATTCAACAAAAATTGATTATGAACAATTTGATTGATCAAAATATGATTTTCGATCAAAAGGAAATCGTTTTGGGATGAAAATTTGCAAAGAAAATGTGAAAAATATGTAGATATCAAAGGGACAATCGATTCCCATGAACTGATAGTTGAATGTACCCTCTTAATGAAAAATCATGTAGAAATTTTTCATAATTGACTATCCCCTAACTTAATGAAAAACTCGAACAATTTTTCTTATCTAACTTCAAATGGCCATTATTCACTAATTTTAAATCAGATTGCAGCATTTTCGGAAGAGTTGGAAATATATGGAAGTCTAGTTTTATATCAATTGAATATGACTTAAAATTATAAGTATTTTTCTAGAGGTCATTAAAAAATTGGACAATATTCAAATCAGGAAAATAAATTTTTTTTTCAAAATTGCAAGTTTTTGCTCGTTCTTGAGATTCTGAATTTGTTTTGACTTGAAATTTGAAATATAACTTTTACGTAATTAAATAAATGATTCTGGTTTTCAAAAAATACATTTTGGTTAATTAATATTTTTTAATTCCGGATTAAAATTTTAAGAGATTGGAGTTTAATTAGGAATTGAAACTCCAAAATCCTTTTTACAATGAAATTATGATTTCCAATGAACAAGGAACCTAGATCATATTTGGAATAGGAATAATAAAAAAGTTTTTGATAACCTAATAGGATTAGGAATGCAATCTAAGAATAAGGCAATAACTAGAATAAAGTTTATTTTATTTTATTATGCAATTTGATTGTATGAGTGGATGACTATTAGACCTAGATCTTAGCAATTGGTAAAAATTTTTGGTTATTTAATTTTAAATGGGGTTTGCATACCTTATATTCTCTTATTTATCTCAATGTAAATTTCTATCTCCTTCCAATGTTATTCTCATTGACTATTAAGGTTTCTTATATAATATTTGATGTATGTAAAGTTACTTAGAGTTAGTGTTTTATTGAGGCGAATCAAGGAGTGCGCAAAGGAAGCATGATGGATTGTTTGAAGATTGAAGACCCATGAATGTATGGGATATATTCATATAATAATTACCTAGGGTTTGAGAAAGTGATTTACTTAATTAGCTCAAATAATTCATGGTTAAAAAATTCCATTGTCATCCACTTAGGGATATATGCATATGATGTATGTATATTTTTCATGTGATGTGATTATATGTTGTTATACGTATTTGATGCATGTTAAATGATGAGATCTAAACGTAAATATGAAAATCCCTTATGCTCAAAATATTTAATACTAAGTCGTAAACAAAAATCATTAGGAATGATTGTTCGTAGTCTTCCACCATTATAGTTAATATGTAAAGTTTCTTATATGTAAATTTGTTATGCTACACGTAAGAGTTATATCACTAATTTACACTTGTAAGGAATGGTGGGTTTAACTTAACTAAAATGGATATGATTTGTTGCCCTACATAAAGGTCATATATATTTAATAGGCTAAATTATGACTGGAAATTGCATGAGATGCAAATGATAAAGGTTTTCTACCTATGAAGTACATTATAGTTTGTTGCGCTAAATGTAAGGCTATAATGGACAAGTGATAGGATTCCAAACCCCACTAAGAAACCTTCCAAAGGGATTTTTTGCTTTCCACAATGATGGTTGTGGGGGTCGAAAAGAATAGTGGGAGGTACCATTTAGATTAAAGACAAATCTTTTTGGTAGTTAATAAAATGAATAAACTCATATTTTATTTGTTGTTATATCATAGATCGCAATGACTATACCTACTATCGTGCATACTTGATGCAAACAGACTAGCTGGTCCAATCTTCTATATTAGCTAAGGAATTTAAGAATCATTCTAAATTATGAGAAAGTAGTCTATGTTCTTGATAAATCGCTTCCAACAATTGTTTCTAAGCATGTTCTAGAAGAAGAGGTGGCTGCCTTTAAGGAGTAGCAGAAAAATGACATGTGGGCTAAGTGTTATATGCTAAGACCTGTATTGCTTCACTTATAAGAGCTGTATTATGAGTATAGTTGCAACACAATGTTCCAATTCTCTAAAATTCTCTTTAGGGCTTGTATGCCCAAAGGATTATTAGTCCATGTGCATGGATTAGAAATGGTAAACTATATCAAGAAGTTAGACTGCCTCATTTTAGTATAGATACAGAGTTAACTAGTGACTTAATACTTCAATCCCTTCTAAACTCATTATCACAGTATGCTATAAACTAAAAAATGAACGAGGATAAAGCTATGCTTCTATAACATGTGATATGTTGAAGACCACAAAAGCTACGATTAAGAAAGGTTAAAACAGCCATTATTCTAGTCAATGAGGCTTTTTTTTCTAAGCCTAAGGGCAAAAATGTCTTAAAGAAGAAGAATAAACCATTGAAAGCAAAAGGCAGTGTCAACAAGACTATTTCGTCAAAATCCAAGAAGGATAAGGGACAATGCTTCCGTCGTGGAAAAGATGAACACTGGAAGACAAATTGCAAGACAAGTCTTCAAAAGGACAATCTTAGTTGTTCTTTGATAAAATTAACTTATTAGTTTATAATGCTTTTACTTAGGTATTAGATGCCGAGTATGGTTCTCTGATAAGGGGCTTAAATAGTCATATTTAAGCCCCTTATTTAACACTTGTTAGGCTCTTTGTTTATATATTTTAGTATATTCTACTTCACTTGTGTGTTTTCTATGTTTTTCAGAGGGCTTTGACGAAAAGATGACATTTTGGAGCTCTAAGGAATAACAAGTGAAGGTCTGCAAAACCAACAAGGTACACTCGAGCGCACCTCTCTTGTGATCGAGTGCACAGGCACTCGAGCGCACACTTAGAAGGCTTGAATGCACACATGCACTCGAGTGTAGACCCATGCATATGCACCAGAGGCGACAGAGCCAGATTTGGAAAGAAGTCTTTGGACCTTAAATTGGAAATTAAGGCACCCTTAGAGCCTTATATATAGTCTTGTGAAACACAGAAAACATACTTTTGGGGATTGAAGCTTGAAGTTATAAGCTTTGGAAAGGAATTGACGAGTCATCTCTTCAGTATTCTTCGGGTTTTATTTTTCTGTTCTAGTTTAGTTATGGTTATGATGTTTTGTTTACTTAGCATGTATAACTAACTTCCTAATAGGGCTCGATTGAAGCCCTAATTATGCTTTCCTATATATATAATCATTGATTGCCTTTGCAAATAGCCATGTTATAATGCTTTAATTGATTAATGCTTGTTTTTATTTAAATTCCTCATATGTGTGTGTCTGATCAACGTATACATGTGGTATGGATCAGTTAGTTAGATTAATTTGGATGACCAAGTCCTGGGTCTGACAATAGTAACAAAAGAAATCCATGCTGGATTTTTTGGGTTAATCAACATGGGAAACCGGGAGCCGACCAAGCCCTAGGTCTCATGTGGTTGTCGATTTCCACAAACCTTATGCTCTCTTAAAGAACAACTCAGTATACACCATGTTGAATCCCTTAAGAGAGAAAAGAGTTAGAGTATACACCATGCCTAACTCATTGCTTAGGGAGATCAATAGCCTAAGGAGTGGACCAAGCCCTTAGGTTGACAACCATTAGGTATTCATGATAGGGCTATAGCATTGGCACTTTACTCATTAGGAAAGTATGATTAGTTGTGGATATCAAAGCCTTATGTTCTTATTATTATTAATTAACACTCAACATTTATTTCTATCTTTTTATATTGAGAAACTAATTCTAAATCGAAATTCACCAATCCCTGTGGTGATGATCTCGCTCTTGCACACTATGCTACTATTGACCTTGTGCACTTGCAAGTAAAACTGTACGATTATTTGCTTATTTATTTAGGTAGATAAATGTTCAACATTCTCACATTTACAATAGGTTGCAAATACTTAGAATAAGCAAGAAACTAAGTAAGGAGAAGTCAACCTTTGCCTTGAAAATGGAACATGCGTTGCTACATTAGCCGTATGACTTATTACTTAGTTTTACCATCTAGAATTAGATAGTAAAATATTTCATATGGAACAACAAAGGAAAAGAGATAATGATATAAATCTTTCTTACATGTGGCACTTAAGGCTGTGTCATACAAATGAGGATAGTGCAAACAAGTTGGTAAAAGATGAATTCTTGGATCTATCAGATTTTGAATTCCGTCAAACCTGTGGAACCTATCTCATTGGAAAATGACTAGATCTCTATATAGTGGACATGAAAAAAGACCTAAGAATATATTAGGGTTAAAGCACATTAACATATATGGACTCATAACACTTAATGCTAGAGGAGGTTACTCCAACTTTATTATCTTTACCGATGATGATTCTAGGTATGGGTAAATGTACTTAGGGAAGTGTTGTGAGTTTGAGGTCAAATAGTGTGTGTGCAAGTGTGTGTGCAAGTGTGAGGTCAAATCCACAGGGAATTGCGTTGTGAAAATATATTTTTATCTAAACTAAGCATATTTTAACCTAGTTCCGAATTTTTGATTGTTTCTTGCAAAGAAATATGAACTAAACTAAATTGATTTAAAAAAAATAATAAAAATACTAAGGTTTCTGAATCCACCCCACCAAAGTAAAGCATATATTTTCATGTTCTATATAAAAATAATCTATCAAATCATTCCATGAATCCACCATTATACAAATCACAGCAAATACCCAAACTAAACCAAAACCATCCAATGTATCCGTTTAAAAATCACAATGAATATCAAATCTAATTTGAATGATCAGCTGTATCCGACAGATGAAACACAAGGAATATCTAATTGAACAATATAAAAGTAATCAATCATAAGATTTTACTCAAATAATTGAACAGAACATTTATACTAAAAATATCAGAATTGTATTAACAAATCTAAAAATATTATGCCAAACAATGGCGAGGCTTCATCTTCAACCTTAGATGAAGATTTTAGCCGCTCATAACTATGAAACTAAAGTTCACAATAAAAGTGCTAAACATTAAACTTTAAAACTAAAAAGAAATAAATTAAAACTAACTATATATTGGGAGAAATTCCACTCGCTATTGTGCGACGCTTCCCCCTTTGGTAGCAAAGCCTTCGAGATCCACCAAAATGCTAGGAGAAGTCCTCCAGATTGCACATTGTTGGAAATCACCCTTGATGCCCAGGTGGTGATCTTCCAAACACCTAAGTCTTGAATGACTTGTAATAACACCAAAATAAAATAGGAATCAAACCAATCAAAGAAAGAACACAAGCAATTGTTATCGAGGTTCGACAATGTGCCAACGTCCCTTTAAGCTCCTCTGAGCCCTCTGCACTAAATCAATGAGTTCTTACAAGTTGCAGTAACACCTCTTTAAGAAACCTCTAGTTCTTGAAGAACAAAAGAAGAGAAAAGAAACTGATAAGGACTTGAGTTACCCTAGAATTTTCTCCCAAGAAAATTCCACTTATTAGGCCCTTGAATCCCCAATCTATACTACTCTCTCTCTAAACAACCATCCTTTCTTGAAGGAGTCTCTCCTGTATTTAGTGTTTTTGCACTCACACACACCATATGTTCTATTTCACACACATTCACATGTCATTCCCATCACACCTCTCTTGTTGAGATGATTGTCACACTCTTGAATGGCTCCTAGATGACCCTTTATATAGGGCAATGACTTCCTCATCCAATCTTAGAGATCAATCTCCACTCTTAGATCTCAAGAACCAAAGACCTATGGCTCTCTAAGAGTCTAAGTGATCTTGTGCATTTTAACCATTCTCCACGCACCATCTGAAGTTGCTGGAAAAACTTGTCTCAGTGTGCCTGGCATCGCGGCCCAGAATAGGGCTGGCCGCGACGCATAATAGGGCCACACTTCTCCAGGTTCTAGGCACCGTGGCACAGTCTCTCTAAGGTACAGCACACACCTAGCCATAAGACTTCTCCTTGCTGTAAGGTGAGGCGCGGATCTCTTGAGGTGCGCGCACACCTGGTGACCTGATGCTGAACTCCTTTCCTGTTTGATCCTTAGACAAATACCAACAATCTCTACCTTTTGTCTAAGCGATTAAACCTGAACCTTTATGCAGAGAACTTAGGATCCAAACTCAACTTGAGTCACCATATCAACCGACTCCAATCCTAAGAAGTCTAAGGTAATGATTGAACTTACTTAGAGGTAGAACTTTAGTACCTAAATCTACAGGATTTTCTTCCATTGCGACTTTGTCCATATGAATGCATATTTCCGCAACATTTTTTCGAATGAAATGATACCGAACATCCACATGCTTAGTCCTCTCATGGAACACCGGGTTCCTACACAAGTGCCACGCACTTTGGCTATCCGAAGACACCACTACCTTCTCTTTTAGGACCTTTCACTCGTTCAATAACCCTTTGCACAACATAGCCTCCTTTATGGCTTCTGTAGCCGCTATGTACCTTGCCTCGGTTGTTGAGAGTGCTACCACCGAGCCTTCACGTACCTCAGCAACCACTTCATCCCAAGCCAAAGCTCATTTCTGGGATTAATCACAAATCTGTTGAGAAATGTCAGGTCTAGTACTGACCATCATGACCATGACTGATCCAACCGCCCTAGAGTAAGGGATCTTTTCCATTTCCTTCTTCTCCTCATCTGTTCCAGGACATTGTTCGCTGGAGAACTTGAAATGACTAGCAAGAGGAATCTTTACTGGTTTACCATCTTCCATAGAAAACTTGTACAACACCTTTTCTATGTCGAAAAACTAAGAAACCTTCAACCCGTTTCTCTCCCTTTCCCGAATTCTTCTCATCACAAGGATCTTTTGTGCAAGGCCAAGATCTTTCCTCTCGAACTTCTCACTGAGTTGAGATGTCAATCTTTCTATCCTCTCCTTGTTGTTCCCAATCAATAGCATATCACCGACATGGATGAAGATAATCACCACTTCCTTCACCTTGCATCCAGGTGAGAAGGTTTCTGTGAAATCTATGCCGTCTATTTACGTGAACCCCTTCGCCACCAGCCTAGCCTTGTTCTGGACTTCATCTCCTAGAGGGTTCCCTTCATTGATCTTGTGAGTCCACTTACAATCCACAACTCTCTGTTTTCCTAGAATGTGCACCAATTCCCAAGAGTTGTTCTTTCTCAAAGAATCTATTTCTTTCTCTATAGCTAGCTTCCATCTTGACGAATCCTTACATCCCATGGCATCAATGTAAGTCTCTGGTTCACTTATCCCTCCTTCTGTACAAGGAGTTGCTGCATTTGCAGCCGCAAAACCATATCTCAAAGGTGGTCTGACCAGCCTTCTTTCCCGATCCCTTGTGAGCTGATAGTCATTCTGACTTGCTGCATCATCCCCTTCTAGATTAACCTCCTCTCGAGTGTCCAGAGCTTGGCATTCATCAATGGGCTCTACCTGGTCTGAACCCTCTTGCCTTCCTTGCTCTGCCTGAACTGAATTTTCCTTGATACTATCCTCCACAAATACCGAACCGGTTTGCTCACTATCCCCTGCAGGGTTAGTTTTCTCTAAATAGGGAAATAAATGCTCATTAAAAATGACATCCCTACTTATTATGAGTTTAAATCCTTTTTTCTCTAAGGACCACAACCTATACCCCTTAGCTTCTTCCCCATATCCTAGAAACACACATTTTCTAGACCTTAGGCTAAACTTATCATCCTTTTGATGTGCAAACGCGGCACACCCAAAAGTCCTAAGGTTGTTTAACTCAGGGGGCTTACCACTCCACATCTCTTCGGGAGTCTTGAGCTCTAAAGCTCTAGAGGGCGATCTATTAACCAAATACGCAGCAGTAGACACCGCTTCCCCCCAAAAATATTTAGGTAATCTGGATCCTATTAACATGCACCTAACCTTTTCCTAAGGGTCTTATTCATCCTCTCAGCAACTCCATTTTGCTGAGGCGTTTTCACAACCGTTCTATGTCTTAGAATCACATTTAACTTACATAATTGATTAAGTTCCTTGTTAAAAATTTCTAATCCATTATTGGTTCTTACCCTCTTAACTACCTTGCCCATTTGAGTTTCCTCCAGCTTTTTCCACACCACTAACTTATTCGAAGCATCTGATTTATTCTTAAACAAATAAACCTAAACATTTCTTGAATAATCATCAATTAAAGACAGAAAGTAAAGATTACCTCCCTGTGTTGGTGTTCTCGCTAGTCCCTAAAGATCCGCATGAATGTAGTTAAGAATGCCCTTAGACTTGTGCACTCCGGTGTTGAAGCTGACCCGATGTTGCTTCCCAAGAACACAACATTCGCAGAAATCAAGTTCCTGTACTTTGTCACCATTAAGTAGATTGTTCTTATTGAGAACTTGCAGGCCCTTTTCGTTCATGTGTCCCAAGCGATTGTGCCAAAGGGGTGCCTTATCCATCTTAGCCATCAAGCTTACTGCTTGACCCTTGATCTCCATGTCTCCGATCATCTTATAGAGACCATCCTTCATTGCTGATTTGATCACTATCAAAGATCCCTTGGTTACCTTGATCTTTCCTCCCTCTGCCTTGTATATGTACCCCATAGAATCTAGCTGCCCCAATGAGATTAAATTTCTTCTCAATTCCAGTAGATATCTCACATTCCTCAGCAGCCTAGTCATTCCATCAAACATCCTCAACTGAATGTCTCCCATGCCCCTCACTTGGTAAGAAGTATCATTCCCTCAGAAATCTTTCCATCATCGGTTTCTTTGAAATTCTTGAACCAACCCCTGTGAGGACACATACGATGAGTGCACTCGGTATCCAAGATCCGTTTCCCACTGCCTTCTTGCCCCTTGCTCACATTTGAGCACACAACATGAACATCATCATCTTGTTGTTCTCCCTTAGCAACCGAAGCCTCTCCATTCTTGGTATGGCTTCCTCCCTCATCCCTTATCATCTTTTTGCAATCTTTCTTGAAATGACCCTCCTTATAGTAGTAAAAGCATCTATTTCCTCCAAATCTTGGTTTGGAGTGCACTCTCCCATGGATTTCTCCTCTACCTCTGTCTCGGTAGTAACCATGTATGTTACTGTGTGCTCTCCCATGGCTTTCTCCTCTATCTTTGTCCCAATAGTAGCCATGTATGTTACTGTGCACTCTCCCATGACTTTTTCCTCTACCTCTATCCTGGTAGTAGCCATGTATGTTGCTGCTATACCGAGTTGCTGGCCTTCCTCTAATGAACAAATCTTCTCCATTTGATGTTCCCCACATCTTGGCATCAAGATTATCTTGCAACTCTTTATTATGATCCATTTTAAAAGTAAAGATTCGTTTACGAAGATACCTCTTATTAGGGAGAGTCTTGGTAAGAAACAACTTATCTAATTTCTTCCAAATGATAGCTGGATCTTCCGAGTCTCCACACTCCCTGGTGGCACTATCAGACATGTGCAGAAAGATGGTGTTGTATGCCATCTTCTTCATCTCATTTCGCTAGACCTCCATGATACTTGCTGGAAAAGTGTCATCTTCTCTAATCGCCAAGTCCACCTTTTGTTGCACAAGAACTGCCTTGATCTTCTGCTTCCAAAGGGAAAAGTCTCCCTTTCCATCAAACTTCTCAACAATGAAGTTTGAACTCATCTTGCGGAGAAAATCCCAGATTTATGCAGCACCCATAATTGCTTTCCAACTTCTTCTAAATCTCAAGAACACGATCTAAGATTGATCTCAATATCGTTCTTGAATCACCCTCAAGAACACGATTAGATCTTGATCTCTACTCCGTTCTTGAATCACCACAAGAACACGATCAGATATTGATCTCTACTCTATTCTTGAATCACCTCAAGAACATGATCAGATATAGATCTCTACTCCATTCTTGAATCACCCAAGAAGTTGACCTTTGATTCTTGGAGTCTTGCTCTGATAACCCCTTGTTCTTGCTCCGATACCTGCCAATCCTTGGCTCTGATACCACTATTGTGGTATCTCCTCTAGCTGTGATATCACTGTTGGAAATCACCCTTGATGCCCAGGTGGTGATTTTCCAACCACCCAAGTCTTGAATGGCTTGTAATAACACCGAAACAAAACAGGAATCAAACCAATCAAAGAAATAACACAAGCAATTGTTATCGAGGTTCGGTAATGTGCCTACGTCCTCGTGGGCTCCTCCGAGCCCTCTGTACTAAATCAATGAGTTCTTACAAGTTACAGCAACACCTCTTCAAGAAACTTCTAGTTCTTGAAGAATGAAAGAAGGGAAAAGAAAGTGATAAAGACTTGAGTTACCCTGAAATTTTCTCCCAAGAAAATTCCACTTACAAGGCCCTTGAATCCCCAATCTATACTACTCTCTCTCTAAACAACCAGCCTCTCTTGAATGGGTTTCTCTTGTGTTTAGTGTCTTTGCACTCTCACACACCATGTGTTCTATTTCACACACATTCACATGTCATTCCCATCACACCTCTCTTGTTGAGATGATTGTCACACTCTTGAATGGCTCCTAGATGACCCTTTATATAGGGCAATGACTTCCTCATCCAATCTTGGAGATCAATCTCCACCCTTCGATCTTAAGAACCAAAGACTAATGGATCTCTAAGAGTCTAAGTAATCCTGTTCATTTTAACCATGCTCCACGCACCATCTGAAGTTGCTAGAAAAACTTGTCTTAATGTACCTAGGGCCGTGGCGCACAATAGGGCCACACTTCTCCAGGTTCTCGGCACCGTGGAACAACCTCTCTAAGGTGCAGCACATACCTGGCTAGAAGACTTCTCCTTGCTGCAAGGTGAGGCACGGATCTCCTGAGGTACGACGCACACCTAGTGACCTGATGCTGAACTCCTTTCCTGTTTGATCCTTAGACAAATAGCAACACACACCCATTCCTTCAGTGAGGTGAGGCTTTTATAGAGAAACTCATGAGTGCAATGTGTTTCTAATTTGATGTGGGATACTGCCCGAGTGCACTCGATCATAGTCTTGAGCGCTCGAGCACAGCATTGTGCACTGTCTGACCTTTGTCTATTAAAACTGCCATAACTTTCTCCAGAAAAATCATTTTTACAAGCTGTAAAATTCCCTAGAAAATAGACATCCGGATCTTTCCAAGCATATATGGCTCATATTCTGGTTATTCATGAATTAATATAGTTTAATCCACAAAAATGACTGATCTGTACGGGCAATTCTGGCAATTTAGTGAAACTCCTTTCCAAGTGCTTGTAAACCTGTAAAACACAAAAAAAAAAAAAACAACTCAAAGTAACAAATTCCTAAGTTAATAAATGTAAATTAAGGGGCCAAAATATGCAATATTTGGCACTCATCAAATACCCTCAAACTTACATTTTACTAGTCCCTTAGCAAAAAAAAAACTAAATGAAAAACAAAGAACACAAAGATAACTCCATCATTCATGGTATCTAAAAATTTAAGTATCACACAAAACCATGATATTCATTCATGAGAAAGCTTAAAAATATAACCCATCTTCGTAATGAATAGGAATTTTAAAACCTAATTACTTAAGAGGCAGGCTAAGACATCACAAGCTTGAATCAGTGTAAAGTGAATTAGCATATACAGATGAGGCTTCCAAATAACTTCAATGTACAATGTCTCCATGTCTCAAGATTCACAGAATTTCTCATCAGAATGAACAACGATGACATAGTTTTATTTTCTTTTTTTCTTTTATTATAAGGCTCTGCTATGTTTAGTTCCCTTAAGCTTTCTAATTGACCCATGAAGCGAGTGTTGAGTCAATGACTCCTAAACCAGATGGTTTTAGGACATTAGGTGTAAAAACACCCCTAAGGACTTACTAACTTGAGTAAAAAAGACTACAACACTAAACTGGCCTTAATACTACCAAGCAAACTTCCCACCTTTTGATGTGAACACTCACTGCTTACTGAGGTAAGAGGTCCAGTTACTCAGCGAAAAGTTTCTCCATGATCTTTATGAATAAAATTCCCACCTTTTGACGTGAACACTCACTAATTACTAAGGCAAGAGGTCCAGTTACTCAGTGGAAAGTTTATTGATGATCATTAAAATTATCATTATTTTTTTATATATGCTTTTCTATGCCCAAGTGTTTATCCAACAAGTCATCTAGTTTCAGTTAAGACAAGGAAACATATACATTAAAATTACATGTCATACCTCACACAATTATGTGCTAATGTGCTCGTGTCAGATTAGATCAAACAGGTGAATTCTTAAATGCCGAAAGTAAGTAACACAGTTTTAAAACTCTATCATCAAATCATGTGTTCACGATTTTAAACTCACCAATGACATCACATCACAATATTTGTTTAGATCAACCAAAATTTCAAAATAACATGAGAATGCATTTATCTTCTTTTTTTTAACTACGAAAAAAAAATAACAACAAATTAGGCCAAAGTGCGTGTAATGTGTCTCCCATACCCCTAAACTTAAATTACACATTGTCCCCAATGTGTGAATAATATGAAAAGAGCTGACTTGAGAGATAGAGAACTAGCTGGACTGGCATAGCTCATAGCATACCCCCAAACTTGAACTGAAATACGCGTTGTCCCTGAAAAAAATAAAGAATGGAAAACAAAAGAAACACCAGAAATAAACAGTAACAAGAAATATGTAAAATAATAAATAAACAAAAAGGATATATTGTGGGATGCCTCCTATGAGCGCTAAGTTTAGCTTCTTCAGCCAAACCCAGCATTATTAATTGTGCCCAGCTAAGTGCTCCACCATCTTATCAATAAATGGGAGTGAAAACTGGTCCTTCCTTATGGTAGCATTCAACTTACAGTAGTCTAGACACACTCTCCATCCTGACTGAACATGAGTTGGCACCAACTGGTCGTCCTTATACTTCACTGCCATCAATCCAGCCCGCTTGAGCACGACATGAATCGGTCTCACCCATTTGCTATCAGAGATTGGATAAATGATCCTTGCATCCAACAACTTTATCACTTCAGTCCTCACAACCTCTTTCATAGCTGGGTGGAGCCTTCTCTGTGGCTCCCTCGATGACTTAGTATTCTTCTCCAAATGTATCTTGTGCATCACCACTGAGGGGCTGATCTCTTTGATATCCTCAATAGTCTAGCCGATAGCTTCCTTGTGCTCTCTTAAAACATCCAATAATTTCTCCTATTGAGTTTTAACCAAATCTAAAGCTATAATCACAGGCAAAGAATTTGTTGGACCTAGGAACTTATACTTAAGATTGTCTGGCAGAGGCTTAAGTTCCTTGTGGGGCGGCTCAGGTGCTGTGGTCTCCTCCATCTCGCTGTTCTCCCAAGGAGCAGACTCCAAAATAGCATTCACTTGCTCAAGTAACTTATCCAAATCCAAATCCTCTCCAAACTGAGCAAAGCATGCCTCCAGAATGTCCTCAGACTCCCCTCCTTTCTTGGGCGCTTGTAATCTCTCAGGGTAAGGCACTTTAGGTACAAACAACTTAGGGAGATCCTTAATAGTAGGTGTGGTTGTAGATGGCTCAGCATCTCTCTTCTCCTTGTTGCCACTTTCTTGTCCTTGCTGCATAGTAGGATTCTCTTCCACTTGATTGTCCACTTGTCTCCCAGACCTCAATGTGATAATTGATTGCACTTGTTCTTGCCCGTGCGTAGGAGTTGATAAATTTCCAATCGCAAACTATTCCTTCGGGTTGGGCACGGGTTGACTAGGGAACTTTCCCTTCTCTCCTTCACCCACATGACTTGTGATTTGATTCATTTGACTCTCTAGCTTGGTAATCACTTGGGTTTTTACCATTGTTGCACTCCTCACTTCACCGATGGATTGGCCAGTCATCTTCATGAAATCCTTGAGGGTGTCCTTTAGAGACTGTGAAACCAATGCTGGCGCTTGAGTGGGAGCATAGTAAGCGGGTGATGGTGCTGGATGGGCTAAATGACCATGACTTGGAAATGGTGGAGGAAATCCGAGAGGGTATTGATTGTGAGCATGATGAAGGGCTCCTCCCTGATTCATCGCTTGGTTTTGCTCCCATGAAAAATTAGGGTGGTTCCGCCACCCTGGATTGTAAGTCTTAGAGTAAGATCCATTTGATTGCCTCTGATAGTCATTGAAAGCGTTCACTTGTTCCATAGGATACTCAGCAAAAGCCAGCATTGATGGACAATTCTGTGCTAAATGCATAGGACTAACACAAATGGAACAGCTATCAACATTGAATGTATGGGCTGTATTGATGGACTGGCCAGTCATCTTCATGAAATCCTTAAGGCTGTCCTCCAATGTCTGTGGCTTTATATCAAAATGGGTAGCAATGGTTGGTGGCAACACTATACAAGAAGGGGAGTTAGTCGCAACGGGTGCGAACAAATCCCTAAGAGATGTAGTGAAGTCCACGTTCTAAGCTCTAGGTTGCTTTACATTCTCAAGTTGATTTGTATTCCAAAAAATTTCTCCCATCTCAATTGTCTCTCTTTCAACAAGTGCTCTCTTCTGTCTCCTAAGAGTTCTTTCTAATTCGGGATCTAAAGACATTGACTCTAAGTTCAGGGATCTCCGACCAAGTATACACCAAACAAACAGCACTAATATAAACTAACCAGCAGAAACAAAAGAATAAAATAAAATACAAATAACAAATAACAAATAACAATAAGATAATATAAAATAAATGCAAAACAGAAAACACAATACTCACAAAATGGGCCAACAAAAAATGGTTAAATTTTTCTATTTTTTTTATAGGCAATTGCAACTAAAAACAAATAAACAAAAAGAAAATTGCAAAAATAAAAATAAAACAAAAATGCTAACTAAACTAGTAGAAAAGTAAAATCAATTCAGACAAAAATTTAATTTTCACAAACAAAACAACTCCCCGGCAACGGCGCCAAAAACTTGTTGTGAGTTTTAAATTACTCGTAAGCGCACGAGTCGTTTGCAATATAGTGTGTGTGCAAGTGCGAGGTCAAATCCACAGGGAATTGCAGTGTGAAAATATATTTTTATCTAAACTAAGCCCATTTTAACCTAGTTCCGAATTTTGGATTGTATCTTGCAAAGAAATATAAACTAAACTAAATTGATTTAAAACAAATAATAAAAATACTAAGGTTTCTGAATCCACCCCACCAAAGTAAAGCATATATTTTCATATTCTATATAAAAATAATCTATCAAATCATTCCACGAATCCACCATTATACAAATCACACAAATACCCAAACTAAACCAAAACCATCTAATGTATCCATTTAAAAATCACAATGGATATCTAATCTAATTTGAATGATTCGCTGTATTCAGCAGATGAAACACAAGGAATATCTAATTGAACAATTTAAAAGCAATCAATCATAAGATTTTACTCCAATAATTAAACAGAACATTTATATTAAAAATATCATAATTGTATGAACAAATCTGAAAATATTATGCCAAACAATGGCGAGGCTTCATCTTCAACCTTAGATGAAGATTTTAGCCTCTCATAATTATGAAACTAAAGTTCACAATAAAAGTACTAAACATTAAACTTTAAAACTAAAAAGAAATAAATTAAAACTGACTATATATTGGGAGAAATTCCACTCGCTGTTGTGCGGCGCTTCCCCCCTTGGTAGCAAAGCCTTCGAGATCCACCAGAATGCTAGCAGAAATCCTCCAGATTACACACCCATTGCTTCAGTGAGGTGGGGCTTTTATAGGGAAACTCACGAGTGCAATGTGTTTCAAATTCGATGCGGGATACTTCTCGAGTGTGCTCGATCACAGTCTTGTGCGCTTGAGCGCAACATGGTGCACTGCCTGACCTTTGTCTGTTAAAACTGCCATAACTTTCTCTAGAAAAATCATTTTTATGAGCCGTAAAATTCTTCAGAAAATAGACATCCAGATATTTCCAAGAATATATGGCTCATCTCCTGGTTCTTCTTGAATCATTATAGTTTTAATCCGCAAAAATCACTTCTGCCACGCTGAAATCACACATAGTCTGACCTTTATCTACTAAAACTGTCATAACTTTCCCTAGAAAAATCATATTTATGAGCCATAAAATTTTCCAAAAAATAGACATCTGGATCTTTCAAAGCATATATGGCTCATGTCCTAGTTCTTCCTGAATCAATACAATTTAATCCACAAAAATGACTGATCTATACAGGCAATTTTGGCAATTTAGTGAAACTCCTTTCCAAGTGCTTGTAAACTTGTAAAACACGAAAAAAAATAACTCAAAGTAACAAATTCCTAAGCTAATAAATGTAAATTAAGGGGCTAAAATATACAATATTTGGCACTCATCAGGAAGTACAAATTTGAATCATTTGAAACGTTTAAAGAATTTAGAAGAGAAATTGAAAAGTAATATGGGAATAGTATTAAAGCTCTTTGATATGATCGAGGAGGAAAATACTTGTTTAATAATTTTCTCAATTATTTCAAAGATAATAAGATTTTGTCTCATTATACTCATCTTAGAACCATACCTTTCTTTAGTGGCCATGCTTAAATCCATTAGGATTTTACTTACAATAGTTGCATACCATGATTATGAGATACATCAAATGAATGTAAAGACTGCATTCCTAAATGGAAACATAAAAGAAGATGTTTTATATGACACAGCTAAAGGGTTTTACATCTAGTGGTAGTGACCACAAGGTATGCAATCTCCAAAAATCTATTTATTGATTAAAGCAAGCTTCTAGATGTTAGAATATTTTTTTTGATGAGACAATCGAATAGTTTGATTTTATTAAAAATGAAGATGAAACATGTGTGTATAAGAAGGTTAGTGGGAGAGCTGTGACATTTTTAGTACTTTAGATAGAAGACATACTACTAATTAGGAATATTGTAGGTATGTCGCTGTTAGTCAAGGTTTGGTTGTCAAAGAACTTCACCATGAAAGGATTTTGGTGAAACATTCTTTATTTTGGAGAAAAGATCTATAGAGATAGATCTAGTAAGATGTTTGGTTTTTCCCAATCCGTGTAGAAAGACAAAATGCTAAAAGGCTTTAGTATAAAAAATTCCATGATGAATCATAAAATTACTCTTTCAACATAAATATCCCCAATGACACATGAAGAAAAAGAATGCATTAGTAGATTGGATCCATCATATACTCCATGTTACATACAAGGTCTGATGTTATATATGCTCGATGTGAAGAAAATTCTTAAGTACTTGAGAAGAAAAAAAAGATTTGTTCCTCATAAATGGAGAAGAGGATTTGAAACTTAAAGCTTTCACATACTCTAGTTTCAATATGAAAAGTATGATAGTGAGTTAGCATACATATAAGTGTTCACCTTAAATGGTAGAGTAGTGAGCCGGAAATGTTCTAGGCAAGTGGCCATTGTTGATTCAACCATATAGGACGAATACATTATTATAACTATGGCTGGGAGAAAAGTTGTTTGGATAAAAAAAAAAGGTTTATCACTGAGCTTGAAGGGTTTCTAACATTGTAAATTTATTATCATGATACTATGACAACGACGACATTGTTGCGTAGGCGCAGGAACCAAGGTCTCATCAGAAATCCAAACAATTCTTGTAGCGATTCTATTTTACTAGAGGAATCATTGGAAGAGGCAATGTAAAGGTGGAAAGAGATTTATAAATAGATAACATAGTGGATCCACTAACTAAGGTGATTTCCCAACAATAGTTTGACTGCCACTTTGAGAAGATAGGCATGAGACATATTGGCGATTGACTTTAGTTCAAGTAGGAGATTCATAGTAGTATTCCCTACAAGCTAATAGTATTTGATGTTATGGACATATTACTTTTAATTAATAATATTCATTTACTAATAATAAATAATAATTAACAACAATTATATCATTTATCATCTTAATTAAAAATCACTATATGTGCTCATAGGATAAAACTCATAGAATAATAGCATTAAAAATAAGCGCCATGATGAGATAATGCTAGTGAGTTGTATTCTGTTGGAAATCACCTTGACAAATGCCCATGTGGTGATCTTCCAAACACCCAAGTCTAGAATGATATGTAAAGATTTGGAATCAAAAACAGGAATAGAAAATCAAAGAAAGAAAGAAGACAACCAATTTGTTATCGAGGTTCGGCAATGTGCCTACGTCCCCGTGAGTTCCTCCGAACTCTCTACACTAAATCAATGGTTCTTTACAAATATAGCAACCCTCTTTAAGAAGCTCAAGTTCTTGAAGAAACTAAGAAGAGACGAAAGGAAGAAGATAAGAACTAACAATACTTTCTATCTAATCTAGACTTCTCTCTCTTTACAACCAGCCTCACTACAATGAATCCCTCTTGTGTTTTTGTCTTTGCACTCTCACACAATTCTCTCATTCACACACATGTCTCACAAGTTATATTACATCACACTCTTGTGTTCTTTTTTCTCTTTGAAAATGAGGCTAGTGAACCCCTTTTTATAGCCACCCACTTCTTTGTCATTCTTGAGATTCAATCCTCACCCTTTGATTATGATTACCACTTAATCATGGCCCTCCATCACTCCTAAGTGGTGCTGTGCATTTTAACCTTGCATCCACGCACATAAGAGAGGGTTAAAACAGGCTGTCCATGTGTGCATTACTTTGCCTAAAGCCTAGGTGCTCAACAGGGCGCGGTGCGGTGCTGGGCAGAGTCCCTTTACACACTCTCTGGGTGGTGCGCCACTGGTGGTGAGCGATGCGGTGCTGGGGCACTTCAGGAGGCATGCATTCTGGATGGTGTGGTGCTGGGCTGTGTGCGGTGCAGTGCTGGCCTTCACCTGCAGTGCGCACACTCCTTCAGCTTGTGTGCAGAAGTGTGCACACTAGTGCGCCTACCCTTACCTTGCTCCAAAGTGATGCACACACATATGTGCAGACCTTTAACTTGCTGAAATTTAATCCTCTAACCTTGGTTTAGACTTTAGCCATCTTTGAACCATATTTGGACATGTTTAAACCTTAGACAAATACCAACAATCTCTACCTTTGTCTAAGTGTTTAAACCCGAACCATTGTACAGAAAACTTCAAGATCCAAACTCATCTTGAGTCATCAATTAACTGACTCCATTCCTAAGAAGTCTAAGGCAATGATTGGACTTTCTTAGAGGTTGAACCTTGGTGCTTAAACCTGTAGGACTTTCCTCTGTGGTCTTCTTGTCAACATGAATGCATCCTTTCGTACCATTTTCTAGAATGTAATGATACCGAACATCCATATACTTCATCCCCTCATGGAACACTAGATTCCTCCATAAGTGCCACACACTTTGGCTATCCAAAGACACCACCACCTGCTCTTTTTGGACCTCCCACTCATCCAACAACCCTTTGCACCCCATAGCCTCCTTTATGACTTCCGTAGCCGCTATGTACTCAGCCTCGGTTGTTGAGAGTGTTACCACTAGCTGCAACTGAGCCTTCAAATACCTCAGTAACCACTTCATCCCAAGCCAATGCTTCTTTCTGGGACTAATCACAAATCTGCTGAGAACACCCATTGCACAATAAACCCTTAACCAGTTTCTCTCCTTTTCTTGGATTCTATACATCCCAAGGATCTTTTGTGTAAGGCTGAGATCCTTTCTCTCAAACTCCTCACTGAATTAAGATGTAAATATTTCCATCCTCTCCCTGCTGTTCTGAATCAGCAGCACATCAATGACATAGATGAGGATACTCACCATCGTCTCTACTTTGTGTCTAGGTGAGAAAGTTTATGTGAAATCTATGTCTTCTCTTCTTATGAACCCATTCACCACCATCCTAGCTTTGTTCTGGACTTCATCTCCTAGAGGGTACCCTTCTTTGATCTTGTAAGTTCACTTACATTCTACAACTTTCTGCTTTCCTGGAATTTTCACCAATTCCCAGAAGTTGTTCTTCATTAAAGAATCTATTTCTTCCTCCATAGCTAGCTTCCATCTTGGTGAATCCTTACATCCCATGGCATTAATGTAAGTCTCTTGTTCACTCATCTCTCCTTCTGTCTAAGGAGCTGCTGCATCCGCAGCATCTGCAAACCCAAATCTTGAAGGTGGTTCGACTAGCCTTCCTTCCCGGTCCATTGTGAGCTGATAGTCCTTCCGACTTGCTACATCAACCTCTTCTAGTTCAGTCTCCTCTTAAGTTTCTTGAGCTTGGCCTTCATCCAAGGGCTCTACCTAGTCCAAATCCTCTTGCCTCCTCTGCTCTACCTGAACCGAGTTCTCCTTGATGCGATGCTCCATAACTTCCGGACTGATTTTCTCACTAGCCCCTACAGGGTTAGTTTTCTCCAAGTAGGGAAACAATAATTCATTAAAAATAACATCCCTACTTATAATCAGTTTCATGCCTTTCTTTTCTAAGGACCACAACCTATATCCCTTAACCCCATCACCATATCCTAGAAATACACATTTTCTAGATCTTGAGCTAAGTTTATCCTCCCTTTGATGTGCATATGCAGCACATCCAAAATTCCTAAGGTTGTTTAATTCATGGGGTTTTCCATTCCACATCTCCATAGGAGTCTTGAGCTCTAAAGCTTTAGAGGGTGATCTATTTACACAGTATGCAACTATAGCCACAGCTTCTCCCCAAAATATTTTGGTAAACTGGATCCTATTAACATGCACCTAACCTTTTCCATAAGAGTCTTATTCATCCACTCAGCAACTTCACTTTGCTGAAGGGTTTCCACAACCGTCCTATGTCTTAAAATGCCATTTAACCTATAAAATTGACCAAGTTCTTGGTTAAAAAATTTCTAAGCCATCATCGGTTCTTATCCCCTTAACTACTCTACCCATTTGAGTCTCTACCAGCCCTTTCCACACCACTAATTTATTCAAAGCATCTGATTTATTTTTAACCAAATAAACCCACACTCTTCTTGAATAATCATCAATTAAAGATAGAAAGTAAAAGTTACCTCCCTGTGTTGGTGTTCTTACTGGTCCCTAAAGGTCCGAATGAATGTTGTCAAGAATCCTCTTAGACTTGTGTACCCGGTGTTCAAGCTGACCCGGTGTTGCTTCTCAAGAACACAACACTCGTAGAAATCAAGTTCCTCTACTTTGTCTCCACCAAGTATGCCATCCTTGCTAAGAACTTGTAGGCCCTCTTTGCTCATATGTCCCAAGCGAGTGTGCTAAAGGGCTACCCTATCCATCTCAGCCATCAAGCTTGCTGCTTGATCATTGATTTCTGTCTCTCTGATCATCTCATAGAGTCCATCGTTTCTTGCTACCTTGATCAGTACCAAAGATCCCTTAGCCAGCTTGATCTTTCCTCCCTCTACTTTGCATGTGTATCCCATGGAATCTAGCTGCCCCAATGAGATCAAATTCCTCCTCAAATCTGGAACATACCTCACATTTTCTAGCAGCCTTGTCATTCCATCAAACATCCTCAATTGGATGTCTCCAATCCCTCTCACTTGGCAAGAATTATCATTCCCCAAAAAGACTCTACCATCATTGATCTTCTTGAAATTCTTGAACCATTCCTTGTGAGGGCACATGTGATAAGTGCACCCGAAATCTAGAATCCACTTTCCACTGCCTTCTTTGCCCTTTGCTCATATCCGAGCATACAACAAGAACATCATCACCTTGCTGTTCTCCCATGGCAACCGAAACCTCTCAATTATTGGTATGGCTTCTCCTCTCATCCCACATCCTCTTCTTGCAATCTTTCTTGAAATAGCCCTCCTTATTGCAGTAGAAGCATCTCCTTCCTCCAACCCTTAGTTTAGAGTGTGCTCTCCTATGGCTTTTACCTTTACCTTTGTCCCGGTAGTAGCCATTGTTGCTGCCATTCCGAGTTGTTGGCCTTCCTCTTACGAACAGCCCCTCTCCACTTGATGTCTCCTTCATCTTGGCTTTGAAATCATGTGCCCTTATGGCATTGATCACAATCTCCTTTGTTAAAGTGTCCCTTCTATACTCAATGGCATTAATCAAGTTATCAAAGCAATCAGGAAGAGAATTTAACAAGATAACAGCCAATTGTTCATCCGAAAAAATAATACTACTGCTATTTAAATCTTGAACTAGCTTATTAAAGACATCAAGATTATCTTGCAACTCTTTACTAGAGTCCATTTTAAAAGCAAAGATTCTTTTAAGAAGATAAATCTTGTTAGGGAGAGTTTTGATAAGAAACAACTCATCTAGTTTCTTCCATATGACAGCCGGATCTTCCAAGTCTCTGCACTCCCTTGTGACACTATCCGACATGTGCAAGAAAATGGTGTTGTAAGCCATCTTCTTCATCTCAGTCCGCTGGTCCTCCGTGACACTTGCTGGAAAAGCATCATCTTCTCCAATAGCCAAGTCCACTTTCTGTTGCATTAGAACCACCTTGATCTCACGCTTCCAAAGGGCAAAGTCTCCCTTTCCCTCAAACTTCTTAACACAAAAATTTGAAGCCATCTTTTACGGATAAGATCCCTGATTTATGCACTACCCACAAATTCTTTCTTTAACCTCAAGAACACAGATCGAAGATCGATCTTAACACTATTCTTGAATCTACCTCAAGAACATGATCAGATCTTGATCTTTACACTGTTCTTGAATCACCTAAGAAGTTGATCTTTGATTCTTAGAGTCTTGGCTCCGTCACCTTCTTGTTCTTGCTATGATACCCAGCTGTGCAAGCTCTGATACCACCATTGCAAATCACCTTGACAAGATGCCCAGGTGGTGATCTTCTAAACACCCAAGTCTAGAATGACTTGTAAAGATTTGGAATCAAAAACAGGAACAGAAAATCAAAGAAAGAAAGAAGACAAGCAATTTGTTATCGAGGTTCGGCAATGTGTCTACGTCCCCGTGAGTTCCTCCGAACTCTTTACACTAAATCAATGGTTTTTTACAAATACAGCAACCCTCTTCAAGAAGCTCAAGTTCTTGAAGAAACCAAGAAGAGAAGAAAGGAAGAAGATAAGAACTAACAATGCTCTTTATCTAATCTAGACTTCTCCCTCTTTACAACCAGCCTCACTAAAATGAGTCCCTCTTGTGTTTGTGTCTTTGCACTCTCACACAATTCTCTCATTCACACACATGTCTCACAAGTTACGTTACATCACACTCTTGTGTTCTCTTCTCTCTTTAAAAATGAGGCTAGTGAACCCCTTTTTATAGCCATCCACTTCTTGGTCATTCTTGAGATTCAATCCTCACCCTTTGATCATGATTACCACTTAATCATGGCTCTCCATCACTCCTAAGTGCTATTGTTCATTTTAACCTTACACCAATGCACCTAAAAGAGGGTTAAAACAGGCTGTCTATGTGTGCTTTACTTTGTCTAGTGCCTAGGTGCTCAACAGGGCGCGGTGCAGTGCTGGGCAGAGTCCCTTTGCACACTCTCTGGGCGGTGCACCGCTAGTGGTGAGTAGTGTGGTGCTAGGGTGCTTCAAGAGGCATGCATTCTGGATGGTGCTGTGCTGGGCTGTGTGCGGTGCGATGCTGGCCTTCACCTGCAGTGCGCACACTCCTTTAGCTTGTGTGCAGAAGTGCGCACACTAGTGCGCCTACCCTTACCTTGCTCTAAAGTGATGCACACATGTGTGCAGACCTTTAACTTGCTGAGCTTTAATCCTCCAACCTTGATTTAGACTTTAACCATCTTTGAACCATGTTTGGACATGTTTAAACCTTAACTATGTTTAAACCTTGACAAATACCAACATATTCCCTTGTGCTTTATTCTTAAATGTTCCTAATCATACAATCACTAAGAAAGACATTAGTGCATTTGGATAGATTAGTACATATTATGTTTTCTCAAGTAGTTGAGGATGATTAATCTCAGAGTCACTAATGTATAAGACACTAAAACAAGATAAGTAGGTGATTGTTAGAGAACAAGTACATTGAACTGAGTCAACTAAGAAAATCCTACTGGAAATTTTATTGATTGTCAATAGGAGATCCTTACGTTTCAGTTGTACAAGTGATCCTTAGACTTAAGGCACGATGGATATCTTGTGTATAGGTCATCATGCTTTGATGTTACCTAAATGTGATTTTAGTCATAGGTCACAAGAGGGTAGTAATTAGGTGTGACCACTTAAGTATAAAGGTATGTGAGTTTACAATAGAGGATCCATCACTCTCAATAAAAGAGAGAATTTCATATGTGATATGATTAACTCATAGCTTTGAAATTCCTTGCCCAAGATGGGGTGGATTTTGGGAGGATTTATTAATTTCACCATTTAAGTCATGGACTTGAGATTGAGATACGTATGACTAAATAAATAAGGTTTGCTAGTATTTTCATACCTTAGGTTTAATGAGGATCATTGCATGATGGAATGATTGAATTGTACGGTAACTTTTAATGGAAATGTTCATATTAATTCATGTTTCATGAATAATCATAATACACTACTAGGCATCAATCATGACTTGTAGAAGCTCTTAAAAATTAATTGTAATTAATTCTTAATTAAAAAGAGTTTTAATCCATATTAAAATTAAAAGTAGTTTTAATTAATTAGGTAAGATCCAATTGTTACGTAAAAGTTATGACCTATTGCAAGCGCGATACTGAACCTTAGGGGTCATGCACAAAAAAGAAATTGCAAAAATAAGGAAAACTGATGGTCTAATAGAGAGACATGAAAGAATTAATTAATCTAGGGGTTTAATTGCTCTTTTAGAAATCTTATAGCCTTTAGGAGCAAGGGCTCTATATAAAGCTTCTATTTGATAGAAACCTAAATGATTAATGCATAAATTGTTTCTCACTCTCTCTTTTAAAACTAAAAACCCTAAGAGCTAGCACTCTGAATTTTTAGCCAGCTCTAGTCCTCTTCATTGCGTAGTGTTCGACATCCCAGAGAAAGAGATCCTCGTTCTTGACTGTTCGTGTGGATACACTTAGAGGTCAAACTCTTGGATAGTTTATGAGCTCTCCAACGAATTCTAAGTTGGAATCTTCAGTATGGTATAAATCTCTAACGTTGTATAGAGATAATAATATTATTCTAATATATTCATAGAGAATTTCTTGAAATTATGTTTATCAATATGAAAATTTTAAGTTATCATTGCATTTGCATATTGGTTACACCGACAAAATCAACCCCTAGAGACATCTTACTACAACTAACATTTTGGCTTATCATGTATTTTCACTTCAAGACCTAGAAAGATTCCTCTATTCTCTTGTTGTAAGATTAATTTCATAAATAAATATTAATCGAAGATAGAGAATCCGTACTCTCATATTTATGACAAGATCTAATGATCTCTAGCTTATTTATAATGAAACTGGATGTCAAACTTGATTAGGGAATTGATGTACTAGTCATGAAACAACATGATTTTCTATCAGAACATGAATGAAATGAATAATGCATTTGTCAACCGATGAAAAAGTTATTCATTTGATAAAGAAGATAAATTGAAAATGATATCGCAATGGGCCAAAGAGTCTCAAGAATTGGATCAGTGACTTACCTAAAAAAGCTCATGGTTAGCATCTGACCCTTTGATCAGACTTTTGATTTCACAATACATTTTTGAGTTTGTGATATACTTGTCAAGTTATTGGTATTAAATCATTATATCTAGTTTTTAATTTAAAGTTGTTCATTTTTTAGAATCAAGTTATAGACAATTATATTCGATTCATTAGCTATTCTTTTTAACATGTATATAGACATTAAAAAGAATCCTTAAAATTTCATAAACTTTTCACTTAAAACTTTACCATCAACTCGATATTTGAGGAAGAATAAGTTTTGTTTTGAAAAGGATATGCTGAAACAGAAGTTAGAAAGTCAAGAGGCATCTATCTTTTGTCAAAAGAATAGAGAGAGATCGATCACCAAAAGGCATAGTTATCGTATCAAAACATACAAATCCTTTATCCAAAACAAACTCAATAAGATAGTAACCAATGAAATAAAGTGAAATCGAGAGAAAAAAATAATGTTTGAAAAGATTATTACATTTCCATCGTTAGATATAAAAAGTATACCTCTTATTACTGTTAAAGTTTTAGATTTTTATCTTCTGCGTGTTACATGAAAAATATTCCTTAGAATTACCTTATTAACTATAGTATGCTTCCTATTTAAAACACATCAAACCTTTGCAAAAACAAAACCAAGTATAGCTAACCATTTTCAAATAAACTTAATAATCTTTTAATCAGTATTAGATGTTATGATATTTTACTTTACTAGCATATTGGGAGAAACAATTATTGCTCTGTAACGAAAATTTATCTTCTTGAATCTAGTCCAAGAAAACCCATGTTGTCCGAAGTTCAAAAGGAACTCTTTACCAATTTGGTTATTTTTTAATTGTTATAATTGCATGAGATTCTATGCAAACAACTAACCCAATAAAGTTAGTGTTTTGTTTGTGATGTATGGGAAAATTCTCCATCCAATGACAAAACGACATGTGACACCCTTTAAGGGAAAAAGGAGTAATTTCATAAGCAAGACAAAACAACTAATCATATAAGTACACATGGAAAAGGGCAAAACGATAATTTCACACCAAAACCCTAAACCTACTACAATACTCCAGCTTATGGATAACCTAAACATTCTGGCTTTCGAATAATCCAGTCTTATAAGAATATCTCAGTCTATGGGAATCCCGATCCTATCATGATACTTAGTGATCAATCACTCTCTTAATTAGACTGCTTCAAAAGAGTATATAAGGGGGCTCTCTCCATCAAAAGGCACTCTCTCAATTTTTACTCGCACAATTCTCTATACACCCTCCAGTTTCCTTATTACCAAAAATCCCTATACTAACTTAAGCATCGGAGAGTCCCCCTGAAGGCACAACCCCCTAGTCCTTCGGTGACTTTTAGGTTTTATTTCACTTTTGTATGCATAGGTTTCACATTCCGGTTGTTCGCGTACCAAGCATTTTTTCAACATCAATAGATTGGTGTCGTCCGTGGGAACTTTTTAATTTATAAAATAAAAAGAACTCATTTGTTATGATGCTACCCAAAAATTCTGCCAAAAATGCATCTAATTCCACTATGGTTGCCACTCGGGCCTCTACCTGCAGCCAACATCTCGGCTCAAGACTCCCCGTCATTCAGGAGCATGCCACCTCTGACCAAAACCCTAGTGAATAGCCTAATAGGCGAACTAAGCAAGAACAACTTTCTCAGTCAAACCTAGTGAATCTTGATGTCTTAGAGAGTCCAAAGGTACCAACTGCGCCAAAGCCAGCCAAACTATATACACAAGGGCAATTTATAGAACTCACTCAGCTAGTAATAGGTTTAGCTACCAAACTCGGGGGACTCAGGAGCTCAGGTTAGGGTCTTTCAACTCCAAACTTACTAGGCGCCCCCCAAGGATATGAATGAAATCTTCGCCCGGGCCGAAGAGTACATGATTGCTAAAGATGATCAATCATATCGAAAAAAGAGAGAAGAAGGAAAATAGAAGAGGAAGAGGGATGCCACCAAACCAAAATATAGTTTACCGAAGAGGCTTTGTAAAGAGGGAATCCAAAGGTAACTTCTCTATCTAAAAATGCACCCATAATGAAACATACTAATGAACGTTCATAACCAAGACATCCTCTGTTGGCCTCAAAAACCTCTATACACTAGCGAAAACAAGGGTCAAACTAGGTGGTGCCACTTTCATAGAGACTATAGGCATAACCCCAAAGAATGTCACACCTTGAAGAATCAAATTGAGTCCCTTATCTGCCAAGGGTATTTAAAAGAATATACTGGGGCTCATACATTCCGAGGCAATGAAGACTGCTCCTTGTGGAGACCTAGGCACTCATTCAGGCAGAATCTCGAGGCAATGCTTGAAAACTCAAGTTTGCTATTGCACATCTAAAGCTTATAACATTATTTTTTGGAAAAAAAATTACATTAACATTATTTGAGTAGACACTAATATAACATGATTAAGTAATTGTGTTAAAAATCTCAAACACATACACGACTTGTTAGTTAAACGAATGACATGATATGACATGCATAACATTAGGTCAAGTTAGATTGCAAGACATAACTTATTTAACACAAATAAAAACATATAAAACAGTTAATCCAACCCACTTAACATGACCATCTAACCTACTAATTCATTTTTTAACGTAAAACTTATTTGAGATCAACATATTCAAATATTATAACTTAGCTTTTCTTTAAATTACAGATAACACAAGATATTTTATTAATGGACTAAAAGGCTAAATGCATATTTTGGTCTTATGCATTGACATCATTCTATTTTAGTCAAACATTTACCAAATATTCTAGTTATGTTCATAAACTATCTTTAGTTACTCAATCAAATCTTTCTATCGGTTTAAACTCATCAGAAATTCACCTTAGCGCCGGGGTGGCTATCATGTAACGAAAGAACATGTTTTAAAGAGCGTGCTTTTTACTCGAAAAATGGTTTTTTTTTTTGGAATCCATTTAGGAATGGATTTCAGTTCTCTCAATTTTAAGAGGGAAATTTAAAATCAAGTTAAGCTCATCTTAACCCTTCAATTATTTTTGGATGGACAAGATTTTGCCACCAAATAAAAACAATACCATATCAACAATACTTTTTATTGGATTCTTAAAAGATGATATAACATTTTTTTTATTTGGTGGCAAAATTTTATCCATCCAAAAACAATTGAAGGGTTATGATGAGCTTAACTTGAATATAAAGTTTCCTCTCAAAATTGAGAGAACCAAAACCCGATAAGGATACATTTAGGGATTGAAGAAGAAATTTCATATGTATAAACCCCATATTTCTTGCAACCAAAGAATCTTCGTCTCAAGTTTATTGTGTCCATTAAGTATTGATGACAATTGTCTCTTTACAATGGCTAATCAGAACTGTTATAGAATGAGTTGTTGATTATGATTCTTTTGATTGGGTAACTAAAGATAGTTTGAGAATCTAATTAAAACAATTAGTATATGTGACTAAAATATATATTTAACCGGATTAAAACTAGTACTTAATAAAGCAAATTACTATGGATCATATATGTATTTGATTCCATAACCAATTAATCATATCATTCGGTTGTTATTTTTGACCTGATAAATCAACTTGTGACAACATAATTATTTTATGTTATAACCATGTCGATACAAACACAGTAAAAGTAAACCCAAGCCAAACAGTTGTAATGTAGAAGTGGAAAATCGATCTTTTGAATTTAAATGCACTAGATTATGAAGGGTCAATTATATTTACGACAAAAATTGATTTTAATCACTGCTTAAAACAGTGACCAAACAAGTTTGGCTTAAATTAATTTTGTGCAAAATCCAGTCTTATCTTCTGTTAACAAGTTTTATTTAATGTCAAGTAGCTTAAGGTTAGCTGGATTAGAAGCAATGACCAATCTCTATATACTTACTGTGCTTCACGGTAAATTTAATTCTGGATCAGAGATGTTAAGAGAGTATGCTAAATATTAATTACATAAAAAATGTACTTGTGTTCTCATTCGTGACTGAAAGGAAGAAAATAAAACTGATTTCATGACTATATAAATGTACACAAAAATTGTATAACAAACAGATTTGCCTAGCAATTCTAGGTTAATCCTATTCTTATCCTATAGAATACAGCAAGCATCTGATCTAGAAGATTATTATTTCTTATTACCCCACTAAGGATAGAAATATGCATAGCAGAAGAGAGTAGCTAACTAACCTTCATACACATTTTAGACGGGATACGTTAACGTTAAGAAAGTTGTCTAGCTTAGTTTTCAAAAAGGGATACATTAACATTAACAGGTTTAGTTTTCAAAAAGGGGCTCAGGTTAGGGTCTTTCAACTCCAAACTTACCAGGCGCCCCCCAATGATATGAATGAAATCTTCGCCTAGGCCGAAGAGTACATGATTGCTAAAGACGATCAATCATATCGAAAAGAGAGAGAAGAAGGAAAATAGAAGAGGAAGAGGGATGCCACCGAACCAAAATATAGTTTACCAAAGAGGCCTCGTAAAGAGGGCAATCCAAAGGTAACTTCTCTATTAAAAAATGCACCTATAATGAAACATACAGATGAATGTTCATAACCAAGACATCCTCCACTGGCCTCAGAAACCTCTATACACCAACGAAAACAAGGGTCAAACTAGGTGGTGCCACTTTCATAGAGACTACGGGCATAACACAAAAGAGTGTCACACCTTGAAGAATCAAATTGAGTCCCTTATCTGCCAAAGGTATTTAAAAGAATATACTAGGGCCCATACATTCCAAGGCAATGAAGATTACCCCTTGTGGAGCCCTAGGCGCTCATTCAGGAAGAATGTCGAATAATCGAATCCTGAGAGGAGTCATTACCAAAGCCCTAGGCGAAGCCCTAAGACGAGTCCAAAGAGGAATGGTCGAAACAATAGGCATCCCCAAAGTAACAGAGACCATGCAACCACAGTAATAGGGACCACCAAGATGATTTCGGGGGGGGGGGCAATGGGGGGATAATCTTCACAAACAAGGAAAACCTATGTTCGATCAGTGGCATCTGATAGTAGACCACTAAAAGGGTCAAAGCAAATAAGTGATCTCCTTCACAGATGACAATTTAGAAAGGCTACAGACACCTCATGATGACGTGGTGGTTATTACACTTGTCATCGCAAATTAAAATGTTGAGAGGATTTTAGTCGACAACAGAAGTTCGACAAATATCCTATACTATGACGCCTTCAAGAAAATGAAAATGAGAGATGATCAGCTCAAAACAGTGGCCTCCCCATTGTACTACTTCTCAGGAAGGCCAATCTTCTCCGAAGGTAGCATAGTCATTCCTATCATTATGGGATTGACCCCACAACAGACCACTGTGATGACCATGTTCTTGGTGGTTAAACATCCATTCTCATATAACGTCATCCTCAGCAGGCCTACCCTGAACGAAATGAGAGGGTGCTCTCGACTTATCATTTTAAGATGAACTTTCCCACTAACTTTTTCTCGTCCTCGGGCAAAACTCACATTCACTTTCCCAAAAACACCAAGGTTGCAACACCATCAATAAAGAACAACCAAGCTCTTCAAAACT